>ML133436.1:4610211-5198025 GCA_003864495.1 Nemopilema nomurai
GAATAATGTGTTCCTGTAATTTTGTACGCTCACTGAAATATAATATTGAAAGATTATTAGAACCTAAGTGTAATAGGAAGGAACAAGGGCTGCTTCTGTACTTATTTGATTTTTGCTTTGAAGACAGCCATCATACAAATAAGCATTATTAATAAGAAAGTTCTAACCAGAAGTTTGACAATGATATGAAATTAAGTTTTATTATAAGTGGAAGATAGGAGGGGGGGGGGGGGGGAGAAGGAGAAAGCATAAATGAAGCTCACAGAGAAGATGCTAATAATAATTTGTGATCAACATGATAAATAAATGCTTTAACCCTTCAATGCGTTCAACTTTGGTGATTCTAAATAAAAGAAACTAGCTCAATGTCTGATGCCAACAGTTGTTAATTCAATGAGATAAGTAGAAGATGGTAAGGTAATGTTTAAGGAAATCTTGTGCGTGGTGCAACACCTTGATAGTTTCTTTCTGTAAAAGAGACTCAATATTTACTTTCTGCCACAGTCAAATAATAATTTTTTTCTACAAGAGAAAGTAAGGAGATAACAGATATGACTAAAATATGGTACCTGCTTGTTAACCTCAAAGGTGCAAAAATGGCTGCTAATGCGCACATTGGGAGACTAAAGTGGACCATTTCAAACCATTTAACTGCTACTTCATTTGGGACTCTGGGAAAGATGAAATTGATAATTATATAATTTACCAAAGATCTATCAGGCTTTAACCTGATACAACAGCTCCTATCTCATAATTCTATTTAATGTACATTTTTTTACATGTACATATGAAAAGTAAATGTGTAAACCCAAAAGCTTTTGTTTCACTCCAAATTGTTCTTTTGAAAATGAAATCAATTTAGGTACAAATAGATGAGGAGTTTGTAACTAAGGCATCCAAGGGTAAGTTTCATATATATCAAACATGACAAGGCTTTTGAACAGTAAAAATTAAAGATGCTTTTTTGGTATGTTTAAGACATTCCTTAAAGTATTGTTTGGATGAAAAACTGTAAAATCTTGTAAAATTACTCATTTGACAGTAACAGACCATCTTTGGTATGATTTTGGACATGAATACAATCTTAGAAACATACGATACACTCGGAAATCCAGTCAGCAAGTGAGTAAAGTCATGAATCTGCCTGTATCTAAGCATGACATAAGCAAGTTCCTCATGGTCAACAAATCGAACCTGGCAAACAGAATTGAAACAAAAAGGGTAAACAAATGAAGAATCTAATAAACAAACAAAAAAAATTGCCAATTGCATTTTATCAAACTTAAACTGGAATTTGTTAATTTTGGCTCATTTGAACAAATATGCAATTTCAAGTTGAATCTGGAAATGAAATTCATGAGTTTTCTTTTTACCAGCAAAAATTGATGAAAATAACATATAATGAAAAGAATAATTGTAAGCATTTGTGAATTTCTATGGACTTCATAACAAGAACATGTTTGCCAGCAATATGCTGCTAAGTCAAAACATAGAGACAAAATGTACTGCAGATCAAAATCCCTTTTATCTTCAATGTTTATAAATAGTGACAATGGTCAAATGTTGATGGAACACTCACAGGATCTCGTGTGTCTGCATTGATATTCTAAAAGGAATCAATATAGACAGTTGAAATAATAGATAATATAGATTTCAGGGCTAGACAATCACAATTTAAAGGTCCACCAGTTGCTTCTCTCTGTTGCTGCCTCCTGCAAACCATAATCACATCTAAGTATCAATGTTTGTAAATTTGCATGTTTTGTGGTCAATGAAATAATGCATGTACTTCAAGATATTGCAGTATGAACAAGTTCCTCTTTGTTGCAAATGAAGTGAAGAATAAGATGATATCTAAAGGAATTATCTATCAAATCACACAGTGTTGTCAATGTGTCTCAAACAGAACATTCTTTAAAACCGTTTCCTCAATTGCCACATTGCAAAGTATGCATTTATATTTATATTACATGTAATGAAAGAGCAAACAGTATTTGCAGTTTGATGACAAAATGTTAAAAAGTCTATTCAGTGCAATACTTACACATCCGTCCATGAATCTGGTATATTCTTTTCCAAATGTTCTGTTTGGTAGTGATCTGAGGTATTCCATATCAATAGTTCTTGAGTTCAAAAGGGGTCTTTCCCTAATATAAAAGTTAAAAAAGACTAAAATACAAGTATATAAAAGATAAATGCACTTTGCTGTAAGGATGACATGATCACCATGAGATTCAAGTTTGATACATGACTATCTGTTGCCTGTGCAAATAAAAACACTTGTTCTGTAAAAGTTCTTATCATCTGATCAGTGTTTCCTTTTATTTAATGCAAATACTTCAACTTAGATGTTATGCAAAATACCTCATTAAGATTAGATGTTTTACATACAAATAGGCTCATTGCTGACTAACCGTAGAATCCGCTGTCCAACAGGATCACAAATCATTTTATTGTGCAGATTTCTGAGAGCTGGATACCCAGTTGTCTCTCCTAGTACTGCAATCATGTCTATAAATGAAATATTTAGTTAACCATCTAACTTTTTAAATGTGATTCAACAACCTATTCTGTTAGTAACTTGCAGCCTCCCAAAACACGTGTTAGGTTAAAATTTCCAAAAAATAAGTCACTCTGCCTATTCACCTTGTAATAACTATTAGGATATTTTTCCACATTACCAAGCTTACAATGTTTTGAACGTTTGTAATTACTGTAATAAAAACAAACTTTGAAACTAGAGAGCAACATAATAATCAAAATTAGAATTCAAGTCATTTTTCAGTGATCAAATTTTAACTATTGGCCGAGATGCGTAAGAATGGCTCCAAACCTGAGCGTGTTGGCTCTTTGAGTCCCATAAGGGCTGACCCTACGGCCAGTACACAGCGCTGGAGCAATGTGGTTGGCTCATGCCCATCATAAAGAATAATTGGTTTATTGGTGCTTGTGTCAAATTCCTCATTTCCAGAATTTAAACATCTTTGTGTAAGGTGCACTGTTAAGGAAATATTTAATCACTGTATCTGAAAGATTGTGGTTAAACTCTTTTCATTGCAAAATACATACTTGACCTTCTAGGCTGATATAGAACTCTGGCCAACAAACAAAATTTTGAGAAAAAAGATTCCATAATCACAATGGGAGTAAATGTATAACAAATTTAAATCACACAAATTAAAGTTATATGCAAAGGATTGATAACCACCAATGCAAATGATAAAGATTTGTACAGTGGATACCGCAGACGCTTTATTAATGAAAAGATATGAATTATGAACGATCCTTGAATCGAATCTCACCAACGATCAAAGAGTAGTCCTATTGATCAGAGGTTTGACTATAGGATATATCATTCTCACCTAGGCTTAACTTCCTAACGGCTGCAATGGGAGGTCTTTTAAGCATAACTTCGTCAAAGAATTATGAACTGAATTAGAAATGCTAGCCAACAGCCTCTTGGAGAGTGGGGGTGAGCGAATGTGATTGCGATGCTCTTTAATTAGCCTCCTTCTCAGATTGGCTACCTCGTCTCGTTTCATTTCTGTCTTGACATTGTTCTTTCTCACTGGCGGAAGAGAGAGGAAATTTGGAGGTAAAGTGTTGAATTAAAATCATTTAGGATCGTTACAATCATTTGAAGTTATGTTGTTTTATATGACTGTATAGGAGATAGTTATATTTTTAAGTCACTTACTAGACTATTTCGCCATAGCTTTTCATAAGTTCATAGGATTTAAGTGATGTGCTCCGTACAGATTGAAACTTCAGTAGCAAATCGCTCTATTTGTGCTGTGAAAGGACTTAAACTCAATATTGAATAGTTTTTTTGCCTTTTTGGGTATTGAAAATTTATTGGAAACTCTACTTTGTGATAAACTTTAATTAAAGTGTTGGGTTCACCAACTGCCATTATTGGATGCAATAACCGCCATTTTTATAGTAACGTCAAACTTTGTTGTAAGTCTACATTACTTATTTGAGCAACGTTGCTCAATATCAGACAAAATCATGATATACTGAAATTTTGAATATTACAGTGCTGACAAAACTCGCCTATTAAGCATCAGAAAGTACAAACATGGCTGAAGAGGCAGAAAACGAACTTTTAGATTACGAAGAGGCGAGTGACAATGAGGCACCAAATGAATCCTCAAATGCAATTGAACAAGCAAAAAAAGAAGTGAAAGGAACGTATGTCAGCATCCACAGTTCAGGGTTTAGGGATTTTCTACTTAAGCCAGAACTTCTGAGGGCCATCGTTGATTGCGGCTTTGAACATCCATCTGAAGGTTTGTATTCCGCGTAATTTTTAAGCTCTTAATTACAAGACTATAGAAGCATGCGTCGCATTATCAAGTAATAAGCTATTAGATATGTTTTATTTTAACTTTACACTTAAGTTTTTCCAATTTCAGAAAGTACAGTTGGCTCTGTCCAGCAAGTACAACTATACAGGCTTTATTTTCCCAACTTGTAATGTTTAGGGGTAATTGATTTAATTTTTTTGATGCAAGTATGTAAATGGTGCTTGCATTCCAGTTCAGCATGAGTGTATTCCACAAGCAATTCTTGGAATGGACATCGTCTCTCAGGCAAAAAGTGGAATGGGTAAAACTGCTGTCTTTGTGCTTGCCACCCTACAGCAAATTGAGCCTGTTGACAACCAAGTGCTGGTCTTGGTTCTCTGTCATACCAGGGAGTTGGCCTTCCAGATCAGCAGGGAATATGAGCGGTTTTCAAAGTACATGCCCGCGATAAAAGTTGGAGTTTTCTTTGGTGGAATCAGTGTGAAGAAGGATGAACAAGTTCTAAAGACCAATTGCCCACACATTGTTGTTGGAACACCTGGTAGAATCTTGGCATTGGCTAAAGACAGAGTATTGAACCTGAAACATATAAAGCATTTCATTCTTGATGAATGTGATAAAATGTTGGAAGCTTTAGGTGAGTTGTATTTTCAACAATAAGAGTTGTTTATGTTTAGTCTTTATTCAGTCTATTTTCTGTCTATTTACTGATAAGCCTTCATTATCCTTATCCTTTTGTTTCAAGATAAAGATGAATTTGCTAATATGTTATCCAACATCTCAAACAAGCGCACTCCAAACTCCTTTAACCACCCACAAATGGTTGATATGGTTATGGATGCAATTAGATATATATATATATTTATATTTATAATGCAATTTTGACTTTCCAGACATGAGACGAGATGTTCAAGAAATCTTCAAGATGACTCCACACGAGAAGCAAGTGATGATGTTCAGTGCAACGCTTAACAAAGAGATCCGGCCTGTCTGCAAGAAGTTCATGCAGGATGTAATTATGAAAGCAGTTCTTTTATTAGGGTTTTACATTCACTTTGATATCGGCCATGCAGCATCTGTCAACCCAGCCCAGTGCCTTGAACCAGTTGCAACCTGATGTCATTTCTATCTTGTTCTTTCTTCATCCTGCCATAATTGCCACCCCTTTGTCACAGCCATCTGTGAGGCCTTCTCTCGTGCAGCCATGTTTTCACCTGTCTTGCATCAAGCATATGCTGTTCATTCAGGACTTACCATTACCTCCATTTTCCAATCCACAACCAAAGCATCTCCAGTGAAATTCTTCTTGAAAAACAATCATTCCTCTACTTACACTGATCATCCAAATTTCTATGATCAATTATTCAAACTATCAGTGATGGCTCAATTACCATTCCATAAAATGTCACCAACTGCACCCAGTTGTTCTTCTAATCACTTCAAAAAGAAAGTGGTTTCTTTGTTGGACTGGTGACACTTCAGATGCAGTGCTGTACTTCATGGAGCGTCTTGACTATCAATTGCGTTTGTTAATGTCATGAAGTAACTGGTAGCTGGCCAAGAAGATTTCAGCAATGCCACCAAAGTCAAGAGGCTATTGCAGACTCAGGTTGCGTTTTAACCCAATTACGTTATAGTGACCTGTGGGTATGCATTTTGTAAAACAGAGCTTCAAATTGTTTTTTAATCAAACCAAGTGTCTCATTTGAAATAGTGAATTTAATTGTTCAAACAATTTATACTTAAATTCACAAAATTAAGGTGCATGTTATGAATTCTACTTGAATTTGTGCATTTTTCTGTTGGGCAATTTGAAAAATTTGTTGTGTATACAGTCAAACTCACATAAATTTGCCTGGTCTTGCCAAAGTTAAGGTTCCATAAAGATATATATTCATTTTACTCACCTTATATCAAAAAAATGACGCAAAGGCCTCTAAGGAAGCTGGTAACTTGGTTATGTAATTGTTTGCCAGGTTCTCTTCATTGTAGGATCTAGCATGTATCTGAACATTTTTTCATTGCAAAAAAGATTAAAATTTAATAAATCCTGAAACAAGAAATCAATCCAACTTATTTATGTCAAAGTTTTGCTGTATATTGATTGGTTGAAAGAAACCTTCATTTTGCTTCATAATCAAAACGATATGATGGCTATGACACTGATGTAGAGGTTTTCAGCTGGATTGAACTTGCATCTTTCTCTGAACAGCCAATGGAAGTATACATTGATGACGAGACAAAGCTAACCCTGCATGGCCTTCGACAACATTACTGTAAACTGAGAGATAATGAGAAGAACAGGAAGCTTTTTGATCTTCTTGATGCTTTAGAGTTTAATCAGGTATGAGGACACTTTTACAGGCTTTTTATGTATATACAGTTCACAGCCCCATTTATCTGCCTAAAAGAGTGGTGATCTTAACCATCCTTGGTACCACAACAAGAAGTTTTTGCACCAATGCCAAATCCTTTGTCTTATAATGTAGTTTTTGACTAAGTTAGAAAATAGATCCATTGACATCCTTCTAAACCAGATTATTGACAAAATTCTTGGAAAGGAAGGCTAACCTTAAAACAGGTAGCTTCTTTTCCCATTTTGGCATTTCCATTTTCCAATTTTACATTCTACCAAGACTTGTACAGTGATTAACACTATGATGCTCATATGATGCCCAATATCACTATTTCATAATTCATTATGCTGACACATTTTTTGTTAACAGTTCTGTGTCACTTGCCTCTATGGATAATCTCATTAAGCAATAACCTCTCGTCTAGGTGATAATATTCGTCAAATCAGTGCAAAGGTGCATGGCCCTATCTGGATTGTTAACAGAGCAGAATTTCCCTGCCATTTGCATACACAGATCAATGCTGCAGGAGGAAAGGTAAATGAAATTGTTTACAGAATGTTATCTTCTTCTTGATTGAAATTTGTGGAATTTATTCTTAAAAGTTTGTTTGGCAAATATGTTATTTTCTGTACTAATGAAGAAGTCAGTGGTTCACAACTCAATTAGACTTGGGTGTTATGGTTCTTAAGCTAGTGTTTCAAGAGCTTGATGTTATAAATTCGTTAAGAATATTTGCCTTGTGTCATTTTGTTTGTTTGGGAATTTTTCAGACTCTCGCGGTACAAGCAATTCAAAGATTTCCAAAAGCGGATTTTGGTTGCCACAAACCTATTTGGTAGAGGAATGGATATTGAAAGAGTGAACATTGTGATTAACTATGACATGCCAGAAGATTCAGACACATACTTGCACAGGGTAAAGATTCTTTTCATATACTACCCTGTGTTTTGCAATTTGTGCAGGAATGCATTCTATCAGTTAACTTTTTGAAGGTATGTTTCCTTGGAACTGCAAACACATGTTTTTATACTGCAATACTTAGTTGCACAGGCCCATTGATAATCTAAGCAAAGTTAAAATGACTTTTATCAAAAAACTGGTCATTTTTTACTAAGAGCTGATAAAGAAAAAAACCAGTTTTGGATGACAATGCAGCTGATGGTGGTAATCATCATGTCTTGTTCACCACCTCACAACTTGTTTTAGAGAGTTCTAAGTGAATTTTCTCTGTCTACATGGAATTTGATATTCTTATTTAGCTCTGTGTGGCCTTAAAGATAACTTAAAAAGTTTGAGGTTTGTATGCTTTTTTTTCTGTTATACTTTAGTTTCATAGAATAACAATGTGTTGATGTATGTTCTTTTAGGTTGCGCGAGCTGGCCGTTTTGGAACCAAGGGTTTGGCAATCTCTTTTGTGTCAGAAGAGAATGATGCCAAAGTGCTGAATGACGTGCAAGATCGATTTGAAGTGAATGTCAGTCAGCTGCCTGCTGAAATCGATATGGCAACATACAGTGAGTATTGTGCTTCAACCTTTTCTTTTAATCAGCCATTTGTTTTGCCTTTTAAAAGGTCAAATTACTTTTACACTTTTTATTTCTTTATTTCGTAAGAAGAGTTCAGATCTGCAAGTTGTATCAAGTTTAGTCACTAGGAACTTTTCAGCATAAAGGGAAATAGTGCTGAAAAGAAACTCAAAGTTTAAGAAATTTTTTTAGAGATACATACTTTACTTAAAAGAAGGAGAGAAGGATAGAGTGAGAGACAATACATGTTGCATGATTTTACTGTCATTCCTCTTTTGAAAGCAAATAAAGAGACACAAAAATGAGGCTACCTCAGAACCACACAAGCAACATTTGATAGCAGGTGTTGCACATGAGTTTTATTATATTAAAGATGCTGCTTTAGCTAATCTTGTTACATTTTCTTTTTTAGTTGAGGGATATGAAGCACAGAGATGATAGATCAGACATATGTACATGAACATTTTCAACAAAGAGCTTTTCACTCTTGTAACCTGTATTAAAGATGTATTTTGTAGGTTTCTTAATTTGTTCCTTCAATTAGCAACTGGCACTTATGTCATAAAGAGGTTCAGTTTTTTTAAAACTTTATTGGTTGCTTTTTCAAACTGAACATTTAAGAACCTGGCTGTGTAGTTGCTTCAAACACTGTTGGGATCATTTGACTTTTAAAGTATTCTCTGTGAAAAGATTTGGGGAATGGGGATTTGGAATGCCTCTTGAAAACCTTACTGGTACTTTACTTTGTCCCTTGGTAGACATTGTTTTAAATCTTAATTCTGCAATTCCTGTACCTTTGTTGCTATTTTATTTTTTTATGGGAATGTTACCTAACATGTGTTTGAAGTCTATTAGTTATCCTTAACTATTTCTTGGTACTAGTTTCCTTACAGAACAGCAAACTGATATTGTGTCAGTGGTAATTTTTCTTAAATTGTACAAAAATGATATAAAAAACATGAAAGGGGGAAATAAAGGAGAATCAAAGGTATAAAGTCATGCTTCAAATTGTCTTGTGATTTTGTAGAACAAAAACCTTGAGGAATGGAGAAAATTTAATTTAGTAACAACTTTCCACTTGTTCTCTTGGCAAACAAACTTGACAACCTGTTTCACAACTCTTTCGAGCAAAAAACAGCAAGTTTTATTGGAAAGTGGTCGAAGAAAAATTCATACCACACATCCGTCCAGTGAAAGACTCATTCAGCCAAACGTAATTACGTTTTATATAACTTAGCCTTTGCAGCATTTACCTTGGTTCATTCTAAGTACCCAGTGGCTGAAAGACGTTTCAGGGAGATTTGGCCCAAAGACTAATTGGAATTGAATCTTATGCCCGTCCAATTTTGTTCCCTGGAAAGTCGAGATAAAGTGGGAGTGTAGACTAGAGACAGCACTATGCATAAACAAGACAAAGATCTGACAAACGTAACTTGGGCAGTTGAACAGGTTTTCTCGTTGAAATTTTCCCATATCTGGTCTCCTTAGGTTAATCAAGAAATTATTCTCCTTAGATTATCCCGCCTGAAGTCTTCGTAGCGAGAATTGAATCAGATACCTCAATGAGGAGCACATTTGAGAATTAAATGTATCGCGTTACAATACATTTATAGAGTTCGAGATTGGATTTTCCTTAAGGCGAAAGTATCTGGCGCAAAGTGCTTAATTCTCTGATAGCTCCTCTAACCTTTGACAGGGCATTCCCGGGCTTCAATTAGCATGAGACATGTATGAAGATGCTGTGTGAATCGATGAATTTTGACCCGACTGCTTTGTGGTAACAAGTGAAACCTCTGCACGAGAGCAAAAAAGAAGCTTTAGTGTTAAGGCGAAAAACAGAGACAACTATTGTGACTCAACTATAGATTCCACTTACTGGATTTTACAAAGGTTGTCACAGTCAATTGCCACATTTACACATTGTGGATGGGCATCTTCCAATGGCACAGTTTTGCCTGCACCATCTGTTCATGTTGACATTTCCAGTCCATGCACCGATGGCCCGGCAGTCGGTCCTCTCCTGCGTCGGTTTGTCCGTAACAACCACTGGAGGCTGCTGCGTTGCGCTGGGCGTTGGCATCGGACCACCCTTTGGCACAATCTTCACGTCGGCACAGTTAATGAAGTGTTCCTGCTTGCCTTTACCGACACCACAACCAGTGCTATCGCAGTCCCAGTTGTTCCCAGCGCTGTACCACCACTGCATCACACACTGGTCACATGTCAAGCCAGCCGGTAGCTTAAGCTTTACTTTGAAGACTTCATCTCCAGAACCACGTGGTAGTTGATACCTTGTGCCTCCGCTGGCAAGCTCCAACAAATGGCCCGCCAGCCGACCTCTGCTGTCACCCGTCACAGATTTGCCAGTCAACTTTGCGATTCGGAATTCAAACCACCCCTGATGATTCGATGTAAGGTCAACTGCTACTTCAATTTGCTGCCCTTCTTGGTAAACCTCACCTATGATGCCATTGGCATACTTGCCAGGGTACATGTGCTTTTTAACTCCCACAGGATCGCCGCAAACACCACACTCACCTTTGTTCTTCTGCCAGTGGACACTGAAGCCCCCGCAATTCAACTCATTGTCGTTGTAGTTTGGAGGGTTCGCAAAGCCAAATCTCCACATGGCATTTCTGGATGGTGGATCGATAAGACGGCCATGCCCTAGGGTTTCATGGATTAATATGGCAAAGACCGCAAAAACTATAGAAGCAGCCATGTTTCTCTCGCCTGATCAAGAAGATCAAGTGAACTCTCCTTGGTTTTTCGTATAAATAATAAGGCTCACTGTTTGACCATGCTTCACCACTTCAAGAAGGTAGCAATTTCGTAAGTGGCCTTTCTATTAAATTCAAATACACGCTTTCTGGCCAAATATTTGCATGCGGTAAAACGTTCTTCTTGGGATAACAAGACAAGTGGCGAGTCTTTTCCTGCAATAATTTCACTTTAACTTTGCCAAAATGTAAATTGAAACGCTTTATCGAGTTAAAGCAGATATTAATTCCAGAAGAATGTAAGACTGATGAAGTTATTTATGCTGCTTAACAATAGATAATTAAAATTATCTTTATTACTAAGTTACTAAGGTGATGAATGCTATATAATATATGATAAATAATTGTGACAACACATTATGGGCGGTGAAAATGACGTTAGCCTTACTATTTGTTTGGCTAGTGCCTATGGAAGCTTCAAACTTCACGTGGGTCATCTTTTTTTAGTGATGCAACTTTTTCGAACACAGTGCACGAAACTTCTCGAATTCACCGAATTGGTTGTTTCAAAGTCATTATTTATCAAGGGCCAAGGGTTTTCGAAGCTTCGCGAACTTGCAAAATTTTTCTGCCCGTCCTGGAAGAAATGGAGCCGGGATGACGTCACAAAAGCCCTGGGAACAAGTTTCCTGTTGTTGCCATGGGAGTCTGCTAGTATTTACTTATCCATTGCGGCTACTGGCCTAAATCGAACATTACTGACTGCTCATTGCAACTTGGATCAAAATGCCACCAAAAAGGAAAAAGGGCAAAAAGAGCGGAAAGAGGAAAAAGAGTGGCAAGAAGAGCGCGAAGGGAGTCATCCCGCCAATGACAGATATAATATCTGAATTAACAAAGGAGTTTTACTTGATTCAAATTCGAGACCTCGAGTCAAGACTAGTTCGATACCAAAGGAAATGCGATGAACTCGAGCTGCTAAACGAAGAGTTCAAAGAGAATTTTGATCAGCATTCTACAGACAAGAAAGAGATTGTTTCTTTTCTTAAGAAACAGCTAGAGCAAAGGGCTGACGAGATTGCAGATTTACAAGAACGACTGATAGGGCTACAGCAAGCTAAAGATACAGAAAAAGATCATTATGAAGTACAACTTGCGACATTGAGAACCGAAATGCAAGAAATAAAAGATCAATTGACGTCAGAAAATATGGTGTTAGGTGGAAAACTTGCATCCTTAGAGGAATTTCGAGTACAAAAAGAGGAACTTCTCGCAAAGTTTGCTAAATTACAAGATCAACTTGTTGAACAGGAAGATTCACACAAAGAGCAAATTTATAATCTGGAAAAGAAAGCTGTTGTGGATAAAGACAGGTAAATTAATATACGACCCCTAAATTTTGGAAGAAAATGAAAATAAATATACTTTTGCACTTCTCCAAAAGATATCAGTTTAATGAAGAACCGGATAAAATGTTTCGGACTAAATGGGCTCACAGCTGAAAGCTTGACTTCACATTGCCACATTGATACTCTAGTAAATAATGGACTTTAGGGGGTATTTTGGCCAACTAAGTTTCTTCACTGACCCACTTTTTATTATCAGATTTTGGCTGTTCTTTTAATAACCAACAGAGCTTCTTTAAACCTTTTCAATGCTATGTTTATTTAGAACATGTTATGAAAGCAAAATTTTTGAGAAGATTTGGCTTTCATTCTCAAATGGGCAGTTTAACTTCTCTAAGTACATGGAGATACAAAATACCCCATAGATTAAAACTACCAATACAGAAAATATTTTTATTAACTCTTTACTCTTTAACCTTTAATTATTTTATAGGCTGAAAAAGGAAATGATTGTGAGGGTCAACACAGTTGCCTCAGAGTTTCGAAAGGTTTCTAATAAGCAGATGGCAGAAACAACAAAAAGAACCTTAAGAGAAAATGTTGCAATAAATGCACAGTTGAGCAAAATGTCTGACAAGACAATGGAACTTATTCAGGAAAATGATGAACTAAGGGAAAAGGAAAAGGAAGAAAGGCTACAGACAGAGATACTGGAGCATAAAGAAAAGGAATTGATTCTTAAAAGTGCCAGCAATTTAAGGGTATGTTCCTGTCACAACTGTCAATTTTTCTATGCACATCAAATAAATTGTAATCTTTAAGACTTTTTAATCTAGTGCATAAATGCTACATGTATCAATTCACCAGACACATCCAGAATGCAGTAGTCTTAGCAAGGGCCATTCAATCTCAATTTCAAGTATGTAACCCACTTTCCTAGATGTTCTTCATTTTCAGTACACAATTAAAATATCTAAAAAGGTATGAAAGGTCCTAAATTTGCAAGTATACATACATTATGCATTTGAATATAAGGATTTTACATATACTTATATAGATATATGTTTCTTTTTTCTGGTCAAAATCAGGTAATTCGAATGTTAACAGAAAAAGCCAAGAAGCAAGAAGCTATTTTGAAAGATTATAGGGCAACAGAAGTGGAGTTTGGAAAACTCAGAGAAGAGTTTAATGAAGTCAAGGGAAGCCTGATGCTAGCAGAAAGGGAATGTCAGGATGAAAAAGATGACAAGAATAAGTTGCAATCAAAACTTGATACACAGGAGCAAAGTTACAAGCAATTGCTGAAAGAACATCAGAAGTTGTCCACTGCATTGTCAGTTTGTGCTCAGACCATTAAGGCATCTTTGGAGGTACATGTTGCTATTATTGTGTCACTCATCTTTAGTTTTTCTATGCTCCAGTAGGAAAACTAAAAAATGTGCCTTGTATCTACATGTTGATAAAATTCTTCAGTATTTCAAGTCACTGGGATAGCTTTGAAGATTTCTGAATGGACGACTGAGGAAGAATGCTTCTGCAAATCCACGTGACTCTGTAATTGCTGCTACTTTCTAATAAATGATTATTATCACTCGCAACTACTTTTTAAACACAGTCATTTTTTCCAACGATTTCATGAACCCTTGGATAATAGTCTTACACCATTTTACCGAAATCCATGTTTTCAGCATCAACAGAATTCATCAGAGGGTCTAGCAAAGAGAGAGGCTACACTAAGAAGACTTGTTGATATCTTGGATCTCGCTGCGGAGGAGGGCTGCGGTATATCGTTTGATGAAGTTCCAGGAATGGCTGATATGAAAGAGGCAGCTATGTATGGGAAAAAAACGATGCCCAAAATCGCAAAATCTAAGCCGAGGTAAACTAATGTTTTGTTGCTTTGTGCAATTGAACGTTTGCATATCACAGTTTTGATATCAATTGTGACATTTTCATATACACCACGATTTCACAGCCAAGATTTGAAAATTGGTAGATGGGAACGGAAGTGACCCTTCTTCAAAAGCTTTTTGTACAAGTGATTTAAGAAGTTTATTTTTTTTCGCTGATTTTTAGTGCCTTTGATGCGCATGTTATCAAATGGTCTGCTAATGATTTTTGACTGCACATTTAAAATAATCATCTGATTATCAAGGCAATGTATAGTTAACGTCTCCTGGCCTTGGACATGTCTTTTGGAAATCTGCCTATAACTGCATTTCCCTCTTTCCGTTCGCAGTAACGCAGCCCACTATCGACTTGGCGACCTTGGTCTTGTGCCGCCGACAATGCCAGGAAGTCATAACCGATACAGTATAGAGTCTTTACTGCAAAAAGAGGTAGTTTCCCAGTTTAATTTATCATTTTTCAAATACCGTTACATTGATTTTTTCCACAGACATAAATTATTAGTGTTTCTCAAAAGTCCGCCCCCAAAGTCCTGTTTAGAAGTTGCGTTAAGTTATACTGAATAGTTTTGTTAAACTTTTTTGAGCAGTATCCAGGCAAGCACTTTTTATCATATTAAGGGCATTAAGTTATAATAACAATGTACAATGCCAGATCAGATAGCATTTCTGTATGAAAAGGAACACACTGCACTAATCGTACTGCATGGAGTTCTCAAAACAGACAGTCATTCGTTGCATTGAATCTGCCGGTCACTTGATTTGCTTCCTGTTGACGTCATCTAGTTACTCTAGTTCTGAATTTTTAAACTAATTTTTAAAGATCTTTATGCGGAAGTAAAATCCTTTATGAATTTTGAGATGCTTATAGCATTCAAGTTTGATAACAGCTTCTTAATCCTTAGTGATTGATTTCTATATAAAGTATCTCTGTTATCTTCATAACGTGTTAATTTTCACATTCATGGTATTTTTTCCAGAAAAAGCCATGCTATAAAGGGGACCTGCCAACGGAGAAATTCAACTCAAAGCCACCAATGTCTCTACCGAAAATCAAAACAACTGCCAAACTGCCTGCTTTGTAGATAAAAACAATTTTATTATTCTGTAAATATAGTGCGTGATATCTATTTGACCTTTTATTTTTTCTGATGTATGATATGATTTAATGATTGTTGAATGCATGCGACAATCGATCTTGCTTCTTAACTAGCAACAAGTGGTCTCGAAATTCGCTGCAATTCCAATGACCCTCTTCATTGCGTAGATAAATGCTTGTTGCCTTTCAAGGGTTGTTTCTTTCGATGCGTCAAAGAACTCGTCATTTTGAAGAAGTTTGTCACTTTGTCCAAACACTTTTGAGCAAGAAGCATATTTTCTTGCTTCAAGTTCTCAAATTAGGGTTATACACTCTCAATGCGAAAACATATTATCTGAGTTTTATAAAATTTAAAGAACATATTTGTTTTCCTTGCTATAAATTTTGAAGGATCCTCGATGAAAACTGCGTTTATTAGAGTTGAAGTTGTTTGTCCAGCTTGTCTATGGCCGTTATAAATGCCTCGATTAGTCTTCATTCAGAAAAGAACTGAACAGTCACAGATAGATTGCATGGTTGATGACTAGGGCGACCAAAATGATTCTTGCTGCCATTTTGCTGACGCAGTTCGCTGCACATATTGCCGGCCACGGGATGATGATGGAGCCTGTTGCCAGAAATTCGATGTGGCGGAAGAAGTTTCCTAACCCTGTGAATTACAACGACAACGAGTTGAACTGTGGTGGTTTTAGCACTCAGTGGTCGAAGAATGAAGGCAAGTGCGGAGTTTGCGGTGACCCTTACCACGTGACGAACCAGCCTCATAGTGATGGTGGGAAGTACGCTAACGGCCTTATTGCCCGGGAGTACAAGCAAGGACAAATGATTGATATCGAGGTTAAGCTGACGTCCAACCACCAAGGCTGGTTTGAATTCCGAATCGGCCAATACGATAACGCCAACATTCAAGGCGATAGAATTGGCAGGCTGCAAGGCCACCTGCTGGAGCTGTCGACCGGGGGAACGAGGCTCATGCTACCACGTGGCTCTCGCAATGGGGTCTTCAAGGTGCAAGCCAAGCTGCCGGACAGTCTTCTTTGCCAGAGATGTGTCATGCAATGGTGGTACAATGCTGGCAACAATTGGGGCTGTGACAGTGATGGGTGTGGGGTAGGCCACGGCAAACAAGAACACTTCGTCAACTGTGCAGATGTTAAGATTACGGCATAAAGACAAAATTGAGATCTCTCTTATAAGCTTTATTTCACTTTGGTATTTCGTTTTCATTCACGACTGACCTGCGCGTCATTCTCTAGGTAAAATTTGTAGCCTTTAGCCTTAAACCTTTGGTGGGTTGCTAGAGCGTGGCTTGGCAAATTAAAATGCTCAGTTTTTGGGCAATTTACCAATGCGTATCCATCTTCAGGCAAAGTTAGCGCATCTGCGTTCTTCTTTCAGTATCATGCCCATCTGTGCCCTTCTCCAAATAAAACCGAAAGATGAACCCTGAACCCTCAAATTCTGTGTGACCATTGACAATTGTTAGAGATGCTTTCTTGTGGCAAAATTTCACTAAATAAACACACCAGCTAATTCACGGCAGAGTGCTTATTAGACTGGCATCTCGTGATCGAGAATATTAAAGTACTTTGGTAAATGGTAAATAGATATTACAAGGTGCCTTTCTCCCCGGAGGTTGTAGGCGTCAGCTGACAAAACAAGTAGCCAGTCGAGGAACGCAGAACACTAGAGGGTTGTAAGCAGAGCGTATGATTTGGGCTTTGGGTAGGAACGAAATATTTCAGCATCATAGACCACTCAATAAAAGAATTAGAAGACAAAGGCTCACGGGTCTACACATTTGGCTGTCAAATAAAAACTACCAATTCAAGGCAAAGTGCTTTTTATAGCCAGAAAAGATTTAGGCAGTAAAGTGTCATCAAGTATTATGGCACCACTGTTTTATGAAAGTTTGAAACTTCTATTACAAAGTAAGGAAGGTTGTTTCAGCAGGCTCGAATTCAAGCTAAATTGAATGGTGCATCATGAGCGAGAAAGCGAATTCGAAAATTGAATTAATCTTTGCTTGTACCAAACCTGAAGTGCGAATCCAATGACTATTTCAAAGCGAGCTACCAACCACTTGGTGACATTACCAAGAAGAAAATGAGTTCCATTTTGTATTCCAAGTCTTCCATTAAGGTTTGGATACATCTCAACTACAATCGCAACTACAAATCCATCAGATATTGTCGAAATTTCATCCACAAACTTTTCGTTTTTTATTCTACGGTGTTCAGCTTTTTTGGATCATAGAATTTACGAGTGCTGATTACTTCTTTGAATTTGCTACGATTATTCCCCGTATTCAGAGTACAGTCAAAGGGTAAAAGTGGATTCTGGGAGAGGTTAAAGGGAGGATGTTGCGTAGCAAAGTGCGAAAAACAATTGAAAATCTTCTCGCGGTACGAAATAATTAAGCATGGGCAATTAATTATTTTTATGAGTTGACAAATAGAGGCTGGAAGAAATAAGATGGGTCTTTAGGCAAAGCTATCACTTCTAATGAACAGCTCCAAGACCACAATGTTTGGTAGTAAGAAGTGCATGAAAACATATCTCCGCATAAAAAATAGAGCAAATTGGCCCTCTGGAAAGTTGGACCAGAAAGTGAATTGTCTTTGCCTTTATCAATAAACCGTCTTACCAAAGCTTACGAACATAAGTTCCATCTTTCAAGGTAGGGCTTTTCTATAAGAGTTCTCCATCTAGAAATGACCCAAAGGTATGCGAACATATATGCCTGTTAAACAAAATTAACATCGAAATTTTCTTTGGCTGAACTTTTTCTAATGATACCATACTGTTTATGACATGAGTTTCAAACGACACGCCATACAGTTACTTGACTGTTTAAGGCTTTCTTTTGAAAAACAGTACGTCATCTTCATTGAAAAGTATTTTTAGTATCATAAAGTAGTATTCATGTCGAAGCCTTTTAATATTTTTCGTTGCCTGCACTTCAGAGCTGATCTCCGATCCTGCCAGTCTCACTTTCAACTCGAGGCAGACAAAGGAATTTGAGTTTTCCCGCTGAAGATTCTCTCATGTGTTGTTGTGGGTTTACAAATGGCGTACAGGAGTATTAGCAAAGAAGTAAGTGATGCAGATTTAGTTCTGATGCAAGCCTGATTAGGTAACTCCGTACATTTGCATAGATTTGTTACATGGATTTGTAGATTTTTATATAACGTATTTAAATTCAGCATGTTAACAAGGAAGTGTCGACTATATCACCAATATGGACTTTTCATTCGTCGTCGTCCTAATTATTAAATTCCTAAACAAGCTGCGGTTTCCGAAATCACAATTCAGCATGTTGTACTGTTTTTTACTTCTTCTTGGTAGGTGTTATTAAAATGTCATCGTCTTGTGTTGCTTAGGGCCTTTCCTTTGTCCGCAAGAGTTGCTCTTTCAATTTTGGTGACCGTCTCTTGCCCGGTCTGCAGAGTATGGCACTTTTCGACGAGATCTGCGGTGTGCACGAGCAAAAAGCCCAGTGTGCCGGTGTGCACCACCAAAGATTTCTGGTGTGCTGGTATGCACCAGCTATTTCCCCTGTTGTGGTTAAAATTTGTAAATTTGTATTTCACTATAAAAATGCGAAGGATATATGTAAATTTGCATTTCACCAATAGAAGCCAATTATCAATGTGGGAGACTCAATAAAGACTGACGTCTGGGAATTTGTTTGCAAATAAAATTTTGCCTCCAGCCTATTTTTGGTTAAGTAGGTAATCATTAGATATATTTCATTCCAATAACAAATAAGGACATTTGCACATTTGTGCCAACAACTTTGGCTCTAGGACTGTCACTTAAAACCTTTGGTAGCAAGATGATTTAGGAAGCTGCCAACATCACCAGTCCCATATCTAGCATAATAAAATGAGTGAAATAGTGAATATTTTAATTAAGCCCAGCTATTTTTGAAAAATACTTTCAATACATTTTTGAAGTATACTGTTGAAGATAACACAAGTTTTTATTTGTATATTTGTTCATACACAAATGTACTTGTTTTTACCAGCTGACATTTTCTAAGTGACCACACCCAGCCACGCCCTTCGAAGTTGCTACACCCCAAAATACCCAGTGTGTGACCTGTCTTGTACAAAAATATCTCCGGTGTGCAAATGCCATACTCTTCAGACTGGTATCTTGCAAATCCAACTCTTCCATTTGCCTTATGTCCTTGCTATGGCCATGACATATATCTTGCTGACTCCTGCATACGACGAGGAAACCGCCCTCATCAGTGCATTGCTCACTGATTATATGCGTAGATGTAGAAGGTCACAATCTATTTTCATATATGCTGGGTAATGATGACAGGTAATGGGCATGCACTATCTGGGTAGTTGAGCTACTGGTTAATGTTCAGCAAAAGTCCGCATCATACTCAAACTTTCAATATGAAGTAAGGAGATCATTAATTTACCAAATTTCTCAAAAAACTGTATCAAAGCTAAAGGTTTCCTCTCCCTAATTTTAACCCTTAATCTGATATATCAGCTCTTTTAACTCAAAGAATATTAGCGATCAAATAATGCTAAGCCAGCTCACTACTATTGTCTTACCAGATTGCTATCACCTGATTGCTAGCCCCCTTCTTCTTTTCATTTATATTCCTCTTTTAGTTGGTGCATTGAGCATGATTTTGAGTTACTCAACCCCAAGTGGCTGTTATTTGATCTAGTGGAAGATCATATGGTACTGAGTCATCAATGCTGTCACTGATAATACTCAAGCTCTATGACAAAGAATAGTCTTGTAGCATTCTCATGATATGCATCAGTATATTGAATTGCTTTTGAGGTAAATATTTTAATCTTGAATTTTCAGAGAATATTTGATCTAGTTTATAGGATTTTTGTGTGTCAAGTGTATTTTATATTTCTACCTGGGACCAGGTTTTTATTGGTGATGGTTATTACTTCATTTTCTACACTTTTTTGGTTTATAATGGACATTTTCCTTTATTTGTTTTTCTAGAATTCAAAATGGCTTTACGAAAAAGTAGGAGTTCCAAGAATATCTTGTTTACCATTTTTGCTTTTGAGATTGGCTTGAACCAAAAACAATCACTGCAACACTTTGCTGAGGAAAGCGTAGCTACAGAATTTCCTAGTCGTTATGTGAGACATTCATGTTTATTCTTATTTGATTGCTGTAAGAAAGGTTTTCAAGCTTGTCCATGTTCCCCTCTTCTTCAAAACAGAAACTTGTTTGAAATATCTAATATGAGAATTTACAATCCTTGTGGAGTCAAGTGGAAGAATAACACAATCATGTTACCTAATCATGCATATACAAGTATGCTTCAATTTGTTTAGAATTGCTTCAAACTCAGGTTAAATACAGTTGCCTTAATGTCATTACCTCATGATAACATATTTTCCTTTCAGTCTGTCTAAATATCTTTATTAGTTTTTGTTGAATTCAACATCAGGTTGTTGGCCAAATTTTATGCAAGCCACTAAATTATTAGAAATCATGGACCTTACGCTTAAGAATCTTTTGTTAGGGGCTGCCAGATTATGTGGAAAATGAAATTGATTTTCTAGAATACATTTGCCTCCAAACAACACAATATTTGGAAACTATTGAAGTTGTTGGCATTCTAATTTTAGCAGTACCAGCCTCACGCCAAGTCCACATTCCTGATTACATTTAGCCCAGACAGGTGAGTCATCAGTTGACATTTTGAAGCAGTGAACTGCAGACTACACAATGACTCATCCACATAATTTGTATCAGCTATGTTGTGCTACATTGACCCATTGATAATGCAGATTTGCTTGCTTGAATCTAGACGCTTGAGGCGTTTGTGGCAATTGGAAGCAAAGCAAATGCATCTCTATCCAGTTATCTCTATTCTGAGTATCAATTGCATGTCTTTTTAAAAAGGCCCCAAGGTTCAGCAAAAGTGGTTGCTGTTGTCTACTTACATTCATTCTTCTAATAGATCGAAAGTAGCAGTGTCCCATTGTGATCACACGATAAAAATATTTGACATCCGATCCACTCAGTTGGTCACTTCTTTGACTGGACATTCGAGAACAGCTTGGACCATCTCTTACCACCCGTACCACAACCACATTCTCGCTTCAGGATCCCTAGCTGGTGAAGTGAAAGTTTGGGATGTTGATGTAAGTTCTACTAACCGCACTTGCGAATGCCAAACTAGTAGCCGTTTTTGTTCCCGTTATTTCATTGTGAGGGAAATCACTTGCTCTTAGGCAAAATCGTTTTTTGGATGACAACTGTCCCATTTTTATTGATTTATTTTTTTATAAGACCGTTGGATTTCAATTATTTAATGCAGGTCTAGTTTTGTACCTTGTCATGCTGAACCTTGCTTTTTATCTCTTTTTATTCCTTTATGAATCTAGTCCACTTTTTATTGTTGTTATTTAGCTTTGTTTACCTTTTTTACCATTGTTTTTGGTGGCACAGCTTTTCTCCGTGGAATTAATCTTTATAAGGTAATCTGTTTCCTTGCCATCTACTTGTTGGTCAACATTTTTTTAGACTGATTAGCGACTACTAGGCTCATTTGTTATTACTGCTCATATCGTTTTAGACTGGGCACTGTCAGTCGTTTGATGTTGCAAAAGGACACGTGATATCATCTCTCTCCTTTCACCCCAACGAGGACATTCTGACGGTCGCATTTACAAATAAATTGTACTTTCTCAATTGGAAAACTGGGGACATAATTCACTACTGTGAGACAAGAAGCCCAAAAGAGGGCCCAAAAGAGTCAGTCAGGTTCATCTGCTTAATCCTTAGCTTACATTGGATCGAAGGTCGTTCTCCTACCTGCATTGGAAGTGCATGCTATTCGCCTTCATAATGAAATAGCATACTGCATATAATACTAAGGACTTTTAATACCCAGGACTAAAAGAGAGCTGCACGATTAGACTAGATTTGGCAAAGTCACTAATTTTAAGATGCAGACTAATAGCTTTTCGAAGGAGCAGCCTCAATGAAGCACTTGAAGCTTTTTGCAGGGTCATTTGGAAAATCTCACAAACCACCTTGTCAAGGTTATCTCATCGTAGCTTTGATTTGCTTAGCTTTCATCTTGTAAGTGGAATGAAATTTGTTTGAAGTCTTACAAACCATGTCAAGACCATCACGATTCATTTTTCAATGCGTCGCCTCTTAAAGTCCAGATCTTAGCCCATTACTGAAATTCTGAAAAATTCAGAATTGTTGATCGATGCTCAATTTTCAAATATTTTGTATGTCTGATTACCCGGACCATGTCTTTGCAGATAAAATTTTCAAAAATAATGGCATCTCCTTTGGATTTCTAGGTACGTCAAATTTGGCCTGCGTTCTGATTGGATTTTAACTGGTGTTCTGAACGCCCCCGAAAGAAAGGAAGTAAGTTATATTCGAATTAGAGCTAAAGTCACTTAAATGAAAAGTTTTTTGCTGACCCCTTCTAGACTCCCCTAGAGTCTGAAAGCTGATCTTAACGTTGTTGATTAACCAGGTTTTGACGAGGAATTATCTGCTTCACGAGGCTTCATTGCGTTCCATGATTCTAAAGGGGTGATACACGAGTAGCACTATTCGTCTTACTTGCACGTGCTCTGCGCTTTCTGCAGATTTCTGCGCTCTTTTCAAACTTCTGCATGTTTCTGCAGGTTTCTGCAGGCTTTTACGAAGTGCACCATAATCCACTGCAAACCAAAACTTTGCCTCAAGAGTTTACGAATCTGGCAAACCCTGCTCATGGAAAGTTTTTGTTGTATTTTAAGTTAGTTTTTTGCATGCTTGCCGTTTTTTCAAGTTCTAGGTGTTCCTTGGAACACGAATTAGTACTCTATACTTCATTATAAAATGCTTGTTCGTCATGCTGCAAGTTGGAGATGATATACTTCATTGAAGTTCCATTCTATTTGTCTGCTAGTCTCTGTGATGGTCTTTATGCACATGTCGCCCTCTCTTACGCACTGAAAAGCAAAGCTCTCGACTCTGACCCACGACCTTTCAATATCACGTCATGTGATGTCAAAATTGTTTGATATCACATCGTCAATGTCATCTCTGCTGAAGACGATTTCCTTATTGAAACAGCGGGTTTGAAGTCGTTCTTCATAGCTTAATTTGACATCAAGGTGTTTTTCAAACAAAATTGAACAAGTACTTTGTGGTACAAAACTTCACAATTGCTAGAAAAAGCGGAACTATTTTTCGCATACTTAAAAGTACTTTTTTCGTCCGACACTCCTCAGAGTATGCAAACGTCGGAAGATAACCAAAAACTGACCGAATAAATCTTCTAATAACTTCGAATAGTATTCTTGCTTCATTGGTTTGGTGCATTATCCATGAGTTCTTTAAACATTTGATTTTGTAGCAACGTAATGGCGATATCCGAATTCAAAGGTTGGTGGCGTTTACAAAAATTGTGTTTGATAATTTTACGTCATCAATTGCATCGCTTAGTCCACATCGATTTTACTTTAGAATTCTCAAATGATTGGTCTTGTGGTCGTCGACTAATTGCCCAGTCCACACTTATTATTGGTCCTGATTATTTATTTTCGTTTTTATTGATATTTATAATATTATTGTTTTGCATAGTTATTATGAATATTAAACTCGATGCAAATTTTCAGCAGCTCAGAACAAAGGCCATTGCAAGCTGTCAGTTGTCAGCCATTGGCAGCCTCGTTTTCAGAGACCCCGAACTCGAGGCCTGGAAGCCTTGCGAGGCCTGGGAGCCTTGCGAGGCCGACGCACTCTTCGGACACGGAATCGCCCTCACAAACAGATCACTCTTCAACTTTCACCCAGCCACTGCGCTCTTCTCCGTCGCATAGCTTCATTCCGTACCCACCCCGCTCAAGACACTGTGCAACAGGCACTGAAGACCCTGATCACGCCATTGGCATGGCAACAGCGAGATCTTCCTACCACGTGAGCCCCGCCGTTGCGGTAACTGGTGGCATTGCGGAGCAGCCCACCGTGTCTGTCAGTACTGGCATCAATCGCGCAATTGCCAGGATCTTGGCAGGCAATGGCGACGGAGCAGTGGCAGCCAATGTAGCAAGCTCAACGTACAGACTGCAGCTGTGGAGCTTAAGGGATGCGGATGTGCCACTGCTGGGTGATGGTAAGTAAGGCGCTTCGCTGTATTACGTCATTCATTTTCCAACACATCAAGTGTTCTTATGGGAACGCACTGCTGGCCGGCTGTGAAGGAGCGACGATGTAGCAATGCGATGTAGCAATGCGAGGTAGCGTAGGGGCTTCTTGGTTTCGGTGAAGCAGTCGATGAGCTGAATGGGCTCGGTTTGTCCGCAGCTGAAAGAGTTTCAATTATAGAAACATGCGTCGCCCATAAGCACTTTGAAGGAGGCATGCATCACACGATTAAATGTGCTACACCCCTTAGAAGGCCTTTTTAATTTGCCTTATGAGTTTTAATGTCGATTTTCATTTAAGACTAATAGATAAACACAGATGACACAGCATTGTCCATATCACAAGAAAATGACATCTAACTCAGAGGGTCTTTGCTTCGCAGCGAACCACAATGTTATCGCCCCCTGTTGCAAGATCTACAACGATGGCAGCATCGACGTCTCCCAAGATGAAACCCTGCTTGCTGCCTACGTGCCTAGCGTGAACGGCTTTCCCGACAACGGCAACATTTGCGTATTCTCTCTGCGGAGGCAGACCTTGGGTCATTGCATCTTCAGGGCATCAAAAGGTTTCAGTGAGCTGTTAGCTGTTTAACCGCATAATATCCTTTTTGATTGATGTGCACCACCGCAGCCTCCTTATGAGTCGCAACACCGATTGCCCTCTGGTGCTATTTCGTGTTCACGCCAAAACTGTATGAGATCTATCGCCAGCTTGTTTTTACCGCCACTATAAAATTTATGATGATCTACGGCATCACTGCAGCTTAAGAACATGCTCTTAACTACAAATCCGTATTTCAGATGATTTACAACCATTTTTATGTGTCGTCGACTGAGATCAGTCCTTCTAAATGCATTTTGCTTGACAATCAGTTAGAGTTTCTAAGAACCTTTATTTCACACCAAATGCAATATACGTTCCCAAGCCGGGGGATTCCCGTTCTGTTGCCTCCAGATGTTTTTGATTTGCTCTGGTACAATGGAATTCTGTATTCCCAGCGACGCGTCTGGATGAGTGAATCTTGTTTTTTCATTCTTTCTTAAATATTATGTTCTTAAATGCGGCGGGTCATTCTTCTCCTGTGTTTCATCGGAAAACGAGGATCTGATGCAATAAACCTATGTTCATTTTGATCAGATCCTACAAAAAGAAGCGTTAAATATTCATCATTTAGGGTTTCTAATGTCTTCTATGTTTTACATTTCCTTTTGCTTACAAAAGCAAATGCATATTCGGCCGCCTTTATCGGACTTGATTTGCCCATGATCTGCACTAAATCTTTGAAAACTTATGTACTTTCAATGGTAAACATGTTTTGATATTGATGCTTTCGTTGGCGTTATCATTTTTGTTTCGCTCCTAGGTCCAAACACTATATGCCTGAGTTTTTCACCTTTGAACACCTTTCTGTTAGTTGGCTTGGCATCAAGAAGAACAGTGGATTACCGAAAGTCTCATGATGTACTGACATTTGTGGCCCTTCTTGATTCTGCCTTGTTATACTGCAAGTAGCTGAGTGATGAAAAGCCCCCCTCCCCTCCGTTAATTCACTGACTGCGATTAATATCTAAAAGCACCATTCACCCGCAAAAAGATTTAAATTCTTCAATGGCTGAATTTTTTGATGATTTTGATAATCAGACGGTTGAGTATCAAAGTTGTCATGACTTTGGTGGGTAATCGTTGTTCTAATACCAAATGCGTGTCCCATCAGCTTTTTTGCTTGAGTCATAAGAGGGTTGATGACATACATGAGTTGATTTTCATTACGGCTTTCAAGTTTGTGTAAATACTTTTTAAACGTTGCCATCTCTTTTCAGCTTGTTGGCCAGATCATTAAATTGCCCGTGGATAAAAGCGTTGTTCTGGAAAGTGAAGAGGTATTGCATTCTCATTATTGTTTTCTTATGATTTGAACATTAATGTTTAAAAACCGTGCACTCTGGGTGATTTCTTCTTGTTTCTGCGAAATGCTATTATGAGAAAGAGTTTAGGAAGCCACACTTTTCACAGCTATCACTTCACTAATTCAGCTAACTTCAAAGCTATCTCGCGGTTGCTTGTGATCGTGAAGGAGCCTGTTTTCTGCCACAGGTTGTACACACCTTGTATCACCCAAGGAGGAGAAACCCCACTGTGAATGTAGTAATCAACACCGCAAAATTCCACCCCACTCCTGGCATAGGAGTTTTCTACGGCACCAATCAAGGAGACGTGATGCAATATCGAGAGAGGTAATTATTGAGTCTTTCTTTTAAGCCTTTTGGGAAGTGTTATCACAGAATCACTTGGGCGTTTGGGGCTAGGTATTGCTCGTTTGTTGGACTTGAGTTAGCATTTACGTTTTCAATATTATTGAAGTCTTGGTATTTCTTCAAGGCGGTTGAGTTGATTAAGAGCTCGCGGCCACCACTTCTATTCTCATGCTTTTGAATATGTAAATATTCAATTCTATCTGATCTTATTATCGTATCAACGTACTGCGATTGTTTTCCTCAAACTACTAGCATTGACTCTTCCTCTCTAATTATACTGATAGTCCTATCCGAAGTTACTGATACTTATGAGGCCAGAAAATATCAAGGATTAACCACGTCATTCTTGGTGCAAAACTGCTAGAACGATCAAAGCTCAAGATATTTGGATAAAGATCTTTCTGTGGTCTAATTGTAAATGGCGAGTATGACATGAAGATGTGAAACTAAAGCAAAGGTTTTAAATAGTTTTATGGCTCCTGCTGCTCCCCGCAATTCAAAGATATGAAAGTGAACGTTTATCAAACTTTTTGCAATCTAAAAATAGATGATAACATAGATGTCCTAATTGTTTTCGTTCTAGGGTGAAATATTCGAGAACAGAGACAACAGTAATGGAATTACAAGGCACTCCAGAGGTGATCTAATATTACTCAATGTGTCTCATCAAAGCTGCTACATCCAGTCTCCGGGCACAAATCAGTCTCCGGGCACAAATCAGTCTCCGGGCACAAGACAGCTTCCGGGCAGAAACCAATCTCCGGGCACAAATCAGTCTCCGGGCACAGGACAGCCTCCGGGCAGAAACCAGTCTCCGGGCACAAATCAGTCTCCGGGCACAAATCAGTCTCCGGGCACAAGTCAGTCTCCGGGCACAAATCAGTCTACAGACAGCTATATCCGGCTTCGATTCTACGTGTATGACAGAAAAATCTTTCATACCACATTGTGCATGTAACATTGATCCCGGATGAACGAACTAAAGGCGTTTGGCTAATGGTGGAATGGCCGAATGCCCTGACCGTAAGTCGGTAGCTATTGCGACGCTCCGGCCTCGTTCTTGTCTAGCCTTGATAGTTACGCATTGATAATGGCGAACAGTGAACTTATGATGATGTTGCTCTTACCACTATCATTGTAAACAGAAACAATTTCTTCTTAGAATGGTATGAATGGTATGGTATGGATATGTAATACTTTTTGTATGGTTATGAATTTTTTTATTCCGACAGTCATCTCTAACTGTTTCTCACCGTGATTTTATGTTTTCGATTGATGCGCAGTGTTCAACTTGTTTGGTACATGTACATAATGATCCGTTCACTCTCCCAAGATTGAGCCCCCCTCCCCTAGGTAGCCATTTTTTATAGAGGAACATAGAACATAGACAATCGTCTCCCTTTCAAGGCCACAAAACACCAAATAGAAGACCAAAATAGAGCAGGTTGAACGGAGCCTAAGTTGTGGGCCTAAGCTAAAAATCAGAGTGTCAAGAATTCGAAAATCGATCTTCTAATTCGACATAGCTTTCGATATATTGACCTGCTTTAAAAGTTTCATGTTTCACTGTATGATGGAAAAGGTGGAAGAACGTTTTTCTACTGCTGGAGATACCTGCAGGAAGGAATTGTCTAGCTTGCACTTCGAGCCAGTTTGGCGTCCAGAAAAACTGTGGACACAAGCCGCATTCATCGAGTGCTGTAGGTTCAGTGCAGATAACAAATCACTGATATTTGCAGACTCAGATGGCACTATACGAAATATGCACATTGACAGCCAAGCTGTATTGGAGTTCTCCGCCGGCGCAGAAACAGTTTGGGCGCTGGACACAAGCCCCGACGGTGCATACATTTGCTGTTGCGGAGGAGATCGAGTCGTCAGTGTTTGGTGCACTCGTTCCATGGAGTGTCTAGCCTCGCATTCATGCCACACGGACACAGTTTGGGACGTGAAATTCGCCCTAGGATCACAGTACATCATTTCGTGCTCTTCTGACCTACAAATAATTATATGGGATGTCAAAAAGAATTCGGAGCCCATTCCTGTTTCAACAGGTCACACAAGGCCTATTTCACACATTGGCGTATCGCACGATGGGAAAAGTTTTGCCAGTTGTTCGTATGACCAGACGATTCGGATATGGTCAGATCTAACTACTGCCTCCCAAGGGGAAGTCAAATGTTCCACTGTACTAACAGGACACAGAAACCGAGTAACATGCTGTGCATTCTCGCCTCATAGAGATGACGTAATTGCTTCTGGATCGGCTGACTGTGACGTCATCTTATGGAGTCTTCGTGACCGACTTGCTCTTTTTAGATTTAAAGGGCATGCAAACATTATTTGGTCCTGTGCTTTCCTTAGACTGAAGAATGAACTGGTTTTGGTGTCATGCTCCAGCGATCACAGTTTACGGTAGAATATCAGTTTTGTATTTTTCGTCTAGTTGTGTGAATGTTAAATGTTACTACTGGCAAATTAGAAGGAATATTTGAAAATTGAGCTTCGACGTTTTGTTTCAATTTCATTGTATTTTTTACAGGTTTTGGGACACATTCACGGGGCATGAGTTGGCGACAAGAAAAGGCTTTGGTTTGCAAGAGGACATTCCGGCCCAGTTGCTGTGTTGTCAAGTGTCGAAAGATGGAGGAACGATTGCAGTAACAACAACGGATGGTTGCGTATACATCGGATCATTTAAGCAGAAAATAAAAAACGACTAGTTTGTTCTATGCATTCACTTAGAAGCAGAAACGGGTTGCAACTGTTTATAACTGCACTGGAGTCATTTCTCACGTGTTGCCATCCGTGAGATGGTGGATTTTGTGGAGTAGAAAGAAGCTCACGGAAATGGTCAAGGTGGATACGAAAATGACGAGGAAGGCCCGATCGATGACCATCGACGCGTACTGCCATTCTTCGACCGTCTCCTTCTTCTTCTCCTTCTCATAAACATCGTGCGTCAGTACCTCGATCTCCTTGTTAAGCAGCTTTGCCTGCCTGCGCTCAGCGCGCTCGGTCATTCGAATGCCAAATATGTTCTCAAACATGTTTATTGTTTCGGTTGGCGATGAAAGTGACGCCTCGTCGGACTGAGACGAGGCAGATGCATAATGGTGCAGCGAGCCATTACTCAGCTTCGAATCGGTGTCGTTGTTCTCTTTGTCCTTGTGCCTAGGCCATTGACTGTGCACCGGTTCTTCTACCGACTTGTTGCTGCCTTTCTTCGAAGTCCCATTGCTCCCTGCTCTACTGCACCTTGAAGTCTCGGATGCCATGCTCCCATTCACCGTGATGTAGTCGCTGAAGCGCACAGTTTTCCTTTGCTGCGCGGACCGAAACCTGATCGGCCGCTCTTTCGGCACCTTTTGTCCGCACAATAGCTTGCTCAAATTGTCAAATATCAGCCACCTGAACCATTCCGGCATTGGCTTGGAGAAATTCTGACGATAGAAATTGGCAAGCACGAATGTAGATGCGGCTAATGAGAAGCCAATTTGGATGAAAAGTAGAAAGTAAAACAGCGAAAGAAGTGGGACATTGTTGGACGTTGCTGGCAGTTTCTTCCCGGCAATGTTCAAGTAGACGGTCATTGATACCAGAATGGTGACGGACAATGTTATGCGTTCGCCACTGTTTGGCGGCAGGCAGAAGCCCAGGGCGATCAGTGACGTGATTGTCGTGACAGGCAGTACCAGTGTGTAGATGTAGTACAGGGTTTTCCTGCGCAGGTGCAAATGGTACACGACCTCCGTAAACGGCTCCGCGCAGCATTCGTACCGCACCATTCGCTTCTCCGCGCTGAATTTCAACACCTCCCATTCTGCGTTCTGCGTGAAGTGGTCCAAGCCAATGTCCATGTCCACTGGAGTGATGTCCATTTGATTGATCGCCTTAGTCCAAGAGCTGAAATTTGTTTTATCATGGTTACTCAAGCTCTCAATTTATTTGTTTTTCTCGCAATTTATTTTGCTGAACTCATAATGATGCTTCGAGCAAATGATTCTTATCATGGAACTATAAGATTGCGGATATACAATTTTTGCATATTTTAACGCTGGGAAACGACGCAAAGCTGGGAAACGACGACATTTTGTTAATAAAGTTAATTGGCTGCTTATTTCGTCTGCTTTTTATAATTTTCGAATGCTTGCATACCCTGAAGAGTGTGGGGTGAAAACTGCGTTAAGTATGCAAAATAAAGGTCCGATGTTGGGTGCTACTTAGAAGATGATATTTAAGAACATGATTATCCAAAGCCATCTCTTGGACAGCTATCTAAAATTATGGCCTACCGTTAGGTTAACTGAGAACTGTTCTCAGGGGCATAGAGATGCACGCGTCGACTTACCCGAACCTCAAGTCGCAGGCTTGCTGGTCGAAAGGGAAGTACTTGACGTTGATGTTGCAAGAGGCCTTGATGGAGGTGGCGGCGAACCAGGTGCTGTGGCCAGAGCTGTTCACGATCACCTTGGTGTTCAAGGCCTTAAGGCTGGCCATGTTCGTGTCCGCACTGGAAGGCAAAACAGCACGTGATTCAGTCTGATGTTAAAGGACGTTCTACGGTGTCACGTATTTTGTCGTAGTTTTGACGAACAGGAAACGAAAAGTTAGAAGATACTGAACATTTTCTTGTGCAATTAAATATTTTTGAAACTGAGTGTAAAACCTGATTGGGATGAGCTCTCTGCATTCTAAGTTATTCAATTGCACGCTCAAGCATTAATAGCAGTTAGCATATCTCCATTTAAATCTGTTCGTTGTCGGTATGCTCATTCCTTGTCAAGTTGTGGCCTAGACCAAGTTTTGGCCTCGACCAAGTTGTGGCCCAGACCAAATTGTGGTCTAGACCAAGTTGTGGCCTACACCATGTTGTGGCCTAGACCAAGTTGTGGCCTAGACCAAGTTGTGGCCTAGACCAAGTTGTTGCCTAGACCAAGTTGTACATATGAATCATATGCATATAATAAACTGTGGTCGAATCAAATTATTTTACTTGACATTCTTGTCACAATATTCGACATTGGTACGACTTTTGATCAGACATCTATTTTACATGCACCAAAAATGATGCATAAATTATGTCACTCTGACTCCGAGGCTAACATATGCGCACCATGGTTATGTTTTGTGTGCAAGGACGGAAGGCAACAGCCTAGGTCTCTTGAACCAACTACCACAAACTCTCTCCCACTCACTTGTTGTATAGCATCAGCACTGGCGTCCATACCATGTTGGGCTCCACATTAACGATGCTGACATTACCGTAGTCTTCCCGTTGCCATGTCAACAAGGGGTTTTTCCATTGCTGTCAAAACAGAAAACTTGTGTCAATTGACCTTGCAAAAAGTAGCGATTAATCTGGAACGATCGACTTATGATTATGAATATTATTGAAATAAAGTTTTTGTTTATTTAAGAAGTCTTCGGTCAATTATGTTCCATGTAATTAAAAAGCAATGAATACTTATTATTCTATTACATGAAATCATGAATTAGCTTTGCAATTCAGTAATGATTTTGAATTACTGAAATGAGTCACTTATTTCATTTTTCATCAACAAAATTAACTTTGGCTTGCCAGCAAACTGTGGCTTCAGCTTGAAACGTCAGCATTTTTTCAATTCGATATCCAATTCAATAAATATCAATGTCGTATGAAGGAAGTTTTGCTAGTGAATTCAAAATATATGGTGCTTCACTTTAGAGCGAATACTGGAGAACACAAGGTGACGTTGGCCACCAATGCAAAGACCGTTAAAGCAGTCATATTTGACCGAGCACTGCCATGCAAATTTACTCCCTCTTTTGTTTCACATACAGCTTTGCTTTCTTTGAATCACTAGCAATTATCTTTGTAAATTTCTCCTCTGGCTTTAATAGGTCCTCCAATTCAATGCAAAAAGCAATACCTGTGTCGTCCAGACATTAAGTTTGATTGTTTGCCCGACTGCATCCTGAAAAAGATTCATTGATACAGCAAATTCCTATCTTAAGCTACGCAAATTCTTCGTCAAAACATTAGCTGAAATTAACGCTTTGTGGTTTGCGAAAAAATCTACTGAGATCTGACGGGGGTGGATTCTCTGGGTAACTTTAGCTAATTGCGCTAAAGCTAATGATGAAGCAAGCAATCTAGATTTAAATAGTATCGTAACACAAAGTGGTCTGAACGAAGGCAAGCGTTGTGAACGAAGGCAAGCGTTGTGAACGAAGGCAAGCGTTGTGAACGAAGGCAAGCGTTGTGAACGAAGGCAAGCGTTGTGAATGAAGGCAAGCGTTGTGAACGATGGCAAGCGTTGTGAACGAAGGCAAGCGTTGTGAACGAAGGCAAGCGTTGTGAATGAAGGCAAGCGTTGTGAAAGAAGGCAAGCGTTGTGAACGAAGGCAAGCGTTGTGAACGAAGGCAAGCGTTGTGAATGAAGGCAAGCGTTGTGAACGAAGGCAAGCGTTGTGAACGAAGGCAAGCGTTGTGAACGAAGGCAAGCGTTGTGAATGAAGGCAAGCGTTGTGAAAGAAGGCAAGCGTTGTGAACGATGGCAAGCGTTGTGAACGAAGGCAAGCGTTGTGAACGAAGGCAAGCGTTGTGAACGAAGGCAAGCGTTCCACTCACCACGTCAAAGAGCTGCACAAGGCGGATGCTGAGGAGAACTTGAATCTTTGTTTCGAACTGTAGCCTCGGTCTGATGGCCTTGTTCATCAAGTCGCGGAAGATGTCTGTGATGATTCTATGCTCGTGTGACATAAATGCTTTTGGGTGAAGGATAATACAGAGTTAGCCAAAAGCAGTGAAATTTAGCTTTTAGAAATATTGAATGCAATAGCTGCTTGATATACTAACTTGGATAGAAACCTAGATAGAAGCGACACTTGCGTAGAAGCAGCAGATGATACCTTAAGTCGGGTTGTGAATTTCTAGCACAAATGTATTCACATGCAAGCCTCTACACACATTAAACCTTTTATCGATTTAAAACCAAGTTTTCCATTTATGCGTAAGATCCTCACAAACCGAGTAATGCTTAATCGTGGGTACATTTGTTGACCTGCTGGTCATTAAGAATGCCAAGATCTTACATGCTGCCATTTTAGGCCCGGTTAGTTGAAAAGAAACCCAGACAGTGAACGAAACAAGCAGCTTGTATGCAAACCCACGTGTTCTTGAGATTCCAATCAGCCTCGTTTGCCTCACTGGTGAATCGCCTATGACGTGGCATTTCTTGATGCATTTGACAGCATAACATATGTCAGAAAGCATGAATGCAAAGTCGGCCGAGCGAATGTCACAGACTGCCTCGCTGCACTCATTCCAAGTGGCGCGCCTTCCCAGGTGGTAGACTTCCTTGCCTCGCATCCCATCTTTTAGCGTCACATTGAACTGCATTGATGTCAGGTGACAAATAAGTCTCTTTTCGTCGTTAATGATATTTTGAGAGGCGCCGCCTAAAACACAGAATGATTGATTGATTTGATGAAATCTCCACTCTCTGCAAAGAGACGTGAATGTAGCAAGCCCAAGCATGGATTACGGGGATCGTAATGGAACAGGATGGAAGTGAAGTTTGTTTGAAGCTGGTCGTCGCTGCATCAGGATTCATAGCCAGCTATTGTTGAGCTATCTGCAGCTATCTTTAAACAAATACAAAATGAAGGAGACGACAGTGGAAAGGTGTGACGTATCCTTACAGTTTATCACCTGTTGGTAGAGAAACTTGTAGAGGTCGATGAAAAAACGAGAAAAAATATGTATCATGTAGAGGTCGGAATTAGGCTTAAAGAAAGCATTTTGTCATTAGCAAACCATATGTGGGGGCGCCTGGAAGAAATATCAACTAACAACACAGATAACCTGCAGATATGTGTCCGAGTCACTGTTTCCGGGCCATTTTCGATCATTTCTGCTATTCAGATGTGTTGGAATGCTGGCTTATTTTCTTCCAATGTTCCATAATTCTTTAAGAATGCTTACGCATTTTTACAAAAACCAATTCAATATGGTCAACATAATTTCCAGTGTTCATTTGGCTTGTTACCTTTTTAGTTGCGAAGTCCTCCCGGTAAAATTCCATAACATGGTAAAGACGTCCAGGAAATTTACGGATAAATTTACAGTAAAATTATTGCTTTGATCGTATATGAAGTTCTTGAAGACACAATCTGTTGCTCGTTAATTGACAGAACACTTTCTAATGACCTACATCCGTTGACACATCACATCATACTGAATAACACAGGTTGAAAACAAACTCCCTATCAACTTTTAATTCAACCCCCTTGAAGTGTTTATAAATTGTGGCAACATGCATAAAATTGCTGTCCATCCCAATTTTGAAGCTGCATTTAGTGCAATTTACGGAGCTGGAAGGAGGAACCATGCCTCCTGCATGAAGAATCACCAAAAATATTGTGAAGAAAGAAGAAATGACATACATGCAGTGACAATTGCCAACAGGACCATCAATATGCGCCTCATCGCCGCCCTTCGATCGCCTCGCTTGCTCCTGCCCTTCTTGCGAGACCACGTCTCTCGTCGTCTAAATGCAGACACCTGCCCTGTTTTGCCACTCTTCAGCAAAACCTTCACCGTGCTTCCCCCGCAATGCTTTAATCCAAACAATCAATAATTCAGGACAGATTGTTTGATTCGCTGTTCATTCACTAAGCTTCTCGAAAATCGTCTTACGAAAGCCTATACATTGACACACTGTTGTGATCACGTGAGATGCGATGGTGAATTCAGTTCTTAGCAAACTGCACAAGCATTTGTGAAAGCCTTCCTCTTCTCTTGTTTGCTAATCTATGTCAGATGATGCAGTATACTGCCATTAAGAGCCCGTTTACAATCTCCGATAAGTTAATCAGATGTTTCATGCGAAACTCAAGCAAGAACACTTTGGTGCTACTGTAGACACTAAGAGCATCTCAAGCGGCAGCGCCAACAGGGAATCCGATACATAGGCACTTGAAGTACCGGAGCTGAAAGACCAGTGCTGGATCTTTTGGCGTGCTTCCGAAAACCGGCAGTTGATTGGGTGGAGCCACGCTAACATTAAGAGCGTGACACTCAGCCATAAGGCGCTCGTTGTGTAGAATAAATGGTGCCTGCGAAGGCGCATATCCCTGACAGACGACAACCGCATACCGGCAACCGGCTGTGCTTGCCCGCAAAGGTCTTCTTTGAACCGAAGCGAAGGGAATGTCCTGTTCGTTTATTTAGCAAAATAAATACAATACCGCTCATAATTGACAGTTCTACGATTCTATTTGGTTATAGTTTTTAGGACAAATTTGGGAGAAGAGGATTCATGCTAAGTGAACACACATTGCTCCAGCAACGGTGTAATCTTCAAAGTCAAAAACAAATGTTTCGTACATTTCTCACAGATATTGAGTTTCTTTGTATGCGAAAACTGGTTCCGCTTTTTCTAGCCATTGTGAAGTTTTGTATCACAAAGCAGTTGTTCACAGATATTGAGTTGCAAAAAGGAATTTGTGGAGTGACATAATGTGAAAGAAGATAAGGGTGAATTTGCGGAGTGACATAATGTGAAAGAAGATAAGGGTCTTTGTTGACACTCCAGGTTCGCTTTCTCTTTCAAGTTGTCAAATGAGTGTTTCAGTGATTGGGCCATCATTGGGAAATGAAGTTTGCTCTTGCTAGCTTTAATTTCTTAAAAAGGGTGTGCTATGTGCTATTCCAGGAGCATTTGATTGCGTTACGTGTTAGTCGAATGACAATTTAACACCAGCAAGGTTTTCAATGATTTGAGGATGTACCTACATTAACAAAAAGCACAATAGGATTTAGAGAAGTTTTGGAGATCGTTTTGAAGAGCGTTTTGGAGATCGTTTTGGAGATCGTTTTGGAGAGCGTTTTCCTAGAGTCATTTGCAAACGAAGCTTTTGATGAAGTAAGACTGATGCTTTTATTTTCGATTTTTTTCAAATTCGTTTGAAATCGAATTAAACTGTCACCTTGAACTTACTTGTAACCAAATTACTAGACAATTTAAGTGGAAGCTCTATTTACAGCTTAATATTGCTGAAATTTCACTAATTTCAGAACAAGAGACTTGATTCTTTCATTCAGACTATTATTTTGAGTTATTTTTCTTGTCTAATTAAAGTCTTGTTTGATCGTCTTAGTGCAAGTCTAGTCCTGACTGCTGAAACAAAAAAACTAAGTAAGTGATCTTTTTCAAGAATAATTGTCCTGTAAATCGCATCCAAGCAAAACATGAAAACCCTCGTGCATTTCACCTCCGTGACAGGCTGTATTCCTTTTCCATTTCAAGTACAGCACCCATCCACTCTTGCGGTGCAAATTTCTGCATTAGATCCCAACCTTCCTGACTCATTTCCTAGATGTTTTGCAATTGGGTCATTTGCCATTTTTGACCAAACATTTCCATTTCCATCAGTATACGACGTGTTGCATTCTGCACTTATAACAATTAGACTTTTTATTGACCATTCCCATTCATCATGGTCTTTACCTAATTACTTCCCTGTAAGGGTCCCTTAAAGCTTAAGGCTAAAGATCACTCGAGCCCCTTCAAGTCTCTCTTTTGAATCTACCATTTGTTATTTGTTACTTTTTGAGCCCCACAATCTTCCAAATGCTACGTCTCAAAGCACCATCGATCGCATTTGTTTGGAGACTAGGCTATTCCTGCAAGAACAACCAAACTCCAAACTCCAAGAAAATTCCACGCATCAGTAACATTGTCAACTGCGTTAATCATCTCAAAGTGTATGTAAATGTGTCGATTGGATAACGTAGAGCTCTTTGAATATCCTTTTTTGTGCCATTGTTTCAAAGATTCGAAGGTGCTCTTTGAGATTCACTACTCTTTGAAGTTAATAGGATGTTCTAGAATTACTGTAAAGGGTTGTATCTGAAGTCCCACTTGTAAGATTTGATATTTTGCCACCTCTCCAGAACAGTCAATAAATCAATAGCAATAGAGGATGCAAATGGTTATTGAAGCCATTTGTCGTAAATTGAACCCATTTGTAGCTTTTCAAAGCTTTTCATAAACCCCTACAATATGACATTCTGTCTTTGCCAGTCTTTTGAACTAGGCTTTAATGGTGACTCATAAATATGCACTGCTTTTGCTGTAAATAAATAATGCTGATTCAGATTGAATTCGCACTGCAAAAGGCCACCATGAATGCTGAATGCGCGGTGGGAATGATATCCACATGACCGTCAATTGACTTCACCTGTTTTCTTCATCTGTTTCACCTTGTCGCCTTGACACGGCTTCTACCGACATCTCAAGCTTAAGAGACTTTTGACACAGATACTCAAACATGAACTAAGATCTTCTGGCCCGAGTTTCGTGGGACATGATGCTGTTCGTCTTTCTCGTCATCTTTCTGCCTGCTTACGAAGGTAAGAAGTCAGCATTAGTCATTTCTATGCTACAACGTAATGTTTTCAATTCCAATACAAAGGATAGCATTCTTGCATTACAAATGTGTTTCTCCTTGTTTTGTAAACCAATCCTAAGTGATTCTCATCAAAGCTGTCTCGAAGTGAAGCAGTTGTAGAAATCATTCAAAAGCATGTTTAATATCATTGTATTTCAAATCAACCCAATGATAATTGCTCCGCATGAAATCTCAACAGCTTCGGAGTGGTGGAAACGGTCTAAAATTGTTTACCTGAAAGTTTGCAAAATTGCGAAGACGAATATTGTCTACGTGAATGTCATTCTCTGTAAATTATGCATTTTGCAATTTGTTTAAACGTTCTAGCAATGAATCTCGCTTAGGCCTTCCAAATAATCTACCCATCTAATTTCAAATCGTAAAAATAACCATGGTTTGATTTTACTTCTTGTTCGTCTCATCAAACTTGTTTGGGTACCTTGTCAATGAAGTTACTGACATCTTATCAACAGGCTTGAGGCAATCAGGAGTGAGTCTTAATCTTCTAACTAATGTTGCCGTCAAGTCTACCGGTTGGTACAAAGTAAAAGGCTGGCAGAGTCCAGTTGACACGGGACACGCGATTATTGGAACAAAGTTGAAAGCACCTGACAACGCCGACGTACTTGTGCCACATACTGGGATATACCTTGCTTTTGTGACAGTAACACTCACTGGTGCAAATGTTGAAGGCAAATTCAAAGCCAGATTGTTGATAAATGATCAATTCAATAGCAGTCATACTGGAATGAGTTCATCAACACTGGGTGGTCCATTGGGGCCCAAGAGCCTGAGCTTCAAAGGGGCCATATTGCTTCAGTCAAGGGATTACATCTCCGTGCATGTTTATTCTGAAACAGATAATGATTGGTCGATAAGTGGCCAATCAGAGACCACTTTTTCGTTGCAATATATTGAGGCATTCGGGGCAACACCTGGGTTTTCGGCAATTGTCGAAAAGACAACAATCTACAACAGTTCAGGTTGGAACGATATTAAGCACTGGCAACACAGAGGGGAAGCTGGGCTTTTCAAGAGCATGACCGGATTCTCAAGGTACATTGGGGAATTCGCTGCAATATGTGATGGCATTTATGCTTTCACTGCAAACATACAAATTATAACGGATGCCACCAAACCCTTTGATCTAGGAATCGCAATAGATTCGTTTGTCAATGGCAGCATTCTAAGAAAGACCGCTACGAAGGAATTCACCCTATCAATGTCCACGTCTTTGTTTTTGAGAAAAGGACAGCTTGTCTCCTTGCGAATAAACTCACAGGGGGAAGCATTTACAGTTGGAGCTGAAAGCGCCTTCACAGGAACAAGAATGCGTAGCAGCAGCATCACAGTGCCAGGTACGATTTCATTAGTGATTTGGCATATGCGCACATTCTCACGCCTTTCCAATATATGATCGTCCCAGTAATATCTACTGATCCACAAGAATCCCTTTAAACCTAGTAAGGGAATTATGGGGAGGGTTGGGCTCTCCCTTGCCCTAGTTTATTTCAAGGTAACCGCGTTGTCTTGAAGGCAGAATACTTTTAAACAACGTATCAAATGTGCCGGTTTGACTTCGCAGGATTCTCAACAGTGCTCGAACATGATATTCAAGGAAGCGGCGCCCGCTGGACTCAGGTTCCTCTTCTGCAACCGAACGGTACCTCCTTTGGGCAATTTCAAGGCGAGGCCAGGTACATCACTGGAGGCAGGTTAGTGTCCCCTGAGTCAAATGCGGCCATGTTATCGCACGTCATGTTGATAGCAATCTCATCGTACGTTCAGGAGGCCAAGCGAAGTGATTATTAAGCCCGATGCTCATTTGAATTTGTCATCAGTCGCACTGGCACTGTCCCAGGAAGAGGTGTTAAGAACAAACGGTAGATGGAACGTTGCGATGCGTAACAGCAACATTAGGGGGTGGGGGGGGGGGATGCTTGTTGCAGCAATTCTGTAGGATTCTGAGGCACACGCACTTATGAGTGAAGACTGATTTGCTTTCTCCTAGTTATTACCCCCCTGAAAACGGAATCTATGTTGTGTCAGCCAATATACGCATCGTCGCAGAGAGCCTGATCACTGCCAACATCTTTACGAGGCTCGATTCGGCTTCGAGGCTGACTGGCAACATCCTGGGCGTCTACACCAGCATAACGAAGACCGACTACGCCGAAGAGGTCACCTTCGCAGCGGCTGGAACGATCGAGTTGCTTACATCGCAGAACAAGCTATCTCTGTTTATATACATGCAGAATTCAGGAAAGTTCAGAATACTTGCTGGAAGCAGGATCTCTGTCATCAAAGTCGAGGAACGGTACCCAGCATTCCATGCAACCCTAGAGGCAGATGTAAGTAGGCCTGCTGTTAATGTTGTTGTTGTTGTTGTTGTTGATCTGAGCAGCATTTGGTGCTCAGCAATTGTTTCTTACCGCTTATGACCTAAAGTGGGCCTACCTGAAATCTTAGCAAAGGAGCTAGAGCAGTGAGCAGCTCCATGATGCACCCATGTGCTATTCTAATTATTAATAAAAGATTCACGATAAGCAGTATGGTTTTATGAAGGGGTCTAACCGTACAAGGTAGTAAGTATTTGCTTCAATTTGGTTGTATGCCATTTCTTCTTTATTGATATGAATCTTGAAGTTTATTAGTTTTACAGCACACCCGCCACTCGTGGACGATGAAAGAAGGAAACTAGCAGTGCGATTTTGATAAAAAAGAAACACATCTCCATGGCTTATTTTTCCTTTTCTTGCAGGTCCCACAGTCTTCAGATAATGCCTGGGTGGAAATTTCAGCCTGGAAGATAAACAGGGTCTCTGGATCGTTTTCCCTGACAAAGTCACTGTCTGAAACGACTGGTCGCTACACCGCAGAGGCCTCTGGCATTTATCACGTGTCCGCCAACATGATGTTCAATGCTCCAGCGAGCGTTATATCCCTGATGATTTCAGCCAATGGGGACCAGTCGAAGCGCAATACTTTGTTTTCAACAAAAGGAAACCTGGGCAGCAAGGACTTCTTGACTGTCAGTGGCTCGCTCAGACTAACAAGAGGTTTGGTCCTAGCCTAGTGTCACGTGATATTCTTCATCTTAAGTTACGGCCTACACAAGAAGTCATCCTTATTAATCTCTACTTCTTCATTTAGCAAGTATCCTTCGAATTACTGTTCCCCTAAACGCTCAGACATCAGTGTAATTAGTGCACATAATCGCGTTCAAAACTCATTTTACCGTTCTACGCCGTGGCATTATTTAGGGACGGTTTGTTCTTAGGTGACTTTGTATCCGTCATGGCCAAAGTCACTGGCACTTCGTCATGGTCAGTTGCGGACAAGAGCAGCTTCTCTTTGGCTTTCGTCGGGCTACCTTTTTCGGTACCAGGCTTCTCAGCAGTCTTCTCCTCCACGAGGACATTCACTTCTGACCTTTGGCACCAAATGCAAGGACTACAAGAACCTGGCTCTTCAGGAACGATGTACCATTATGGTGGTGGGTTGGAGGCGAGTTCCTGCAAGTACCAAGTACCACTTCCTGGTTTGTACGCAGTCAGTGCCAACCTGAAACTGAAAAGTGCCACACGAATTGGTGCACAGTTCGCCGTAAACATTGCACTTGATAACAACCCCGGGTCTTCCACATACCTGAATGGCATTAATGACTACATAGCATACAGTACCAGTCTTGGGGTCGAGTAAGCTCTTTCACTTATTATGTAATCAACAATTCGTAGTTTGGAATAGTTTACAATTTATTCAATACTCATTCTTTCTATTGCATTAATGTTCCTGCTGCAGCCTATTTAGAGCATTTTCAAGGTTAAGGTTGATTGCTAGCAAATGTAAAATAGAATTAATTTATACATCAGCTTGGTTTCCGTTCATGGAAACAATGTTTATTCACACTAATTTAACTTGTGAGAGGGCCAAAACCCTTTTGACTTGAAGTCGATGCATTCTTGCAGGGACTTCTACTCCATGAATGTCGCTGGCGTTCTCAAGCTGCAAGCAAAACAAAACGTCACATTGTGGGTGAGATCGACCTCGGCAGGAACGTGGCAGTTGAGCGAAGACAGCAGCTTCAGTGTCCTCATGCTGCATCCAGTGGGCGCCATAGATTCGTCTGGCTTGCAGGCAGTTCTTAGCCTCGGAATATCGCAGACCATCCTTGGCGCAACCGACTGGAAAATCGTTCGATCTTGGACTACCACCAGAAGCAACTCTGGGGCAGGGCTATTTAGTCTAGGTAATTGAATGCAGTGACTCTTTAGCTTTGTAACTTGCTCAATTCAGTGGTACAGGGAATTTTATCGGAAATCACCCCCGTGTCGTTCTACTGCTCTCACTCTCACTGGTAGGACATGATCTAATCGAATCTTTGCATTTCTTTTGGGTATAAAGCCCATTTAGAAAGAACGTTTTGTGGGCTTCTCGTCGACTTTTCTTTATTGTTTCTTTTTGTAAATAAGGTAACTACCAAGAGATCTCTTCATCAAGCGGCACTGTTAGCATACTGCAGTCTGGTTTGTACTTTGTATCTGCCTCCATTACACTGATGGATGCCATTGGGAAGTTCGAAGTTGGTGAGTTGAAAGAACTATATCGCACTTAATGATTACGATGAAATTGATGATGATGATAATGATGGTTATAACGCTGATCACGATTAAGATGATTATTGCTATTATCATTATTTCTATCATGATTCCGATTTTGATTCTGATGATGATTATTATTATTACTGATGATTGCTATTATCATTATTTTTATCATGATTCCGATTTTGATTCTGATGATGATTATTAATACTGATGATTGCTATTATCGTTATTTCTATCATGATTCTGATTCTGATTCTGATGATGATTATTATTACTGATGATTGCTATTATCATTATTTTTATCAGCGACAACTATGCACGAATTTTTAGTGTAAGTTTTTCTTTTCTAGGTATCCATCTCGACTCTCGCTTAGCTGCCTTGTACTCAGTCATCGATTCCAGACTCTCCAGTTACACCGTGAAAGTAACAGGTCTGCTCTTTATCTCCAAGGGACAAACGTTATCAGTGCAGGTAAGATTCGCAACTTACTTCTTCCATTTCAAGGAGTGGCTGCTGAGCAAAATTTAGGGGCTGAAGAAAGTGACAGTTTTGGCATTCCATCTAAGTGAGAAGATATAAAATAGGGGAACGAGTCTAGGCGCTCAAAGGTTGTTTAGTTAGAAGTTGAAGAAGCATTAACTATATCGAACCCGAAAATAAAAGACGAAAAGCAGAAATAGCACTGCATATGCATACCCATCTACAACTTGGTCAATTCCAACTAAAGATTATACAAATTAAATTTAGCTTCTCACCTTCTTCTTGTATTCTTAAGCAAATTTGATACAGATTCCGTTTCAACTTGATAAGATTGAAGATTGTTATCTGTAAAACTTACTATAGTTAATCAAAGTTAATTAACAAAGCCAATGAAATTCTACCAGCGCAATCACATTCCCCCTTTCCTGGCACTTGACTCTCTGAAGCTCTGGCACCTAGGGTAATGGAAGTCATGTTTTCTCTGATAAAACGGTCCTCCCATAGCATTACAAAATATCATGATGTATTCTTGGTGAATATTATTTCAGACACTTTGTTTTTGAACACGTGAAGTATGTTTATATGATATAGGTGAAAGCTCCTTTGAAGATGAAGTGGGAGCAGGATATCTTGTACTGTGGATTATCCTTTGTGAAGATAGGCCCTTTTGTTGTTCCACCCCTTGTTTCATCCGGAACAACGCATGAAAGATACATTTCATTGCAAAAGAAGTAAGTTGGAAATCTCAAATAAATTTAGATTTTTATTGATTGAAGACAGCCTCCTTATACAGGTTAACTCAATGCCCACTGTAAATGTTGACAAACATTTACTGGAGCTCGTCCTTCTGTCATCTTCCTGTTGATATTATACCAATCGCCTTTGTCACATATGTCCATTTATGTATGGCACCAACTTGTAAACTTTCTCATCGGATTGATGAGTTGTTTATGCACGGTACAGTATCCCACATAACTAAGTAGTAACTACTGTATCCAAGTTTGACGTATACTCTGAATGATTTTTGTGTGCACTGTTGGTATACGATAAAAGTGATTGCCAGAGGTATATGAAAGAAAGAAATTTTCTCTTGCATCAATGCTTTGCTTTTCCTCTTTGCCTTTCATTCTAAGATTAACATACCAAGCACTTTTCAACAATAGCTTGTGGACAAGAGTAGACAGCTGGAAGACACATCTCACCGACACCCAGCTGTTGACTGGCAATGAGTTTCTGAAGACCTCGGGCGTTTTCAAGGCACAGAGTAGCGGAATATACATCGTGAGCGGATTCTTGGAAGCAGAATCAGCGACTGCAAGGGAGTCGATGGAAATGAGGCTCACTGTGAACGGGGACACCACCAATATCACCACATCGAGGCCCGGAAGCGGCCTAAGCTCTGTGGTCTCTAATTGCAACAAAAGTTGTGTTTTGTTTGGCGGGGGTGTCTTCTCACTCTCGGCACTCGATACAGTGGCAGTGTATATGACAGCCAGCCAAGACGTACAGTTGAAAGTTAGTAATGCGAGTGTCTTTTCTATTTCCTTGATCTCCGAGTCCTTCCCGTTACCAAATGGCATGTTTGGACTACTAACGTTAAAACAAACAATCAGCGTCAAAGGAAACAAACAAGTCACAGATTGGGTGCTCTCACCCTCATCCGGGAACTTCTTTGGCTCAACTGGAAACATGGACAGTTTTTCTATCCAGAAAACCGGTATCTACTTTGTTTCAATCAACATCAAGTTCAGGAATCTTCTTGGAGTTGCAAAGGCGTTTACGTCTTTGGTAAACATCCCATCAATAACCTCGGTGAAAAGACAAGAGTCTAATTCCGTGTTCACATTGTCTGTAGCCGGGTGCATGAAAATAAGTTCCGGGTCATCATATACCGTTACGGTCTTTTCCGAGACTGATTCCAATTACGAAATCATGCCTGGATCGTCGAAGTCGGCGATATTTCTTGGTTCACGCGCTGCTGGTTTCATTGCGACACAAACATCAACCAAGTCATTGGCATTGACTTCTAATCAAGCAAGTGTCATAACTGGATGGACTATTCTCGGAAAAGATTGGCTTTTTGAATCTGGAACTGGATTCGGCAATCGAGTTTCATTCTTGGTACAGGAGAGTGGAATCTATTACGTGAGCTCACACGTCATAACCAGCTTGAACACGAATTCTAGTGACGTCATCTTATCTCTTGGCGTTCTGCTGGACGGCTTGTTGAGCCAAGAAAACGGACTGTATTCAAGCAGCAGCGTACATGGCATTGTGACAGAAACATTGCTGATTTCTGGGAGTGTGTTCCTGCAGAAGTGGACGCAAGTAAAGCTTGTTATGCTTGCCAGCAAAGCCGCAAATGTTGAAATTAGCATCGACTCAACATTCTCTATCGTGAAAACAAGTAAGCACTTTAGTGATCATTGCTTTAGCGTTCTCGTAAGATCATGCTGAGACATGCTTTAGGATACTGGACCATGCGATTCGAATAAAGATGTGATCGAACGCCGTGAATTCAGTGTTCATACACGACTTAGATGTTGTATTGCACTGCTTGAAAGCTTTGAAAGTGTATTGCAGGTAATGCGACAAACTTCTGCGTTTTAGGCAAAGAGCTACGCGTGGCCTCCTGCGCAGACAACGGGCCTAACATCATAGGCAAGCTGGACCCGACGGCCCTACGCACGAGCTACCGGAAGTCAATCGGCTGGCAATGTGAGGCTGTTGGTCAGTCCGTTGCATACAGCTGGCTTAAGGATAACCAGGTATGAAGTGTCCTGCAATTGACTTTTCATTACAATGCTTTGAGATCAGATATATTTTGCCACGTAATGAATTTGTACAGGTGCTAGTTCTAACATTAAGTAAAGAGTTGTAATTTGTCTCCCTAACTTTTTCGATGTTGGCAACTAGGGAAAAATGGTAAAGAATTGCGCTCTCCTCCGAGCTGAGACCAAAGCAAGAAGCTGCAATGTGTGATGCCTTTTGTTTATTGTGGCTCACATAGATGCTACAGACCTTTACTAGATAAGGTTTGGTCCATGTAATAAGAGCCAATCAAGCCCTAAGTGACATGTAATAAATGTGCAACAGAATATCCATTTTCTGTCATTCATTCACGAATTCATTGATTACAAAAGTGTGCGTGAGTGAATGTAATACTTAAAATCACATGTTTTTACCTGCAGCCACTTCCTGGTAAAACCCTGCCAAGTCTTCAAATAGCAAGTACACAGGTTTCAGACACTGGAGAGTATGTTTGCGCAGTGGCACACGAGGGAGTTCGAGTCACGTCAAATGTGGCAAAACTGACCGTTTATGGTACGTCAAACTACTTCTCGGACTGTTTACGTCATCGCAATTATGTGCCAAAATAAGCAATTATATCTCATCAGAATCGACTTGATTTGAATACAATTCTCATTTCAGATCCAGTCCCATTATTCATGAATCCAGTTGGCGAGTACAGCCTGAGAACACCTGAAAATGGACTCAACGCAACAAGTTTCTTGTTCATCCAGGCAAGAGCGAAAAGCCTTGGTAGTGCATTTGCATTAATGTCCTTTGAGATCATTTCAGGTAATAAAAAAAACTTCACTTTCATCTTTTTAAAAACCAACTTTTTTTTATGATCTGATTAGGAGCTTGTCACCTAATTCCATCTGTTGTGAATAGCGCTACCACATTGTTGGTAAGACAATAGGAAGCAAGGTCACGTGTTCCAGTGAGATTAGTAGCTTTAATCTATGCCATGTATGGGTAGGACTTAATATTGTTGATGGTTCCAAAAAATATAACCATCATCCAAGACATGGCTTGATCTTAGCGTTTGAAGAAAATCTAGCATTGATGGCACGGCGAGCGTGAGCAGTAATATCCAACTAGCGGTTTGGGCTTTCCATCATGTTTTCAAACTGAAGCATACGATTGGTTGACATTCACAGAAGGATTGCTTAGTTGGACTGAACATGAAAATGATGACGTGTGATTTACATAATATCCCTTTCAAAACGCAATGATGACGTATGATTTACATAATATCCCTTTCAAAACGCAATGGTGACGTGTGATTTACATAATATCCCTTTCAAAACGCAATGGTGACGTGTGATTTACATAATATCCCTTTCAAAACGCAATGATGACGTATGATTTACATAATATCCCTTTCAAAACGCAATGATGACGTATGATTTACATAATATCCCTTTCAAAACGCAATGGTGACGTGTGATTTACATAATATCCTTTCAAAACGCAATGATGACGTATGATTTACATAATATCCCTTTCAAAACGCAATGGTGACGTGTGATTTACATAATATCCCTTTCAAAACGCAATGATGACGTATGATTTACATAATATCCCTTTCAAAACGCAATGATGACGTATGATTTACATAATATCCCTTTCAAAACGCAATTATGACGGGTGATTTACATAATATCCCTTTCAAAACGCAATGATGACGTATGATTTACATAATATCCCTTTCAAAACGCAATGATGACGTGTGATTTACATAATATCCCTTTCAAAACGCAATGATGACGTGTGATTTACATAATATCCTTTCAAAACGCAATGATGACGTGTGATTTACATAATATCCCTTTCAAAAGCAATATGACGTGTGATTTACATAATATCCTTTCAAAACGCAATGATGACGTGTGATTTACATAATATCCCTTTCAAAACGCAATGATGACGTGTGATTTACATAATATCCCTTTCAAAACGCAATTATGACGTGTGATTTAAATAATATCCCTTTCAAAACGCAATGATGACGTATGATTTACATAATATCCCTTTCAAAACGCATTGCAATTTACCATCTCCACGAGCTACAGTGAACTCTGGAGACACGTTACCATGCTCTATTAGATTAACATTGATCACTATTTCACTATTAATATCATATATTTATTAATATATTACAGGAAATATCAACAACACATTTTCTTTGAATCCTGCCAAGTCAATAGGAGGAACGTTCTTGTGGAGAATGATCCCTCTGGACAGGGAAACAGTAGAAAATTACAGTATTATTATCAAAGCAACAAATCTGGAAGCATTTTCAGTCGAATACCAACAAATCAACATTACCGTCGATGATCTTAATGACAATGCACCTATTTTCACCCAAGCAATGTATGAATCGTCGATCTATGAAAATACAACACTGGGAACAACTGTTGCAAGAGTTCTTGCTACCGACAGAGATATTGGCAAAAACTCTGTCATCAACTATTGGTTTATTCCTAGTTCTGCCAAAAATGTTTTTTCAGTTAATTCAAAGACGGGATACGTAACTTTAGATGGCCCCATAGACAGGGAAACGAGAGACCTGTACGTGATTTTTGTAAAAGCCTCAGACGAGTCGCACAGCGCCTATTCAGAGCTGTCCATAAAAATACTAGACATTAATGAACATAAGCCAGTGTTTAAGGTGCATTACTACTCTGTCAATGTGTCCGAGACGATGCTGCCCGGATCATCCATCATTCCAGTAACGGCATCAGACAATGATACCGGACCGAATGCGGACCTCACGTACAGTATAGTTGACGGAGACCCTCATAGCATCTTCCGAATAACCAAGTACGGAATGATTCAGAATAGTAAAGCCTTGGATTATGAAAAGAACAAGACTTTCACCTTGACTGTGTCAGTTAGAGACAACGGCCAACCTCCATTGTATTCAAATGAGAATGCAGTTGTTCTTATTAGCATCACAGATGCAAATGACAATAGTCCGGCGTTTGAGAAGGCCAGCTATTCTGCAAATGTGTACGAGAACGAAACTATTGGAATGATCATACTGACCGTAACAGCGAGGGACAATGACGCACCAGGACAGCCAGGTGAGTAAAGAAGTCATTAACGTATATCTTTGCTTCCAATGAGGTCATCAAGGTATGTCTAAAGACAGTGTCTTCTCCTCCTTACTTAATGTTTAGATGTAGAAGGTCACTGATTTTGGCACTTTGACACATTACGTTTCGCAATATTGTCAACATTTTTGTAAATAAACACATCAAATGTTTAATTCCCCACTCCGATAAGATTACAGTGCTTTTCCAAAAGACTAAGGAACTAATTACATAGAGTTTGTAATTGATTCGGCAGAGTAATAGATTCCTTAAATTTTCTATTCAGAGGATTTTTTGAATCATCTTTTAGCATCTCTGTCAGATGTTATCGTCGATCTGTCTTCTTTTCAAAAGCTTTATTCTTGATCAACTGGTCGTTCATTTAATTTTAGAAAGTCTTTTGACATACGAAATGGAGAGAAAAAGCCCCGAAATGGAGATATTTTCAATAAACTCATCAAATGGGCAGATAAAGCTTAACATGTCACTGGATTATGAACGAATAAATTCGTATAGATTTGCTGTTACTGTAAAAGACGGTGGGACGCCCTCTCTGCAGGACAGTGTTCTTGTGTCAGTCAAAGTGTTGGATATAAATGACAACAGACCATTCTTTACGCACTTGCATTTCTCTATTAATGTTACCGAGTCCTCGCAACCAAACCGCAAGGTATTCAAAGTAACCGCTTTTGACGCGGACGCCGACGTGAACGCAAAACTCAGGTATCACTTGCAGTCTGGCAACGTTGGAAATACATTTGTTATGGACCCAATATCAGGTCAGTTGCAATGTCTGTCTGTAGCGTGGTATTTACAAACGACTTTATCAGAGCTGTGTGCCATAATATTGGTGGAATAGTGGAACGCTCAACTGCATCGTTGTTGATCAATTGATTTTGGAGTACAGGAGACCAAAGGTTTTCCTGAATGTCTCATTCGGTTGAAATAATATATTCTGTCATTTGACGGGAGTCTCCTAGGATGGTTTGATACCAAAATTGATCAATTGATGCAATGATAGTTAAATGATTCTTAGGATCGTCTCTGGAAGAAAGTTGAAAAATTCTCTCATTTCTGTTTTGAATCAGTGAAATTTTGCGTTAATACCAAACTTAAGTTTCAATGAAACATTGAAATTCTAATGAATTATTATAGTTTGCACAGATGGCTATCAAAATTTTTTTCGATACAGGTCAGGTTATTGCATTGAAGCCACTGGATCGTGAAAGCCACATGTTTTACAGCCTTTTTATTGGTTGTAATGATATGGGGAATCCACAATTGGAAGCGGTATCACCTCTGAGATTGGACATCAACATATTGGACGAGAATGACAATGCTCCAAAGTTCAACCTTGAGAAATACTCAGCTACGATTTCGGAAGAGACTCCCGTTGGCTCAACAATTCTTTCAATGAATGTTTCGGACCCAGATGAAGGGCAGAACGGAAATTTTAGTGTGAGAATTGTCGAAGACAGCGCAAGATCAATTTTCGAGTACATCCAAGGCGAAGGAGTCCTCATTCTGAAGAAGAAGCTTGACTTTGAATCACAGTCAAAATATCACTTCACTATCATTGCAAAGGATCATGGGACCCCACCACTAGAGAAGTCTACACAGGTGGGTATAGAGATTCTTGTCATGGACTTTGCCTAAAGCCGGGCAAAAGGCAATCATATACCAGGTTTCACGAAATACTGAAATTTCTTTGCCACTTATCCTGTTGAAGCTTAATTAATACACACACTACACTTCTTTGGAGCTGATGTCAGTGTGACTGTATGATAATCACAAGTTATAAGATTGTAATTATAAGTTATTATAGAGCCGATAGTTGGCCTATTATCAGAAGAAGAGGTTTGTGTTTATCAATTTGTTATAAATCGACGGCGTAGAGCAGTCTCTGGCTTAAAAGTCAAGCTTAATTAAAGAGCTGCTATTGGCGTAGTCAATGATGCCTAGTTGAGGTAAGAACTTACTTTATTTGAACTTAAAGAGCTGATTGTCTACCGTAGTGTTTGGGTAATTAGTTTTTCAATCGCGTTTGGGAGCATAGAGGTTTTCCGGTAGCTTTGAAGAGGGTTTGAAGATGAGCTTGAAACTGCTGCCTGTTTCGTTAGGTCAATATCGAAGTGACCGATGTCAATGACAACGCGCCTCGCTTCTCGCATCCCAGTTATGACACGCAGGTCCAGGACATGGTTTATGGCAATGTGACAGTGTTCCAACTGATCGCAACCGACCCCGACATTGGCCCAGCCAAAAGAATCACGTACGAAATTGCCCATGGCAATGTGGACAACCAGTTCAGAATCGGAGAGTACAGTGGTGTGTTGATCTTTGATCGATATGCTTCATCTTTTCAATAACATTAAAAATTTTAAATTTAGTATTAAATAAAATTTAATAATATTTGAAACCTCATTTCATGTTATATCTGCTAAAAATAAAATATTTTGCTGATTTACCAAAGAAGGAAGAATAAATAAAAGGCTATTAGAAATTTTACTGTGCATATTATTTTTTGCAAAAGATTGTGAATGATGCTAAGCTGATTCAGTGAACCCCGATTATTCGGTAAGAAATTTGTGAAAGAAAGGTAAATGATAACTCAAATATAGTTTAGCAGAATAAATGTTTGAGCGTAAGGTTCTTGTCTTGTTGTTGTTATACACCAATGAAGGTGACAATTCCAATTTTCTACCAACCAAATATTCTTTTTTCCTTAAATTCGTGGAAATGTGCAACTTTTTGCTATTTTTTTAGGAATTATCGAAACAGCCAAGTTTTTAAACACTACATTTATTAATCTATTCAAACTCGAAATTATTGCGAAAGATGGATTCAATCCACCGGCAACTTCAAATCGGACGGTCTTGAATATTCACGTGACCAAAACACCGGCAATATGGCTGACCAACGTGAAGGCTGGAACATCATCTCTGGAAGCAGTTGTTGATATATCGGAGTTTTCCTACCTAAAGATCGCGCAATACCAAGTTTTGGTTCAACTCTACAAATCTGATGATCCCTATTGTACGTCTAATTCTTTTTTCTCCATATTGCGCTCTGCGAAATCAATTGATGTTGCATTTGTATCCCAGATTGTAAATTTTCGACAAAATACTTTTTGCTTTATTAAGGTTCCTGCTTTTACCAAAAGATTGCTTGTGCTCTTGTAGAAGTCACAATAAACTTTTGCTACAAAATGCTTAAAGGCGACAATTAGACAGGAATCCTAATATTTCCTTTAATAGAATAAGCGAATGTGGTAATCATAAAAAGTTTCTTTGCAAGGTAAACCTGCCAATAAGCGTGTTTTATCATCTTTTGCAGTCAACATTGCCGCTAGCCTGCCTCCAGTAAGCTGGTATAAAACGAACGTGGAAATTTCCGCCCTGAGTACGATCCGGCGGTACATTGCTCTTGTCACTCAGGCCTCTTCAATCAACGGAACAAAGATGAAAGTGGTAATTGGAACAGAGACCGGTTGCCAAACGAGGCCAACTGAAAACTGCAACGGTCCCTTGACACCAAACAAAAGATACAGGTGCCCAGCTTTGATTACTCATTTTCGTCTGCTTTATACTTGAAAGGCGTATTAAGCTCATGAGAAAATTCAAGAAATGATTGAGTAGGAGGCGTCTTGCAGAAGCCGCATTCGCAAAAGCCCAAATTATTCAGATTGCGCCTTGTCAAAATATATCTAGTCATTGCCAGGAAGTGTTGGATGCATTGCAGGCGAACTTATGATGCCATGCGATTGTTGCACAATCTCTTGCTTCCCTGCAGCAACCTCCGATTCAACTTAATGTTTTCACTAGGAGGCTGGTCAAGGGAACCGGTAGAATCTGAATTTGGACTTGAATCTGAATCTGAATCTGAATTTCATTGCTGCTTTGAGGTTATTTGATGACGTAGTTGAGTCTTCTTTAATCGATTTTAGATTGCAAATCCGAGGAAAAACGAATAACAGCCAGTTTCCTAGAGACAGCCATTTCAGCACTCCGATATCATTAGGTATGTTGTGAGCTGTTTTGCTAATGCGTAACACAATTTTTCAAGGGTGTATTCAGACTCTGTCCTGTTGAAGTGAATAAGTGTTGAGAGGAACAACCGCAGTTAAACTGGGCTAGTATTCAGCAAAGGGGTTTTTTCTTGTTACTACTAGAAAGGGATTGTGGGAACATCGTACTAGGAAGCCGGGCCATGGACTGCCCCATTAGAAGTAGGGGCCACGGGAATGCTCTTTTAGATAGGGAGTGCAGAAAGACAACGTTCCTTTCTGTGTGGATGTGTTTTTGTTCTTGTGCAGGCACGCCTGCTGCCACGGCTGCGGAGTTGGTCGACTCAAGCATTAAGGATGGAACGATTGGCCTGGCTGTGGCGTTTGCGGTTTGCACACTGCTTACGATCTCAATCCTCATTGCATACATCCAATACAAACGAAAACACCAGTAAGTACATACACATGAATGAAAGGCCTAGTCGAATGAAATCAACTTGTTTGAGTGTGGTTCCTGATTAAGTGAACCAAAACAGTAGTTGCTTACAGAGCAGGTCTGAGACGAAATGTAAGACATCTGATGCATCTAATATCAGAAGGCTCGTTTTCTTACCAAAATCCCTGCTATCGGGAAGGTCTTGAACGACATCAGTTTTGCCCTAGAAAGCCACTTACCGACAAACTCTGCTTCAAGTTTGATCTACTTGCATACGGTCTAGTACCCATGCTTTTCATTTCATGGTTTTCACTTTACCGTCTACATCTTATTATTTTCCCTTAGCATTTCAATAAAATCTCTCCCTTGTGTGAAGGTGTTGCGGATACAATAATGGTATAATTTTTTGTTTATAGAATAATTGAGGTTGAACACGTGAACAAGAGCTTGGAGCTAATGCAAAGTAAAAAGTTTGGTGATCAGCTGACGCCGAGATCTGGGTGAGATTACTGGAAAGGCACATAAGTGAAAATCCTAGTTATTCATTAAGTATCCTTCTTTAGAATGTCAATGTAATGTATTAGTATTGAGAGACAACTAAGAAGGCCGCTGGTTATGCAAGATACATTGAATGCTTTGCATAAATCTCAGTTACTTAAAACAAAAGTCAGGAACTCACTTTGTTGCTTCAGCAAATAGAAACGCAATGCCTTGCGATTAGGCCAGTGTCATCATGACTCTGTCGCAGCCATCTCGTGCAACGTGCAGCAAGTCAATCTGAATTTTGAAGGCCTAAAGTCATTCTTGTGACACAATTATCAAATGAAGATCATTTAAACTTTGTTTCTCATAGCTTCGGGGCACTGAGTGATATAGGCGTGTGGCCTGAAATGTCCATGGCTGAGGCATCGCACATGTTCCAGCGAAGGTATTTTCATCCTTAGACGTGCTAATTTTATCGCTTATTTATTGTTTAGTAAGGGGATAACACAACTTTATTGATTCGATTTTGGATTAATTAAAAGTAGCACGGAGATCAAAGAAAGTTGAAAATCAAAATTAAAGAAGCTTTTACAAGAACATTTTAATGATAATACTAGGTGCACGTGTTGTTCTTAAATTAAGTAGAAATAGAATGAATAAACGAAGATGGTTATGATTTCTATTTGGAGATATGAATTGGTCATCGTTTTGCATAATCCTTAGCGAAACTGGAAACGAGATAGTGCCTGGAAATGTTTGGCTTTCTATTTTGAACGCCCTTGAAATGCTTTAATTTTGTTTACAGTCAAGCACCAAAAGACCTCAAAAGACCGAGAAGTCCTGGAGACAGTATGTATTCATTTCATGTGTCAAAAAATCCATCTCTTTCTCACTGCATTGACGTTTTAACATAAATCAAAGCTTTAGAAATCAAAATATCAATTTATTATTTTTAGACTGCCTATCATCTGCTTAAGAACACACTTTTCCTATTCAGCTTCTAAAACCTACATTTTCTCAGTACTTCGTTAATTGCAGTTTTACTATAATTCCGCATCGGATCTTTGTATATTCTATCATGTTTAAAAACCAAGAAATATACTCCTGTATCAAAGTCAAATTCAGCAAAATTAAAAAATTGCAGAAGAGGAGGTATCTTTTTCATTAAACGGACTATGAAATAAATCACTGTGGAATAATTCTTGAAAAGGTGGAATAAATCACGGAAATGAAGACGACGACAGCTGGCGCTTGAACATTTCTGACGACGGGGAGGAGCCCTGGGAAGGTAACTTGTTTCCTAGAAGTTTCTTATTATTTTCTTAGAAGAACTTTGCAAGGGCCTTAGTATTATAATAAGGAAGAAGCAGATAGTAGAGAAATGTTCTATATTGTGACATTTCCAAGTTTCTACGATTGCTTTTTTACCATTGACATTAAAACCCAGAGGAATTAAATGGGAATTAATATCTTAACCGCCCTCGGTCGAACAATTTTCTGCTGGATAGGAGCGAAAGTGAACCTTCATTTGTCTGGGACCGCCTGTAGATGCATTCTAAAATTATTAATTCGACTATGATTTCTCTAAATAATTAAATATTGGATGGTATTATGACGACTTATTTCATTAGCACGTGGTCAAAACATGCGATCAAGGGACCAAAACACGCGATTACAAGAACAGAATGTGTTAACATCTTCTGCACACAACAAGAGCTTCCAACGATCGGGTCTTCTGAACAACAGCGACAGCAACACATCACTAGACACAAGTATGGACAAGTTTCACCTGCCTATGCTACCTGAAAGTTTGCACTTCGTAAGAAGTGACGGGCATGAAGCTCGTGCGAAAACCAAGGTTGCCGGGGAAACAGAAACCGAGATCGAGACAGAATTTGGGCCTGAAATAGAGACCAGCCTCGGTGTGGATGCTGACTTGTCAAGCATTGATGAGGAGCTGTCGGACGATTGACTGGCAAGGGGGCGCGGTAAGCAACTTTATTGCCAATGCCAAAAACATTTAACGAGCCAATTTTGCAAAAATAGCCACTGAAAGAAAGTAAGCAAGTGGGAGCCTATCACCATCTGACGTTTAATTGTTTTACAACTGACATGGAGATTTAAAGCTTTAAGTTCCAAATACTTCACAGATTGTCACAAGATGCCCGTCCCGGTCTCTTCCAAGATGAAAATAACATAAAAGGAGATCGTCATAAAAGAGCATGCGATTACATTTGAATTGGTGGACGATAAGTAGAAAAACACGACAAAGCTACTTCTATAGATCTCTAAGCTATGAAGTCAGCTGCAGTTAGGGCGAACGATCTTTCTAGGTGGCATCCATCTGCTGCAATAGACTGGCTCTTGTCTCATCCATCAGTTCATCTTGAACGTCAGATCGTAATAAATCTTTCACCTAAACATAGAAGTTAAGCTACAAAGCTTGCTGAATATCGGGGCAACAATGCGTGAGTAACTACAAAATGTGTAACAAAGATAGAAGACCTATTGGCTACCAAAAGCGGGCAACACCGAGCAGTTGAACTACATACGGTCGGTAGCCAGTTTTCACGTAATTACAAAAATTTACGAATACTCTTCAAGAAACCTGCGAAATAAACTCCTGAGCCGCTAGAAATTATCAAGCTAGTTAAAACAATTGAGTACGGTTTTGAATCATAAGTGGGTGTGGAAGGTGATGTTGACTTACCGGAAACTTCAATGAAGCCTCATAAGCATAAAGAATTGACGTATCGTAGAGGAGGATCTTGTTTGCCGCTAAACACGTGATGCAAGTACGCAATCTTGCGATGACCTCTCGTTCATGTCTCGAAACATCCTGATGACGAGATTTCAAAATCCAAATCATAGCGCAAAGCTTTAAAATTGATATATCAACTCAAAACTCAAAATCTTTATCAGCAAAAACAAATTTTAATTACAATATACCAAGAATTAAAAATTAGAATGGAAAGTTAGCATTTTCAAAAATTTAATTAATTAATTACATTAGATAAAGTGGTTTTGTTATGCTGAAGGACACATGAGAAAACTCGCCAGGAGCTATCGAGTCATATGTCGTAGTGACGTATTTAAACTCAAGATTATAATTTCCAATTCAGTTTGAAGTAGTCTATAACAGTAAAAAGTAAAAAATTAAGGATGTAAGAGTATAGAAAAATGTATATATATATAGGCTGGTAGGTTGTAGGCTGTAGGCTGGTAAATTTCACTGGTTAGGGATATGTTTAAAAAAGTAGAACGAATTCTTATAGCAATAAACTATAAAAATTTTATGGTAATGTCGTATTGGGTTTTGTTAGTCTATGTGCTTGCTAGGATGCCAACCAACTTTAGTCTTGATAAATATAAGAGGTTTCATGTTGAGTGCCTTAGAGGAGTGCATAAATTTCATTTCTTGACATATAAGCTTGTAATTAGCACATATATGTAATGTAAAGTAATCATCACCTTTTCTATCCTTTCAGAGCTGTGTAGCGAAAGGTCACTTTCCTGGGACATGACTGGGCCTATCCAGATGTAGCCATTGTTTCCAAGGATGACGGTAGCTCCACAAGGGAGGTCATGAAAATGTATTTTGCATCGTTTAATAAGTGACGGGGGGACGCTCACCATAGTTCCTTGGGGCAACTGCAACAAATTAACGAAGAATAAATTAAAATATATTGAAAATTGATTAGACTTGATTCGAAATCAAAGAAGATCTTCATAACAAAAAATGATCAAAAGCTTGTTCGGTTACTCTTCAAAGCTAACAACGGAAACCAAACAATCATACATGCCAACATTCTCAAGCAGTTGAGGGAGCCTAATCATAATTGATAAAAACATAGAATGGGGTTGCAGGCAGGGAAATTTGCGACAAATCAAAGATTTTGGCTTGCTAGGAAATTGTTTGGGCCTAAAATTCTTCATTTTTTAACATCAAACGTCTTGTCATATATTCTCCATAGACCATGGCCTCTGCAGAGGACAGAAATGCAGATTGGGTAAAATACGCAGCCTTCACTACTTTTAGAAGCCCTCAAAGATTGATATTTGATGTTTCACTTTTCTTTTCAACACTCAAATTTCATAATAAATTTTCCACATTTCCTTTCTGATGCAAACCTTTTCCACACAGTCAATCATTTATAGACACACTGCAACAAAAAGTGTCCAGTCCACACACCCCGTCGAAAACATATTTTATTCCAACTCTAGACCATTCAATTTTGATAACTTGTCAGATTTCATCAGGGAAATCGAAATATGCTCTAAGTTCATAACCACAACGCACTTCAAAGTGAAACTTTTCTCTGATATGATGGTAGCGTGCTGGTGGTCATCATTGAGGGGAAAAATTTGGTAGCCTATGTAATATGTGGGAGTGTTGGCATGTATGCAACATGTTTGAGAGAAGAAAGAAATAGCGTTTGCAGTGCTTGCTTGCATTGCCAGAGGCAATTTATATTTTGGTGTTATTAGTCAATGACTTTTTTATCAGATTAGTTAAATTTGGAAAATTAGAGGAACTTGTAAAAGTTAGATGATGTTTAGAATTAAGCAGCAGAAGCCATAGCAGATAATAACCTTGCCATATTTGAGACTTCTTGTGTGTAAGGAAAGTGAACCATCTGCATACAATGACTGAACCTCTGCCTGTATTTAGCAATTAAGCTCAAACAAAGGCTTTATTTCATTCTATTTTGTTCCTTTATATAATATAATATCAAATTGTAAATAAACATTACTAACCAGGAGGATGCATTTTAAATTTTACACAAGCATAAAATTGTTTTTGATTTTGTCTCAGAATCAGGTACTTGTCTATTCTAATATAAAGTTGTACTCTGATTACATAAATAAATAAACTTATGTGAAGTTGCAAAACAAAATTTCAGAGGATACAAATATTAGGTCTCCTTCAGAGAGGCATTCTCTCATAAATAGCTCATCTTCTGCAGATCTTCTTCTCTTTGAACATAAAAGAAACAATCCAGTTAGCATATAAAATACACTATATATCAATGAAAACATTAAAATAAGCATTTGAAATTTGCATACTGCTCCTTGAAAAACAGGGAAAATCAAGGTACTACTCAAATTAGTTATAATTTTGCAACCTCAGCAAATACTCTATGAAAAGCAGTAAGAAAAGTTCACATACAGCAACAAACCTATATGCAAAAACATTGCTGTATAGCTATGTCAACTTATACAGAATCCTAAGGTTAAGGGGATCACTGGACCATAAGAGAATGTAGCAATCAATTTGATAGGAGACGACACTTACCAACTCACCACCAGGCAAATTCACTGCAGATAGCAACAGGATTGAATCCAGCTTTGAAAATGTATCCACTTTCCACCTTTTCTCTGCAAGCTATTTTAAAATAATTTTTAACATCATTTTACTTGGGTCAAGTCAAATAATGATGAAATGGCACAATTTTTGAAATGAAAAAAATTCTATTATGCCTAAAGCTTTAATTTGAAACATTTTCAAATTTTTAAAAGGCATTTTAACAAAACATGGTTATGATTAGATACCAAAAAATGCCATCATTCATCAATTAATCATTGTAAGTACAGTTTAACTCAAAAACAATCATGCTTAAAATATACTAAAGTTGAAAATTTATCAAATGAAACTGAAGCCTTACAGAGCAAAAATGATATTTCAAAATAGCAATTTCTATGATACAGCTGGAGGGAATAAAGATATATTCTAAAGACTTTTAGTTAAACTCTGTAAATTGACATCTTACCTCAGTTACCCTACCAACAACCACATCGCCAACTTCACCTGCATACCTGAATTCAAAATAATTTTTACATACATAATGAATACTTTGTGAGTTGCCTCATTATTTATTTTCATTAATCTTGTATTCACAGAATCGTGAAAATAATTGCATTTCATGTTAAAAGATATCAATAAAACAACCTCAATGCAAACTACCTCAATTTTTTTTAAATTGTGTACTAATCCTATTACTTACTTTGTCCTCAAAGGTCTAACCGAAATGAGTTTATTCACTCTCTCTACAACACCTGCAACAGATGCGAATAGCTTATCTCCATTAAGATATGTTCCATGACCTCTAGAAAAGATATTTGAGCACATTAATATTAGCTTTGAGGTAAACAATGAACAATGGTTTTTAAATTTGGCTGAATCGAAAAAGATGGTGATAAATTGTGGGATATAAAAAAATTTGTTAATTTATGAAACTAACTCACAGCCAAAGAAATTCAAAATAGAAAAATGCATTGTTTATTCACAATTGTTAAAATCTTTCTAACATTTAAAAATTTTGGTACAAAAGGTTACCTATTTGAACATTTAAAATGTATAAAGATGAATTAAAAGTTGAATCTGCAAACCTCATGAATCCTATATCTTCAGTGATAATATCTCCTGGAGTAACAAAATGTTTTACTTCTGTGGTTTCATCTTCATCCATTGAGGTATAATATATTCAAATAAATCCCCAATATTTCCTAGTGAGTTGGAAAAAGTTAGGTAACAAGGTAACAAATTGGATGCACGAAACAAGTTCATTTCTGATGAACGGTAGATCTAATAGAACTAATAGACATTTTAGCAAGTCGTCTGTTTAATCTCTGGTTAGGCGAATTGCTATTGTACATGAAATCGTAGTTTCAGATGCATTGGGACATTTGTATATTTGCCAATCAGCGATACTCAGCCAGTATATTACTATATGTATCACTAGACGCCTTATCGAGGCAATCATTTGCCGCAAATGTCTTGAAATTAGACTTAACCAAACATCTAGTGTATTTTAATTCGTGTGCAAATGAAAATCAGCTTTGCGAAAGAGCCATATATCAAGATCAAAAATCTGAATTAAAGAATTACTTTAAATATCTGCTAAAATTTCAAAATATTTACCTGTATATACTTTTCAATGAAGTTCCTCTAGTCAGTGTTCATTCCACCATCTTTACCGCCATGCCTGTGCAACGACAACAACACTAGCCTCCTCTGCAAATGTGGACAAGTGTACAGCAAGATGGCGAATGTTTACAAAAAGAATGACTAGCTAACCGCTATGGTAAGTGTCTATCTGTACCATTTTGTTTAGGATGTATAATAAAGATGGAGGTCTTATGTTTTATCTGCATTTGACGGATAAATGTGTTGCATCAATTTTTTAACAGCGGCTACTAAGGTGCATGCTGAATTCAAAAGAAAAATATCTTGACCAAAAATATCTTTCGCCTAGTACGGGAAAGAAAGAAGGTATATTTTCGCGATTCAAAAATGGTACCGCGCTTAAGCATAAAGTTGAAATATTTTTTTAAATCTATTTTAAAAGAAACAAGTTGTTGTACCCCTGCAAAAAACCATTGCTCAACCATGGTTAACCGTGGCGAATCAATATTTATTTCATTTTTTCTGATTTTTTGTCAAAAGCCTGAGTTCTCACATTTTCACTACCCTGTTTTTGTGTTTTCCTGAAATAATGTTCATTTTTTAGGACTTTCAAAAGTTTTCAGATGAAAATTTTGATGTCAAAGATTGGCTGAACAGTGCTTTAAGAGCGCACAAGGATGCAGGACAAAATTTAGATGTAAACTTTGCAATATTTAGCTAATAACCATCATCAAACATTTTTTAGTTAAATCCCAGAAAAGTCTCTGGTCAATAAATATATTTTGAAAAGAATTCCTTATGATTGTTTAGTACTTATACGTATACTCATTTAAGACTTTTTATTATGCTAATAATGAATGGAGTTTACCCTATATGGTTTATCTATCAAATCAGAGATCTTCTCAATTGGTTAAATTAAATTTACCACTATTGGCCCATATGAATCTATATATGTGCATCTATATTTTGGTCTTTGGTCTATAGTATAATCTGAAGAAGAAGTAAATGATGACAATGTTTGCCATTAGCTTCTCTTAATCTATGTTTGAATTTTTCTTTTAATTTGATTTTGAATTGTTGAGTGTTTCAGTGAAACACTATTTCTTGTTGGTCAGTCAAAACAAATATCAAATGTAAAGTAAACATACATTTAAATTTATTTAAATGAATTAAACTTTTCCTTGCCTAAGGTGCATGCTTCAAACTTGGTCATGAAGCTTCAGCTTTTTATCCAGGTATTCAACCTCTTTTGTCAGAAGTTTTGATTTCCTCCCAATTTCATTGCTACCATATTGGTTTACTTACCACTTTTGTGTTTCTACTAACTGGTATCTTACTGGTTAACTTTCATCTTATAATGTACAACATAAGATGTATATTCAGTTTTTTAGTTCTTGTATGCTAATTGTTTTTGTTCAATTGTTCTATTGTTTATTTACCTTTCTGTGCTTTTAAATCCTTTGGATGTACAGTTACAAGCTGCCTTTGCATTTATTTTGACATATTTTGGTACTTGGCTTCTAGGAAGTGAACAAATCTTTAGAAGAAACAAGTCAAATTGCAGTTAACAATCTACCAAGGTAAATCAGTCTTTTTCTTACTTAAGAATTTTCAAATTGAACAAGCAAGCAGAACCATAAATTGTTTCTGCAATTTCAAATTTCTGTATTTCTTGTCAAATGGGGATCCACAATTTTGATTTGTCTTGTTGTAGATATGTATAGGATTGTTTTTGTTTGTTTTCTTGATACATCGTCTCATGACTGCATGAAAATTGCTAATACTTCATAACAATCAGCTCATCATTTGTAATTATAGCAGAAAAACGATACTTTCTGATTTCTTATGCAGATGGATTCTGAGTGCTTTTATCCTATACATTGAGCTTTGCTTTGTGTTTTCTATCAGAGTTTTGCGGGAGATTGAAGGTATAAAGATTGAAGCAGGAAATTTGAAGGATCAAATGCAAATGGTCAAGGATGATATTAAGAGGGTTTGTGCAATTTATAAAGTAGCTTGTGTCTCAATGTTTTTCATTGTTGTCGGGTGGAATGTTGAAGAGTCAAAATTTGTATCCATTGGCATCTTTCTACAAAATTTTTAGCATGTAATTGATTGAGGCGCCTTTTATGTCAAACAACCTGATCTGAAATCTGAAAAGGAATGAAATAAAGCAGTTGAAAAAGGAATTTGAGAGGGGTTTGACAGAGGGAAGCTGGAAAAGAGATGTTTGATGTTCCCACAATCAAGGCTTATTGTCATGAATGATGAAGTGAATAAATTTTGATAAATATGTTGTAATTATAAAAAAAGTAGTCATAAAAATTATGGTTAATGTTACAATGCCAGTTAGAATTTTGTAATTGTACACATTTAAAGGCTGTATGGGTTTTTTAATTTTAGATTGAGGAAAACACATCACAGTCAATGAAAGCTCTAGTTGATATTGACAACATAAAAGAAAGATTACAAGCAACATCAAGTGCTTTGGAGGTAAAGCTAAAAAATACCTTTCTTAAGGGTGTCTCAGCAGTTTTTGTTCCAAGTCAATTAAAACAATGTAATTTATACATCATTACAAAAATTTGTTATGTGTAATTGAAATAATTTGATTTACATTATATTTTGTGTTTCACTGTACCAATTTGCCATAATTGAAACAACGTCTTTAATTAGATATAATTAGAATAAGGTAAAGTTAGAAAATTTTTGCTTTCTCCCGTTACTTTTCTTAGCTATATTTTCATTTATTTGCTTGCTCTGAGATGCCAGTCATATTGTCAAAAATTTTGTTGTTGTAATGAATACCAAGCATATTCCATGGAACATATGGTATTTGCTCTGAATCACAAATTAATCTCATTTTGGATGTAACTTTGTTTTTTCACTGTATTTAGTTGATACATCAAAATTAATCCAATTTGCTTGCATTGACTCCGAGTGACTGTCATTTATTGGGACTAAACTGATAATGTTTGCTATGCAAATTATCATTGACTAACATTTCATGCTAATTATTCTGATTTTTGCATTTCAAAAGATTAACTATTCTTCACTGTTTAGGAAGCAGATAATTGGACCACTTTGTCAACCAATGTGGATGATATATTTTCTTCTGGAGATGTTGATGAGGTACTGCTAAGTTGGATACAAGATTAAGAAACTTACACTTTGATGTCTCCAAACATTTTATGGATTGATGCCAAAATATTCTTGTTGGAAAATGTTTAATTTACCCTTTGTAAAAATAGATTGCTATTTTGGTACCTTTGCAGATTTCAAGTCAATTAGTTGGAATGCAGAAAAGTCTTGTAAGTTTCAGAAGTCCTTTCGTAATTTCCCTGATTAGGAAGAAGGAAGATGCTTGCCTTAATCCTTTTTCAATTATTACTCAAACAAACTTACCCATTTAATCCAGAAGTTATAGAATTGATTTATAAATGCTTTTATTAGGTTGTCTTGATCCACATTGCTATTTTTTACCAATATATAACCATCGCAGATATTTGTGACCCTAGTTTGCTATTGATTTCTACTATCTCTTCTCAGTTCAAAGGTCACACCTTATTTTGGTGATCCAGTTTCAAGTTCTTAATTTTGTTTTTTGCTCATTTTTAGTGTTAGTTACCAGTTTTAGTCTTAACAATAGATTTCCAGCAAGTTTTTTCAATTATATCATGCTTTTTAAATTTTGATTTAAGAACGTGCTTCAAGATGTTCCTGATTTTGCGGAGAGAAAGCGCTTCTTAGAAACCCTGAAAAACAGGCTGGAAGCTTTACTTAGTACGAAATTGGTCGCTGCATTTACAGGACATTCTCTGGGTAAATATGTACCAATTATATCCAGTTACTCTCAGTTGAACAAAGTTTTTCTTTCTTTCTACTGATAAGGGTTTTATGGCCTTTTTGAAACCATTGTCTATGTTGTAGTCAATTTTGCACCCCATATATTTCTTTGTTTTTAATTCAACTTTAGAGGAGGCTAAAAAGTACGTTCAAATATTCACTGAAGTAGGAAGGCTGGAGCAAGTACAGACGTATTACAACAGCTGCCACAAGGTGAGGGAGCGTAGAGGAATGCCTCTATTCCACATCATCGAATGAGGATATATCAAAGTTGCGGCTATAATCAGTGCGACAACTCGCTTTGTTTTTTTCAGAAAGTACATTCTTCCAACACATGTAGTTCATACTCGTCTATTACTATTAAAATGCTTGTTTGCACTCCTTGATTGTTTCATGAAAGAGCGAAAAACAAGATTCTTAAAAAAATTGTTTCGTCTTACAGTCTTCTAGGTATATGAACTTCAATTGGGATAAAAAGTCAGCATTTATTGATCAAAGCCAATCGATGACTGAATCCAGTCACGTGTCAGAACCGCACGAGAAGCTTTATGAAGGACATGATGTGCTGTTTATTTTCAAATTTTAAAGAATATTTTGTTTTCAAATTTTGAAGAATATTTTAAAGAGTAGCCTTTGGCGCCTGTGAAGGTGTATCAGGTGCTTTCGAATGTTTTGGGATGTACATGCACACATTGGGGCATTTGTCTCTGATTTGATGGTAGCCGGCTGTTTTTATACTGAAACTGCATCTATTCCAGGGCAGTCTTCTGAGTGTTTTAAACGAGCTGCTGGAAGACCCTACGATCGATGTGGCGATCTGGCTCCCGAAATATTTTGAAATTTTGCTCTCCTTTTGGCATAAGGAGGTAACATCCTTTTCTTCCAATCAGTTTGAAACCTTTGCAATCGCTATTGGCAAACTGTTGTTGCTGTTGCAGACTATAACAAGACTATTCTGTTATTACACATCCTTTTCTTCCAATCAGTTTGAAACCTTTGCAATCGCTATTGGCAAACTGTTGTTGCTGTTGCAGACTATAACAAGACTATTCTATTATTACACATCCCATAAATCTTTGTGAACCTAGTGCTTCTCTCTCGAAATAAGCCTTCATAGTCAAGCAGGCTGCCGCGTTTGGCTTCATGAACGTGTTGCATTGAATGACATTTTACTGAATTGCATTGTTCTTCTCTACCCAATAGCTGGCTTGGTGTGGCCAGGTGTTCCAGGAGCCCGTCTCTGTTCTGTCGTCTCTGCTTGCCCAGACCTTAACCAGTGCCGAGCCATCTATAGCATCTGCTATTGCCAAAACGTCACCGGACGAAGATGTGCCATTAAGTTTTCTCATTCAAATAAAATTGGTAGGTCTATTTTGCACCATTTTCAAGAAATGCTTATTTCATAACTAGGCGAATACGTTACGACTTAACGATCAATTTCTAGCTTTGAATGTTCTGGCTACCAATAGTGCGATTTACTGCTTTTTAATTACACGGAGCAGCTTTTTCAGGGCCTGAAATCACGTGACGCAGCTTTATCGTTGTCTTACTCGTGTTAAAGCTGGCTTGAATAAAAGCTGCTTTTGTCTCATAAGCATTGTTTCGTACGATTGGTGCAGCCAGTGGTTGAGAATTGACCTCCGCAAGGCATAAAATGTTTCTAATGGAGATTTCGGCTACACAAAGAGAGTTCCATGATCTTCAGGCCAGCATGAAATAAGGACTAAATTTCATTGGATTGTTGAAATCGTTGTATGCATTTTCCAGCCTGTTTGCTTCATAGATATGTGAAAGATTAATTAGAGGATTAGAAGCATCCCTGAAACCAGAGCAAGGTAAAGCTTCACAGTAAATGGCATCATCTTTATCTTTCAATGGGAACAAGAGACCTTGACTTTGGTTAACATGCAATATATCAATCTGTCCGCCAATGTTTTCAGTCAACAATGCACCTGGAAACATCTGCCTACATCCGTCCATAGCCCACTCATACTCGTAGAACTACACCTACCTACTGATTTCAAAGGGACACGCTCAAACAATCACTTTCCCTTTACCAAAACTATTCAAATTCATTTACTTCTCTTGTAGAATAATTTGAGACCAAAATTTTAGGCGAAAGACGTTTGGGTTGGATGTCGATCAAAGACATGATCAATTATTTTGCAACTTAACAGCTTACAACCTTTGCTTATTGTCATATTGATTTTATTGTATAGGAATTGTTACCATGTTTTGGATGTTCCTCCACCCCTTATTATTACTTTCCAAACTAATTTACGTGGGTATGTAGCTTAGACTGCTTCAAGTAACCACGGATACTGTTACCAGCAGACAGTGTAAATTGTTTAGACTGTGGTTCGAATATCAGTCAATGGTTCTTGGAATCCTTTCTCAGGACTTACATTGGCTACCGAAGCTGTTCTTCGATTGGTAAGGAAAATCCAAGAGCCATATTCAAAGAGCCTTATTCGATACTCAGAGATCCAGCAGATGGAGCTGATTAGCGGAATAGAAAAGATGAATCTTGTAAGGAAATCTCTATTTATGTCGTCTTTAGCCAGTCTCATTCAACTTATGGTTTATTTTTAAAAGTGCATTCCTTGCTTTTTCTTCTTGTTATACCGCTTTTATGTCTTTGCAAAGCATTTTGCTTGCTAAATGAAGAATTGTTTTCATCTCTTGGAGGACTCTCATCCATCAAGAGTGATTGATAACGAAAAGAGTGCTAGGATACGCAGCTGAAATGCTTTGTAGCAATTATATGTTAAAATCTTTCATCATTACATTGCGTCAAAAGTTCTCCTTACTTTGCTTCAGGGTCATGCTGACTTTTCAGAAACAGTAGCAAGCATGTTAGAGTCTGTTGGCCAAGCTATTATACTCGCAGAAGAGGTTGCATTTTATTTCTGTCTCATTTTAAAGCTGTTCCTCCCAGACCCTGTAAATCTGTTGTCAATTGATCGTTGTTCTCTATCAGCCGAAGTGCCACTGCTAAAGCGCTTCCATATTTGATTCCAGCTTCGATTCTACAATCTCTGCCAAAAGTAGTTGGAACACCGTGAGATTTGTTTTATTTTGCGACCCCCGTTCTATTTCCGTTTCTCCTTGGTAGCTGCAACCCCCTTGCCTCCTTAAACAATGTTGCATCTTTAGAGAAAGACCATAGGTACATGGGAATACTTCACTTTTGTTTTTAGGATTATTCACTTTTGCGCTACACAACATTGTTTGCGGGGCTAGGGGATTTTGCAACTTGCGTGATGCGTAAATTAGGGCAAGTGTTCCAAGACTTTTGGCAGAGACTGTATGCTTTGATTAGAATTCTTTCTTTGCTAGAAAGAGCTCACGAAAATACATGTAAAATGTGTCATAAATTGTGGTCTCATCATTTTAGACTTTATTTGAAAAGTTTCCTCCTGTTCAAAAGCATTTGGGAATTGCACATAATTTGTTTATGTCCAATGTTCGGCAACGTTTGAGAAAGCTTGGGCTACGGAGAAGGAAAGGTGTTGGGGGGAGAGGCGTAGATTTTATGGTTTCGATTGGTGCCCTTCTTCACGAGCTACTTGATATAGTTTTATCTCTTTCACATGCATCTTCAGGGTCCTTCGCGCTTAAGGGAAGTGTTCGATGTTCTGTCAAACTAGATACAAACTCATCGTAACGGGTTGATAGTTCACTTTCGTCGATTTGTTTACTTTATCTTGCCAGATGGATGTGTAAAACTTTGATTTCAAGGCCATCTGAATCTGTTTTGAAGGCCAAAGACTATTGTTGGCAGTTTACAGACGGCTTTGGGGCTGTTGGGTTGATGCAAGCACTACAGGTATAGTTGCATCTCTCATAACCATTGATCTTCCTAATTGATCTATTTCCTTCTGACGCTTGCCATTTATTTGTATCAGAACCTTAACCTTACTTTTATCAGCAGCTTGATAATTTTGCATTTTACTAGATAATCTGCCTCGTTTGATAAAGCTTTTTGGTCTACTTTTTCAATAATAATTTTACATTTTATTTTTCTGCAAGTTTTCATATAATTTTAAATTAACTTTCTATCAATGTACCGTTTTATATTATTGCAATGCCAAACTATCTAGTAAGACTGCATAGAGCTGGGGGTTGGTTGGCAAGGATGGTAAAGAAGTCGTAGTGGACACCAACATAAGCATAGTAACTGCACCAACTTATAGTGTACAAGCGATGGAGTGTCTGTTCAGCATTCTCATCGCTCAAAACAATGTTCTACCAATTTTGTCATTAAGACAATTTTAATTCATATTCAAATTGTGGAGATTTTCGTTCTGTCCCATGGTCCAGAATTTCTTCTCTGCCTACCTTGGAAAGCTAGATGGGCTAATCAACGAGCTGAAGAAAATGTGTGGCATAGTCGGGGGAACATTAGAAGACAGGAGTTTAGAGGAAGAGGATCAGTGGTGTATATTTCAGAACTCATTTAGAGTCATCGAGATGTGTGGTATGTAATATCTCGTTTCGCTTGAATTGGATATAAGAAGTAGAGACGCTTAATACCTTGCTCGTTGAAGTGCAAATTTGAATTAAAATGAATTAACAAGATTTTGAGGTCTGGGTTTGAAGGCTAGAGTAGTGTGTTGTTCATAAACTGGCTTCAAAGTTCCAAATAGGTTCCAAAGTTCTTTAACAAGTTTGACTTATCCTGCACAACATAATTTGAACTGTTTAAATTTGTGTCAAACCCCTGAGATGACTTTGACGTCTAGAAATGGGGCAGCATTAAGATATTGACATCTTTGTCTTCCTTTAGGAATTTTTTATTACCTTGATTTGCTCTTATGATGAATATTCAACAGGCAATTTGCTAGTAAAGGTGGAGGCGTTCAGGCAATTGCTGTTGAAGGAAATAAAGGAGAAGCTGAAGAATTGTATCGATGAAGAGACCACAGATTGGATGAGTTTGTTTAACTACCTGAAGAGCTCCCGACCGTCTGAGTTCGAGGATCTGAAGGAATTTGTTGAAAGAGTAAACACATGTGAGTTGGGGCCGTTCTTCACGTTCAAGTCCACTTTTGCATCGATTCAGCTTCACGTAGCTTCATCTCATTCCAATGGTTTTTCCCAATTCGTTTGTTTATTTGTCTGTTTGTGATTTTCAACTTTTTCTAATAGCTTCAATTTCTTAAAAATATTTTTCAAGAGCATATTTTTGGTAAATTTTTTGCAACGATCTCCTTTCAATTCTGCTAGTATTTTGCAGACGAAATAAAGGCAATACTTGCGCAAACTCAAGAGCAGGTTTTGAGACTAAACGAGCATGCACACAAACTGGCATTTGACGTGGTGTTTTCCCAATTACAACGCAAGCTCGATGAAATACCCAGGCTCAAAGTAGGTGTATGACGTCATCGTCCTTTTCCCGTCGCATTTTCTAAAAAGGGTATGTTTAGCGACGAATTAATTAAATTGACAAACTACCTTTGACTTTGTAAACGTTGTTGTCATTTTCATTACTTGGGATTACAATGCACAGGAGATTTTCAACAAACATTTTTTTGACATGCTTAGTTATGAAAGCCACGCGATCATACCTAGAATTTGATTGATGGCAGGTATTAGAGTTTTAATTCGTTTTATTCGCAACAGATCTGGTCGTCCGACTCTGACGATAGAGAAGCCATTACCGAGGACTTGCCAACTTTCAGTTTGTCTCCACAAAGCTGTATAACCGATGTAAGAATGATGATTTTTATTTAATGTTCTTTGCTGCATGTTGCATCGTGTATTTCGTTGGTAATATTGTTGCAGATACTTTTGACTCAAACATCTGGAAAAGATTTCAGTCTGCTGTATCAATGAAAGATGAAATTTTTATTTCTGCTGTACTAAATCATCTCAAGCTCTGTTTTACCAAAATGACTAATAGCTTCTATTCGCTGACAAACATTGGTTTACTTTTATCGTTTATTCTTAAACATTGAATTATTGACTTTTATTGTAAATCAACAAAACGTAATTAACTTCGATGTAAGTAGCTGCACCTGCTTTTCTTGTTGCGCAGGTCGGTGACTACTTGCTGACGCTTCCCCAGCAGCTTGAGCCATTTTTCACACAGGACAATGAATTCTTATCTGCAGCATTAAAAGCTGGTCAAATCCCATACACTGGTCAGCAAGGTAGGGGCTTGCTATTATCTTTAAATAATAGTGTCCATACATTTATTTTGGCCTTCAAACGCCAACTGAATGATTTGATGCTCAAGCCTCACCCTATTCTTTCGCTGTTCAGTTCCTCCTCTTCTTTCCACTTATTCCCTAGCTTTACCCCAATTCCCCTCTTCGCCCCCTTCAACTTTTCTTATTCCTATCATCCCACCCGCTCCTCTCCAGTTCTTTTCCTCCCCTCTTCGCCTTTTGCTGCTGTTGCTATAACTACCGCTGATACCGAAGCATTTCATTGCAGATTCGGGTGTAGGGGACGATCATTTCTGGCTGATTGGGTTTGCACGGGGAACAATGGATCATTTTATTGTTAACCTCCTCAATATTTCTGAGCTCAAGTCCCAGAATGCAACACGACAGCTTATTGCTGACATCGGTTTGTGAATTCGACTCAACCTTTTACTGTTATATAGTGAAAATGTAGCCCAACATACCTCTTTTGAAATTACGATATGTTTCTGTTTTTTTTATTAACTTGTGCTATTTATGTATTATCCGCTTTCCAAATATTTCAAGGGAAATGGGCGAGGGAAGATCTCAAAAGTTCAACGTAGGTCCAGGAAGTTTAGGGCAGAGAAATTGCGTCACGTGTAATTGCGCCCTCGTGGAGGTATGCTTTGCAGCCTGCCAAAATGTGGAGCAACGTTTCTTGTATATGACAAAGAGCAATCGGAAAGAGCTCCCTTTAGTTAGGCTCTTCATTGTGGCAATAGGGCCACTCAGATATTTGATAGTAGAATTGTAAATTTTGGGCATTGGATGAAATTCTCATTCTATTTCTGTTTTGGCTACCAGTGACATTCAATCCTTAAAGATCGTCCTTAAGGACAAATTGTCTATTTAGAAACAGAGCCTCAAGATGATTGACAACTAAGAATTTGGCTAGATTTCAACTCAAATGGTGATAAAAATTTTTGAAGCAGTTGCTGTCTGCCAAGAGTTGCGAAGCATGAGTGATTACTTATAATTATAAAGTTATAGAGTGATTACCTATATGATTAATTATAAAGGATTGGAAAATGTCAATGACGTCATACGATGTCCGTGGGCCTTGGGTTGATTGTGATGCAAGTCACGTCGATATGGTCGACCGCTCTTGTAGTGGTTACTAAGACTGGCTGTGAAGTAACCGTGGTTTGAACCATCGAAATATATTAGGGTTTTATGCTGGCTGTGGCAATCACCCCTTCGGTCATGGCGATTCCCTTGCAACAGGTTGAGGATGCCTCTGTTTGAAGTCGTGCAGTCTGAAGGTCGAAATATTACGGCGATGCTGGCACGTTCTACTTCAAGTATTCTTCACTTTTTGATGTCTATCACATTTTATGTTCCAGATTATCTTTGCAACATATTTGAGGCAGTCGAAGTTCACCCAAGTGAAGAATTGAATGCGATTAAAAAGCTATTAATAGCAGACGAAGAAAGGTGTTGTATACACTTTTACCTTTTATTAGTTTAGATTGTGAAGATTTATTTTGCAACTGTTAGTTTTCAGTTAGCTTTTCACAGGACCATTACTAACATTTTTAGGAAGTAGAATTTGATTTGTACCTTAAAGGGACATGCCAATATCCTGTCGATTTTGTAGGTGTTGTGTCAATATTGTACACCATTATTCAAGTATGCATCACTCGTATAACTCAAGCATTCCCAACTTTTTTCATGTCATTTTTTTTGTTGGTTTAGCACCTAGGCCTAGGGTTGCCCTGCTTGTCGCACTTAAAAGAAATATTGCTTTTGACTTCTTGCTCCGCTTCTGTAACTCGAATTCTGTCCCTTCCATTTCGAAAGTTTCCCGAAGGCTTTTTTGTTTTGCTTGCAGTTTCCATGTGGTAGCAACTGAAATATCAGCGGATACCCACATTGTTAGTGAAATTGCAAGAATGAGGAAGATTTGACTTCAAAAGAAGTAGATGTAGTTTTTATAACAATGAGCAGCTTCCCACACAAGGGCGTTGTGGTAACCATGGTAATCATGCCACCGAGGCTTCAATACTGTTTGAAAGGATTTTAGGTACTTATTCAAATTGCAAGATATGCGTCGCCATTATGTGTGCCTTTTTCGTATCTTTTCTTTCTCCATCGCAGCCGAACATATTGCGGCCCTGCATTGTTAACAAAACGATTCAGAAACTTGTCATACGCACCACGAACAAGTTTTAAAGCACTGAACACGGCTCTCGGGAATCTCCAGTTGCAAGAGTGATTTTCGTATACCGCAAAAACGAAGCTAACCCTGAAATGTAAGACGGAGGGGGGGGGGGGTGTTGTGGTGGATGGCAAGGTGGTGCTCTAATTCTTAGGCAGAAGGCGTTGCATTCCAAAAAGGCCTTTCAGCGTGACAAGAATAGCCCCGAGGGATGTTGTCAGCATCCGCAGGTCATGTCTCTTCTCTAGCGTAGGACAGACAGGGAGAGAAGCTTTTATGGCAAGTTTATTGTCATCAATAATGACAAAATCTCTTTGGAATTGATAAGTTTTGTGAAGAAAAATTCACAATGGCTAGCAATTATGAGAACTTTTTTAAAAACTAGAATCAATAAATCATCAGGTAATAATAATCATAATCATAATCATAATCGAATGTTTTAACAGGATAAATTAAAAGTACAATAATACTGTTATCATTAGGGTCCTGATGTAAAACATTCTAATGGGAGTTGACATCTTGAGCAACAAGGCACAGAGCATTGAAAGTTTCTGGAAATAGGGAAATTGAGATAATGGAAATATAAGATTAAGGAAGGGTGGGATAAGGGGGTAGGGCAAAGAAAGTGTGGGATGAGTAGGATAAGGACAGTGTTGGATAGAGAAAAGTTGAATATGAGAGTTTCGTATAAAAACGATTTTTTTTGCCTTTTTCCATTAGGGGCGGACCAAAATAATTTTGAAGAGGGGCAACTGATAATAAGGTAGCCAAACATTTTCTGAAATTTGTGATGAGTGTACCCTCTATAAAACCATTTCCAACTTCACTTCCTGATGAACGGGTCCTCTATTGACGTTCTACGAAAATTATTATAATCCCGCTGCATCAAGGCAGTACTATATAGCCTGAAAACAACCTAAGGCAGCTATCAGACGACGCAAAAGAAAAGTTTTTGAAATTAAACTGGAGATGCATCTACAGGACTAGAATTCAACAAAATAAATACAAAACCGCTCAGAATAGTCAGTTCGACGATTCTCATTTATCATTGGTTTTTAGACAAATTTTGGAAGGGGAGGGGTCATGCTAAAGCTCTGTGGGAAAAGGAAGTAAGGGTGACCATTAGTTCAAATAATATTGAATTGACTGATTTACTCCTGAAAAACACTTCTTTTTCTCGAGAATTGATGCAAATAAAAGATGAATAATAGAAATATACCTAAAATAGATAGTAAATAGGTCAAATAATAACAAGCAGTATATAAACACTGTAAAACTGTAAAATAATATGATACTTGAAAATGTGTTGACTGTGGGTGGGATATGGTGCTTTCAGAGTTTCTACTCTGCAGGTTTGTTTGGTGAATAGTGACAGATGAACATTCTAGGTGCTTCTACGTATGGAGCCAACCCTCTCTGACCAATGGCGAAGGACTTTGGAATCGCCCCACTTGAACCGGTAACACCGACCAACACTGATGAGGCTGGGCTAAACTTATCTAATAGTTTCGTTTGTTTCAGGGACGTGAAACTATATGATAATAACTGAAAATGCTATAAAAAGGACTAAAATTACTAACACACTAATCGAAAGATGATATGCTGGCGTTTGGTCTCAGCAGGTCTATCGTTCATTGAACGTTTGGGCATTGAGCTGACTCTTTTTGGGCATTGAGCTGACTTTTTGGGCATTGAGCTGACGTTTTGGGCAATCAATTCTTTTTGGGCAAGCTTTAATAGTTCTTATTGCTGTTCTTTGGGAACTATTATCAAGAAGACAAAAAGGATTACCTTACCGAATCGTTGATCTTTGGTTGATATCACCAAGAGAAGAGTTTTGACTTCTGTTCTTGACTTCTTATGAATTACCAATCTCTCTACTATACCAGCGCAAATTTATATTCCTAAGCTAAAAATACAACTTGCTGACGAAGCGTGTGTTAGTATGATGTAATGATGATGTAATTGGATGGAAAAATCTAGAGCTAGAAAAGAGCGAAGGTGAGTCAGCTTGACTTGGTGTGATGATGCAACGATGAGAGAATTGTGAAAATGATAAGCGTTAGTTGATTAAGCAAATTATTTAATCACTACAAAGCATTATAACGCCACAAAGGTTTCAACTGGGGGCCGCGTCTGGAAGCTTCTTTCTCTTCAAAAGAAATATCGAAAATAAGCTTACCAAAAGGAGCGCAAAATTTTAAAAAGGGGCATTATCACGGCTTCAACTGGGCGGACTGCCCCCAGTTGCCCCCTTAATCCTTCGCTGCTTTTAATAACCTTTTATGACGCAGGTGTCAAAGACAGTGTCCTGACAAGCTGTTTACGATGCTTTGCCCATTACTGGCTTTAACTTTAAAATGTCTCAATTTAGTTGCCACTTTTCTTTATAAATGCTTTGGAACAAGATTAAGAGAACAATAAAACAGTACTAATACCCAAGATGTTCAAACCCCGGATTTTAATTTTCAGTTGATTATACAAATGTTTCGCTGTAACACAACATTTCAATTTTACGTATTTTTAATTTGTTCGTCCATTCGTAATTAACAATTGTATTATTTAAAATGGGGTTAATATTAAAGTTCCACAAGTTGTTGTAGCAGTAATTTTATTAACTGTCATTGTTATGTTGAGATTGTAATTAGGTTAGTAATTATATTCATTTTTTCAATGTTATGCCAATGTTGTAATTAGGCTAGAGGCCATCATAGCCTAGAAACCTTTTGAATACTAAAAAAACAATCATTCTTGATAAGAATTGCAAACGATCCTAAGAAATTTAAGACTTAATAAGCAATCATGTGTCCCTTGCCTACTTTCTTTCGGTGTTGTCAAATCAGCAGGATTGCGGAAGAACAAAAGTATAAACTTGATCCCTCGGTACATGCGTACTATTGTGGTCAGAGTTAATACACAGAATAGAAAATACGCAGAAGGTGAACTCTACGTCGGCACCTTTGATGTTTACGTGCACAAATCTAGAACAAAGAAACAATAGCTTTGCGCCATAAACTCGTTTTGATTCAGAGGTCTGGAGGACGAATGGCGGCCGGCTGGATTAGTTGCTGCGGTGATGCAAAGAGTGAATAATGGCTTGAAATTTTACATTTCATTTTCGTCAATTTTGGAAATTAACTACAAAGGTACGTATTCTTATTCACTTTTTAAAGCTATTTCCGGTTTCGCCCAATTTCAGGGCTCGTCAGTGCAGCTAGACGAGAGCCAAACTACCTAAAGGTTTTGGTCTGTGCTTACATGATTATGAAGTCACGTAATTTCTCTGCGCAAAAAATCACCAACAGTCTGGGAGGTTAAAAATGGCCAGTACTAATTTTGAATATGTGAAAACAACTAAAATGAATTTTTAGTGGTCAGCTGCAGACCGGACCTTTTTATTGGGATGAAGCAATTACTTATAATAGTGACTGTGTGCAACAAGTTCCCCTTTACTGCAGTACTTAGGGAAGCTGTCTACCGTATCCCTGGTAAGGGTGGCTAAAGAGGTAGTTCATGCTTGCCAAAGGCACAACCCCAAGGCTAGCAGATGGTGGAGGCACCTCATATCTCCTTGTTAGACTCATTGTTCTAACCTGCTACCAAAAAGAAGAGTGTATATGTACATAAATGATTCATTTTTGGAGAGCAAATGCAAAGTTCCAATGCCCTTTGTTTTTGGCTAGCAAATGAGTCCTATTAGATAAATTATTTGCAAAGATTTTGAATAAAGAGTTTTTTAAAAATTTAGAAAGAATGCATTTTAGAATATGCGAACAAAGAATTATCACATCAGTGGAAGGCAGATGAACGGTTAAGAATGTTAATGACAATTCCTTGCTTGATCAAAATCGAACTCCAGTTTACAGCATCAAAAGCAACCTGCTCTTGGTCAGAATCAAACTCCAGTTTACAAGATCAAAAGCAACCTGCTCTTGGTCAGAATTGAACTCCAGTTTACAACATCAAAAGCAACCTGCTCTTGTTCAGAATCGAACTCCAGTTTACAACATCAAAAGCAACCTGCTCTTGTTCAGAATCGAACTCCAGTTTACAGCATCAAAAGCAACCTGCTCTTGGTCAGAATCAAACTCCAGTTTACAAGATCAAAAGCAACCTGCTCTTGGTCAGAATCGAACTCCAGTTTACAAGATCAAAAGCAACCTGCTCTTGGTCAGAATCGAACTCCAGTTTACAACATCAAAAGCAACCTGCTCTTGTTCAGAATCGAACTCCAGTTTACAGCATCAAAAGCAGCCATGATAATTCTATTGAACTTAAACTTATCTGAATACATTGATATTGATTCCAGGAGAACTGGACTGCTCCAAGCTCCAAAGCCAAGCAATTTACATTAATTTTCAATCTAAAGATGCACCAGTTTGATGTATTTTCTATTCTTTCTCTTTGTTGCTACAAGTTCTCTGTTTACATACTTCAGACAATAATAGATTCTCATTCGAATAAAAAGTTCAATCAAAAAAAACTTGTCAAAATTTTCACATGAAACATTCAGGTTTATGGTGGCAAGAATCTCTTTCAGCTCTTTTCCAATCCCAGATGTTTTCTTTATATTGCTGAAATATTCCATGAATGCATCTTCCAATTGCTTGGCATAGGCAAACATGTCAGCAGATGGTACAACAAGTCCAGAAAATGTACTGCTAGATTCATAGGCCTTAAACATCATAAATACATTATGGTTTTCCATTCCATTGTTATTTGAGAGAACAGAGCATTTTTCGCATTTGTGCTTGCTGTATGTCTTGCGCAGCAAATAACCAGCAACATATGCCATGGCATTATCTTTGAAAACTCTGTTTTCAACTTGCTCATTGCTGTAGTCAGTGGAAACAATTCTAAGCGGCTTTTCAACAACAGGAACCTCTGGGAGCTCTCTTATATCTGATAACTGTGCAAGGAGTTCATTTTCATCTTGCTCACAATTGGCAGCTGAGACTGTTAGAAGATTTGTGTGGAACAATTTGCGATATGCACTTTTAAATTGGTTTGGGGTTGGGTTGTCAGAATTCCCCCCTTGCTGCCTAATACATCCAAAAAAATTTTCAAGTGGATCTTGGTTAAGCTGTCTTGTAACCAGGAAGGTGACATCATGCTCTTCATTTAATTTATGCCACAAATTTGAAATTGCCTTTAATGTAATGCACCAGCCTTTTAAACACCTTAATTTATTTGTATGGTCTTCTCCTGTTGCTCCATTGATGACTTTTATTGACTGCACAAATCTTATGCCATCTTCCATTACTTTCAGGTGGGGAGAGGAAGCAGTTAAAGGCCGTCGAGATATTTTACTATCCCTGAAACTTAATGAGTTGCAACAATCAAAGATTGAATCAAATTTAGAAAGAACCTCTGCAGTACCCAAGGCGGTAGATGGCAATCCTTGAAGTGCAACATATGTAAATATCCCAGCAGAAACTGAATGACTGAATACTTGTGCTGCTAGCTTTACCTTCATCTTTGCAAATTGTGCTGGATTTATATGCTTATCTGTCAACTTAGGGCTAGTTCTTATTGCAAGCTTCTTTTCTTTTTCATAGAATGATTTAACATCTGACCAAGAAGCAGTTCTTCCATCAAAAGTAAAATTGTACTTCAATAAATTGTTCCTTATTGACTTCAACAAATGTGGTGGATCAAAAATGGTAAAGTACTGTTTGCCATGCATTTCAAAATATGGCTTATCTACTGTGACTCCCATAGCATCATAGAAACTTGAAAAGTTGGATCCCTGATCACTTACCACACCAACAACCTTTAAACCAATTGACTCTAACTGCACAAGTGCCTCATCTACAATACCCTCTAATTTAGCACTGCTACAAGCCTCATTCACAAAGTAATATGCCACAGGCTGCTTCCAGTTTTCAAGAACACCACGGGCCATAAGCACTAAAGAGGAATTAGCAACAAGACTTGATGTCTCACCATCACCAAGAGTTTCAAATCCAATAATGGAGTCTTGAGCTACATTGTAAAAGAGATGGGACTTCAATGACATTTCATCCATGACCAGAGTGCAAATTCTAGCATTGTCAGACATGACTTGAACACGTTGTCTGAGAACATATAATGACTTTTCTGAGAAGCCAACATCTGAAGCAAATCTAGAGACAAGTTTGGTTAATGATGATTTTGAAGGTAAATTGAAAAGCTTAGCAAGGAATCTGTATGCCTTACCACTGATGTGATACAATGTTAAAGCCCAGGCTTTGAAAGCTTCATCATAACGTCTCCCTTTCTTTTTTTTCAAAGAGAGGGTCAGTTGTTTTTTAATAAAGTCTAATAAGTTAGGGGAAATTACCCCTTCCAATAGTTGAAATGCCTTATTAACTTTTTGAAGCTTAGTCATTTTCTTTGGAGATGTAGAACTGTTTTGAATGGAATTATTCAATGCACAGATCTTACGCCTCTTTCTTTGTAGCAATTTCCTAAGGTTTTTTTTTCTTGGTGTGTACAAAGAAAGGTCAGCAGATGTTTGACATGACTTTTCATCTTGGATTGCTTCCATGCATGCAACAGTTGACTCAAGAGGAATTTCTCCTTTTGTGGCTTCTTCATTATCAACTAGGAAATGAATGTAAACCATCAATGACAAACTGGATGGTTTGCATACAAAGCTTTAGTTTACAATTTCAAAAAGAACAAATACTTCGAAAATGATTTAAAGCATACCTGGAATAGATGCATCACCTTCAGAATTTGCTGAGACCTGGCGTCTTTTCTTACTAACTGAGTCTGTAGATTTAAGGGAAAGTCACTAATTAGCCATACTTACAAACAATGTTTTTATTTATCAAAACAACTTCATTCCAGGTCTGTACAACAAATAATATTTTTAAGGTGGTAACTGAAAGAAAATGTCTGTATATTAAGATTATAAATCAATGTTTCTTTCAATTTATGTTCAAAAGAATTTACAATAGTCATAATTATTATGATACCACATGGGTCTTGGTGGTAGATACCAACCCAATAGCAATCAGTTAGGCTGTCACTAGCTTTTTTGCCCCAGGGGGGTTTCAAGGTCAAATTTGTGGACAAGGTGGGTGAACCATCCTTTATTTGCAGACAAGTTTTAAAATTTGTTGACTAAGCAAACCACCCATACCCCAGATGGTGAAAAGATTCCTTGCTTTGCAAGGTAATTTTTTCAAGGGGGTGTCACTGTAATGTTTTTAATAATATTAACAGCAATTAACTTTGAAGTCTCCAAAAAACTGAAACTTAGTAAAGTGTCCCTCTTTCGGGAACAAACCATCAATTGAATTGTTGTAACTAGATCAAAATGAGAAAATGTAATACTCACAGTCAACTGGATCCGATCGTACCCTTCTTTTCCGCGTGGTAGTGAGAAGTGGTGGTGGGTTTGGTACATCGAATAGGGTTGGTTTTGCGTGTCTTGGTAGTCTTTTACGCTGATTTGTAAATTTGGGGAGGAGATCTGGTTCAAAATGAATGGAACAAATTGAGCAGTTTTTACTCAAGTACTCAGGAGTTTTCTTCATTAAGTCAGCTCGCCGACAATTCTGAAGCCATTCTCTGCAACTGAATATAGTTAAAAAAATTCCTTTTTATTTTGGAAAGTAAAAAATCCCGACAGAATAAAGGGAAATTCGCTTAAAGTGTTCTTTAAAATCGATATACAATAAATAAACATAAGAAAGGAGAATACGCTGCTTACTTACCGAGAAGGATCGGACGGAAACCTGAAGAAATTCAGCTCCGGATGAGCAAAATTATTATTTTGACAATTGATGGCAGCGCAATGATACGATTTCTTTGAATGCTTTTTTGCCGTGTCAGTCATATCGACGAGAGTATTTCGCAACGTGTGCTACCAACAGTATGGACAGCGTGAAAGAAAATTTTTCTAGTTTATTTAAACTCGATCTCAATCACAGCCTCATTCGCGCGCGCATCCCGTGAAATGACCAGAGTTCACCTTCTGCGTATTTTCTATTCTGTGGTTAATACGACATGTCACTTGCATTGTGCGCACTTGTTGTCACCAAGCAGGTTCCGCGATTAGCATGTGCTGGTGTGCAAACAAATTTGACGACGACGTGTACAGTATGTTGCTGTAAAGTCGTAGGCCGCTTCTTCTGTAGAAACACGCACAACGATAGTGAAGCTGGACAGTTTGATTTCTCGATGGCCTTCGTTTTTGAAAGAAGAAGTCTTAGCGAATCCGATCTGGGACACAGCTTTATCGGTCTGCAAAGTCGCAAGGAGCACAAAGGTCAGGAAAATGACGACCCTGTCGAAGACATGACCGACGGACCTGCTGGACTTCTCTGGAGAAAACGGGGTTACGAAAAACTGGAATCGGGAAGGGGAAGGTGGAAGTCTGAGCCAACAGTTGCGAAGGCTGACAGCGAAGGCATTCAAGATGACAAAACTGGCATTAAGAGTGGGAGAGATGTTTCCCAACGACCAGCCAAGTCGAAAAGAAGGATTGTTATTATCGAGAGTTGCGTTTGACATGGTTTGACTGGCAGGGTACCTCATTGGAACCTGCCGGACAAGGAAATTGGACGCGAGCCACTTTATCAGCATAAATAAACGGCTACGTGCAGCTTTGCGTTACGTTGCGTGCCGGGCTGCCGAAGCTTATGTCATTGTTTTCCCAAGGACATGCGGGGGTCGGGGTCCGACGTTTATGCGTCAAACGCTTACCCAAAGTGATATCTTTGGGTTTAGTTTTTCATCAGAAATGATATTTTTAGATCCCGCAAAAAACAATAGATACAAGTCTGATACTTCTAGGTCTCAAATTTAGAATCACCGATATTTTTGAGCTTTTGTTAGATTTCCATATTCGAATCACATGTTGCAAGTCATGTGACCTTACTCGTTGGAAGTTTTTGCTGAATGCTACTTTTTGCTGATAATTTGGATCTTTTGAAAATGAGCTAATAACAGTCACCTACCCTGGGCACCAGACCCACTCAGTCTCCAAGAGCCGTTCAACTTTTCAAGATAAGATTTTCGCACTCATTGTCTATAAACACTTTCAGTGAAACGTCTTGACTTTCGTTCGAAGTTTCAAATCAATTGAAATTTATCAAAATGCATATCGTATCAAAAATACCCTTTTTAACATTTCCTTTATTTGATCTGTGAAAATTTCTTTCTTCATTAGAAATGAAAAGTAAAATACAGAAATTTACAGTAACCAACAGTATTATTAACATTATCACTGAAACGTAATCATCGCATTGGCCTACTAAGAGAGAGCTGCAGTCTGCTCTTGTTAATTCCACGCCTTGCACAAAATCTGTATCCTCCTGCAGGGAATGTTCTAAGTCAATTTTGTTGGGAAACATGTTCGGTACAGCAGAGGCGTGGCGACAATGGGGGGGGGGGGGGAAGGGGGGCTAGTGGCACAATGAGGGGGGGATTGTTTGTTTGTGCTATTTTTTGTGATAAATAGAGCTACAGTAAAAAGCGAGGGATGCATAAATCGACTTTGCCACCCCGGAGAAACATAGCCACCAGATTGGAGTAAATTTGGGCTAGCACCCTCGCCAATGAACAGACCCGCCAAACCTAAATGCTGAGAGTGGATGATTCGAGGCCGACTTTGCAATTTAATTCAACGAACGTCATCAAGATAATAAAACGTTTGGTAAAAAAGTGTTGTATTTATTGCTTTAAATTACCCCCAAACGGTCGGAAAAGCTTCCAATAGGTGGAAATGTGGCCCGGGTGGTATGCGGCTGCGCCATTTCCACCAGTGCTATTCTGGTCATCCAGCCATCGAGAATTCTGTGAATTTCCTGAAATGACGGTCTTTCTTCTGGTTGCCTGCGCCAACAATTGTTCAAAAGTGTCTTCAAATCTCTGACACAAGTCTCTGGAATCTCCGGGCGCACTCCGCTTATGATTGCGTCCATTATCTTTGAAGAAGAAACAGAATCAGCAACCGTTTATTTTCGTGAAGAGCAATTCAATGTCAACGTTTTATAATCCAAGCTATTTTCAAGCTATTCGCAGATGAAACGAGCTACAAAACTTTACTTTTATATGCACCTGATTTTAGGAGTATAATTTTGTTACGCTGCGTACAATGAAATAAGGGTCTCAACTCTCAACGCGTGCAAGGTAGAAAATATTGAAAATTATTTATTCTACATTCTTTTATTCATTTCTAATTGCACTGTATCTATGAATTATATCTAAAATACTACAATGCTTTGACTCTAAACTTATCTCTAAATCACTTTTTGGTTATAAACAGCTTATTGCAAAATGGAAAACAGTTCACTGCCATGCTTCGGAAATAGATAATTTTATAGGTATCATTATGCATTGTTAAGACTAACAAATAGCATTTTCCAAATCACTTTTTGGATGGCCGTGTTTCATAAAATATAGCTAAACATAGGTGAAAATGTATCACAATATAGCATACTATGTGCACAATATAAGGTGTAACGCATCACTTGTAATACTACAATACTATATATTTAAATCATTATCATACCATCACGTCATAAAGCAACTAAAAAGAGTACTTCATATGGGAAATCAATCTATTTAAGAAGCAAGCAATTTTATGCAGATGTGGTATTTCAAGGGAACATTAAATCTTACTTGGAACTCAAACTGGTAGCCTCTGTAGGGCCGCTTGTTCGCAACCATTTCCCAGAGTGTTATTCCATACGAATAAACGTCTGCAGCAGGGGTGTACCGGCCCCTTACTTTGGGGGGTTTCGGGGGCAGAACCTCAGGTGCTGCCCAGCAAACTGTCCCCGGAAAACTTGACATTCGATTGTCTAAGAAAAAAGAGTTGTTCAGCTTCTCACAGTCAGGTCAGCCGTTGAAAATCATCCGCTTCTAGAGGACAACGTGACATTTTCATGTGAAATAGCATGTATTACATGTTATCTAATCTTTTAACGTTATAGAAAGGTGATTGGGGGATGTATGTGGGGAAGTAAATGAAAATTCCAAAAAGTTACAGTAGCTGTAACAACTGTAAAATGCAGTGATCTCAGAAAATGCAAGGACGTAGAAGAGCATTCAGGGGGAGAAGGGGGGGGGGGTTGTGTAAGGGGTGATGCCCTACGGTGGGTTACTCCCAGAATATTTCAGTTGCAAGCGAAAAATCGTTGAAGATATTTTCAGTGATAAATATTTTTCTTATAGTGAGCGATGGTTTATGGGAACAATTCTCTCTTGGGTAAGAAATAAAGGAAAAGACCATAGAGAGAGATGTGGTTTTGCCAGGAAACTCCAGGTCTGGCTTGTTTTCCCCCAGTCTCCTGTTTTTCATGATTTTATGATAATTTTTCATGACTTATGATTTTATGTTTTTTCGTGTCTTTCAGTAAAGATGTTCTTATATAGAAAATTATTGAAATGACTTTCTTTGTGATATGTTGTTGCTTATGTTGTTTATAAATATAACAAAACCCAGGGGTCTCCCTGTTTTTGGACAAATCTCCAGGTTTTTCTCAACAAAATCTGAAATCTCCAGGTTTTGAAATCAATAGGTTGACAGATCTGAAAATGTATCACTGCTTATATGCGCATTTAAAAAGTATGTTTTGAAATTTGAAGAAGTTATGCTGCTCTAGATAATTGGAACCTCTTTGACTTAGCTCAACACAGAAAATCTCTTGCTAGTAATATCAAGTTCCTATTTGACCTTTCATAGTTAGAAGTGAAAAACTTGCTCAATCTTGACAAACCATTTCTCTGCTTCTTGTCTCTGGTGAAAATTTCTCCACTTTTTGTGATTTGTTTGGAGAGCTTTGCTGTACCAAAATCACCAACCTGTCAGTGTAAATTAGCAAGAGAAAGCATGATTGACAAAAATAGAAACAAACAAAGTTCATGGCTTATACAGTTTTATGCTCAATGAATCAGATTGATAAAACATGTTGATAAAAGTGTTATGAAAATGTGTACTGTTAAAATATTATCAATCAAAATTATCATCGACTACTAGCAAGCTTAAAATATTTAAAAGTTCCACATACTTTTACAACACCATGCTCATCAACCAGAAGGTTGTCTGACTTGAGATCTCTATGGAGTACTGGCTGGGGTTTATGTGAGTGAAGAAATTCCATTCCTTTAGCTGCATCTAAAGACTATAGAAATTAGAGGTAAAGGAGGGCAAAAACAAAAAAGCAGAGTTATTGCCTGGATTGCATAATTCCATAAAGTTATAAAGCCATTGTATATAAACAAACTCAAAGTTAAAAGTTGGAGAGATACAACAAGATGAAAATCTGGATAGCAAAGCCATTAGAAATGGACATATCCAACAGATGAAAATCAAGACAGCTACAAGTGTTGCAATGAAAATATGATCATACACATCATGATTAAAAAGAGCCATGGTCAATAACTTTTTTGATTCATTAAAGATCAAGATCCATTATTCATTACTAGGGGCATGAATTGGAGGAAAATATGCATAAAGCTGCATACTAGTAATCTACAGAACAATTTTATCACTTGAATGAGGCTCAGACTAAACACAAGCTTGTGGCCATGAATTTTTGTGCTGTGAAATATTCAAATGATACAGAGCCAGATACAGAGCCAGATACAGGGTAAATGTAAATAAAAGTAATTGCTTTAATTTACAAATGACAAATAGCAATTTCAGAGCAGAAGAGATGGAATTACCCATTTTATAATTGTCTTAATGTCAAGTGATCTGAAATTTTTATAAATTTTATCAGCAACTGAGCCTCCCTGCATATATTCCATGATTATACTTGGCTTTTCTCCTGTCAGGCAAATTCCAATGAACATAACAATATTGCGATTTCGCAGCTTGCTGAAAAATATATTAAGGCATGGTTATGGCAAAAAGTTGCATTCCTGTATGAAGATAATAATTTTGCAAAAGGAAACTCCTAAATATGAAAATTCACTAATATAAAAAGATTCAATGACAATGGACTAATATCTAATATGTTGAAGTTTATACACATCCGGCCTACTCAACACCATGGCCTTACTAGGAATGGCATGCCATTACTTTCGCATGACTTCTTTTCCCTAGGAGAGGGAGTTATTGCATGCCTTGTTTTGGCATAAGCAGGATTTTTACTTTCGGATTGACAATTTACTAGAAAACTATCAAATTCCAATCATTTGATAGTTTTTCAAATAGCAGTGCCATTGAACATACACCTTCTAAATTTTTCCAGTAAGGCCTGATTTGTATCAGGTATTTATCATATTAATGAGGCTAATATTTGTACCACTGTGAACTGAAAATAGATGCCACATTCAATAAAATAGTTGCCTTAACATTTGATATGAGTTAAAGCCAATTTTGTTGACTGTCTTACCTAATTGTCAAAATCTCATTGCCAAATGCTTGCCAACCCTCACGCATGCAAAGTGGCAGTCGCATTTCTTTAACTGCAACTTCAGAGCCCCTAAACATACCTTTGTACACAATTCCATAACTGCCCTGACCAAGTCTATTAGAAAAGATGTTCCAATAGAAGTGTAAGTTCAACCTTACCAAAGCATGGTATAAGAGACAAATAAGACAATCCAGTCAATACAAATTCAATGAATAGAAAATAGCCAGAGATAAGAGGTGACCACAGAAAGTAATAAAGGTAAATGGAGAGAAAAGACATTAAGAACTAAAAAAGAAACATGTGGACAGGAAAATAGAAACAGATATAAATAATTAGTAAAATGGGGAAGAAATCATGTGGTCCTTTTTCTTCTTTCGAAGATATACACCTATCTTTAATTCATCCCCACAGTTAACATTCACTTAGTTGTGTCAACAAGTCAATTTGAAAATAGCAAAAGTAATTTAAATCATCAACCAAAGTTAAGGATATGGATATAGACTTACAAATCCAAGGATGTTAATCCCCTTACCTACTCTACTTTTGCTTGACGACGAGAAGATAATTTTACTTACTCTTTTGATAGAATAATCTCTTCCCTATTGATGACATAATCTTGGAATTCTCTGAAGCTATCGTAGTAAGGGTAACGGGTCGAATTAATGAGTCGCTCTGGTGTTGGAAGCCCAGACCCGGGTCTTCTTTTCAGTGCGCAGCAAATGACAATTATAAGCAGTGCGAGAAGCAGGAGACTTCCAGATATTGACCAAATCAGTATCTGATTAGTATTGCTCTCAAATATCATTCCTGTCACGTAAATTCAAATCCAACACACGGTACCAGAGCTGGTGTTTTATGGCCATAAAAAACTCGCCAGCAACTTCCTTCTTGTAAGGCTGTTCAGAGAAATCGAAACTGAAGCCAAAACGAGGCTCGCAAATTTCTGCTATTTAGGGATCCTTAGAGATGAAAGTAACCGGTGTTTCAAAAGGTTGGTAACAAATTTGGGGGCTCAATCAATGTTGATAGCAATCTTTATACCACTATATTTCTCATTTATCCTCCATGTAACTCGATTCATTGCTCAATTTACCAAAATCTTAGAATTTCCTTGCATTTTTCCAACTATACTCAGGCTGAGATATTGCCTTAAAATTAATATATCCCGTCATTCCTTGTGTTTTGAGCACATTTTTAGCATAATAGCCATCAGTGCCGGTAGTGTTCCTTGCTTTCAACAATAAGCCCCCAACCTGACACATTTTTGCGAAATAAGCCCCCGGGGCTTATTCGAGGTCTTACGGTTGCGTCATATCTTCGAGGCAAAAGTCTCAACCCAAAATAGCTCAGTATAAATCACGATCTGAAGCTCCAATCCGGAGAGTTCTGTGTCATTTCCTACGTCATTTCTGGTAGTGTATAAATGTTGGCCCTTCAGAAAATGCCTCACGACTAAAAAAGCCTTTAAAATGCCCTGCCCTCTGTTCTAAAGGAACGCAAATCTCTCCTTCCTTAACAGGGATTGTACAAAGCATGGTGTTGAGAGCAAATTTTTTACGGCAGTAAAAATTAATAAAGAAATGATGAAAAGTAACGGAACAGTGGAATTCATTTTCAAACTCTCTTGTTTTATTAGCCAACTGTCAATGCAAAAGGTGCCCTTTAAACTCTTTCTACGATTCTGGTTTTGATTGCCCTCACGTTTCTCTGTGCCCCCTACCCAATCATTGCTCCGGCGACCCTGTGTCATTGAACAACACGCTCTAAAAGTCGCTTTGGGCTCAACTGTCAGACGTGCAGAATACGGGTGGCCTCCTGTCCTGCTATTCCCAATTTATTGCCCTTGAGCACGCGCAAATTTGGTCAGCAAAAGTGGAGGTCAGCCTTAGACAAAAGACGAACCCTTTTTATCTATTGAAAATAAAACTTTAGATAGAAATACAGACAGAATTCAAAAGAACTAGATGAAGACGACCTAGCTTGCCCAATAATGTAGAAATTACTGGCAGTCTATATTTTTGCATAATTTGGTCTTTCCAAAGTATGATGTTCCGTAGCCATAATTACAATTAATTTGGCATTACATCTTTCACAATTTCGCCGCGGCTGCTATCCTTCTGCAGAAGTTTTTACCTTTTAGGAATATTTTGCCTTCTTGCTTTGTTTCTAGCTTTCAGCTACTTTGTCCAGCTCTGAATATCTGTATATCTTCTGCACACATTCGAAGAATTCTCAAAAAGCCAAAATAAAAGCAGTAATTAAGATGATTATGAGCAATACAAGACGAACAGAAAAAAGAAGCATTTGGAAATTTTTCCAAAAGAAATTATTTTTGAAAGCAAAATAGTCCCAAATTAATGGAAATTATATTTCAAATTAGTGCTAGTCAGAATTCGTAATTTCTGGTTTGAATTTTCTTATGGTCACTAAAATCTTTGCTTTTATCATTTAAAACATAAGATATTTTTACTTAGAAGCTCAAGTTGGGGCATGCTGCAATCGATGAGGACCGGTCTTTGCTGTTGGTGAACTAGTGAAGTGTCTGTAAAGCATTAACTGACAACATAGTACTGCGATCTCTCTTCGATTACGAAGTCTATTGGAAACTGTTTGTGACTTGCTTCGTTGATCTTGCACGTAATCATGCTATTTGCTGTTCTCTTCTGTATGTTGAAGGAGGCACAAGTGCATTCAGTTTTCTCTCGAGTGCAGGCTAGGCATTGGTCAAAGCATTCTTCTACAGTCTGGACTTGCACAACTCTGCCGATGTGCTTAACGAGTGCCTTTTCGGCGTAGCGAATGCCTGTGTAGATCGCTGCCGGACTTCCTTCAGTAACCTGGTTTGCTGAAGACCAAGAAAACATCAATCAAAGATACAAAGAGAGCTTTGATCATTTTGAGTGCATTGAAATAACACCTTCACGCTGCAAATATCACACCAAACCTCGTCTTTAGGAGAATCTGTTGTGCATTTTTGCCGAATCAATGTCTGGAGTCTTTTTATCATTTCATTTTATAAGCTTGCGTTTCTTAACGTGCAAATACAGTATCAGAAAGAAGCAAAATCTATCTGAAAGTTTTGATCTGTAACTGAAACAATACCAAATACCTGGAGAAGAGGTTGCAGTGCTAAAGGTAAGATGGCTACAAACTGACGCTTTCTTCATCGGAGAGCAAAGAACATGCAAAAGTGTGTGGTGCAAAAACGAGGCATCGTTGTTCGTGTCTCACCGTTTACGAGTGTTCTTGCATAGCTGCTACCAGACATGATGTTTTGCTCTTTTCCCCCAATTGTCCCGAAGAAGTGTGCATAGGATGTGTAATTTGTGTTCTGGTCCAGTCCTGTCACAACCACTGTGTCATGGGTACCAGTTAGGTTCACTTTGCGTACTTGACTTTCGTGTCCACTTCTGAAGAAGTGTAATTCTGGAAGCGGTATGTAGGTCCAGTTGTCTCTCGGTGGCAAAAACGGTTGTGAGGGAAGGCTGACCTTTATTGATGTTGTATTCAGGGCAGTCACTTCTGGAATTGGAATATGCTTCGCAGTTTCTTCTAAAAATTGAGATTTGTTTAAATGATAAGATAAGATAATGTTTCTTTGCAAAAATTAGTAAAAACATGCAGAACAATTATATCATAAAATCTAAAAATAAACTTAATAGCATTCATATTTTCAAAGATTTAATTCATTTTGCATTTTTGAGAAACCCCCAAAAGTTTGATGCATATGCTACTTTAAACCATTTTTTGTATTTGTATCTACACCCGTTCTTTTGATACACCGTATTTACTCTAATATTCCCGCTTCTTTTTTATTCCCGCTTCTATTTTATTCCCGCCTCTCTCGTAATCCCGCGTGTATTTCATGGATTGAAAGAACAATCCCGCCTCCCCAGTAATCCTGCATGTGGGATTAAAACTTTTAATTGGCATTTGCTATTCTTAATACACTTTGTGTGGGCATAGTTACTGGAAAGTAACTATGGTGTGGGCTTCACAGTCAAAGGCTGAAACTTATGCTTAGTGTGAATGGGTTAAAGGACTTATGCCACCTAATTTGGCGCCAAATTTTTTTCGTTTGATAATGGTAAGTAATGACTATCTGAACACATCTGCAAAATATTTTCACTAAATGGAGTATTTAAAGCCCCCAAAACGATCGTTCAAATTTTGGTGGGAAACCCGTCACGTGATACTGTGACGTAGAAGTTGACAACCTGCGCACTGTTGACATTGTTTTGTATAGGCCTTCTACCTGGTAAGTGCACTTTAGCATCATTTGTTTTGGAATCTTTTCATAAATATGGATCCATATTTTGGTAAAACAATTATTAATTGATTGAAAAATTAAGAGATGCTTTGAAATTAGAAAAATATGCCTAATTGTGTTGCCAATGGATGCACGCCGGCGGTACGGGGAGTGCCGACAGACATCACAAATTTCCATGGGACGGACCCTTGCGGAAGCCCTGGATGGCATAAATAAAGTGAGAATGTTTTAGTTTAACGCAAAATTTACTTTTTCTTAGGTTCTATTAACTTGAGGGCCTCCGACGAAGGGGGTCCGGGGGGGGGGGGGAGAGGCGTGGCCCCCACTTTTTTGTAAAACAATGGAGCTTTTCTGAATATCTTTTGTTATGATTGTTAAAGTCTTTCTTGGCCCATCCACTTTCCAACCTGCGTCGGAGCCCATTAAATAACTATATACTGACAAGGCAGTAGACACATGAAAAATGTTGGGGATTTTGGGCCGGGCACCTTCACTCTAAGTGAATGCTTATTCAAGCGACAACTGACGAAGCCAGAATGACTGACTATGCATGTCCTTAGCTGCTGCAATCTGTCGACAACAAATGGCATCAGCCTGTTTCTCCACAACCCGTGGACCACAACTACACAACTTCCGCATGTGCACCTAAAATTTTTTAATGCTGTATTATCAATCATCCTATATTTTTTTGATGTTCTATAACTGAACGAGTAAATTTAATTATTGTTAAAGTCTAGTTTCAAAACCAGTATGTACAACCAACCTTCCAACCCAAGCAAAAATTCGATGCAAAAAAGAAGGAAAGGTCTTTGTTAAAGAGCCGAAATTAATACGTGATCTGATATCAAGCATTTTTCGAGTAAAAGTGAAAAAACATATCATTCAGTATTCCCAATTCGATAACTTTCTAACTCCACTCCGCTCTAACTCCATCTCGTTTTCCTCATTACCACGTTCCTAGTCTGATCCTGATGAACTTGAAGTCCCATCATTCGCCGCGTTATACCTTCATAAATGTGGTTCAAAGTTGTAAGATACAACTTCCATTCCATAGCTATAGCCATTAACCAAATCTAGTTCGGAATCACTCATTTTTAGCAAACCAGATCCTTTTTGTGCGCGAGTAGTCGGAAGCCCTGTACGTTTCTAGTAGCCCACGCAGATTCTGGTAACCACGCAAAAAATGTCTTACACCGGTCTCGAATTGTCAACTTCTACGTTATGTGGTCACGTGATATTTTCGTAAAATTGTGTCGAAAAACCTCCAAATAGAATTTTTGTCGAAAAACTTCAAAATACCTAATTTTGACCTATTTCCCACTGAAAGCATCAACTAAAAAATGACATAGCAAAATAGGTGGCATAAATCCTTTAAATCGCTATTGTTGAAAATTATTATCATTACTACTACTGCTGAAAAAATTATCATTGTTGTTGTTGAAATTGCATATTTTTCACTCTGTTTTGCCACACTCGCGATTAAACGGTATCCACAAGCTAGATTTCAAGGCATTGGAAAAAGTAATCCCGCCTTTTTGGCTAGGTTGAAACGCTAATCCCGCAGCGGGAAAATTAGAGTAAATACAGGAAATGTTAAAATTCAAGTTTTGGGTTTTGCAATGAATATTTAGATAATAATCAACATATTTCCAACATAGGTTGGCAATATTGCGTACCTGGTGCAACTTACCTGTCCTTAAATTCAGCAGAAATGGAGGCCAAGCACTAGAGAGCTCTGAATCCTCTTTCTGGTGCTTAATTTTCAAGCCAGCATGCGAAAAATATGCATAGAATTTGCAGCGAATTGGCATCGAAAGAAGTAGAACCAGTTTAGACTTTTTCGCCTAGTGAAATGAACCAATTGGCAGTTGACACAAGCGGTGACAAACCAAATGCAATTAAGTGAAATCATGGAAAAGGAAGGCCTAGGCAATAGTGCAATGCAATGTAAACATATCGAAATCAGAAGTATGCAAAACGACAGAAAACTATGGAATTGTTTGAACAACAACCTGGTAAAGAATGAATCCAAACTATGAATAGGCCTAAACAATAAAAAACAGCGTAGCATAAACGTAGACATAAACAGCGGAAGGGGATGTCTCTGGCACCAGGCAAAAAGGGCGAATCCAGATGTTATCCTGAAGGGGGAGGGGTGACTCATGCAGAAAATGGAAGTCTGTTGCAGCCTGAGATACTAGAATCGAAATTTGTCAATTTTCTTTGCCATACTTTAATCAGTAGCATACCACACCTAGCCATATGTGGAACTTTCCTAAATGGAACTAGCCTAAGATTTTAGCTAATAGGTCCCCTTGTTGGTAATATATTATTATAACTCCTCTTGGTCAATGCCAAAGCCCCTGGTCAAATTCCACAATATATTGACTGTAGTTGACTGGGAATAAACTCCCCCTGATCGAGGGGCCATTCTTGGATGTTTCAGGTATTTCAGATCAATGGGTTCTCGCGCCAATGTTGAGAGCTCCCCAATCTCGTACAATGGGTGGCTAAAATCATTCCATGGGTGCAGAAACTGGTATTATTCACAGCCTATGGGTTTTTCAAATGACTGGGTAATAGAAGAGACAATTGTTTCCCATTCTGTAGAGTGATATATGGCAAGGGAGTTTAATAACGTTTCAATACATAAAACAAAAATAGCGCTGATTGGGAGACTGGGCACTGAAGCGGATACAAGTATTTAAGGCTGTTGCGCATAGTACTGAGAATGGAAGAGACTTGACCTTCAATTGCCAACAAGATTTGTCTGCAGAATATGATCACCCCTCGCACCCTACTGGATCCACCCCTGCGTTGCTATGGTTCAGGGGCTCATTCTAAAACTGGCAGCAATGGTAGGCTCCTGCCCAAAAGGATCTTGCATGTTTGCGAGTTGCTTCGGTTGTACCGCTTCTTCGCTTTTTTGCCTACTCCAAAGGAAACCGGCTTTTAGAGTATAAGCTACCGTAAATCCTCGAACTGCCCCCCCCATCGAAAAAGCCCCCCCTCGCATAACCTCCCACCCTAGAACTACAAATTTTCAATAAGCCCCCCTCGATTTGTTGATTTTTGACTCCTGAGGTTGCCTTTGGCATTTTAGTGAATTACCACAAAAATTTATATTTTTGTTAATAATTTAATCAAATGTTACTTTATACTTAGGCTATTTTTTATATTATGAAAAGAAAACAATTTCAAAAATTATCTTTTTGTGTGGTATGTTTCAGGAAATTTCATAAGCCCCCCCTCTCGAATAAGACCCCCTCTCGAATAAGCCCCCATCCAAAAATATCAAAAATAAATAAGCCCCCAGAAGGGTAATTCGAGGATTTACGGTATTAAACAACAGCACTCTTCGAACGGACGCGAAATGGCGCATTGTTCGCAGAGAAATGGTGAAAAAGCGTCACATGTAAATTAGGCACCCTGCTGAATAGGGGCCACCTTTGCAAGATTTGGAGGGGGCCTTTCTGCTATTAGGGTGGTGAGGTGGGGACCATTTATTCTAATTATAGAAGACAGTGAACCAATCGAGCAATGCATTCAGACCTGAAATCATCTACTATAAAGTTTCCTGGATTTTAACTATACGTTTCTATGCTTTTTTAATTCATTAACTCTAATTGAACTTTCAAGATGAAATCTGTCTCCTCAAAAATGATCTTATTAAGTGTTTCTGTCAATAGTAGTGCATCGTGCTGCAATGATAAGGTGGTTGGAAAGATGAGGAAACCTGCATGTTATCTGCATCTAAAGGATACATTGTTTGGAGCTGATTGCAGCAATGGATCCCTAAATTCAAAATCATGAAATTAAACAGGAAGATAAATTTTCATCATGGAAGTAGGGCGCTGAAAGAAAAGAGAGTATTTTAAAACTAGAATCAATCACTTACTCTTTCTTACATGTGCCCAAACTCTGAATCTCATTATTCGTTTAGACGAATAGTTCATACAGGTTTTTACATCTCATTTGAAACCTGTAGGTTGACCTCTTTGGAGCTTTGAAATATCCAGCGATCAAAACTGCCTCATGCTTCCTTAAATTAAGGGATGGTTTGTAAAGTGTAGGCAGGCAAAAGAAAGAGTGCATCCCATCTGATAATGCTCTGAAAGACAGAAGATGTACTTGTATTTGTTTCTACCTAGATTCTGAAGGTAGCTTTAGGACACTGAGAAGCTTTTGAGCAGAGACCTGGTCCTTTGTCTCGATGTGACCACACCTCGTGATTCCTTATGCTTGAGATTACAGAGAGCTGGTGACTTTCCTCACTCTGCGGGAAAGTTTAGTCATGGCTCGAGCCAAGGACCCTTGGGGCAGAAAGCTTTCTGTGAGATCAAAGGTGTATTACTAAGAGTGTCTATCTCTAGCAGCTGCAACACGGCAGCGTCGTGGGAAATGACCATTTATCCAGGAGAGCATTGCAAAGAATATCTAAGGCGAAGTAAAAGAACTTCAGTAAATTTGCTGCAAAAAAGAAAAGGAAGGCGTTATGAAATCTCACTATCGCAGGTATCGCATTAGCTAGCGTTTTGATTGGCGAACGCGGGATACAACAACCGCTGGGCGACCGCACAGATGCCGCACAGTTCGACTACATCGCAGCCCTATTACCGGTTACAAGTATCAATAAGGTTTCCCAAATATTTCAAATTCCAACCGCAGCTGTAACATTTGCTGGAAAGGTCTTTTTTCTTGAAATGTGACTGTCTTCTAAGCAAACCGTGCGACAGTGTGGATCGGCCTCTGTATTTCATTAAATCCTGAATACTTGTACTCGCAAAAAATGTTTTGCAAAGTTACTTTTTTTTTGCGAACCCACCAAGGAGGCATGGTAAAGGGAATAGGGTTTAGTAGATGCATGTTAGAAAAGTTTTGAGCACGCGTTATTCTAGGGATTTGCCTGTTTTCTCACAAAAAGGGAGGGGCATGTCCCTAGCCCTTACGTTGGTTTCATCGGCTCTGAGAGTACTCCGGAGCCTAAATACTCAAATGTGTTCTGTGTCACAAGATATTTATTGATGAAGATTCATTGATGTCTCTTGTCATGCTCCCTAGCAAATAATATATAACATAGATAAAACACTTACCCATGGACCGAAGCAGGAATGTATCGTTGATTGGCATTAGTTCTTCGGAATCAGGAAAACGCACCCCCAGGTGTAAGAAGGACTCTTCATGTGGTTCTCCAAAATGATACACTTTCAACTCGTAGCGAAATCCCTGGCGCAGGTTGACACCGTTAGAATAGCTTGAATACGAGACAATTGTGTAATTGAACTGCAACGCATAACCGCAATTTATGCAGAAACTGGACTGTCATGCCTAGTGCGATATTTCAGAATAATCAATAAAAGCTAGCATAATTCTAAGCAATATGATCATAGTGAAACTTATTCTAGGTCTGTCAATGTACCAGACAAGACTTGCCAGTGTAAATTGGACTACAACGTATACTATTGATGGAAGTTGAAACATTTATGTAAGTTAGGACAGCTTACAGCATGATCTCATTGTTGCAATTGAGTACCATGCTGACTTTACAGTTGTTCAGTACTAAATGACCTATTATAGTATATGTTAAGCATAGGTTATAATCCTTTGATTTATCGATTGCTCTGATCAAAACAAAACTCTCTTAACTGATTTAACCAACCACCGCTAGTCAAAGTAGCAACAAACAGGCAAAAGCCTCTTCTAGGCCCGTTTCGGTTTCCCTGCTCCTCACAAAAGCTCTTTGTGAAGTCTGTTGAGTTATTTTCAAAGACAATTAAATGAATTACATTCTTGGACCAAAGCTCTTACCTTGCTGAAGTGGTAGCAATTGTATAGTTTCTTTCGTGAGAATGTGGAGGACCAAACATAGAGTAATTAGCTGTCTCTTGTCCATTTCTGTCTTTTGTCCTCAAGTCAATAAGACCCTTGAAATGAGGAAACTCGGCTTAAAACACTCCTTTCTATACCAAAACTTACTAATTGATTAAAATCGATGGCTCCTGAAACTGTTCTAAATTTGTATTGCACTTTTCTCTCAGGCGAGCCAGAAAATGACGGAAACTGGAGCACAAGAAGTCTTTAAATATTCTTTGATAGAAATTCTATCAATAATTGGTCAGATTTTTGCGACCCTTGGCTTGCCCCAAGTCTTTCAATGACTGATTGATTGTTAGTGCATTGTTTTTTGCTAGCGCAAGTGCATATGTTCCAAAACCACTATGCTTTTAGGGAGATAAAGTACCTTAATAAAAACTGAATAATTTCAGCGTGAAGATTGAGACTAGTCACTTTCATCAAATAAAGCTAAATTTTAGAATATATGAATGAGAAACTTCATTTTAGGATGAATACTGTTTCTAGGCAAAACGTGTCAATTAAAAACGTTTGAAATAATTGATAAAATGGTTTGGAATTTTCTTTGCAATGACTTTATTGCAATTAAAAGCAATCTAATGATTACACAGTCTAGCATTTCTGCAAAGTGCTGAGTTCTAATTGGGCTCTTTCATGCACAGAAATTTTTGATCGACTCATCAAGGATAAAAAACTTTTCTCTTCGATAAACGCTAATTTTATTAGTTATTATCACCAGCATTCAAATAGAGGAATCATAATGGGATGAAAAGTATAATCAAGCAAGGTAAGAGTGCAACTACTTGAATAAATAATAATAGACGTTTGGAGAGGTCACCTGAAATATGCTGTCTTTCGGTGTCAGGAGAAAACTGGTTTTCAAACCAACAAGCTCCTTAGGTCATTTCTGCCTATACACTGAACTACTCCTGCTATTGCTTCCATGATGTACAATTCTAGTAGCTGAACGGCTTGACATGCTAATCTAAGACAAATTTTGAAGACATCTCTATGCCAACAGATGTCAATAGCCTAGGTAAAAAGTATTCTTAGCATTAGTTCGATTAATTTATTTTTTTATAGAAATTATAATATTTTCCTATTTATGAGCTTTTTAGTACAATGAACGTCTACAACTGAGACTGTTTCCAAAATTCTTTAAATTGTTTTTAAATTTCTACTTCTATAAAGCCTTACTTTAACAATTATGTTAAAGTATAAATCAAGTATAAATCAATTAACAAATATAAATCAAGAATTAAAGTAAGCATAATAAGTTAAAATTAGGTGAAGGTTTTATTCGCTTTTGTTGTGCAAATTTGCTCTATGTTTAAACAAGAATGCTTCTTAGAGCAGCTTATTAACGAAGTGTAATTGTATATTTACAACACAGTTTATGACAGCATTTATGTAAAGATTTGGCATGCATTCTTTAAACAGTATTTACTATGAAATAGGCTCGCTATTATTTGCCTGAATGCATCTACCCCTTAATCTACTGTCCTACTTCTTGCATTACAATACTTCGACCATGGTGACTTAGTTCTTCTAAAGACGTACAGAGGAAACGTTCCACATTGACAATCAGTTCTTACTTGCACCTGCTTTACGCTAGATGTCAAATAATTTGTTAATGAGATGGAAATAGCCAAGACACCATTGCAAATGCTTAATTTAGAAGTTACTGAATGTTAGCAAGACAGGAATGTAGAAAAGAGCAGCCTTCTGTTTGGAACTACGTTTTCTTTACAACTAGATTCTTTGGCTACCGGAGATAGCTTTTGATAAACTACATAATACTTCTATCATCGAGATCATCAGTCTCTTAGTTCCTTTTCATCATTTGGTCAATCCACCTCTTGTACTGTGACACTCTTGCAAAAACAGTGTAGCCCGCCTTGGCGTCGCACCTCCCTGAGCCCCAACTCACAGCTCCATGGAGGACCCAACTGCCATTAGGCCCTGTCTGGCAGACAAACGGGCCCCCACTATCACCATGACACCCGCTAACCCTTGTTGCGCCACCATGACCAGCACAGACCATGTTTTCAGTAATCTAAAGTCAAGAAGTTGGTTGCGTGTGATGACGGCAAGGGGAGGTTTAATAAATGATGTAGAGCCAAACATCAGAGATCAATGACACAAGTAAAGGTCGTTCACAAGAAAATTAAAGTAGAAACAGAAAAATAGCAGTAAGAGTCAGTTTGTAAAAATAGAAAACTATTTTTGGAAGCCTTTGGTAAGATTCGACTGACTGTATACAAAGAGACACGTAATTGAATACATTACATTTTAATGCTACAGTCTACCTTTTTGGTTTAAATTGCTTGACAATAAGAAAGCCCTTGGTCATTTCACGTCATTACAGCTTTTAAATGCTTCTGCTATTCATAGCATTTCTATACCACAAAACTCTTAGAAAATGGTGTTTTTATAAGAATATCTCGGAAGTCAATTCAAGCAGGAAATTTTTCTAGCTTATATTTGAAATAAAAAATGATTGTCTACCCAGCAAACCATGCAATATTTAAAAGAAGGTTAGCAAAGTGCCTACCTTTATTCCGAGATTCTTTGTGTTGAGACTGGAGCACTCGTTATTGCTAACCACCGGCATTTTTCCTTGCTGCAATGTGTGATGCATACTTCCTGGATGCTTGATTTTTCCCCATCCTGAAAGACGTCACTACATTTTACCATAAAACCTTTTTAGCAACAGCATGAAACATTGATGAAAATAAGTCAAAAAAGCTCTTTAGAAGGTACCTGGATCTAATTTCCTAGCTTGCGCAGGTGATGATATGATATTGAGGGCCAGACAAATTGGTGATGCGATTTTGATAGCTAGAGTATACGCAGAAACGCAGAGAGAGAACACCAAAAACAATATTTCAAAAAGAATGGAAGTGATCCAGCTCAAGGTATGGCATAAATGGATCATGAAGCAATCGCGTCACTTGAACTGCGTACCTGTGATGAAGCACTGTGTTCCAACAGGAACCTCGTTTTCGTGGTCAGGCAGGCAGACCGGTTTGACGTACTTCCCGAATGTGACTGGGCGGGACAGCTTCATCAGTGCAATATCATTATTCAGTGTTCTTCTCGAGTAGTCGGGGTGGGCTATGATCTTCTGCACTTGAATGTCTTCGTGTTTCCCGTCAGAGCTTTCTGTGAATATGTGTTCACCAACCCTAAGAATAAGGGTTTACGATTTTAGAATTGATTTCTTCAACTTTTGAAAAAAATTCAGTCAATAACGGTTGCATCTATAAACGACATACACCTCAACTAGCAATACAGTAATGCAAAAAAATATATAATTTTCCTTAGGTTCTCATTTCTCATTTCCTTGAAATATTTTTGCTTATTGATTTCAGATGTATAGTGACAGTCTTGGGAAGAATTCCTAGCTAAATTGTTGAAAAAGTATGTTGGATGTTGCAGCAATTATTCCCAGCCTTTTGCTAGAGCCGGTTTTTCTATTCCAAAAGTTGCAAACCACGTAGAATATTTAGCAAAATGTTTTCTCTCATACATATCCCTGCTTTGCATTTCAGTTTTGTAACATTTGAATATTAAGAGAATGTAGAAAAAGTGAAATGAGTCGGTTGGTGGGTACCTAAATATTTGTGTCATTCACTTGAAATTTTAAACAACACGGCTTGTAACTGTGCAAAGAGTGAATTTATCAGTACAAAATCTCTTGTCAAAGGTGGCAAAGCAGTTGCTTTAGAAAATAAGCGGTATTTTTATTGACTCTTACTCTGGCTCCTTAACTTTGTATTAACTGAACAGAACAGAACTCGTTAGCTTCCTAATCTCTAGAATCAAACGTGTAACAGTTTTTATTTATGAAGTTTTCAATTGAAATTATCATGCTTCTGTTAATGTTCAGAAGATGGACTGCACTACCTGATCTTAAGCCGCATTGCAATTTTTCCAGCCACACAATGGGCAGCAGTAACTACCCAGTTGGGTGCGACCAGTGCACCTCCGCACATTGGACTGTTCATGAATAACATCAATATTTGCCAAGGCCATGCACCCTTCTTGGCGTCTTCGCCTGCAATAACTCTGCTATGAGCTATCTCGGGTTTTCCGCATGTTCCTTGGTGGAAATGAAGAATTATTTATAACTCAGCATCAATAAAATTCACCGGTGCCTGGTACAGGTATCGGGTATAGCGAATAGGTTGGGGCAGATAAATTTGCAAAAGGTTGTAATTAAGGCTACAATAGATGTCTCCTAAAATCCTTTCTGATTATTATCTCCATAATTTGATGTCTCCTATAATCCTTTCTGATTACTATCTCCATAATTTGCTTTTTTGCTTGCCCGTCCAAGCATTAGAGACCCCAAAGAGGCTTTCTCGCAGAAATGTGGACACATGTCAGTTTGCCCTGTGATGATGTAATAATGTTTACAAACAAGCTCAAATGATTGTCCTTTGATGATGCAAAGATGACGTATGGGAAGCTCAAGGGGAGAGCTCTCTTCCAGGCATAAATTTGCAAGTATGCTATTTTCAAAAAACGTTTGTGCGCATGTTCTGGTGCATCGAGATATACGATGCTTTTGATTAGCATTAGTAAAGTTGAAAAGGCAAGAAGCTCAGAGACTTCCTTGTCCCATTTGACTCTAGTCGTTATCAAAATTGATACTTTATCTTACAATAGCAAGAAAAATCGATGCCATTACTCTTGCATACTAATGTAGTACTTACAAAGTACCTTTTTCTCATTTGTACCAGGATACATTTATTCACATACTTTAATTGAAGTGCTGTTTTATTTCTTACCTGCTGTGGGCTGATCTGTGACAACACTTGTCGCCGGGGGTTCTGTTGGTCTTTGTGTGCCGCCTGCGAAAGACAAGCCATGTCACATGCCATCTTTGGCAACTTTGGCAAACTTGCATTTTAAAAACAGAACTTGCATTTTCAAACTTGAGACATCTTGCTTGACTAACTTGCTACCAATGTATATGTTATAAAAAATTTATCCTCTTAGATGCTGTTTAAATAATTCTATGTGACATCAAAATGAAGCAAAAAGTCATTTTTAGTATTTATGCATTGCTTTTAAGTAGACAATCAATTTGATGAACATCTAGAAAACCATAATGTAGTTTAAAACCTGCAAAATTGGATATCTTCTCTTCATAACTTCTCTCAAATTGCATTTTAGAAGAAAAGGTTTTCTTCAAATATAATTTTAGATGATTTGCACTTATAGAATTTGAGGCAGCGTTTTATTATTTGAGAGGCAATTTAATCGACATTAAGTTCTTACATTAAAGTCTTTAACTAACCAAATCTTAGCTCGTTTAGTTAGACCTGTATCCATTAAAGATAGCTCACGCTGTTGTTAAGAAGTGGCAATGTTTCTTCAATTCTCTTATAAGTAGATTGTCCCAACAAAAACCCCTTGGGTGTTTCGCGATTCATGTCTCATTTTACCTGATGTGCAGAATCCGCATGTCTTTGGGCAGTTTCGCTTCATGTATTTTACAAATCTTTGTGTGCAGTAATTTTTCTTCTGGTAGTACTGACATAGAGATACCTTGTCCATGCAGTCTATTAAAATAGAAGCACCAGCTCGAAATGCACTTTATTGAAATAGCTTAAGAGCTGAGGTGAATTGTTAAAAGTTATTTTGAATTACAAGCAAAACCGCAATAATTATATTTCTATGTTAAATTTAAGTTCTTTTATGTGTAGCCCCATTCTAGTTTCCGGTTTTGTATTTATGAATAAGTCTTTTGAATTAAATGGATTTGTTCCTTAAAACTAAGGATAGATTTAACAAGGATTAAAGCCAGCATAGCACTGATGTAAGATTTTTTCTTCCTCCTTATTTGGTTTAAAAATCAAGATTGCGTATGGCATACCTGCGGTTGTAAATGGTACTGCAAAAATGAAAAAATTAGAATTAATTTTTCATGACATATAAAATTTTAAAAGAAAACAGTAAGTTGTGTAAAGCTAACGTTGAAAATCTCCAACCGGTAAATAAACCTAGGCCACTTCATGCCATTTTCTCATAAGAAGACAAGCATACCAGTTCTTGGTGGTTTTGTTACCAAAGGTGGTTGGGTTGCTTCACCTATAATCAAAAGAGATGCCATTGCAAACAGCCAGCTTTGAGAAAGAGATGCCACAGAGCTCAAAAGTGGGAGACTTTGATGGGTATGCTTTTCTGTATGAATATACAAATCATTGAGAACAACTGACTACTGAGTAAGTAATTGTCTTAGGAATAACTGCCGGTTGCTGCTCATCATAATCTGGTCTTTTCTATTGCAGTGACAAGATACCTTGTCAAACCTGAAACAAATGTCATATTTTTGTAAACGTCTCGTCGTTTTGCGTTACTTCTGTATTTGTAGGGTGATGATGTGACGGTTTAGTTGTCATTCCGTATCCCGCACGTTGACGTATTCGAAGTAATGCAAAGTGAATTCACGAAAGCAAATGTTTGAGATGTAAGCATCACCTGGTTTGCAGAACTTGCACGACAAGGGACAGTTTCGCTTCATGTAGCTTCCATACTGATCATGTGTGCAGTAGCCTTTGTTCACGTAATAGCTGCAACGCGTAATCGTGTCCATACAGGCATCTGCGAGGAATTAGTTTCTTAAAGCGAGTATATGTGAAAAATCATCATACAAGTTCTTTGATTTCCCAAAGATTCACCAAATGATCGCGCTTGGGACTTTCTTGATGCCAAAATTTATAACTTTTGCTACTAATGATGTTACTTACTCAAATCAGAACGAATTAACTTGCCCTTGCTATCAAAAACAGTCTTTGCATTTATGCTAATATTGAGATTGATCAGCAAAGTACTTTTGGCCAAGAGCAGCTTCACACAACTTTTCCATAATTCAATGCTGGTCTATATTTGCCATTACTGACATATCATTGAAGCTTTTGTTTACAAAATTCATCTAGAACAAGTCTTGAATATTAATCGTTTTAAATATTATTTGCAGAAAAAAATGATTTGCAAATTACCTTTTCCCATTGCAAATGCCTCTGTAAAAGAAATGAAGGTCCATTATCTATTTATTTGGCACTCGTTGGCTCATTGGAAAGCAAAATCAAATGTAAACAAGAAAGGATTCAATCAAAAATCGCAGCTTGATTAGTTTTCTCGAAAGCTAGCAGGTCAGTTTCTTAAACATACTTAGATAGAATAAAATTTACTGGTGGTTAAAAATGGCTTATGTTAAAAGACATTTTTGAGATTCATTTAACTACCTGGCTTGCAAATTTGGCACGTTTTCGGACAGTTTCGAATCATATAATCCTGAAATCTATGATCGGTGCAATAGCCTTTCTTCTGATACCAACCACAGATGTGAACTGTGTCCATGCAGTCTGTGGAAAGAGAAAGGGAACATTGTTAATGCCTTATGTATATGCTTGACTGGTATACAATGCTTGAAAAATTTTAATTATAAATATTAGCTAACTATTTAACTAGTAGTTATCATTCAATGTTAATTTATATGAATATAAGCTTCAATAAAAATGCAAACTTGCCTGGTGTTGTGAATGGAACTAGGAGAAAATTTGATAGAATTAGTTTAAATCTGACAACTTCTATGCAAATTATTTGATTAATCAGCGATTATCAAATGATCATATCATTAACAAGTAATTATCAAATGGTCATGTAATTAATAAGTGTCTTCACCACCTATGCAATTTATTTTAAGTCTCATTTCACGTATTGAAATAATTTCCCTAAAAATGGTAGATGGAGTATATAAAGGCATAGGGCTAGATTTCCGATGAGTCATTTTCAAGCCCTCATGAGAGGTTTAAGTTAGAAGGTTACAATCCCATCCTCTCAGTACTTGGATTGAAAGAGTCTTTGTAAGTCAAGTGAAGGTTGCACATCATTAAAGCGTTATATTATCTTGCTTTCAATCTATACAAAAGGACGGTGGCTAATGAATTCTAGAACGGCAGCTCCGGAAAATTGATATCTAAAATCGAATCTGTCATGTTATGGCAGCAAATTTCACTCTGAAGCATGGTAAATTTTAGACTGACAATGCAAAGCTTGTGATTTTCATAATATTAAAGTTCGTCTAAGTCTAGATACCTGTCACGGGAGGCCTGGTTCCTAGTGGCGGCTGCGTAGCAACACCTAAGAAGAAGCTATCCAAATCATTATGAGCCCTGTTAAAAAATGCTTGAAATTTCATTGAGCATTGCCTGATTACGCACTCCACAGAGACGTAACGTAGAGAGAGATAGGTAGAAAATGATGGTCGGATTCTACAATTATGCCATGGTAAGGTCGCATGAAGAATTAGTACAAGCAAATGCCCTTTCCCCCATATAATAATGTCCTTTTATATCACAAGTAGCTAAACTGGATAAAGATGTCTATGATATTTACTATTATCCGGATATTTACTTACCCTTCTTGCAAAACTTGCAAGACAATTGGCAATTGCGTTGCATGTAATCACCAATAATGTCTCCAGCCGGCCGCGAACAGTATCCTTTCCTCACATAGAAATCACAGAAGTGAATGTTGTCCATGCAGGCGTCTGGTGAGGTAATCAAACTCTAAAGAAAATTTCAACACAATAATGCTGACTATGGACACTCTTTATTAAGTGAAAGCGTACCAGCTATCAATACACAAAACGCGCAGTAATATGCTGGGTTAACTCTGGGATACTTAACGACATTTAACCACTGTCTTTAAAAGGCTTTCTTGTTTCAAGTCACTGCAATCTACCAGCTTCTACGCCATTCAAAAAGCAGCATATGACATATATAAGATGAAAATTATGAATTTTACATTTAATTTTCTCCATGCTCTCTTCTTGCAAAAAACAAATAACAGACGAGTCTTGGTCATAAAGTAATATGAGCTGAAAAATGAGTTCCCGAAAAGTCAAGAATCATCGTTCAGTATGCACCATTCATTTTGCACCATTCATTATGCACCATTCATTATGCACCATTCATTACCCTGGCTTGTCTTCTTTGTATACCCACCCGCCTGCCTCTTTGCTGAGGATGGCAAAGGTATCAGAAAATTCAGATAACAGCGACAGAGAGGACTAACTTACCCTCTCCTGGAGCATATGCACCTAAATAGAAAAATTGCTTTGTCAACAAGACGGCACTAGGGAAGTTGCAGAAAAAGCAGCATAACATTCTATTTGGCTGCATCTAAAAAACCGCAGGTCAATTTTATATGGAAATACGCAGCATCACACACATCTGCAATAGAGAAGTTTCTCAAAACGTTTTCTTTCTTTGCTCACAATTGTCGTTGAGATAAATAATCCACATCATGTTAATAACATCTTTACTAAGGATATAACACTTACGTTTAGAATTCAAATACAAACAAAAAACACCTTTAACTCGTATCAATTAAAATTTTCCCATGTATTACAACTTGCTGAAAATAGTAACATCTTTCTTTAAATTAATAAGCTACAAAGATAAAGCAAGATAGCATCTAAAGTAAAATGAACAAAATGAGCCTAACATAGTTTAAACCAGCAAAAAAAATTTGCAATACCTGGTTTACAGACTTCACAGGTTTTGGGACAGTTCCTTGTCATGTAGTCAACAAACCGATCATCTGTGCAGTATCCCTTCTTCTTGTACCAGTTGCAGTAATGGATCGTGTCCATGCAGTCTATAAAAAAGCCAGTTCTATTTGTGTTTTTCATTTTCTCATCTGAAGCATATTGAAAGGTGGGGCAAGAGATTTGAGGTAAATGGATCATGTGAAATTGGACCTAAAAATAATGCTATCTGTTGACTGCTATTGCATGAAATTGACAACCGAATTTAAAATGATACTGACCTGGAGTGGTGAATGGCACTGGAATAAAGAGAAAGCGTGTCATACAATAGTTTATCTTTCGTTTGGCTAACAATTCAAAGTATTGTGAGATCACCACACTAAATCTATTCAGCTAATGAGGAAATCGTTTAACACAAAATTCTGCTGATGAAAATATTGCTTGCTATCCTAAAAAGACGAGCTCAGAAATTAGCGAAGTTGAGAATGAATGTTCAAACATTAGCTATCTATTGTGTTGCCATCTTAAAATGCTACTCCCTCTACAAAATCATTCCAGGCGTTGGTATTTCATGGAACACATGCTCTTATTGTCCCCAAGTTTTGCGTCTCAACGGATTTTTTCAAATCTTGATTCTATTGAAATATCAAAAAAGGCTTACCTGTGACTGGAGGTCTTGTCACAAGTGGAGGCTGGGTGGCTACACCTTTAAATGGAGAACACAGATGCTTAATGAATTGCGTAATCATATGATGGAAGAAGGACATTTTATATGTGCATATGGTGTTGGAAAATGTACAGTGTCTCTGCCTACAAAGTTTTTGTTAATATTTGGAGCCCATTTCACATGCTCAGATTTGGAGCCAACTTCACCAGTTTTGAAATCATCTTTAAAAATTGAGTGTAGTACATGAACTGCTCAAATGACATGATCTAGTCTTCCAGTCAAGATTTTGTACGTCTGTCTAGATAAAACTTTTTAATTCCAACTCAAATCAATGGATGATTCCATTTGCTGCGGGTATTCTACAAATCGCTCCATTACAGATAAAAATATTGAATATGTTTTGGATAGATGTAAATTAATCATTTGACATTGAGATATACCCTTTTTGCAGAAGTTGCATGATAGTGGGCAGTTTCGTTGCATGTAGTCAGCAACAGCATCGTCTGGTGCATTTGTGCAGTATCCTTTCTTGACGTAAAACTGGCAATAATGAATAGTGTCCATACAGGCATCTGGAAAACAGAGTTGCATTTAGAGCACCTTCATGCAAATGTTGATTTTGGTGAAACAATCTTGAACATATGGAAACTTATTTAGTCTGTAGAGGCGTTTACAAATCTGTGAGTCTATCAATGATGCATCCCATTTCTAAGTACAAATAAATCAATTTTATTGTAACACTTTTAGCTTTACTTATAAGTAACCTCTAAGTATCAATTTTCAATGGCATTGCTTAGAGACAAACAAAAGCAGTTGGACCTACAAGTGAATATTCTCACCTTCTCCTGGGGCATATGCTCCGGCTGTCAAGGAAGGGAATAAGAAAGAAAGTATATCTCACAAAAAATATTTCATACATATGTTTGATAAAGTTAGAAAAACTGTTTTCCTGATTATTACCCTCTTCTTTACTACGAAAGTAATTCTGCTGATGGTTGAACATTGCCATACCTGGTTTACAGACTTCACAGGTTTTGGGACAGTTCCTTGTCATGTAGTCAACAAACCGATCATCTGTGCAGTATCCCTTCTTCTTGTACCAGTTGCAGTAATGGATCGTGTCCATGCAGTCTACAAAAAAGCCAGTTCTTTAAATGTTTTTCATCTCTTACAGCTGAAACATGTTCAACAGTTTAGCGATACACTTGAGGTTATTTTCATACAAAATGGAAATTCAAAACAAAAAGTCTGTCAAAAGCCAATGCAGCGAAAACTATAAAGTCACTTTGAAATGCTACTTGCCTGGAGTGGTGAATGGTGCTGAAATTAGGAGAAAACCAGTCGTTATCATTGCCTATTATTCACTTTGATATAAATACAAATTATCGCAAAACATTGTACTAAATTTAATAAGTAACTGAAGGAAGTCGTCCAACAAGATATTCTGCAAATATGTACTGAATGCGAGGCATTGATAACAGAGGGCAAAATGTTGTACGTTTCATGTTGAGTGGCTTTCTATCTGAGTTCTAATGCATTGTAGTCATTGCTCGCTGAAAATGACATTAGTTATCCAATCAGCTGCCATCTTGATTGACTGAGACAGTATATCTCAACTGTAATGAAAGATAACTCTTTTATCAAATGCCTCTTTCTCAATTAAATGATTTAAAGCTTCTTAACCCAAGGATTTGCACGGTGATTTCACTTTCTTAAGCTCACTTTTCAAATAAACTGCCCTAATCTTGATTCTTTTAAAATATTGAAAAAGGGTTTACCTGTGACTGGTGGCCTTGTCACAAGAGGTGGCTGGGTGGCTACACCTTTAAATAGAGAACACAGATACTTAATACATTGCATTGGGATTGTTTGGACAAATGCAAATTAAAAATTTAACATTAAGATATACCTTTTTTGCAGAAGTTGCATGATAGTGGGCAGTTTCGTTTCATGTAGTCAGCAACAGCATCGTCTGGTGCATTTGTGCAGTATCCTTTCTTGACGTAAAACTGGCAATAATGAATAGTGTCCATACAGGCATCTGGAAAACAGAGTTGCAATTAAGTCTTCATATTTATTTGACGTTTTGTGTAAAATGATAAAAAACAAAGAAATTCCTAAATTCAATGATAGCTTCTTACCAAATCATTAGTATTAACAAATATGATTCCCGTTTCTAAGTAAAAGTATGTCAAATTCATTGAAATGTTTTTAGTTTTACTCATAAGAAACCTCTAGATTACTTCAAATTGCTTGTAAGTGAAACATTACCGTACAGAAGTAGCTTAGAGACAAACTGACACAGTTGGCTGTATAAGTGAATATTCTTACCTTCTCCTGGGGCATATGCTCCGGCTGTCAAGGAAGGGAATAAGAATGAAAGTATATCTCACAAAAAACATTTCATACATATGTTCGATAAAGTTGAGAAACGAACTGTTTTCCTGATTATTACCCTCTTCTTTACTACGAAAGTAATTCTGCTGATGGTTGAACATTGCCATACCTGGTTTACAGACTTCACAGGTTTTGGGACAGTTTCTTGTCATGTAGTCAACAAACCGATCATCTGTGCAGTATCCCTTCTTCTTGTACCAGTTGCAGTAATGGATCGTGTCCATGCAGTCTACAAAAAGGTCAGTTCTATTTTTTTCTCTTCTCTTACAGCTAGAGGATATTCAACAGTTTGACGTTAGACTTTAGGTTATTGTCATACAAAATTGAAATTCAAACAAGAAGTCTGCCAAAAGCCAATGCAGCGAAAATGAAAAGCTGAATTTGAAATAATACTAACCTGGAGTGGTAAATGGCACTGAAATTAAGAAATGGCGAGGCGTTATAATTGTATATGTTGCAGTTGGATATCAATTCAAGGTATTGCGATAGGTGGAAGAAAACCACAGGACATTCAATACAAGAGGCAGTGAGCCTATACGTTTAATATTGAGTGCATTTTTATCTGAGTGTAGATGAAATACAGTCTATTGCTCACTGTAAATGGCATTAGCTATCCAAAAGGCTACCATCTTTACCAACGTGAACTGTATATCTACATCGTAGTAGTCAGTAGCTTTTTCAACTTTCTAGAAATCACACGCTATTTCATTTCCTCGAAGTCGCTTCAGAATGGATTTTCTCAAATCTTGATGGTATTGAAATATCAAAAAAGGTTTACCTGTGACTGGAGGTCTTGTCACGAGTGGAGGCTGCGTTGCTACACCTGTAAATAGAGAACACAGGCATTTGCTGTATGATTTTGCGTCCTGTTAAAGAACAACCCTTCAAGGGGCTATTTCACGATGTTGGACAATGTACAGTCATTCTGCCTATAAAGATTCTTGCGAGAATTGGCAGCCAAATTTGATATTTTCATCACTTGCTTAAGAAGTGTAATTTTTCATTTCATAAGATACTCCTCTGATCGGGTGCTTTATATTTTTCTAGATAGATCCACTTTTTCGTTTTGCCAAATTACTATCAATTTCTAGTAAAGGCACTTACTTCAAATTGTTGTCTTGTAGTTAGAACTGGAGAGTGTTTTCGACAAATGCAAATTAATCATTCAGCATTGAGATATACCTTTTTTGCAGAAGTTGCATGATAGTGGGCAGTTTCGTTGCATGTAGTCAGCAACAGCATCGTCTGGTGCATTTGTGCAGTATCCTTTCTTGACGTAAAACTGGCAATAATGAATAGTGTCCATACAGGCATCTGGAAAACAGTGACGCATTTAGGGCACCTTCATGCAAATGTTGATTTTGGTGAAAAATCTGGAGAATATGGAAGTTCTTTAGGTCTGTAAAGGCGTTTCACAAATCAGGGAGTTTATCAACGATTCATCCCATTTCCAAGTACAAATATATAAATTTTATTGTAACATTTTTGGTTTTACTTATAAGCAACCTCTAATCAAACTCAAATTGCATATAAGTGTCAATTGTCAATTGCATTACGTGGAGACAAAATGACACAGTTGACTATACAAGTAAATATTCTCACCTTCTCCTGGTGCATATGCTCCGGCTGTCAAGGAAGATAATAAATAATAAAGCATACCTCAACGAAAATATTTCATGCATATGTTTGATAAAGTTAAAAAAACCTGTTTTCCTGATTATTACCCTCTTCTTTACTATGAAAGTAATTCTGCTGATGGTTGAACATTGCCATACCTGGTTTACAGACTTCACAGGTTTTGGGACAGTTTCTTGTCATGTAGTCAACAAACCGATCATCTGTGCAGTACCCCTTTTTCTTGTACCAGTTGCAGTAATGGATCGTGTCCATGCAGTCTACAAAAAGGTCAGTTCTATTTTTTTCTCTTCTCTTACAGCTAGAGGATATTCAACAGTTTGACGTTAGACTTTAGGTTATTGTCATACAAAATTGAAATTCAAACAAGAAGTCTGCCAAAAGCCAATGCAGCGAAAATGAAAAGCTGAATTTGAAATAATACTAACCTGGAGTGGTAAATGGCACTGAAATTAAGAAATGGCGAGGCGTTATAATTGTATATGTTGCAGTTGGATATCAATTCAAGGTATTGCGATAGGTGGAAGAAAACCACAGGACATTCAAAACAAGAGGCAGTGAGCCTATACGTTTAATATTGAGTGCATTTTTATCTGAGTGTAGATGAAATACAGTCTATTGCTCACTGTAAATGGCATTAGCTATCCAAAAGGCTACCATCTTTACCAACGTGAACTGTATATCTACATCGTAGTAGTCAGTAGCTTTTTCAACTTTCTAGAAATCACACGCTATTTCATTTCCTCGAAGTCGCTTCAGAATGGATTTTCTCAAATCTTGATGGTATTGAAATATCAAAAAAGGTTTACCTGTGACTGGAGGTCTTGTCACGAGTGGAGGCTGCGTTGCTACACCTGTAAATAGAGAACACAGCCATTTGCTGTATGATTTGGCGTCCTGTTAAAGAACAACCCTTCAAGGGGCTATTTCACGATGTTGGACAATGTACAGTCATTCTGCCTATAAAGATTCTTGCGAGAATTGGCAGCCAAATTCGATATTTTCATCACTTGCTTAAGAAGTGTAATTTTTCATTTCATAAGATACTCCTCTGATCGGGGTGCTTTTTATTTTTCTAGATAGATCCACTTCTTCGTTTTCCCAAATTACTATCAATTTCTAGTAAGTGCGCTTACTGCAAATTGTTGTCTTGTAGTTAGAACTGGAGAGTGTTTTCGACAAATGCAAATTAATCATTCAGCATTGAGATATACCTTTTTTGCAGAAGTTGCATGATAGTGGGCAGTTTCGTTGCATGTAGTCGGCAACAGCATCGTCTGGTGCATTTGTGCAGTATCCTTTCTTGACGTAAAACTGGCAATAATGAATAGTGTCCATACAGGCATCTGGAAAACAGTGACGCATTTAGGGCACCTTCATGCAAATGTTGATTTTGGTGAAAAATCTGGAGAATATGGAAGTTCTTTAGGTCTGTAAAGGCGTTTCACAAATCAGGGAGTTTATCAACGATTCATCCCATTTCCAAGTACAAATATATAAATTTTATTGTAACATTTTTGGTTTTACTTATAAGCAACCTCTAATCAAACTCAAATTGCATATAAGTGTCAATTGTCAATTGCATTACGTGGAGACAAACTGACACAGTTGGCTATACAAGTGAATATTCTCACCTTCTCCTGGTGCATATGCTCCGGCTGTCAAGGAAGAGAATAAATAATAAAGCATACCTCAACGAAAATATTTCATGCATATGTTTGATAAAGTTAAAAAAAACCTGTTTTCCTGATTATTACCCTCTTCTTTACTACGAAAGTAATTCTGCTGATGGTTGAACATTGCCATACCTGGTTTACAGACTTCACAGGTTTTGGGACAGTTCCTTGTCATGTAGTCAACAAACCGATCATCTGTGCAGTATCCCTTCTTCTTGTACCAGTTGCAGTAATGGATCGTGTCCATGCAGTCTACAAAAAAGTCAGTTCTATTTGTGTTTCTCATTTTTTAAATATGAAATATGTTCAAAAGTGGGGCGATACTCTTGATATTTTTTTGATACAAACCGAGTTTATGTATAGAAAGCGAAAAACTTTCTTTGGAATGTTACTCACCTGGAGTGGTGAATGGAACTGAAATTAAGAAAATGCGTGTCGTTATAATTGTTTGTTTTTCAGTTGCGTTCAAAGAATTGCAAGATCATGTTATTAAACTTATTCGATTAACGAACATTTTTGCAAATTTAAAGTAGATTTCAGTCGTTGATAAAAATATTCTTTGGTACTCTTAAACGGAAGTCCCTAAAATAAGCACATTTGAGGCTGAATATTTAAACATTAACCATCATAGTGCTGCCATCTTCATATTCTCCTCTGTTTACGAAATCGATAATATCTGTCTGAATCAAAGTTATCAAGATCAAAATGATGTCATTGCCACAATGCCCTCGTAGTTTTCTGAAGCTCGCTTCAGAATGGATTTTCTCAAATGTTGATTCTATTGAAATATCAAAAAAGGCTTACCTGTGACTGGAGGTCTTGTCACAAGTGGTGGCTGGGTGGCTACACCTTTTAATAAAGAACACAGATGCTTCATAAATTGCGTAATCACAGGATGAAAGAAGGCAATTGTTAAAGCATTTGATATTGGAAAATGTTTAATGATTCTGCCTAAAAAGTTTCTTGTCAAGATTTGGACTCAAAATTGATATTTGTATCACTAGTCTTGGAATCGCCTTAAACAATTGAATAAACTTCATGAACTGCTCAAATGAAATGATGTTGTCCGTTAGTCGAGATTTTCTACGTCTGTCTTGATGAAGGCATGTTTAATTCCCTCCAAAATAAATGCCTAATCAAATTTGCTGCCGGTATTCTACAATTCGCTCCATTACAGATAAAAATCGAGAATGTGCTTGGATAAATGCAAATTAATCATTCAGCATTGAGATATACCCTTTTTGCAGAAGTTGCATGATAGTGGGCAGTTTCGTTTCATGTAGTCAGCAACAGCATCGTCTGGTGCATTTGTGCAGTATCCTTTCTTGACGTAAAACTGGCAATAATGAATAGTGTCCATACATGCATCTGAAAAACAGAGTTGTATATATGTTTCTCTAAGTCAAAAGTGCATTTTTCAAGGAATATTTAAGCAATCGTAAATTTTAATATTGACCTTCCAAAGTGAAACTTTTATTAAAACTTGAATATTTTCACGGCTGTAGATACTACAAAAGTTTATGCTCTTAGTTAGAGTTTGCCAAACTCCTGTTGGAACTTAAATTTCCTTGTTTGCACTTTAAACTTTATCTGCTTCATAGAAAACACTGTAGGCTTGCAAGTTAGGATATTATTTATTGAAGTGAATTAAATTTTGTTCTAAGTAACTGTTTGTCAGTATTTTTAAATGGAACCGTTGATAATTGAATTTTTTGAACAGCCAGTTGATAATTGAATTTTTTGAACAGCCAGTTGATGAGTGGCATTTTTTTCCGCTTGTGGAGTTGTTTGCTCTGATTATTCGATAAATGGGCGAGATTTTCTAGTAATCCAACACTAGTAGTTTATTATTTGAACCCACCTTCACCTGGCGCAAATAATCCTAAAAAAATAATGTATGTAGCATTAGTAGAAAATAAAGGCGTCTTTCGTGAGTTGTTATCAAAATATTTGAAATTTAAAATAGTTAATGCGGATATTCAACATTAGTGGAGCAAGTCAAAGAAATTTAATCACAAGCACTTTGCAGCTTACACACTTTTGTGACAATTCAATTTATTTAGTTATTAGCATAATCAATTCAATTGGCACATTTTTATGTAACATAAATTTTATGCAACGCAATAACACTTCTGATGTTATTACCTGAGTCTAGATTTCCAGCAGCTGGATTACCTAAGAACAAATTAAAGAGATGAGATTTATGAAACAAAAATCTTTCTTAGGAAGAGGTTAAAGAAAACATTGTGCTTTCATATTAAGTTTTGTGTTTAGTGTTTGTTGCTTAATGTAACATTAGTTGAAGTAGAAGATTTTTGATTAAAGTGGATGCCCCCTTTCATTTGTACTAACCTTGCTTGCACGTTTCACACGTTTTTGGGCAGTTCTTCCTCATGTACTCCACAAATCTCTCATCCTTGCAGTATCCTTTATCTTTGTACCACTGGCAGAAGTGAATTGTGTCCATGCAATCTAGAAATTCAAAATAAAACGGACTTATATTTCTAAGTTTTCTTTCCTTACTTGTTTTCATCTTTACTCAAGAAAGTGTTTTTGTCCTATTGCTAAGAAGCTTCATTGAATCTCACGAGTTGAAAAGTTCTATAATAAACTTACTTGCAGATTTACTTGTGGGTTTTAGGAAACCAAATAATTTCATATATATTCTTGTTTATAAACCAAATAATCATAAATATTCTTGTTGAATTAAAATTGCTAGTCAGCTCTTTCTGTTTCATAAATATATGTAAAAGGCGTACCTGGAGTAGTAAAAGGAGCTGAAATAGAAAAGAAGATTTTCAGGTATTGACTGTTTGTAATTACACTCGTTCAGCTCTTACTAACTGACCTCAAAGCTGACGTACCTGACATACCCTTTGTTAATACTTCATTTCCATTCTGAAGATACTCTGTTACTTTCACAAACAACATGGGATAAAATCTTTTAGAGAGAAGAACAGCAGTATGTGGGTGTCATTCTTCAGTTGGGGATAAACAATGAAGCGTATACATGCAATTTTGATTGCTATGCCCTGCTATGCCCTATTGGCCTTGGGGCATTTGCTGCATCGCAAGGGATATACAGCTGACCTCTTACGTCAGTGCTAAGAAGCTTAGCATGATAATATAGTGAACGAGAAAGCCAATTATGCTCATATTATCGGCTACTTTGATTTGACTTTTTAGAGACAATTTGCTACTGCTTTCAGGTGAAAAGGGTCTCCCATAGCTCTATGGTGACCTTTTTCGGTTGAGTTAGTGGTATGTAATAGGCCACACATGCAATGGCGAGGAACTAGTTAGACACACCTGTAACTGGAGGTCTGGTACCAAGTGGTGGTTGTGTTGCGACACCTATGATAAAATAGGTCTTCCTTTTATCCATCGAGAAACTCTAACATGCAACAGTCGCCTAGTGTTCTTGTGTCGTAAAACTCCACCTGACAATTTGCATTACACGCGAGTGAAACGTTGCCTACTTAGCAGTGACCACTTTATACCTTGGTATAATACCTACAAACTTTAGCATCTACATATAAATGAGTCATTTTCCTTGTCTAACAATGTTTCTCTGGTAGATGTTGCAGTTAAATAGGCTGGGGAGTCAAAATTAGCAATACGTAAGGTGCTTAAGATATTCTTGCCTGGTTTGCAAAATTTACATGATCGAGGACAGTTCTTTTTCATATAATCACCAAATTGAGGGTGCGTGCAGTATTGCTTCTTTATGTAAAACTGGCAGAATTGAATCGTGTCAATGCAGGCATCTAAAAGAGAGCATGTCGTATGCCAAATAACTTTATAAAAGTGAACTTATTTTTCATGAAAATACATCGACAAAAGATTAATTGCAATGTTCTGTTCTGAATAAGAAACTAAACTGCATCGGTCAAGAAGCAAGCGCGAAAGTAAAAATGCTTAATTTCATGTATTAACTTTGAATCTTTATTTCCTTTTCTTTATTGCGTGTACAAAAAACAGACGTTTTTGTCCTAATGACAAAAAAGATCTTTTCATTTTTTTCTGGTATTTCACAGTTTCTAGTAAAAGATACTTCAATGGTCATAAGCATTACCTGCATTACTGGCATCATAAGCAACCTCATCTGGAAAAATAACAATGCAGTGGTACATGCATAAACACGTGAACGAGGGCTGTTTTCCATTATTAGGCCTATACCAAGCTATCGCGATGAATATTCATATCAGTAATATCAAGGATGAAGGTCAAACCTCTTTCTGTACGATGAAGAGTGTCTGGATTGAGCGCGTCTCACCTCAATAATAGATCAATTATTACATGTTCTGTTTACTAACAATTATTATTCTTGAGATACTTGCAAATAAGCATTCTGGCAACTGTAAGATACATGAGACCAGTTTGCCGACACATAATTTCAACCTTTACCTGGGATTTAAAAGTTGTTGCTACTTAATGTGACATGATTTTGTAAAAAAGGCAAGTTTAGTGGACCTATTGAGATTGGGCACAGGCCTGGAAAACTCAAAAGCTATATGGAGAGTAAAATATGAATTATGCACCTTTTTTCGAAGAAATGAAACTAGTTGCCATTTCTATTTTTCTGCATTGATTCCTAAACCTAGTGCAAGCTGGACACAGCATTACAAGAAAGTATACAGTGAGTTTCCATGGCACTGTTGAAATTTGAATACGTACCAGCCTTGCAAAATCCACAGGTTTTTGGGCAGTTCTTTTCCATATAGCCTTTGAATTTGTCATTGCTGCAATGACCCCTTTTCTTGTACCAATTGCAATAGTGTATCGTATCCATGCAATCTAGAAGTACATTAACTCGTTTTTGCAAGCATAATCCTATCAAACACCATATTTTACAAGTATACTTTACAACGTTTGCAAAAGACTGCCAACTTGACTTTGATTACACCATTTATCAAATATATTTGATACGAGATATTGCAATTGCATGCCTGTTAAGTATGGCTCTTAGCTTCAGTTCTAGTCTTATGTAAACAAGTGCTTTGCGGTACAAAACTTCATAATTGCAAGAAAAAACGTAACTAGTTTTTGCATAATACTCTAGTCTTATCCTAATTGTCTTCAGGGCTTTCATCTTGGGCCTTATCAGTCCCTTTGCTGGTGGCTAGAGATCGTCTTGTTTAGTTGATATCAAAAACTGCATATGATTAATCGTATTTAACATTGTTATAAAGCAAACTATGTAAGGGTACCTGGGGTGGTGAACGGCGCTGTAAAGAAATTCATGCATTTAGAACATTCTGAATTATTGCCTCTACATGTAAATAGCCACAATCTTATAAGTGGCTGAATTCTAGTCATACCTTTATTGTCGACGTCATGAGAACTATAAAGTCATTTCAGCAGACAATGCCATCAAAGTCATTTCAGTACCTTGTTCAACACCAAAGCTTCGTTTGCAAAATGCTGACTTGCATTATGGTTCATTCATCAATAATTTTGAACCAAAACATTTGGAACCTTCTAAGGACCATGAAACAGCTTCATACTATGGGAATGTAGGCCAGGCGAGTGTGAGTGGTGAATGAGTGTAGTATATGCTTACATGCAAAGCTTTTGCTATCATTGCTGTTTGGTCATGGCAGACTCTCACAGCTTTCAACAGTTGCATTTTACTCAGATCATACTCAATACTATAAAAGAGAATGGTTGTAGAAAGACATTGGATTTAAACTAAAAAAGCTGCTTCTCAAACCTGTTACTGGTTTTTTTGTGGGAATTGGTGGCTGGGTTGCTTCACCTAAAATTAAAAAATATTAATCTGTTCATATGATTTCCTTATGCAACATTTATCCATTTCATTTTTCAATTTAAATGAAGCGGTTTTAAGTGGTTATTGTCGATTTGAAGATCAAGAGCTGGTGGCCAACTTTTTGATTAGAATTCGTGATAATGCGATTGGCCAACATAACAGTCAGAAATAATCATTACCTTCTTTGCAGAACTTGCATGACAACGGACAATTCCGCTTCATGTATTCCCCAAACTTTGAGTGCTTGCAATAGTTTTTCTTAACGTAGAAATCACAAAATGTGATCGTGTCCACGCAAGCATCTGCAAGTAACTGACTGTATTAATTTGTTTTACAAAACATTCTCAAAGCAAACTTTACATTTTATGATAAAGCAAAACTTGTCTTTTCAAGGCACACAAATATTATGAGAAACTTGCATTTTTAGTTTCTTTCTATAAGTTCTATTAAATCAATGTGTTGCATATTGCACAACTGTCACTTATTGACTTTAACCTCTTACTAAATACGCTATATTACTGTCTCTTTATTTATTAAGCATAGTCACCTGCAAATGTCTCTGCTTTGGAGGAAGCTAAAACATAATAAGCTAATACTTAACAATAATGACAAAAATTGAGCTGTTAAATACTGGAGCTCCCAATTCGTTCCCAAATAGCTTTTGCAACTTGCATACCAATCATTTGTTGAATATAAGCAATGTTTCTTCGTTCACTTTTAAGTTGCAATTATGGAATTTCCACAATATTTCTCACTTTAAAAGTCAAATCGTGTGGCAACTATACAAAATTGATCCTACAAATCTTTAAAAATCATGCTCGATTTTGCAACGTCACCTCTATTTTACTTTCCCCTGGTTCTCAACACTAGGATTAAAGCGTACTACCTGGCTTGCATAGCTCGCAGGTTTTCGGACAATTTCTGGCCATGTAATCCTTGAACCTGTCATCCGTGCAATGTCCTTTTTTCATGTACCAATCACAGTAGTGGATCGTGTCCATGCAATCTGAAAACAATTCAACAGGAATGCTACCAACTCAAGTTTTCAGAAACACAATCGCTTTGAAGATATGATATTTAGTTTTTGAATTTATAAATCACCAAGCGCAAATACCACTATCATTAAATGAGTTTAAAGCATCTTGTAGAAATAAGCACATTTACATTTTTTAAGACTTAGGAAAACATTAATTTACTTACACATTATTTATCTAACTTTAACCCTTTTAAAACAACCCAAATCTTATTCTCCTTCCAATAACACTAGATAAAATGATTTTGTATTCACTTATTAATATTTATATGTGTATCTAAAAGCAATTGAATTGTCTTTATGTTTATTTCAAATTGTGCTCATTTGCAAGTTATTCAAAAGTTCTTACCGGGAGTTGTGAAGGGCACTGAAAAGAAATTTGACAGATGAGTCACAATGATCATCATAATAAGAATATGCTATCGCTGCTATATTCAATTCTAAACGGTTTTTTCCACGCAGACTTGTGTATGCAAATTTCATTTTTGATCGTTTTCTACCGAGACAGCTTTTACTACCTTAGAAAACCTCCTTCCAGTAACTGTTTCAAAAAACAAATTCTAAGGTTAGTAACTAACACATACTGATGTTTGATTTGAAGGATTAGCTAAGGGCCAAAAACTTTGATAAAGCTAATATGTATTTAGCTCTTTATAAAGATACCCATTTTAAATCTCGAATTTTTCATATAACGGATGCATTACCATCATTAAGCTGGAGTTATAAGTGGTAAGGAAAGTTTTTACCTGTGACTGGGGCACTTGTTACTAGAGGTGGCTGGGTTATTTCACCTAGAAGAAAAATAAATTCCTATACTTTTGTTTAAAATGTCATTAAACCAAATGTACATTTTTAAAAATTTTATTGGGAAAGTTCAAAGAAAGATTCAAATGTTTTTGTAAAGGCGTTTGATTTTCACTTCAGTGTTTATTTGTATTTCCTTACTTATTTTGATTTGTCACAAACAATGGGTAGAATACAGAGGGACTTACAAACCTGGTTTGCAAAACTTGCACGACAGTGGACAATTTCTCTTCATGTAATCGCCAAACTTGGGATGTGTGCAGTACTTCTTCCTCATGTAGAAGTCACAGTAAGTAATCGTATCAATACAGGCGTCAACACCTACAGTTAGAGGTCGAGATATTTGCTGTAAAAACATGACAAATGCATAATGACTGTGTCAACATTGTCATGTGAAGTCAACACGCGACTACCTAGAACTGAACACCTAAAATCAATGCAATGCATATATGTTTAGCACAAAGCTATAGTTTCTAGGGTTTTATTTTTATAAAATCAGAGCTCATACTCTATGCAAAAATTTTAGAGCCGAGACTTGACCATTTTATTGTTTAAATACACAGCCTTTCACATTAGCAGTCCATAGCCAATCTTATTTCATGGCTTTATTTTTTGGAACAAATGTAAGACTTTTGAATTTATGAATAGAATTACAGGGTTGCTGAAACATAAATATGATCCTTACCTATTGCCAATTGTCCAGCTTCCATGGATCCTAAAATATTAGCTTTGATATATACATAAATGTCTAATTCTCACAAAATATTTCTTTTACGAATGAAACATACAAATCGGAAATCACAAAAAAATTCTTCACTCTAAGTTAGTGCCACAGTGCCACAGAACAGGCAGGAATTTTTGAAAATTACAACATATTTGAAAACCAATTTGAAGTCTAATTTGATATGTAATATGATTTTTTGAGATGTCACAGCAATTAGAATGTCCTCTTTTCACTATAGTATAGCAAAAGAGCCTGCTCTTCCACGCTAAGTTTAAAGACATAAACAGACAAAATAGCTGCATTTCAGTTAAATGGAAATGGCAGTTACAAAAGTCTCACTTTGCGTGCAGAATCCACATGCTTTCGGACAGTTTTGTCTCATGTATGGGACAAATATGTCTTTTGTACAATACCCCTGTCTTCTGTAGTAGCTACAAGAATATGTTTTGTCTTTGCAATCCGCTGTGAAAGGAAAAGCTGATTTCAAGATAAGGGTCTTAGCAATATGCTTGCACATTGAACAGCTTGAATAGTCACGTAGCTCCATTTCTATTTTTCAGCTTTAATAATCATTTAGTTTCTAGATTTTCATCAAAATTTTTTAATAGTATTGCTTCTTAATACAAAAAGCACCCAGAAAATTTCTTCCTTTTGAGCAAAAAGTATCAGTGATGGATTACAAAATGGGAAACTTACAAACTGTTTCAATAACACGCGTTTGCTATTTGCTCTGAACAATGATTCTCTTCAAACCCTTTATTTTCATACATTAAAACTAGTATGAAGAATATCATAACTTCTCTTATAGGAAATGATGTCATACCAAACTTGAATGCTTCAATAGTCAATCAATACATTAGAAAGATATCAAAAGGCGCTGCTGAAGTGCGCGGAACTTGTTATGCATAATGAGTATGAAAAACAGAAACAGAAAGTTATACATACCTGGTAATGGCACTAGAAGAGATAAATGACAGATCAATATTAATTCTTAATATTTATACTTATTGTTTTTATTGAATTATGCATTCAAGAAAAATGAATTTGCTTTTAATACTTAGCTTCTAAATATTTAGCAAAAACTATTTGATAGAAGGCTTAATATATATTATCTCAACTTCTGCTTGACTCCACGAATCCTTTCTTAGTTCGACTTGCTGTAATTATTCATAATTCATTGTTTCCATTCTCCAAAGTATTGATCAAAACTTTATTTATCAATCGCACCAAAGCACAGATTCTTTGACATCTTTAACGAAGATATGGTCTTGGAACATACTCCACTGCATATAAAGCATTTTTAGAAATATAAAGCAAGTTGAGAATCGATTCTTACCTGTTGTAGGGGCTACTTCAGAAACTAGAAAAGAGCAACGAAAAAGTTTGCTTGTGATGCTCAAAAATGGCAAATATTATTTGCAATGATGATAAACTAATTTCGAAATATTTTTGTGCAGTCATTATCAGTTTGTAGTTGTGTCTCGTTTTATTACATGGAGACATTAGCAATGGTGTGATTGTCAGAGGTTTGGACAGGTATACGTTGATTACACTAGCCTACATTATCAGTGTTGCCATAATTGCTTTTAATGCAGCGGTTCATCTATGCACAAAAAAACGGATAACGAGAATGCAACGGTATGCAGAATGAAACATTTCTATTGGGACTCACTTGGAGGCAAACTCTGCTTTGGCGGCTTTGTAAACCCTGTTTTAACAAAGAAATAACGAAAGTCTTACATTTTCTATCAATATGTACCCTTAAACGCAGAATTTTACATACTATGATTATTTAAATGGTTCATTTATTGTTTGCCTTTCAAGTAGATTTTTTCACATTTCTCTGATTTTCATGCACGTTTCTCTTCCACATAATGTTGTGGCTAAAGTGACAATCTTATAAATATGAGACCAAATTGCAAGCTGCTTTCATTAAAAGTTTCTAATTTCATAATTTGTGTTGCATTTGTATCAATGATCACTTTAAGTCAATCGATAAATTTTGAAGCCAAGATCTAAGCACCTGGACATTTGTAGAGGAGATTCATTTGAAGGACGTCATAGTCACTGAAACCGGATCTTCTCCCAATCACTTTCTGCATCTTTGGGTCTCTTGTTTCGATCGTCAGTTTTCCTCTTCCAAAAGCAGTTCTCCCATAATGCATGATGCTTCTGTAATCATAAGGCACGCTCATGCTGTCAATGTCTGATGCCTTCTGCTTGTCGAAATTGTATTGCATATCTGTTTTAAAAAAGGTGAAATTTGATTAAATTTGAGGTACAATCAGCTTCAAGCTTTAGATGAATTAGCTTACCAAAGCACCTGGTCCCATACAAGTGAAATTTAATTCTATACAATTCAACGCAAGTGACAAGAGTTCAGGGATGTGGAAAATTCAATCTGATTGGCCTTTCCTTCAATCGTACTTAACTATACTTTATAATAGCAAGAAAAGGCAGAACAAGTTTTTGCATACTTAAAGTATTCTTCCGTCCGACACTCCTCAGAGTATGCAAATGTCGGGAAGTAACCAAAAGCTGACCGAATAAATAGCCAGTTGCAGATCGAAAACAAAAGAGGGTGATAAGAAGAGCGCATGCAAAAACCAGTTTCGCTTTCTCTTGTTATTGTGAAGTTTTGTACCGCAAAGCATGTGTTAACTAGATTCTCACTATAGAGAATTTCAATATCAGCATATATTGACCATTGCTTGCTTTTTCAATTGTACTCTGCTTCAAAGTAGTTGAACATTGAGATGCTTTACCTACAATGCCTGCCAAAATTGTTGGCACATTTGCGACAATTCTTTGACTCGCGTTCACTCATCCCCCTCCCCCCCTTCGAACAATGTTGTGTTGCTGCTAAACGAAGCGTCGATTTTACACCAAACTTTTTCCCCAGATTGACTGAATGCTTTACTTTGTTACCAACATTGTTTTAGGGGGGAGGAGGGGGATTAACAGCTTGTGGCGTGTCAAAGAAATGAAAAATACAAAAACCAGAGAAAATACTGAGGTGTTCCAAGGACTTTTGGCAGGCATTGTAGGCTGATGAACGGTATTTGGAGCCGCATCATGGCATTCCGTATCATACCAACATTATTTGTTGTCATGATTGATTATTTGTATTATGATATTGACGCAATGATATTGGCGCAATGATATTGGTGCAATTATATTCACGCAATGATATTGGCGCAATGATATTGGCACAATTATATTGGCGCAGTGATATTGGCGCAATGATATTGGCACAGTGATATTGACGCAATGATATTGGCGCAACTTACTTCGTTGAATGTTCTCCCAGTGAATAATGACATAGTGATCTCTGTCCGGTCTACTCTGCTCGTGGTAAAAGCCAAGACTGTGAGCAACTTCGTGCATGACGATGCCTTTGTGCCAGCACCCATCTGCCAGAGAAATGCCATTTCTTGTCCCAAAATAACCGACAGGCGATGAGCACCTAAAATTTGAGGTACTCAAAGGTTCATTGCGATAAAAACTGATTGCGAGGATTCTACATCCCAAAAAGCGTGGATTTGCATGACTGGATTGAAATCCATGAGCTTATAGACGCTGCTTTTAAGAACATTTGATTTTGTCACCTTTAACAGGCATAATGGTAGTTTGTGCGAAAATGCCATTTTCTCCTAATATAGTCCTTTATAGACAATCGTAATATAGTGTTGAACAAGTAAAAGATATATAGGAGAGAGAAAGACATTCCTTTTAAAGGTAAAATCCAGCAGAAAATCAACCTTTCTGACTCCAACTAAGTTTAGAGTGCTCACCCTTGGCCCATGTAGAAATCAAGATAGCCTTTTTCGCTCTTTCTTTTCACAAAACGAAGGCAGGTCTTCTGGTGGTATTCTGAGATGGCATCATCTATTGCCTTTGCAGCTTTTGGTATTTTTGCTAAAAAGAGTTCAAAAGCATCTTACTTTGAAAGCTTAAGCAATTTGAAATTCAGCAAGATTTGACTTTTTCATTTCATGTCTTTTTCGTTGATTCATAGTGAAAGTGAAGCCATTTGGCAGTAATTGTATGGCTATTGCCTCGCGGTATAACATCAAATGCATACGCGGTTGACAATGGTTCTTGTTCTCAACTTTCCTTGGTCTCACTCAATCTGTTCTTCTAGCTGATGGAAACTCATTAAGGACTTAACAGCTTTCACAACACTTAGCATTAATTTAGCATACACTTCCATTGACGATCTGCGATTATGCGATACTGCAAAAAATGAGTTTTATCATTGGCACGAACTAGCCCAAGAGATATTGGATTTCTCTCCATCTATTCACTAATTTTTAATAACAATTTTTGATAAACAGTTCACTGATAAGTCAAGAGCATATTCATCAAACTTTAGTTTTCCATACCAAGTTTCTCGTCAATTTCGTAAGGGATCACAGTGGGCCAAAGTCCTGATTTCACCGCTGCAAGAGGGACAGCTGAGTTGGCTTTTCCGTTGAGATAAGCATCAATCTGCTCCTTTGTCAACTCCATATCTCCTTGAAACAAGTCTGGATCTGAAAAACACCAACATTCACTTCAGGTTCCACTATTAGTAGCTTTTATCTCCATTGTCTGAATTGAGTCCACACTTTAAGCCTTGAATAGGACTCTCATAATCTGTTTTTGGAGTGTATTATTGTCTGCTGCAAGTCTTCTGCTACTGAGGCACTCTGTTAGGTAGCATGCTACGTTACGTTTACAGGTGGTCCTGTCATCCAATTGCGTTTTCCGCGTAGCCATTTTTCAAAAAACAATTCCGATCTATTCGAACAATTATTGACACAACAGCGACGAATTTCTCAGAGAGATAAAGAAGTATTTATTCAAACAAAATATTTTCTATCTAGATTATTTTCATTGACAATGTATTACTTGAATAAAGACTCGCATGAAAATATGCAAACAAACATTTTGCATTTCGCCGCATATCCACGAATGACTCAGATGATCTCTGCGTAGCTTCATCTACTATTGGAGTTGTATCATATCAGTGGCTATCTTAGCGTTGGAATGACTGGTTTTGTCGGAGCATTCGTGTCCTTTGAAACTAGCAGCAACCGTCTTTTAGTCAAAGGCGTATCGATCCCCATTCAATATATAGGAAACCCCGTCAAAATAATGCTGGCACGGACAGCAAAATATGGCTACCGTCTATGGTCTTGTAATTATCAAAGACCTTGTAATTATCAAAAGCCTTGTCAATACTCACTTTCCATAGGGTCATTGGCCGTAGCCAGTACGGCGCAGAGGCCCAGAATCAAAACTCCTCCTGAAAGCCACATGATTGCTGCACCTGGTTCAGAAAGGTCCCCTGTTTTTCCGACCGATTCAATTTATTGCAGGCACCACGCTTTCGTTTCACGTGGTCTTCAGTGCTTTCATGAGGACTTTTGATAGCACTTGCCAGCTTCAGGTCAACTCTTCTGGATAGTCGGAAATTCTGGAGTTTTACGATAATTCAGCAAACACTGCTAGCCTTCCAGTAAATCAATGTTGATGGTCATCCTGCTTCCCAAGTTTTCAAACGTGCTTTGATGAATACTATTTACGTATTCAAGCTCTTCTACGAAATACAGTCGTTCCGCAGTGAGGATAATCTAAACAAAAGTTGTTTTATGTTTCGCTTTGTGTCGTACGAAAACATATCTTGTAGAATTGCAAAACTGGTTTTCAAATACTCCTCGTCTGTTTATGGCCCTATGGCTTCTATTTATAAGCTTTTATTGAATTCTGTTAGTATGAGTAAAAAAATCAAGCTCTGAATTCCAAAAATTTCTCCCAAAAGCTCTTTTTCATAAGTTTTTGTGTAAGCCATTTTCGACGCGCTACCAGTCATTGAGTTGGTAACCTGCCTGTCAATCAAATCGCTGTTGAGAGAAATGTCGTGTCCCTGATTGCCTGAACACAAGAACTATGGATCGAAAAAAACATTAAGTTCTCACCCAAAGCTTGATATCATTGCAATCATTGGTCACAGGTTGTAAAACTTAGTCAAGACTTTTGATTCCCTAAGATAGCAAAAGATTGTATTTCTGTGGGGGTCTTAGGGCACAGACGATAAACAACGGACAAATCATTGCATGAATTTTACTTTCTAAGTATCGAGTAAAAGTTTCTCTGCAGCTACAGGTTTCCATTCAGTAACGTTATTATCGAAGCTTCGAATATTCTACGATATGATCTTTTTCAAATATGAAATTGGGTCAGCAAGGGAACTCAGTGTAAGGCTCAGTGTGATTTCGCACAGCAATGGCACTCTTTTGCTACATTTCTCTAGCCACGTTGTATCTCCGTTCATTATTAGAACATGTAGCTGTCAGCTGGCTCTTTTCTCTTAATATCTTGCACCTTGATTTTCCTTATGTTTACAAGCAGACCGAGCAAAGCCGTCTGCGCAACCCAACGCTAGTCGAAACTGCTTAAGTGGATTCCCTCCCCCCAACCCTCACCTCCCAAATTAGAGAAAATAGAGAAAATCAGAGATTCTACACGAAGCTTAGATCTGGAGGGCTTAAAGCTGCTGTAGATATTTTGAATCTTTTTAGCGTGGTGAGGCAAACTCGCTTGGGCACTTGTACCAAAGCCAAGAGAAATCGACTTCTTCCAAAAACCGAGCTTTTTTCTCTAAAGTAAACACAAGAAAGCCGTCTTACGAATGCACACATAACTATGATTGCGAGCAGCAATGAGCAGTGTAGTACCATTTCTCACAAGATCGATATTTAACAGAATTAGAGCAACGGAGGCTGCAAAGTCACTCAGGACAATACGAACCTGCCAAAAGCATGGGCAATCGTCATTGGTACACCACAAAGCATCTCATTGCACTGTGATGCAATGAAAGGCTCTCGACCCTGGATTTTTTTCCAAAATCAGAGTCTTAATCGATCGGTGAGTGCATTTCTATGCACTGCTGAAAAGTTTAGGATGGATACATATTATGTTTCAGTACAATCCCTTGTTATACATCTTTGTAAATATTACACGTGGAAGATCTACCTATAGCCAATATCCAAGTATGTCCCAGGGAAGGGGGCTGAGCAGAATTTTAATCAGCAGGGGCTCATGCCAATGAGTGCCCCTATGACGGATGGTAAAATTACAAGCAATTAGCATGCAAAATATTTGTTAAGAGAATGCAGTTTTGATGCAACGAGCATTGATCAGCCTAGGGATGCAAACATTGATAGTTTACGGATCAATGGAAATTTTGAGTGCCTCAATACTCATGCAAGATGTTTATCAGATTAATAAAGTAATTCATAATGTAATTTACGAAGCTGTCTTATTTTCAAATGTTTCATCAAGTGTTTTTGTTTGTTGACATCATATCTGGTTGTCTGAATAAACATGATTATTACTTTTAATTCATTCTGCTAGATTAAAATTTTGTTTGTTCACAGCAAACTTGACAGAAGCAAAACATACAAACAAGGACAGACCTTGTATTTTGCCATTATAAAAGGGTTTCAGCGAACTTTGATTTCTCACTCCTGGTGCTTCAGTGTTCAGGACTTCAACATGACCACTCTGTCCTGGTTGGTGCTGGCCCTTTGTGCCACGGCAGCCTTGTCAATCGACCTTTGTGAGTATCTTTTTAAAGTTTTTGCACAACCTTCTCTTCTTGAAGAAACACAAAATTGAATTATTTGTCTCTTGTCACTTAGATTCTAGTAATTTCGCATCAAACTACTTTTCTTCACTGACTGTTTTTATCGCTAATTACAGTTTTTATCGACTATTTACAACCCATTTAAATACAAATTGATATTTTACACAAAACGTAGGAATTATTCCACTTTTCATCAATACTTCTAAATCCTAAGCTTGCGTGGATAATAACAGCAATTGTCGAACATGGCAAAGGTATGGATTCTGCACACACAGTCTTTACAAGTTATGGATGTCAATGAACTGCAAGAACTCTTGTGGATACTGCGGTAAATATAAAATTCTTATACTTTTTTTTAGGATAGCCTTTGCACCAGAGCCGAGTGCTGCCATTCAGTACGACTATAGTCCTTAGGGTACTTATAGGATAACCCATTCATACAATATTAAAGCTTCACATATTTGAAAGTACTTATGGGTAATTCCGCTTGCCCAATATGTTCGAATATTTTCTTACATATTTATGTGTATGTAGCTTTAATGTATATATTCAGTGTTTTTTTCATTTGGACGGCTAATCAATTTTTCCTGGAAAAATTAACCTCACCTCTCAACAGTTCAGAATTTATTCTCACTTTTTTATGAATTACTTTTTGATTCGAGATGCGCATGCGCATCGGGAATATGAGGATATATATGCTTATGAAATGTTTTAGAAAACCGGAGCCATAATTTTTTGCATAGTAATTGAAGTAGTGTCTCGTTTGACACTCCTAAGAGCATGCAAGCTTCAGAAAATGGTAAGAAGCTCTTGTGAGGTCTCACAAGCTTTACATACTGTCTTATTAGTTTCTAACTAAAAATGTTGCGATTTTGTGACCCTTCCAACAAAACGTTAATTTTAGACCTACATAGCTTTTTCTAAGATGCACCCAAATTGAAAGCTCAAGAACAGTGCTTTGAGAGATGCTCAATATGGTCTTCTGCACAAATGCTATTGCTGGTATGAACAAGGATCTTCTTTGTAGAGGTGGTTCCGAATAACGGTAGATTAAGTTTCCATTTTTTCTTTCTTTCAGTAATAACGCCACCACCTCCTACTCCAGCAGTTGGTAAGTTCCAAATGACTTGTGTTCGTCCAGAACATCGTTAACTGCACTTGAACTTTGATGTTGTGCCAGATACAATGTAAGCATGACATCCGATTTATTGATCTTTCCTTGCTTTCATCCGGCAATCAAAAGGACCACTTTAAACTGAAGAACAAACCAATTCAAACAAAAGGAGTTGAAAAAGTTCAGCTTACTAGATCCTTTTGCTTGAAATTTTCCTATGCTCTAAATTTTCTAATTCGTAAGGCTAGAACAGCAAAAGTTATTTGATTGACATTAAACTACATTGTATGGGAAACTTGAATAAATTGGCGTAGCCAGAATTTTGAGCTTGGACTTTGTGAATTCTTCCAAGATCCAAAAGTCAATAAATAAAATTGCCTATTCAAACTGGCACTTGTCAAGAATCAACCGATTCAAAGCAGTACTAATTTTCAGAAGCAGTACTAGTCTTTTAGTGGCGATGGATGAGACCCATTAGCTTTTCATATCATCAGAGTCACCAGGTTTGAAGCAGTACATGCTTTTCTCTAAGTCAAATGACCTTTCGACGGGTGACTTTTCGCAAACTTTCCACATCCGGATTTTTTTCCTAAAAAATTTAAAATATTCCCTCTAAAAAATATTTTTGACACGCCTACAATGTATATTCAGGATCTTGCGGTGTGCCTGAAGTCGCTCAAAGCAGAGTCATCGCTGGACAAGATGCCCCCAAAGGATCATGGCCATGGCAAATCCTCATGTTATTTAATGGAAATACAATGTGTGGTGGCGCTATTGTTGCTCCGCAGTGGGTTGTCACTGCGGCTCATTGTGTTTCTGGAAAGGAATCTTACGCACGATACTTTAAAGTGAGGTAAAGTAATCGACTTTTCATGAAGCAGTTTTATCAACGTTAACGAAACTCTTGTGGCTTCTAGGGTAAATAAGAAACATTGAAAGAGGTGCAAAAACACAACAGACATTACAACAGACCCCGTACCATATACTGGTTGAACATTGGTCCTGGTTTTGATGCATCTCAGAGGAAATTTGAAAGAACTAAAATCCTGTTTGATGTCTAAATTTGCATTTCTTTGGTATATTTCAGTAAATAAAATAATTAAAGTCAGCAAGTTTGGTAAAGAGAAACAGTAAATGCTGGGAGCTGGCAGTGAGGTTTCCTGCATGTTTGCGTTTTGAATGATCTGCCAGACTTAATCTAATGGTATTTCCTTGAGGCTTGCGAAATAATGAGTCTATGCTAGATAATTTAATGGTGCAATTCGTTAAACAGAGTTGGAGAACACATAACATCAACAACTAGTGACGGACAACACGTCGACATGCAAGTGGAGCGAATCATCTCCCATCCAAGCTACTCAAAAAGCACAATCAACAACGACATTGCCTTGATGAAACTCTCTTCTCCAATCCAGTTCGGGAAATACGTGAAGCCAGTGTGCCTTCCTGGACAAGACCAGCATGTTCCAGTTGGCACCCAGTGCTACATAACAGGTTCAGGGCGTTCGAATGTTTCTTTCGATTGCCAATTAGAAATGAATTTGGCTTCTTTCATGATATATATGCTTTTTGAGATCGGTAGGGCTGCCTGAAGAGGTTTGTGTATAAATGGTAGATTAAAAGGTTCTTACCTGAGGGGCTAGCTTTGGTTTCTTGCCGGCTTCAATAGTCCTCGGGTCATGTAACAAGATGTGTTGTTGCTAGTTATCCATTGATGGCAAATGATTGACGAGCTGTTATAATTGATGACTTGTCTGAGCACAAAAGCATCAACTATTTATTCGTGATTACAACAGCTACTTTGCTAGGTCGAAGGGCCCAACAGCTACGTTGCTAGGTCGAAGGGCCCAACAGCTACTTTGCTAGGTCGAAGGGCCCAACAGCTACTTTGCTAGGTCGAAGGGCCCAACAGACATCGAGAATATAGACACCATGAGGATTTGACCTGAATCAATTCAAGCCGCTGCAACTATGCCCTGAATTGACTTTCTTAACCTTTCGTGGTTTGCTTACTAGGCAGATTACAAAAGGCAGATTACTAGAGGTGATATTTCTGCATCGCCATTTCTACAGTCAGTGTACAAGCTGCTTCCTTCTAGGGATCAATCTTTATTTAAAAAATCTTGAAAGTTGCAAAAATGGCTTTCATGTTGTTCAACCACTTGTTTTATCACCAAACAGCTGGTACTTCACCTAAAGCTAACAGTTTTGTGAGCATCGACCCATCACACGAATCTTGGAGAACTATGGTGATTTTCTGCAAATGTTGTGCTCACAATGACGAAAATGAAAGTTACAAATAGACAAAAATGTAAAGAGCGTTAATAGCTTGATAGGCCAATAGGCCAATAGGTTAAATAGGCCAAAGGCCAAATGAAATAACAAGCTCGTTAGTATTTAAATTCTTCTATAAAAAAGCCTTGGGGCTGCTGAAACACTCTGAAGATTTTCACAGCTCTAATCTATTAACAGCGTATCTATTTCTCTACTACTCTTGTATAAGTGAGGTAGAAAGAAATTTTGTCTAATACGATGCTCAAATATTGACTTCTTTAGGATGGGGCAAAATACAACACCCTGGTAACATGCATCATACATTGCAGCAAGGACAAATGCCAGTCGTGTCTAATACTGTTTGTGCCATGCTCAATACGAGGAACCTTGGATTGTCGGTGCGTATTTTTTTCACGTGACATCTCCGTTGGTATAAAGTATTTTCCATCACTTTTCAAATGAGACGCCTAGCTAATGGACAGTACTCCAGTTCACTAAACGAATCATTAAAACTTTCTAGATCACCGACAAAATGGTCTGTGCTGGTCACGGTGGATCAACTCGTGTCAGTGGTTGCCATGGTGATAGTGGTGGGCCATTTGTGTGCCAGACTGGATCAAGCGGATCTTGGGTTCTCCATGGAGCTGTAAGCTGGGGATCTGGAAGCTGTGACGCAACTCTAGGCTTTACAGTCTTTGCAAGAGTTGCCAAATTCAGGTCCTGGATCGATCAACAGATGTCAACATATAAATAGCTGAAATTTTGATGAGACTATCGACATGTGTGAACTAAATGATATTGATAAGGAAGAGAATGTAACAAAATCCTCTCAATTATGAATAACAGGCTGTTTCTCTGAATATGCACCACCTTAAACTTGCAAGTTTGAAACTTAACGACTGTAGACTGCTATCGTTTGTCATGCTTCCCTTCAAGGGAACTTCAACAAGCACATGTTAGGATTTCCAGATATTGACTATTCGCCAGTTTGTCCATTAAAATAAGACTTAAATCAGACAAGACAGAGAAATGTCTTTTGCATCCAATTACGATTAGCGATTAATTAGCTTGATGGGCAATTAAAGGTGTTCAGCCAATTAGTACCGAAATTTACTTGAGGCAGAAAGTATATTATAAGTGCGATTGATAATTTCAACGAATGTTAGGAAGCCTTCTTGATTAAGGACCAGAGAGCTGAGGCACTTGCCTGAAAGCAACCTCACCCATGAGGTGTGTTATAAAGTGTGCAGGTATAATAGCTTGCCATCAGAAAGTTGATGGTAGTAGGAAGAGCCGTACACTTCAGAACACTCTCCTTTTACTTGCTGTAAAATATTGCATTAACCAGGGACCGCGAAGCCATTTTGCTAAGCAAAGTGGGGATCCCCAACTTTTTAAAATATAGGTTTAAAGGCTCTTACGTGGGGAATCTACAGTGTTTTTCAACGAAAATTAATGGCTGAAACGAAGAAAAAACATATAAATGAACTTGTGTCAGCTGTGTTTTGTATAGCATTGCGTAAAACATACTAATAGAACCGGCAAGTTATTAATTGTCTCTTTTTAAGCCATCCTATCTAATGCTCGCTTGGGTTGCTTTTGGCTTATGCCCTGCGCCCATTTTGGCAATCGTGTGCCCTCTAAGGTAAAATTTTTAATGAAGAGAAAAATACCAGCATCAAGGTTCAAAGAATAGCTTGCAGCACAAAGGAGCTACAAGAAAATGCAGGGGAATGATGGGGGGCGTGAGCCTTGCCCTGGAAAAGCAGAAAAAAATTTCTTTTACCTTCCCCTTATCAATTCTCTCGGTTTTCCTCTTTCCCAACATCTGTCATTGCCCTCCTCAAAGAGAGAAATGCTAGGTTGGATTCAGACTATATAGTATCGCTTTCATGTTATTAGTTTTCATGTTATAACTTTCATAAGATGCTCATCAGGAATTAAGTCTAATAATTGTAATAAGTTTATGGGGTAGTGGTATTTTCTTTTTGGTGTTCATCGCTTTATCTGCTAGTGGAGCTTTCTATATATTCAAATTCTTATAGCTTACAAAGCCTTGCCTTGCCTTTAACTTTATTGGCTTTCCTTTCCATCTACCCTCTTACTAGCATTTTACTTCCCTGGATAACGCAATAGGCTCTAGCAAATTCTTTAGGCTTTATCATCTCTTTCAGGTTGAAATTCTCATTGGTGATAGGGCTGATTTGTGAATCTTCCAGCGAAATGTAACAAGATTTGCATCAGTGTTTGATAAATCACTCTACTGAGTGTCTGCTATCTGAACGTAGTTCTGTCAAAACAACCATCAGATTCAGGTCCATGCCTGAAATAAGTGGGTTTCTGAATTTTCACGTGTAATCATAGACGAAAATGTTCACTGGACGCAAATGGAAATAAATGTTCAATGAATGTAAAGCACCATTACCCTCAAGGAATGCAAATTGCTTTGTGCATTTCTCATCACAACGCTGCCTCTTTTACTGTCAATGTTTATCTTTGAGAGAAATCTTTTCACAGGAGGTGCTGCTCATGAATTGGCATATGTGGCCAGTAGAAAATTCTGTGATCTCTCTCCTTCCCTTCATTTTTATTATCTTTCCCCCGCTTTCCCTCATTGTCATGACTTCTTTCCATCTCGTACTTTCATGACCTTTTTCTCTTTGCATCTTTATAATCTTACCACCTCCTTGCAATTCTAACCCTAACTTTGCTATAAAACACACATCTTACAACTTGCTTTTGGCTTCAAGCCCCTAGCTAGGAAAGGTTGTGGGTAATTGCAATAAAGTTGCATATTTGATAGGTTCGCTTCATCTTGTCTCTACGTTGTAGTTTTATCCTTGATCTTTGTGTTCTTATCAATGCTTAAAGTTGGTGTTGTAAAGTGCGTCTTTGGACTGACGCAAACTACATCATTGTGTGACGAAACACTATATCACATCAAACAAATTTATTTATAGACAACAAGCTTTCTTTAAGATACAGCTTTCTTCATAACAAACAATAATTGCTCGAAATAAACAAAAGAAGAAACATAGCTACGTAAACTTTTGTACGATTTTGAGTGCATTTAAATCCTTGGTAAAACTCTTTCAACCAGGTAAAGAATGCAGTAGCATAATTTGCAAAGCTGCAATACTATGGCATATTTCTTCAAGGGTACTTATTATATTTCGCAAAGCTAAACAGCTGGCTAAATAAAGAGTAAATTTATTGTACAACTACCTTCACGCAGTGTACTACTAAATGAAAAAGAACTACGCAAACACTGCCTAGCAAATAAAAAGGATTGATGAGCAACTTACTCCACTCTTCATGGTTCATCTATCAAGTGATTGTCTGAATATGGCTGTTCTCTCTTGGCTGGTGCTTGGCATTTGTGCCGCAACTGTCCTTTCCCTCGATCCTTGTAAGTATGTTCTGCATTTTGTGTAGTACCAAATTCATATCCCCTCTTTGCTAAAAAGATATGACCCTTCTGCTAGTAAACTTCATATATTTAGAATCATGATGAACTTTAATGGTAACTGTGGATAAATTTACTAGAAATTTTGCTGCCCACTAGAAAATTCCCTTGACGATATTGTTTTATGCATTGATTACCATTTTTCTTGGCGGTTATTTTTAGAAATCAACCACAAGGTGCACTGCCATTATATTGTAATCTGTTTATAATGTAAGCAGAAATTAGCAGTTATTAGCAAGTTGGATATTTATTAGCTCAACTATGTTTTGACTAAAGGTGGAGATTGATTCATTCTTCATTCTTCGCTCATTCTTCAGAATGGAAGAAAGTAGTAAATGCTTGGAAACTGCGAGTAAAATTGAATTTGCTAAAACGGTTTTCAAAGGAAGACGATTGCCTAGTATTATTGCTGGACTCAATTCTTGCGAATTATTCTTTTACATATTATTTTACAGAAGTGTTTAAATGCATCATAATAAAACATTGTATTTGATTTTTCACCGTTTTATTTATTTCATAGAATACCTGCCGACACATTTGAGAGAAATAATTATATTTTAATGAAGATTGACTTTGGGGTTTCTGATTGAATTGATTTGTTTTGCAGCCTGCGTCGATAGGCATGCGCAATGTCCTCTTTGGCAACAGCGTGGTTATTGCAAAGATAGCCGGTATATGCAGTGGTTAGCAATTAACTGCAAGAAGTCCTGCGGACACTGCGGTATGCTCTCTATCGTTACCAATGCAATTATTTGACCTAAAATGCAGCTCTTCTTGCCAAGGGGTATAATTTTTCTATTTAGGAAATCACCCTTTGCGTGTAATGTTATTTGATAATTTTGCTTCATGTTCTTTCGCAAAAAGTTTCAATGAAGTTTCTATTTAGCATATAGTCTCGAAAATTTAAATTATGGAACAATTCGACGGATGGGATTTATCGACATGAACTATAAAACAACTCAACACTTTAGTACAAACAATACAGTGGCATAGGCTATGGAGCATGACTGACTGTTTTTATCAAGGAAAAACTTGCAATGCAAGAGTGATGACACAAGCTATTACATTCCAAACTCAACCCCTTTTTCTCTTATAGCTTCTGGGACTCCACCCCCGACACTTGGTAAGCGTCTTTTCTTGCATATTCTTAAATTTTTTTCTACTTTTGATCGGTTCTAAAGTTCAGCCATTACAATAGTTGTTCATCAGTCAGAAGTAAGAGTATATTTTTGACATGGAAGTGATGCATAAACTTAGAAAATAGTTTAAAGAAATCAAACTCTTTAGCTGCAGCCCTAATTATCAAAGCTTCAATTTCTCATGCAACCATTATGCGCTTCTTGCTTCCATTTTCTTACGTGTTTTTTTCTCCTCTTCTAAAAACTCAAGGAGTAAGCATTAAATCGGCATTCCCAATAACATTTTTACGTTTTAATTCTATTCAAGAAAAATTGACAATGCAAACGTATTTGATGAATTTGAATAAAAACATCCTTATTGCTTTGGTGAAATAACAAACTTCGACTTACCTTTGTTCATTTAAAGTATAGCTACGTTGATTCATTCAAATAAGGTTCTTGCGGAAAACCGGAAATTGCACAAAGCAGAGTCATCGCTGGACAGGATGCTCGCAAAGGATCATGGCCATGGCAAATCCTCATGTTATACAATGGAAGGACAATGTGCGGAGGCTCAATCATTGCTCCGCAGTGGGTTGTCACTGCGGCTCATTGTGTCTCTGGGAGAGAATCTAGCGCGAGATACTTCAAAGTCAGGTAAAGACTTAATGTTCTTGTAGCTAATATGAAATTAGCCTAATCTTCACCAGGAATTAGCATCTTTTTCATCGCTTGCGTTAATCTTTTGCATGCATGTTTCATTAGAAGATGGCAGACAAATGTACTGCTACATTAAAGTGCTTTTAGCATATAATGCCGCTATTGACTCTATTGTATCTTAACTTTACAAGGCTCTATAGTTACCGAGGCTACTTTAACTTTATTCACACTGTCTCGAAGCCTATGAAACATTCTTTCAATTTCTGAGAACAAGTGCTAAACTGTCATGTAGGGTTGGAGAACACATAACATCAACAACTAGTGACGGACAACACGTCGACATGCAAGTGGAGCGAATCATCTCCCATCCAAGCTACTCAAGAAGCACAATCAACAACGACATTGCCTTGATGAAACTCTCTTCTCCAATCCAGTTCGGGAAATATGTGAAGCCAGTGTGCCTTCCTGGACAAGACCAGCATGTTCCAGTTGGCACCCAGTGCTACATAACAGGTACTGTTTTATTCATATATATTTAATATTGTTCAATTTCCATTTTAGCTCCTACAATCAGAGAAGATAGTCTCATGTTACACCTTATTAGAACAACTTGATGTTACAACAACAACAACTTACTATGCATTCGTAGGCATGATAGCTTGCGAGGGAGTCGTTCAAAAACTTGTTTTTCTGGAATTCGCTTGATTAGAGATTTTGATGGTTTTACTGTCATTTTTAGGTTGGGGCAAAATTCAACACCCTGGTAACATGCATCATACTTTGCAACAAGGAAAGATGCCCGTCGTTTCAAACCAAGCTTGCACCAATCTCAACACAAAGAACTTGGGTATTCAGGTATGTCATTTGCCCACTTTGTCAAGTCAATTCCCTTGAAATCTATTAGATCTTTAAACCACGTTTCTCAGCTTTATCATTGCCTTGAGCAATGGAAAACTAAAAGCAGCTTTTTTCTTGTCAGATCACCGACAAAATGGTCTGTGCTGGTCACGGTGGATCAACTCGTGTCAGTGGCTGCCATGGTGACAGTGGTGGGCCATTTGTGTGCCAGACTGGATCAAACGGATCTTGGGTTCTCCATGGAGCTGTAAGCTGGGGATCTGGACGCTGTGACGCAACCCAAGGCTACTCAGTCTTCGCAAGAGTTGCCAAATTCAGGTCCTGGATCGATCAACAGATGTCCAGATATTGAAAAAACTTTGTCAAAGCATTTGATTAATGAATATCGAAAATAGAAAATGAACTGTTCTTTCTTGAGTTTTTTTCCGACAAATGAATTATCAAGCGTTTCATCAAAACATATGCGACGAATATCAAAAGGAGATTATGAATGAATGAAGAGGAATTGATTGTTATTTGGGGCTTGGGCGAAATAAATTTTATTGCAGCAAAGTAGGAAAAATAAATTCCCAGATATCATTTGATTCTAACAATGATGTGAAAGGAATAGAAAACAAACGACGCAAAGGAGAACTTTCAGACCAAACCATTTTGCCGTCAACGATGCTTGATTTGAAATGTTTCACCACCATAGCGTCATCATCATCCAGAAGCAATTGGTCATGTTGAAAAAAATTAGAATTAGAATTGGCCATCCATATGTTTTGTCTAGTGAAAAACTAGTGCTAAACATGTTGCAGCCCAAGAGCCACCTTTGTTGCATGTATAAGACCACCTTTCATCATCTCATCTTCATAGGCTTTCTCCAGTACATTTTTTACCAAAAAAGGATTTCGAAAGATCTGGATTGGAAAGCAAAGGTGCATTACCAATGTCTCAAAAATGGTTTTACAACATCTGTTTAATAAACAATTTTGGCAAAAGTTACCAACTTGGAGAAACAGTGGTTTCATGCCCAGTAGCACCCAGAAAGCACTGCTTCTACGAAGCGTTCCAAGGAGACTGTTTTTATTGACTGGTACTTTTACCTTCTTTTGAGAGTTTTACGTGGACATTTGAATATCCAAAACCACTGCCTCCCTTAATGGCCCCAAACCAAATAGACTTTCTTTGGTACTGATTTTTCTGTCTTCCTTTAATTGGTGTGTTTGGAAAAACACAAAGCGTGTAACATTTGGAAACCTATTCTACCATAGAATGCATTGTTAGCATTCCTTGCGCAAAACGTGAAGCTTTTCAAAACTGCCTTCCCGTGTTTCTGTCGCATTATCTGTTTGGAATTTTGTCCTAAATTCTTTGATGAGTGAGATTCTAGCCTGTCTCATTGGCACGCTAGGTCAAAGTATATCCTGTTTGGAGCTTGCATATAGTAATTTAGTAAAACTTTGCGAAGGATAGTAGCAAGGAACAATGCGCTGGACAGTAGTAAGAGAGTAATTAGTTAAAAAGCATTTAATTTAGAATTATTCATCAAATTTCAAGTCTATATTTTTTAGAAGGGGGCCTATTATAGGGGGTCCTGAAGCCGCAAAACCGTGCAAAATCAGCCAAAATCCGCAATCCGCAATGAAATAAAGCGCAAAGACGCGGCCGCGTTGCAAAACTCCCAGAAACACAAGAAATCACGCTCATCGTCAAGATAGTTGCGAGTCAGGCCTTTCAATATATCTCCCGTGACCTTATAGGCCTAATACGGTCTATCATCCTACCTCCTACCCTGGATACCAGACCCACTATGTACCAAGGAAAGAGGGTCTGGTACATAGTACCCAGGGTAGCTATCTCCATGGTATGAACACAAATCACAGCTATTGTTTAGATTTCCCCTCTCTCTTTTGTCCTAACTGACAGTGGCTTGTCCATTTTTACGTTACCCCTAGAGCTCTTTTCAACACCCTTCAGTATGAAGTTAAGGGCCTGGCCGCAAGCCGTTATTGCAGCCAGAAGCCACAACCGCATCATAAAAGCCGTAGACCGTCGCGAATATACACCGAAAGACGCATCTTTTGCTGAAGCCGCAATCCGTAGAAAAATCATCAAAGGCCGCGCGTAAAAATTGGGTCCAGGCCGCGAAGCCGCAAACCTATAATAGGCCCCCTTAGAAGGCACCATATATTTAGCCTGGAAAACACCCCAGTGTCTAACTATGTTTACTAGCATAGGGTCTAACTATGTTTACTATCTTTACACATGGGAACTTTTTTTTTAAATTCTTCCATCAGAATCAAAACACTGATTAAATCTACAGCAATGCAGTTGAAACCTTTGGAAAAAGTCAGAGCTTTCTAAAAAAAGTTTGACTGAAGTAACTCGATAGAAAACAATAGAGAGCACTCCTGGAAAGGAGGATCATTTCTTTAAGAAATTTCACGTTGAAAAGTTTTATGGGGACTTAACACTTTGAAGGAGATCAGAATTTAGTCAAAATGACTTCTTCTGAGTAATTTATGAGCTATTCAGAGAAATTTATGAGTATTTATAGAAAATTTTTATTTGAGAGCTGGATTTAGAAGACTCAAGTTTGAAAGCTTGAAACGAAAGTTAAACATTAACGATGAACTTTCCAGCATAAGATAACTTTCTGAAAACTTTTATCCGCATCGCCTTGAATGCTTCAATCTTTCCTAAGGTTTTCAAAATGGTTTGCATGGCAACAGTGCCATTAATTTAGATTTGCATCTTTCAGTACAATTTCCCTTTAAGCACACAGAAGACTGCATTCACTGACAATGAATAGCGAAAAATTTGAATCTCGAAATGCTTTCAAAACATGTATTTTTCAGTCAGCTAAGCTTCGAAAAGGTAGCAAAGAAGCTCAGATTTTTGAAAAAAAGTTTTTTTAATTTGTGGATCTTATCTTACTGCTTCTGAGTTTTGCTATCTTATACCTCTGTGCACGTTTCAAGTTTTTCTTAAGCTTTAATTTCATTTTCTCATATAAACCTGTTCTGAGCTGTGTTATCACATTTAGTAGTCTGTTTCCCTCAAGCACTTACTATCATATTCTTGAATATTAACCCTTATGAAACGCTTTTCTACACTTTTAAATTTTTGGGCCTTTCGTGTAATCCATTTCTTAGGTGCATTTTACTCGCAATTATTTGAATAATTCTAATGCAAAAACAGCTCATTGGTATGTTCCCAGAAAGTTGCCAAAAAAGCCTCAGCAGCAATCGCATAACATTGTTGGAGCAAATATCAATAGTATTGACAAAATAGTTGCAGTTGATTCATATTTTAGTGTCAGCTTCGTGTGCTTGGTTAAAAGCTGTTTCGAAAATCAAAGATTTTTTGTTTGAATCAAATAGATTGTAAAAATTGCGCGGGGATCCATAAGCTTTTCCAAATATCAATAGTTTGAGGGGCAAGGATGCGCAGCCAAATGAGCTTATGATAACGGTTGAAAATTCAAAATTTTTTACATAGGAATAAACTTGATATTAAAGTTCTGTTGTTATCCAATATGCACCAATGTTTATGCCCCTTTAAATTGTAAGATATTTTGAGAGTGATAAAAGAAACAGTCACTTATAATATATATATGTGGATATATGATAAAGAATAGAAGACAGCTTTTGATTTGGTACGTTTGTCTTAATAACTGGACATCTGTTGATCGATCCAGGACCTGAACTTGGCAACTCTTGCAAAGACTGTATAGCCTAGAGTTGCGTCACAGCGACCAGAACCCCAGCTTACAGCTCCATGGAGAACCCAAGATCCGTTTGATCCAGTCTGGCACACAAATGGCCCACCACTGTCACCGTGGCAGCCACTGACACGAGTTGATCCACCGTGACCAGCACAGACCATTTTGTCGGTGATCTGACAAGAAAAAAGCTGCTTTTAGTTTTCCATTTCTTAAGGCAATGATAAAGCTGCGAAACGTGGTTTAAAGATCTAATAGATTTCAAGGGAATTGACTTGACAAAGTGGGCAAATGACATACCTGAATACCCAAGTTCTTTGTGTTGAGATTGGTGCAAGCTTGGTTTGAAACGACGGGCATCTTTCCTTGTTGCAAAGTATGATGCATGTTACCAGGGTGTTGAATTTTGCCCCAACCTAAAAATGACAGTAAAACCATCAAAATCTCCAATCAAACGAATTCCAGAAAAGCAAGTTTTTGAACGACTACGTCATAATGACCCAGATACCCCAGTACTGTGTGGTAACGTAGATTTAGTGCCAAGATAGCCCTCATGCCTAAGCATGCTTGGGAAAAAATAGTACCTGTTATGAAACACTGGGTTCCAGCTGGAACATGCTGGTCTTGTCCAGGAAGGCACACTGGCTTCACATATTTCCCGAACTGGATTGGAGAAGAGAGTTTCATCAAGGCAATGTCGTTGTTGATTGTGCTTCTTGAGTAGCTTGGATGGGAGATGATTCGCTCCACTTGCATGTCGACGTGTTGTCCGTCACTAGTTGTCGATGTTATGTGTTCTCCAACCCTACATGACAGTTTAGCACTTGTTCTCAGAAATTGAAAGAATGTTTCATAGGCTTCGAGACAGTGTGAATAAAGTTATAGTAGCCTCGGTTACTATAGAGCCTTGTAAAGTTAAGATACAATAGAGTCAATAGCGGCATTATATGCTCAAAGCACTTTAATGTAGCAGTACATTTGTCTGCCATCTTCTAATGAAACATGCATGAAAAAGATTAACGCAAGCGATGAAAAATATGCTAATTCCTGGTGAAGATTAGGCTAATTTCATATTAGCTACAAGAACATTAAGTCTTTACCTGACTTTGAAGTATCTCGCGCTAGATTCTCTTCCAGAGACGCAATGGGCCGCAGTAACAACCCACTGCGGAGCAATGATTGAGCCTCCGCACATTGTCCTTCCATTGTATAACATAAGGATTTGCCATGGCCATGATCCTTTGCGGGCATTTTGTCCAGCGATGACTCTGCTTTGTGCAATTTCCGGTTTTCCGCATGAACCTTTAAAAATAAAATGTCACAGATGAATAACATCCTGTGTGGACACCTGGATAATTTTAATTATTATTTTGCTTTGTCCATCTTTTACAATTGTTTCAATTTTGACACCTTTTCATTTTGACTAAGTTAAATGACCAATTGAGCAATTGGCTTTTTAAGCCATTATAATCATCGCTTTTCTGGTACCTGGTTTTTGGGTTGGCCCTTGAGTTGGTGGCTGAGTGGGTGGGGCAGTGGTGGCTGATCCTCCTAATCAAAACACATAATTAGTTATCAGAACTTTAACATGAGCAACATTTGACATCATTGTGTGCGTATTTCATTAAAACTCCACCAATACAAACACCTGCAGGTTGCGAGATCTTGAATTATTCAAAATTATGCTGAAATAGTTCCATTTTAAGATTTCTTTCTCTACGGTACGTTGTTGTAGAGTAGTTTTCTTCAAATCTTAATCTATTTCAGTTACAGAAATTAATCAGACTTGTCAAGGATAATGTAAGAATGATAATGAATATGAGAGAAATCTCTTTGAGCTTCAAGATGTACTACCTCCACATTTTCCACAGGTCTTCATGCAGTTCTTTGCCATCCAGGAGACATAGCCACTCCTTGTACAATATCCGGCTCTCTTCCATGATCCACAGCTGGTGTACTTGTCACTGCATGCTGTAGAAAACAAGTGACGACTTATTAGAACTGACAACAAGTAAAAAAGTCATCAACTTGTAGGGACCAAGGCTTGAACATAGTCCAAGGAGAAGCTTTTTTGCTTTCAAAGTTGTTCCACATTTCAAAAGATTTGGTGCCATGGAATTCACACAAAAAATCAGCCATGAAATATTGCAAAAAATAATTTCACTTGGAAAAAGGATTGTCTTTATTAAACATCATGAATGACTTTACAGTGATGACAGGGCCCAGCGTACCTGAAACAGTTGTTGGCGGCTGCGTTGGAGGCTGTGTTGGCGGCTGCGTTGGAGGCTGTGTTGGTGGCTGTGTCGGGGGCTGCGTTGGCGCCACGGTGGTGGCAGCTGAGATGAAAGATCCAAATATATAACACTAGCCTATTGTTTCATGATAGCTGAATAGAAACGCGAAATATTTTCAAGTAAATGAGTGGCATACTAAATTCTAAAGCGTATACTTAATCTAATGTGAAACTGATTTCTATTCGCATTAAATTTTAGTATGTGTTTATGTGCTTTAAGCAGCATGATCTGAATCTCAATTGTCGACAATATGAACTGCACACAAACATAGATTTAATATTCCTGCTGTCTAATCAACTGTTTTTGACGCATTCTTACTTCCGCATTTTCCGCAGGTCTTCTTGCAATTCTTTGCCATCCAGGCGACATAGCCACTCCTTGTACAATATCCGGCTCTCTTCCATGATCCACAGCTGGTGTACCTGTCACTGCATGCTGTAGAGCCAAATAGTGATTTAAAAAGGACCGTCGATCTTCAAAGAGAACCATAAACATCCGAAGATTGACAGCCCATAAGGTTATTTTAGACTAAGAGTTGTAAAGGAAAGCCTTTTGCTTAATTAAGCGACACAATACTATGGAAGGTTATTATTTTTAGATTGATTATGAAACTAAAATAACTGCAGGAAAAGTCAGTCACACCTGAAGCAGTTGTAGGAGGCTGTGTTGGGGGTTGCGTTGGTGGTTGCGTTGGTGGTTGCGTGGTAGCAGTAACTGTAGACATTATGACAGATGCAGGACATCACTTATCGTTTTCAAAATGTTGAACAAGTTATTCACTAGATTTAAGTCAGTTACAAGCAATATTTGAAATTAAAGAATATTAATAGCAAATGTTTTCCATGACATTAATAGTGAAAATAAGGCATATTGTGCACGTAAGTGATGGGTAAATTGTAAGCCTAAAACTCTAACAAGACATGGTGCCCTTCAAGCCAGATTGGTAAGCTTTCTTTGGCGCATGCTTACCACATTTTCCGCAGGTCTTCATACAGTTCTTTGCCATCCAGGAGACATAGCCACTCTTTGTACAATATCCGGCTCTCTTCCATGATCCACAGCTGGTGTACTTGTCACTGCATGCTGTAAAAGTCAATCATGTTTGATAAGGACCATCTAACTACAGACACTTTGACAAGCCAGAAATTGAAAACGCATTGGCAGCAAGCAGATATATCTAGGCAATCATGACAACAAAGAGTATTTCCAAACCAAGAGAAGGTTTTACAACTCAGCAGGTGGCCTTATTCAAAGTTGTTAATGTTGGATGGGAAATTTAATGACCATAAGCATGACCACCCATGGCGTAATTTTTCCACGGCTGGTTTTATGGAAGTTAGAAGAATTCGAAAAACTGCAGAATAGCGGCAGCCATAAAGCGTTAAAAGCAACAACTCAATTAAATTTTCTTTCTTTTTCAGATCAACATCTGAATTTGGATTATCGAAAAAATGGTCACTGACTCCACGGTGATCGCATACTAACAACTGCCGTATATCAGTATAGACTGACTTGCATTACACAACAGCATGGTTAGTTACATTAATCTACAGCAGAGTTATTTGCATTATAATACTGCAGGACCAGTTGCCTCTTAGTAAAGCAGAACAAACTTCAAGAAATGCTACTGACTGTTTGAAGGGGGAAACTATTCTATTTACTATGAGACCCACGCCCCATGCCGGAATCCTAAGCAACGCATGTCTAGGGTTCATGAATATCAATCAACACACGCCGAAGGGTGACCAAGTGTAGAAAGAGAAAGTTTGAATATAGGACATGAAGCATACCGCTGGGTGCAGTAGTTGCAGGCGCACTGGTCGTGGCACCACCACCTGAAATGCAAAAATGGCTGCTAACGCTCAAAGAGTCAAATGGTGCACTTAGCCGCTGATCACGGCACCACTCTAGATTTACAATGCCCTCAATCTTTTTTCTTGCAAGTTTGAATATGTAACATCAGTTTTATTTTATATGTATCAGCCGCTTCAAAATCCAACGCTCATTCTACTGAGCCATGAGACCCAATGAAATGAGGGAAGAATCTGCGAAGCCAACACTGGGGATTTCATCGTAGCTAAGGCAGCTGTTAATTCTGTTTCGGCTTTAAGCCTTCGTCAGAGCCATTTTAAGCCTGACACTAGATGAAAATGAAAACTAGGAGATTGACACTCCAGTTATTTTGCAAGCACATTTAAGCCCCTTCACAAATCTAGTGAGCTTTATCAGTTCCTATATACAGTTAACAGTTTTTTGCAGATTTTCATAGAAACTGTGAAAATGATATAGGCTACAGACCTGCGCAGTAAAGTAGGTTCATCTGCTGAACATCATATTTGCTGAAGCCTTGTCTGTTGCCAATCACGTTCTGTTTGGAAGCATCCTTAGTCTGAATAGTGATTTTGCCTGATCCGAATGCCGTCTTGCCATAATGCATGACACTTTCGTAATCATAAGGAACATTCATACTATCAATGTTTGAGGATGACTGCTTTCTGAAATTGTAATCCATTCCTAAGAGAAAACGCCATTTGTTGCAAAAATAAAGGTAATAGGTGATTAATGTTAGCTCTCAAAGACATCTACTAACTACCACTTTTGCATTTGCAGTCAACAATGTTGACCCAATCTAGAAACAACAGTGACAATATCTGCAAAAATTTGCTACCTCTGGCGATGTTGCTCCAAATGATGTTGACGTAGTTATCTCTGTCGGGTCTGCTTTGCTCGTGATAGAAGCCCAGACTGTGTGCAATCTCATGCATGACGACGCCTTTGTACCAGCATCCACTTGCCAAAGATATTCTGTTTGCCCTGCGGTAGTAGCCAACAGGAGAGGAACATCTGCAACAGACCATGTCCGGATAAGCAACCAGTCAGATGCGTAGACTAACAACGTACGAGTACCTTAAACAACGGTGCTGTTAACGTAGCGCCAAAAACCTTCTTTCAAGGAGAATTTATGCCATTACCAAAGCCTTCTTTCAAGGAGAATTTAGGAAACAGTGTTGGATTTCGAGGTTAATAAGTTTGATCTGATTTTGGTACAGTGAATTTGATACAGTTAAAGGAATGGTGAACGTAGCAAGCTAAGACGGCTGATACCAATGTAGTGACGTATTTCCGCCACTTGTCTTGTTTGACTGAAGTAATTTAAGTGAGGAGAATGAATGAGAGAATTCCTATGATATTATCAACGACTTGTCAAATCTACCAAATCCCTACAAAGTTTTTATCTTGGAAGATATAAGGAAGTTAAGTTGAGGTCTAACCCGCCACCCTGGTAAAAGTGAAGATATCCGGGCTCGGTGGTTCTTCTCACGAATCTCAGGCATGTGAGACTCTGATAATCTGCAATTGCTGCGTTGATTGCCGACATTGCTCTTGATGAAGACGCTGCAAAACAGAAAGTCAATTAGCAACAGCAAGGCTGTGAGTCATGCTGAAGACTAGAACAAAGTCGAGGCACCGAAGGTAAAAGGCATCTATCACCTTCTGCAGCACATCAAAGAGTGAAGTTTTAAATTCGAGTTCTTAGCAGTTATATTTAGGCAATTAGATGATAATTCTAGGAGTGTTTCTAGGGACAAACATGATATGTTTACTTCCACCACTCGTTCTTGAAAATGCTGACATATTGACAATCAAGGTGACACAGAAGCTCACACCCGACAGATTTCCCATTAAAAAGAACTTGACGACTATTATGCCGAGCCTTCAATCTAGAGCAGAAGCAAGCATTGTCATAAGATACCGATTGTCGAGTCCATGCTGTACGGGATTGTAGTTGGCCACAAATTCGTCTTGGTTGCTGCGAGTGGTATCTGATAATTTGGTGTACCATATATGAATTCTTTTATCTGGTCCTCCGTCAAAACCATGTCACCTTCAAACATGCCACCATCTGAGGATAGATAAATGTTTTTCCATTATTTTAGATTTTCAAAAATGTTTGTCAATAGATGATTTTAGAGATTTTAATTGCCAACCGGCTGGGATGGGTTTATCTTGCTGATTAGAGCCTCCTATTACTAGTGATTCCTTTATCAAAGTCATTTCCTCTCATTTGAAAAAGTAACAAACAAGGTTCACATCAACAGTAAAGAGTAAGGAAAGACGAGAATAGAAAATCGTCATGCAAAACCGCTTATCAATCAATATTTCATATATGTAATACTGTGCAGAAATGTTGGGATGCGAGCCAAAAGATTTCCACAAACCGTAGAATTTTCACTTACTTTCCATTGGGTCGCTGCAGAAAATGGCCGTGGCACATATGCCTAGCATGAACCAAGTGAGGACTGCCATATTGAAGTGAGTCTGATGATGGTGACCGCAAAGTGACGGGTCAACCCATTTCAAGTCACTTATATACCAGATTACTATTTGTTTGAGTTTCAGCAGATGCTATACTTTTGTTTAGAATTCACTTGGGTAGGGAAATATGACGACAATTTAATGCAGCAAACTGGTCTAAATATCAATTAAACACAACACATGTGTATACAGGCTGCTGTTGTTAATACTTCCTTTAAGAGCCACTCCAAAATGACTTCATTCCATTCCAGCTTTGCAAACGAAATATGTTTTCCTCTTTCTGTATAGATAAGCCGCAGATGCAAATATTGCATTTGATGGTAGGAATAACTCTTGCCCCATTTAATTCTTTCTTCCAAAAAACTCACCATGTTCAAAAAAGGTCTACATTCTTTATTTGTTAGACCATATTTATAGATCTACATAGATAATATTTTTAATGATTTTACTGTAAAATTTTACTTTTCATTTGACTTTAGGAACAGGACTTGTTGGTGAATCAAAACTAGAGCTTGTAAGGACGTGTAAGGTTGGTAAAAAGTGCAAAGAATAAAGACAATGTGTCGATGACTACTGGCAACCATCGCAATTGCATGAAATGCAGTTTACAATTTGGCTTTACATCGTTAAGGTTTAGAAAAGTTTAATGCCTTGTGCCAATGCAAGGACGATATTTTCATTCTCGTGATAATTGACATGACAATGTCAAATTTTGTTTTCGTTACTCTTTTGTGATTGACGAATTCGTAATTTGTGACTTATGCGATGGAATCAACCTAAAATTGAGCAGTGTAGATATGGCTTAGGCGAGATACGATTTGCCTCATATATATTGATGGGCTTACTATCAAGCGAGTGTAAAGCGATATTTTGGGTTTTCTAACTTCTAGCTGCAACGTTAATGCAGGCGAGCAATAAATAGATTACTCTCCTTTACCTCAGAGGAGCAAATGATCAAGATTGATGAAAAGAGTCGAAGAACGAACGGCTTTGAGAAATAGCAATCTGCTACCGTAAACGTTGTCTCTTCTTTAAATCCTTATAAATATTTGGGGGTCAATTGAGAAACAAGCTGTAAATTCCGACTAAAATAACGGCAAATCTGAATCTAGTGTTGACTTTAATCAAAATAATTCTTTTCAGCAATTAGCATAAGTTATTAGCAATTAGCATAAGATATAAGTGAAAAATCTTGTAGTAATTTACTTACACACAAGCTTCTACAAGGCAAACAAACTAAGCTCAATTATTAAACAGTTTCTCAGATTTTCAAAATGTCATAGGCAACAGGATTTCTTACGAAGAATTATAGAGAGTGCGAAAAAATAACCGAACCGAGCGAGACTGGAAGTCACCACCCCGGACTTTGTACACCAAGAGCACTATGAAAGAAGCGGCTATTCATTACTCTATGTAGATTTAAGGGCCCCCAAAACCAAGCTATCATTCTGTTTACGAAGCTGCAGCAAATTATTTAGTTAGAAGAGCCCTTTTACTCCGTATCACTGGATTGCGTGCCGGCTAAATACATATTGCAAAACCTCTTGTGCTTCTAATCAAAATGTTCTGGATACGCCGCCAAAGTAGAAAGAAGACAAATATTTACTGCAGGCTCCAGTGAATACGCTTTTAAACCATTAGCAGTTTGCTACCAAGTAAATTTCTGCAGACTTTGGGCTCTGGTCTTTATAATTATCGGTTTTGCACTTTTTCATTACCAATAAACTAAGAAGGCTAAATTCAGAAAATCAAAATTCTGAAAGTCAAATTGCAAACGTGGAAGACAAGCACCCATCTGCACATTCCTACACATCCGGTACAATATAAAACGGTAGTGTGTTACGGACGTAGATACAAGTTTCAAATTGGAATCAAATCTCAAATTGGAATCAAGTTTCAAATTATCACTTTCAAATTGGAAAATATTTTTGATACTGACTGATTATCGTTCATGTGTAAATATTACTTCTAAAACGCCAATAACGAGTTTACCAGCCTTAAAAACGATGAAGCTATCGCTACTCCGTGCTTACTCCATTACAGAAGACATCAGTCCACAATTTAGATGATGAGGGGCTATATTACAACTGGACATTCATCTTAAAAGATCACATAAAAATCTAATCAATGGGGCTATTGGTCCGACTCTAGATGAAATCTATAGAATGTCTATTAAATCTAGTTTGAATCAAGGCCAAAGACCAGGTTTTTACTGAGGGTGTCCACCACTTGTGACACTTGCTTGCCGCCTTCATTTGTGTATGCGGCAGATAGTTGGTTTGTGACTTTCTTCATTATGTCATCGATACCTAAATGCGGATGTAGATTTAGCTGTTCACATAGCAGGCTAATGAACCAGGTTCCATTGTCTAGGCTTCTCCATGAGACATAGCCTGTTTTGGAAAAAAGCAAAGTAAAAAAACACTTCAAACTCATTCAGCAGTGCGACAATAAGGCCCACATGAAGCTTAATTGCCATTGCAACCGAATAACACAATGAAGGCAAACATTTTTTCAAAAGTTCTGCTAGAGAGCATTACTAAGAATGTATTGTTTAAAAGCAGTTCTTCTCTAATTATCAACAAATTTCACAGCACACATTTTAGGACCGCTCAATGAATGCACAAGCGTTGCAACTTGCAAAAGTTTACAAGAAATAGTTGACATAGCGCAACCCCCTAGCTTGATCCTTAAACAAAGGAAAGTTGGATTGAAGTGTTAGCCATTCAAAATAACTTCATTTGCCAAAATACTAAAATCTACGTAAATCTAACGCATGAAGAAAGCTCTCGTAGTTTACAGATACACTCAATGCCATCAAAGAGGTAAGAATTTTAATAAAATACCAAGGAAAAAGTCTATCATAAAATACTTCATTTTGTTTACTGATCTAAGCAGTCAGAGGCAAGTAACTATCTAAACATAACCATGTTGAGATTTTAAGCCAAAGATTACCTGAGGGTGTTGCAAAAGCCAAATAAAAGTCTGTGCTGCCTGGAAGCTCCTCGAAATTGATTGACGATGTGGCATAAGTTTTGCTGATACTGTCTTCATCATTACCACGGCAACACTGAACAATAAACAATTTCGGCTTATCCTTAAGGGTGGGACATTTCTCAAAAAGACTTATGACACTACCAAGATACAAAACACAACCATCGACTCCATAAACACCTTCTTTGCAACCATGGCTCAAAATGCATGCCACAAAACAATCACAATCTGCATGGCCAATTTCAGCAAAGTCCTCAAAAATTGAATACATTTCCTTTGCGCTTCTATTATCCTCAACTTTTACTTCGAATTTAAACTTGCGGAAAGTTTCTTTAAGCTTTAAAGCATCAACAGCAGTACCCTGTCTGTCATCTAACGCCACTTTTTTGCTATCATCAGTTCTGGTAGCACTGAAATCTTCATTGTTTATGATCAAGCAATAGCCACGAGGCACACTATTCATTTGGTACGTCTGGTCATGCTTCACACTAATGGTGTAAGGAAGCTCTACTTTTGTACTGCCTGGCACAGCATACACCAAATCATCACTCAGATTACTGTGGTCCTCACTGCAAAAATTGATGCTTCCCTCCGACGGTGAACAGCCTGCAGCACCCTTGCTGCTACTAAAACCACTAGGTGGAATCAATTTCTGGGAGTTTCTTGGGTTTTTGAGAATTTCTATTCCTAAAATAAAAACCACATCATTTGAAAAGTAACAATAATAATTGTAGCTGTAGTGATACCAAAAATCAAAATTCTGAAATACGGCATTCTACCAAAAATCCAAATATTAAACTTGGATTAAAAATCAAACTTCAAAATGATAGGTATTCAACAAGCTATGATGTCTAAATTTTGAATTCAAAAAGCCTAAAATCAGAATTATTTGGTGACAAAATCAAAATAAAGGATTCACTGTCCTCTACATAAAACCCAAGAACATTTGGTTGAAACAGATTTTGGTTTTTTCCTTTTGGTGATGTATTTAATGGCAAAATCACCAAATCTAAGCTCAGATTCTCAACAAAAACATTGGTTATTACAAAGGAGGGGGTGTTTAGACTTTGACAGCAAATACAGACAGGCTTTTTTGTCAGTGGCCCTCAAATGCAATCCAATAATATGAAGTTTCTTAAAAAGTATGTGTATCAAAGTACATGTAGTGTTCAAAGTCTATGACCTATGATGAAATTTGGAACAAAGGATGTTTCACAAACAGTGACTCAGTTGATATAAGTTGTCCTTTATATGTATTCCAAAAACCATTTATAAAAATATGTGTGGCACACTACTTGCGACATGGATATTTATATTGCAGTGATTTTTTTAAACACATATTGCATCAATCAATTTCAGTCTTCTTTTTGCATTTGGAATAAGAACTTATTAAGTCTTATCACACTGAAACAAGTTCTTAATTACAAGATGCATGATTTAGGAAAACAGCCTCTAGGTTCTTATTTTTGTAGGTTTTTATATGCAGGATTTACTAAAATGCATTTTTACACAAGATGTAAACTGCTAAAGAATTAGATAATTATGATAATGATAAACAAATACACTAAACTATATTACTTTTTTCCTTTTCTGCAGCAACATCATATCTGCTCATTTTTTGCATGAACTGACAGGTCTTTTCAGATAAATCAGCCCTATGGATGGATTTCAAAATGTCTGATAAGAATCCTAGTCCACCAGGGGTATGAGAGATCAAACTTTCCTCATGCAGCACTTTCATGAGTTGTGTGGGATTAGTAATTTGTTCCTTGGTAGAAGCTGAAAAAGAAGTAGGTCCTTGCTGAAGAAATTGCTGACACTGTCCCAAAACAATAATGTAGGTTTAATGTTTAGCTATCTTTGGAAAAATTACATATGTTTGCAGCTGTTTTAATTCATAAAATGTGCACCTGATAATGTCCATCACTATATAATCTTTATTGCTTGCAAGAAAATGTTAGTATAATATGATGTAAATACAAACATTGGGAAATCAACTTTTAAAATGAGCAAAATTTTATGAGTATTCTATCAGATTCGTGTGTCTCCTTTTGGATGAATATCTAAACGGGAAGTACTATTTATGTGAACTTTTCAAGAAACTTTCAAGAACTTGTGGTATTTTCTTCAAAGTAAAGCATTTTCTACCTACAAATATTTAAGTCTCTCTATATATTTCCATATTTTCATCATCCTTCCAGTATGGAATCATTGTCTGGGGTCTTCTTTATGAAGTCCATACCAAATCAATCAATCTTCTACAAAAAATTGTCAGAGCTTTTGCTATCAAGGGTCTCACATTTCCATCTTCATCTCCTTTCTCAGAGTCAAAACCCTTTAAATTTTATGATTTAAATGAGTTAAAACTGCTAACATTTGTCTGCATTTGAGTCAGCTAGTATGATTTCTCCCACCTGTTTTCGCGACATTTTGACACTATGACATACGTTATTGATGTTCTTGTGTTCTCTAGTTTCTGTTTTTAATTCTGTAACGTGTTAGGGTTTTGTTAATTAGCTGTGTTGCGTGCAGTGCCTGTGATTGATCTTAATCTTGTAAACAAGTATTGTATTGTCTTATGTCAATGTGTCATTTCTGTTATTGTGATCACGTTCATTGTTGTAGAGTGATGTATTACTGTTGATTTCAAACAAGACTGACTAATGGTCACGAAATACACTGAATATAACACTGAGTATAATTTGAGATGACAATCAACAGTAATACCTCACTCTACAACAATGAACGTGATCACAATAACGGAAACGACATATTGACATAAGACAATACATACTTTTTTACAAGATTAAGATCAATCAAATGCACTGCACGCAACACAGCTAATTAACAAAACCCTAACACGTTACAATTCATATAACTAGGTTTTTGTAGTATTAAAGAAAAATTTGAATTAAATGAAACTAAATCAAATCAAGCCAAATAAAATCTGTTAATCAGTATGTATGATACAGGGCGGCTACTAGGTGATATTTTTTTGATGCGTAATACTTTGCTGAACAGTGGCGTCGGGACAAAACTTTGATATAATGGGAAATTATCCAAAAAAGAGTAAAACTGTAGAATCGGGATTCAACAGAAAAACATTTTGATGTTTGAGTTTGATGGTACGGTACCAGAGGACTTCAGATGGTACCCCCACCCTTTCCCGACTGTCATGGTATTGGCAGATGAAGCTCATGTTTCATTGGTAATACGGTTCCATAGGATACTTAATTTTATCAAATGTGGGGGCAAGGCCCTGCTGACGTCCATGCAAGGGAAATTTTAAGCAAATAGAGTTACCTGGAAGGTCCGTCACAAACAAGATACCTTTCAAATTATTTGCAGATAAATCTTCGCTCAATTTATAAAGAAATAGTCTAAATTCCCATTCGTCATCATCAGCTTTCCGTACGGGAATGTTGTCGGATTCCATGTCGAGGAGAGTAACTTCATAAATCGTGAAAGCATTCAAAGTGGCCTCGTATCGATGTAGGATGAAGTTCCGCGTTCCTGCCACTGATCAGCTTTTTTGAGAGATCATGGTTCCGGTGTCATCATCATCATAAAACAGTTTGAGTCGGATGACTCGCTGTGGCCCTCTTTACTAATCGCCTCCACTCAAGTCTGTTCTGAGCGAGTCGAATTGCTTCTTTGACACCCAATCCGGTAAGTTGCCTGATGTCGTCCCAGTATCTCGTTTTAGGACGTCCACGACCTCTAGGACCGTAGACCATGCCGGTCAGGAGCACATTGTCGAGGTGGTGGTCCCTGCGCAGAATGTATCCTATAAACTTCAGTTTTCTGCGTAACCTTATGCATTTCGGTCCGGGTACATGGCAATTTTGGTTATGCAAAAACGCACCTAAGCACATAAAGAAGAGGTAACCAAAAAGAATGGTAGAATGGAGCCTTTCTCTTTGAACTTCACTAAACTAAAAAAAACTAGTTTGTTTACGAAAAAGCTTAGTTGCAGACATAAATTCAATTTGACGCATGAACCTATAGGAACGCAAGATTTTGATGTGCGGCGTTGCTATCATGAATGTCTTGAGGACCCTCCGTTGACGAGTTGAAACTTCGATGTGGTCTTATTTAACGTGCAGAGAACACGGAGTCAGAGGAGCTTCAGCAAGACACGTGTTGACTTTAACTGGGGTTATCGTAACTGAAGAATTGAATCTATTTAAACAAATATATACTAAATGGATCGTTCTAAATATAATCGAATGACGCCAGGGAAACAAAGCATAGGTAGGGAGAGGCAAGGTGACGACGGATGATCAATGGAGAGGAAATGCTACGTGAGCAGAGTAGTGTTTTGATGCTGATGATCTCCATGGTGATTAATGATTTTGATGTCATAATTGCCGGTTGGAAAATGCCTTGTGTGTTAGGTGGAAGTGGCGTGTGATGAATGGGCAGAAATGAGTGAGTGATGTGAGATGGAAAATAGGCCTAGGCAGGGTCACTACAAACCCAGGTCATAATAAAAGGATAGTGAAGAAAATCTAGAAAAACTCGATTCAAAAGGTAGTAAATGTGTGATTTATAAAACATCAGCAGGTAGTATGAAAAATTAAAAAGTAAATTCAGATTTTAATTAAAACTCCATCCCCTGAAAATTGTTGAATATCTGATGGCAGAAGTTCATCTTTCACACTGGAAAGATCGATCTCGGATCCTGTCACCGAAATATCGATCGAGCGTAAGCAACTTTGCTTGACACAATAAAAATAATTTCGTGCAACTTGGTGCCATTTACCATTCCGCTTGAGATAGAATGGTTTGGAGCTGTAGTGTCAGATCAAAAATCTTTGCATTGCTTGCTGCTTTTCCTTGAAGGGGGCCCTGCATGCTTCCCACCTTTTGGCTCTTGTTTTCTGGCCAACCTTCATCATAAGATATCTATATTTGATTTTAATTTTTGAAGCTTTGGGTGTTGCCAGGACTTGTTGTAGAGATCCTGGAGGACTTGGGTTTTCGATTGCTTTTGCTACTGCATGCACGAGCTCCGAAATGCAAACAGCGCACTCAAAATCATCGTTGTCTTGGAGTTTTCTCTCTCCTTTGCATTTAGCATGGATCCATCTTGGGCATGACATACATTGTAGCTAGAAAAAAATGCGAGTTTCTCGTTCAAATTTGTTTTCTGATTTTTACAAAAATCTATTATGTGACGAATGAATATTTGTAGTTAACGTTTGGTGGTCAAAATAGATAGGCGATCAAAAGTATACTTTTTCTCGTTATTGTATCGTCGGGTAAGTACAGATGTAGATAATTCCCGTATTTAACTGCATATATTATATAATTCTCTTGTTGAATTGATAGCCTTGAAGTTTAAAAAAAATTAAAGAAAATTGCCCAGTCAAGCACTTACTGTAACATCATCACCTTCGTAAAAAGAGCAAACGCTGCACCATCCATTTTCTCTGCCATCTGCAGTATGAGAAAAGGGTTGTTAAATTCTTTATATGAAGATCCATTTGGATACAGCCCCCCTGAAAAGCAGTTTGCTGGTCTGTAAGGGCTACAGTTTTAAATAAAAATGAAAATTTTCAAAAAATAAGTAACAGTTACAAATCTATACAAAGTATTATGCACATATTCAGACATTTGCTGATGTAGAATAACTGTATGGAAAAAATCTTCAACGTTTTCACTTTCATATATTTTTGCAATTAAGTGAGAAATATCTCACCTGACGATGCAACAAGTAATTCTGCGATTTCGTTACGGTATCTTTCCAAGTCCGCAGTTTTATTTGCAATGTTTGCGTGTCCTTCAGCAATTATCTGTTCTGCAAACTGATAGCAATACAGATAAAATTATTTTTCCATGACTGAGTACCACAAACAGAAAATTAATTTTTTCAGACAGACAAAAACATACAGTCTTCTAAAATTAAGTAAAAATTTATTGAGCTAAACTCGCCTAGACTAACAGGTACCTTTCAAATTTGCTATACTTCTTCTTTATCCTTAATACTACTTGATACAAACAGAAAGCATACCTTCATTGTGTAGACATCGCAGTTAAATCCATCAGTTTGTTTTGGATGTGATAGCGGTACGTATCTCCACGCAATTGTCGGTGCGTTGAGATATGCCACCCTGTTTTGCCAGAATAATCTAAACAAACAATAACAGTAGAAATATAGTCATTTAGGCATAGAAAGAGCCTTGAATTCATTATGCAGCAATTAAAAAATAAGCTATACAGTCAAATAAATAATATATGGGTATATTCTCCATACTTCCAGTTTTTCATGAGTGTTGCCACCTGACTTTGAAGCTCACCAAATGAATTAAGGAACATTAATGTTCCTTCTTTGGGCTTAACCATCTGCAAACAGAATAGAGACTATAGAGATTAGTGATTAAACCGCTTTATCGTGGAAGTTAGAATCGATGACCATCAAATGTGAATGAGACGACTTGCATGTAAAAAATTCAGGAAGACGGAACTGCGAATTTTTTCAGACGACTTACAACTAGAGTCCAATGACATGAATTCATGTTGTATCCATCAACCACAAAGTCGTATTCCTCAATGTTTACCTTCAAAAAAACATCTGTGAGTGTATTTCCGAAAAGCAACAAAAATATTCGAAACTCATTTATGTATTTTATTATTCATCTATTATTTTGCTGGAGAGGGGCCTAAATTTTCTCTAACAGGCTGAGCTTTCGTCGTCAAGGATGAGTGTGTTTGTCATATTTTTCTATTTAAATTCACACGATGTAGTGATTGTAATCAAACAAAGGAAATCTTTTTTTATTAGCCAGAGTAAACTATTCTCATTTTCATTCAAGCAATTCGTGTTTCTGATTGGCCTATTTCGGTCCACAACTGGGTATATCTATTTCCTAGCGTAGAGTATATCTATACACAGAAGAGTGTTAGACGAAAAGCTTTAGTTTACTAAAATGTTTTTTCAAAGCCATTTTTAATTTTGGTACTACCAAAAGATTGTTTGAATTCTTACCTTCCTTAGCTTTTGCTTGTAGCACAGTCCATTGCAAATTTTGGACATGATGCAGGAGCCAATGACCAAGATCTTTGTCTGTGAAAATTATCTTTATTATAAATGTTTGCTTGCCCAGATAGATTTACGAAACATATCTAGTAGCAATTTTCAAGCCTCTTTCTTACGTTTCTTTATAAATAACCGTTAAAGATAAAGACTTTTACACTGCATAAAGCAATAACATCATCAAATTTTGAATTGCTTTCTAAAAATTTGCAGAGTCATCAGAACATTAGTTCCAGGTAGTTATGCACTTTATACTTACATTTTGGTTGCTGTATAGCCTGGACAGAAGAACCAAATACACGTATATCACCTATAAGATAAAAACACAGCTGGCTGCTAATTGTTTCTGTAACATCGTTTTCTCACATTTGGCAACATCTTATATCATAGCCACTAATTTTTCGATTGAATTAAAGTCAAAAATTCCTAGTAGCTACACGCTTTGCAATCACATAATATATACCATAATTAAATTTATAAAACTATTTTCTAAATATATTTCCATTCATAATGTGTAAATTTTGCCCAGAACTCATGTAAAGTAAAGCATTTTTTTACACAGATCAAGGTTTTTTTGAGCAGTTAAAACGCACTATTTATTGCAAAACCTGTGATAGGAACTTTTTAATCTTAAAAAACTTTTCTCGTTAAAAAACGTAAAATTCCAATACATTCTTCGAATTGTACTTACCTCATCTGAAAGGTATGATTCGCCCTTCAGCTCTAAGATTCGGTTATCGCTGGGCTTATTCCATTGCTGTTGCTTACGCAATATCCAACACCGCCACATTCCCATATGGTTTCAACGACTAGAAAAAATCAGAAAATATTATGTTGAGCTGGGTTACAACGTCCAAAATAGAAGGCTAAAATTTTATTAAAAGGTAAAAATATCTAGTACTAATTGTAACACCCAAGAACACTTGTTTAAACATAACAGGTTGGAAAAAAAGAGAGCTAATTGAAATTGTCACTGTTATGAGAGCAAGCAATTCTTACCAGCGTTGGGAGGCAATTCCTGTTTTCGTAGAGCCTTGTCAGATGATCGTAGGTGGACACTTAGGTCGTCATCTTCTATCAAAATCACCTGCGATTTTGTGACAAACGACGAAGATACCTTGAATGCATACGCCTCCCCATTATCTTCATCATTCGTCTGGCTGACAATGATGCCCTCATCTTCCTTTTTAGGCTCGGTTCTAAAAACTATAGGCGAAGATTGCACATTCATTTCTGGATAACCTTTGAGGTTATGCTCAAACTGTTCCTGATTTGGCAACATGCTATCATCTTCACAGGAACCAGTCACATTAGCATTATCTGCAAAAGCAATTTCAGAATCATCATTCTCGTGATTTCTTGATTTGCTCTCTTCCTTCATGTTCCGATCTACAATCTCTTCAGCCTCATTCTCGCCTAATCGACGGTAGGATTTGGCACCAGATTATTTGTGTTGTCTTCCGCGGCCTCGTCTCAGTTTTACTTTCGGTTTTTTCTTCTTCGAAAATCCAAGGTTTTAGGTAATTTATGTTTTTTTCACTTTTTTACCATCAAGGAAGACATGCTTTGATCCAACAATCTTCGAAATTGTATACGGTCCTGTCCATTTCTTGGCAAGCTTGTCTCCTTTGCGAGTGGTTTGACGAGCAGTGAACAGCAGCACCTTTTAACCAACAGAAAATGTAATGGCCTTCTTTCCATCAGGGAGTCTTCTTTTTCTGTAGTACTTTTCTTGCTTCTCTTGTGAAATCTTGATGTTTTTCTTTGCAATCTCATTTTTCTTTCCTTTCACGTCATTTATCTTGTTGACGAAGGCAGCAATGGTATCTTCTAATGGGAGCTGTATTCTCTTCTGCAAAGAGATATTGTTGTCGTTAATAGATGCAATCTCTAATTTGCTTCAGCATTCAAGTGTCCAATAAAGCAGGAAATTTGATGTAAATAATAATGAATAATCATAGTGCATAGTTGTTTTGGGAAGCTACGCCTTCTTAGCTAAGGGTGTGACACCCCAAAACAAACCCCGTAGAGCTTTTTCTTGTTCTGATTGAAAACAGTATTGGGTCAATAAGCTCATGCCAATATTCAAGGGACTCCTCCTCTGAAAGAAGCTTCTCTAAACGCCTTAAAGTAAATTTAAGATATAGATTCAAAAGTGAATTAATGGAGTTTATGATCCTCAAAGATAAGCATTTTACTCCAGAAAATATTTTATTGATAGAAAAAACAAGTTAACATTTTTAAACTCCACTTTTAATACCGTAAAAGCTCTATTAAGGCCCCGGGCTTTATTTTTCTTCATTTGCTCTTACATTATTAGGGTGTAAGCAATGCGATGGCTAGGGAGGTATGCAGGCCTCATTTGCCAACAAAATGAGTGAGACAACCTTCATTTGCCAACAAGTTTGAATATTCATCGAAAAAGCACCCACACATGGCTTAAAATTCTCGTTTTTGAGAACGTTGCTCGAAATTGTTTAATTTGTTCTTTACTTTTGACCAATTTTGAGGCTCGTGTTCTATGAAATTCGTCTTATAAAAAAGAGTTTTTTCGACAAAACGGAGCGCACCAAGATCATGAGTATTAAAATCACAACATGCTGCATAATAAATCAACTATTTACCTTTTTATATTCTGATTTATTTTTTCGTCTGAACCATTTGTCTGCGAATGGTATGCTGCCGTCATCTTGTGATTAACGCCAAGAATTTGGTAAAACTCTTTGTTCAGCTAGTAAAAAAGAAATAGCCATTTCTTGATTTTTATTCAGCCTACCGATCTTTATTGGCGTAAATGTAGAAAATAAAACACGATTTCCGCTTTAAAGAGGTATTATTGTGGAAAAAAGGATTTGGGAATGGTGTCAGAACTGCAGCAATAACAACAAAAGGTTAGCAATATCTATCTATAAATATAAATGTACATAGCTAATCATAAGGCAAAGGCTGACAAGAGGAAAATCTTTCCTCAAGGGTGCTACCCAATTATATCGAACCACTCTTGGTCGGAATCGAACTCCAGTTTGCTGCTTCAAAAACCCCCGCTCATTCCACTGAGGCAAAGGGTCCATACTTTATATATATATATATTTATGTTTATATATATTTATATATATTTATATATACAGAAACCATACCTTGCTGATTTCAGGGATTCTTAGCAAACTATTTTACGAAAAAGCTCCATCCTTTCAGAAAAAAGAAATGGTGGTGTGGGAGGGGGGGTCTAGATTTATATTTGTATTAGATCAGGTCGGTGCAGGGGTGTTGAGAACTTACATAATTTGCAAACTCTCTGCCTTGGTCTGTTAAAACCTTTTCAGGGGACCCATAGCGACAAAACAACTTCACCAGGCAACGTGCAACTTCTTTCGCTGACTTTTCTGGTATCGGAAATGCTTCTACCCACTTTGTGTAATAATCGGTGCAGGTGAAAATGTATTTATTGCCCTTTTTTGTCACAGGATAGGCACCCATCAAGTCGATTCCAATCATCTGCCATGGCTTTGTCACCTGGTAAGAACGTTGCCAGCTGATCATCTTTTTTTATAAGAACCAGTAAATTTAAGTTCAGGCTGACTGTTCTTAATTTTTCGAAAATCTGAGGCTGGATTGTTCTTAATTTGTTCTTAATCTAATAGGGTGTTAAGCAGGGCGGGTGCTAGCTTGTTCGCTCTAGGGTGCTGTTCAGGCCTCATTCGTCAACAAAGTGAGTGAGACAGCCTTAATTTGCTGACAAGTTTGAATATTCACCGAAAAAGAACCCTCGCATCGCTAAAAATCCTTGATTTTGAGAAAAAACGTTGTTCAAACTGCATTTTCCAGAAGCTCAGCCTCAGCTTGTTCTTGATTTGTTCTTAATTCTTGACCAGTTTTTGAGGCTCGGGTTCTTATGAAATTGTTCTTATAAAAAAGAGTGTACATTACAGATTTTTTCAAAAAAACACCTTCTTTTTACGCAGTATTCTCAAAAGTGCTTGATTCAAATTAAAAGAATACTTTTATAAAGAACAATCAAGGTTTTTCTTCACAGTTTTTAATTTTGAACAAAGCTCGGATAGAGTCGAAAAATTGCTCATAGAAATGAAAAAGTTTCCATTTGATAGCTTTAAGTACAATATGAACTTTTTATACCTGCGAGAGAAACTCAAGCAAACAAAAAGCGTATCTTAGGGAAACCTTTGCACGCATCTGCAATCTTTAGAGAGTCCATAAACGGCCTTTTAACGATTAAACCTCGATTTGAAAGAAATTAGAATTTAAAAGCGGTACCACCAACTTGTCGATGGTACATCCTCAATGACCATTGCTAAAAAGCTCAAAATAGCCAAATCAAGCCCATGCAAACAAATCTTTAATATAGACATTTACCTTTGGAGCCTTGGAGTATCCTAAGTTTAATTGATAAGTATACTTTTGCAAATAGTTTATATTTACGTAATCTAACCTCGATGCATTCCAAATCTACGTCAACATTTCTGAGAGGCTGACCAGTCCTATAGCATTTCATGCATCTTGAGCGCTGTGGAAGAAGCATGGTGTTGAATAAATTTATTTCGAAGCTATTGTTGTATAGTGAGGCTCCTCCGCATAGCGTTGCATAATTACTATGCAATCGACACATGAGTTACTATTGCACCACTATTAGGCACTTTAAGCATGCACGACGATAACCATAACGATAACCATAGACTGGAACGTCATCGTTTCCGTTATCGTTGTGGTGAAATCAGATTAAGCAAGGACAACCATAGGGGGCGGCTGTCAGAATGGCGCACGTCCTTCTTTACGAGAGTTTTGTTTACGAGAGTATTGTTTACGTATGTTTTAAATCTCAATTATTTGTCATTTTAGAGTTAAATAAAATACAGCTTTAAAAATATTAACAGCAGTGGGAATATCGCTTTCAATCTATGTCTAATTTATGACAAAAAATTGGCTCCTTAGTCAAAATTTGCGAACATTTGGCCTAGATCTAATCTAAACTTCCAATTTGGGACTACGAAGTTTTGTCTTGAAAAAGGTACACATGAGAGTTCAAAGACGAGTCCAGATTTGAGAACCCAGGGCACGCTTTTTAATTAAATGTATTTGACATTTTCTTTCATTTCATTTAATCTCTTTCCGCACTGCGTGTCAACCAGTCGGTCTTTTGCTCATCATGGGCACTTGATCGCTGAAATAATTTCCTTAAAAACAGTTTTCTGAAGGGTTTTCAGTGCTAACTAAGGGAATTTAATTATCTACTTTCGATGTCAACTTTTACAAAAAGAATTTTAATCTGCCAGGCTATGAAAACAAACTTCCTGCATGAATCTCAAAACATCGAGAAGTCGGTAGGCCCATATCGTCGTGAAAACAATTTTAAATCCTTCAAAAAGTATCAAAAACTCAGAACTTATCCAGTTGGCTGGTGGTTGAATGATATTCAAGCGATATCCAGTTCAAAATCCACAGTAATGCAAAGAAATTCATCACAAAATCCTATCGTTGTCAGAGAACGATAGATTTGGTTTCTATCGTTCTAGAACGATACGTGGGAACGATAACGGTAGGGGAATCTCCTATGGCGCGTGCGCACTAGGAAGGAAATGCCTCCTATGGTTATCGTTATGGTTATCGTTGTCCATGCTTAAAGTGCCTAATGCATCGATTGCACCATGTAGAATTAACTGACTCTGATTGGACATTTATTTCATCATCTCTCTTTTTATTGGACATTTATTTCATCATCCTTATTTTCATTGGACATTTTGCTATTGCACCATCTATTGTTTTGTATGTATAAAAATGTAGCTTTGCTGTAGACATATATATATATACACACAGATACAGAGTTTTGAGAGAAGTAGAATTAGACGCCAGACGAGAAGTAAGACGCAAGAAAAGATTTAGCCGTGTTTCAAGGTCGTAAGTTTCTTTTAATTTACCTTTCGATTAACTCACGCAATTTATGTTAAATCGCCAGTGTAAGATTTAACATCTGGTGCCCCGTGTGAGGAACATAGAAGAAGCTTTGGAAACTTTGAGTCGAGATCAGTCATTCTTAATTTTAAAGCCGCATAGTCCAGAACCGAAGAAGAAGTCGCCGACAGAAGAAAACAAAAAAAATTGAAGACGAACTTTCAGAGACGTTGTAATAGAACATTGGTATCAAATTCAATATTTGCAGTTAGAAGAGTTACCAGTTTTGCTGCAAAACTTTCATTTGTGGTGTCCACGAGTGTTCTTTGTAGATTTTATTGCGTCATCATACGTAATCCCGTCGTCGTCGTGAAAATTGTAGTTGTAGAAGTAATTCAGGATGTCCGTTGAAGAAGCTCAGAACACCGCCGTACACGAATTGCAGCACCAAATGACTGCCATGCAAGCAGCCTTGGAAGGGAATTCACAGGCCAGTCTTTTTAAACCAAAAGTGTTTAATGGGTTCCCAAACGAAGATGTCAACGAGTGGCTCCTCCAGTTTGAACGTTACTCCAAATTCTATAACTGGACAAATCAAAAACGATTAAATGCCCTTTCTTTGCTCCTGGGTGGATCTGCCCTCGCCTGGTATCGTACTTTACCAAATGGAGTAACTTCTGATTTCCACGAATTAGTGGAAGAACTCAAAAAGCGTTTTGGCTGTCAGAGTCTCGAATTCCTGTTCCGACAAGAATTGTATAGCCGCAAACAGGGTCCAAATGAGCCACTTGCCCTGTACACCGAAGACATAATACGCAAATGTCAACGTTTGTCCTTGTCCGATACGGACATGATGAACATTTTTGTTAATGGCCTAAATGATTCCATCAAAACACACGTGATTTTGAACCAGCCAAAATCGTTTGCTGAGGCAGAAAATCTTGCGCGCCTTCGTGATTCTGTATTTAACGCCAGCCTCCATAGTCCTCCACAGCTAACTAGTACCATGCCAGCACAAGACCAGCGCATTAAAGAGCTCGAAGGCCAAGTAAATCGTTTGCTTTCACTCGCAAGTCAGAATGTGCGCCCTGATACCACAGCCATGTCGCCCGCTGCCCCTTATTCAACGGTAAACAATACTGTCGCTGCACCTATTCATGCCGTTAATCCTTCTAACGATTTGTTTGCTTTCAAAAACGACATCATAGCAGCTATCCAGACGGGGTTCCAAGGTGCGCACCGAAACAACCAAAGCATGCATGAAACGAACTTCCGGCCTCCCAACACTTTCGTTAGGGGCAGAAATTTACGAAGTACCGATGGCCGACCAATATGCAACAACTGTAATCGCGTAGGTCATGTGGCTCGCTATTGTTGGGAGAATATGCAGAGAGGCCAGCAGCCCCAGTTTCGTGCACGCCCCCGTGATTTTGCAGGTCAACAGCCACAGCCCCAAACTCGTCAACAGGAACGCGGTTCGTATCCTTTAAACGGGAGAGGGCCCTCACAATGGGGACACTGAGGGCCCCAGAATCACCCAACCGAAATCATAGAGCCCCGGTAGTCCCTCCCAGTCATGACCCAGAATTTGAATCCTGGGTCCGCCGAAGAACAACGTCGAAAGAGACCCAAACTGAGCCTCTTGAAGTGCTCCCTAGCCCCGTCAAGGATACAAGTTCTCCACTTAATGCCGAGACATTGCATGCCATTTCCATCCCATCTAATGTTTTAATTTGGGGAACCGTTCTCAAGCAACCTGTCAAACTGCTAGTGGACACTGGCGCAGCAGTAACTGTTGTCAGTGAAAGGTATTTTCACGACGTTTTGCGAATAAAATACCCGTTGACGCAGAAACAGCATTTTGACACCATTAAAACAGCGAACGGAAGCACAGTGCCCGTCACCGGCGCAACTTCGTTTGATATTTCCGTCGGCCTCCGTGACTACCTTTGCGACGCCATAGTGGTCCCCAATTTGTCTTATAATGTTGTCCTTGGGAGAGACTTTTTGCATAAATACCGTGCAGTAATAGATGTTGGACATGAACAAGTAACCTTTGCTGAAAATAACACTGTCCCTTTTGCCACTGGTGATTCCCCACCGAACATTTCTGAAGTTCGATTAGCAAACACATTTGTTATAGACGGCAGTAGTGAAGTCATAATTCCTGCCTTTTTGACGTCATTTCCCTCTGAGCCCGTGATTGGTTTAATCGAAGGGATACCAAAGCTTTCCGATCGTTACCATTTGTTGTGTGCGTCCACTCTCTGCAAGCCCGATGCTGACGGTAGGGTTACTCTTCGTCTGTTAAACCCGTCCGATAGTCCGGTGTTACTTCACAAAGGTACCACTGTGGGAGAATTTACAGCAACGTCCACCACCGATGAAGTTATCACCCTTCAGTCTGATCCCTCTGTTTCAGTTGTTGACTTGTCCGCAGTTCCACCTTCAAACGATGCTTCTAACAAATATCGTGGGTTGCCAAGTCCCAACCTAACCTCCGAAGAAAATCAGCAGCTCGAAACCCTGTTAGCTCAATATGAAGATATTTTTGCTAAATCTAGTCTAGATTTAGGCAATACAACAATCATTCAGCACCAAATTGATACGGGTGATGCCTTGCCTATTAAACAGCAACCCTATCGTGTCTCCCAGTCTCAAAAAGCGTCAATTGAAAGTCACATCAAGGACATGCTAAATCAAGGTATCATTGAAGTTTCTTCCAGTCCCTGGAGTTCCCCCGTGGTGCTTGTCAAGAAGAAAGATGGTGGTACTCGCTTTTGCATAGATTATCGCCGCCTTAACGCAGTTACCCGTAAGGACAGTTATCCGCTGCCTCGAATAGACGATGCTTTAGATTCTCTCGCTGGATCAAAATATTTTCCACCTTAGATCTTTGTAACGTTTAATGTTAGACGGGTTCTTCTTATGATGGTGAAGAGACAGTTCGCTGCGATGGGGCTAGGCCAATGGGCCTAAGCCCCGAATAAGTAGAACACGAGAGAGACTCTATTCTGATGTTGTCTTTATTCGTTCAACAGCAAGACTAACGCTAAAGTGAACAACGCACACACATAACATGAACGGAAGGTAATTAAGATCACAATACAAAAGGCACAATACATGTTGACAGACAAACACATTGCCATTAGAAAGGCGTTAACTGACACAACAGGACTCAACAGCACATGTGACTATAACACGCAACTGAGATATTACAAAACATATCACACACTAAAGCCAACCGTTACATCATCCCCTCTCTACAAAAAGTAAATACGTTAAAATGAACATTTCTAGAAACAGACGACTAAAAATAAAAGGTCCAAAGAGTCATTAAGGCCCGGAGGCATAAACCGGCAAGCAAAGGTAGTGCCTACAACATCACTTGGTGTTCCCAGCTTCAAAACAGCATCTTTGAAAATAAACGTCTAATTGGGAGGATCCTCCGTCCTCCTGCTGCAACCCTTCATGGCCAGCACCCACTTCCTATGTTACAAAAATAATGGCGTCGTCTGATTTCCCTTGAATGTCATTGTTGCGTATTATTTTCTCCGATAAGTGATGTCAGCAACAGTGGTCTTGAGCCCAACTTTAATTAATAATCAGCCAAATTGAAAAGATCGTTAGTTTGAAGCAAAAGACAGCCTCTCTCTTCACCACCGTGAGTGAAACAACTTACTACTCTGCTTCCGATGTCCATCCCTCTCTTCACCACCATCCCACTCCTGTCACCAAATGTAACGTTTAATGTTAGTCGGGTTCTTCTTATGATGGTGAAGAGACAGTTCGACGCGATGGGGCTAGGCCAATGGGCCTAAGCCCCGAATAAGTAGAACACGAGAGAGACTCTATTCTGATGTTGTCTTTATTCGTTCAACAGCAAGACTAACGCTAAAGTGAACAACGCACACACATAACATGAACGGAAGGTAATTAAGATCACAATACAAAAGGCACAATACATGTTGACAGACAAACACATTGCCATTAGAAAGGCGTTAACTGACACAACAGGACTCAACAGCACATGTGACTATAACACGCAACTGAGATATTACAAAACATATCACACACTAAAGCCAACCGTTACATCTTCAGTCAGGGTATCATCAAGTCACTATGCACCCAGATTCCAAAGAAAAAACTGCTTTTATTTCACACGCTGGGTTGTATCATTTTAATGTACTCAGTTTCGGATTAACCAATGCGCCTCCACAGTTTCAAAGGCTGATGTCTCGCGTTCTTCATGGTCTCGAATGGAAGGTGTGCCTCGTATACATCGATGACGTCATCATTTACTCTTCCAGTTTTGAAGAACATTTATCTCGCTTGCAGCTTGTTTTCGATCGTTTGCGTGCTGCTAATCTCAAGCTGAAACCTTCAAAATGTCATTTTGCTTGTGATGCTGTTAATTATCTTGGTTTTATTGTTTCATCAGAGGGTATCGCGCCAGACCCTTCCAAATTAGACGCTGTACGGTCGTTTCCGACACCACGTACCGTTAAAGATGTCCGCAGTTTCCTCGGCTTATGCAATTATTATCGTCGTTTTGTTAAAAACTTTGCACAGATCGCCTCGCCTCTTAATCGTTTAACGAGAAAAGATGTTCGTTTCTCGTGGGATTCTGATTGCGACCACGCTTTTTCTGAACTGAAAAATCGTTTATGTTCGCCGCCGATTCTCGCTTATCCCAATTTTGAGTTGCCATTCCATCTCTATACTGATGCCAGTCAGTACAGTCTTGGTTATGTTCTGGGTCAAGTCGTTGATGGCAGAGAAGTTGTTCTTGCCTATGGCGGTCGCGAGCTTAGCGATACGGAGACGCGGTATAGCACCACTGAACGAGAAGCTTTAGCCGTTGTAGATGGTATTAAACGCTATCAGCCTTACCTCACTGGTCAATCATTTCTCGTCCATACTGATCATGGCAGTTTGTCATGGTTGATGAAAGTTAAAGATCCTACAGGTCGACTCGCTCGTTGGGCATTGCAGCTCCAGCAGTATGATTTCCAAATCATTCATCGCTCTGGTTCTTCTAACGGTAATGCAGATGCTCTTTCCCGCCGCTCTTATTCCAAGCCTGCCCCTCGTTATCATCTGTTAATATGGTTGCTGTTGCCGAAATAGCCACGTCTGTTGCAGCTCTCGATCATCCTTGCCCACCACCTGAAACTTTGTACAAACTTCAACGGGAAGATTCCAATCTCATAGATATTATTCGTTATCTCGAGTCCAGCGATTTGCCATCCGATGATAAAGCCGCGCGTTCCTTGCTCTTGTCTATCGATTCGTTCTTCTTAAATGAACACGGTATCCTTTGCCATCTCTGGAGTCCCGGTAAACGTCGTGTTCAACAATTATGCGTTCAAGTCGTCATTCCAGCGTCCTTACGCCATGAACTTCTTGTTGCCTGTCATGACCACTGCACAGCAAGCCACCTCGGTATTACCAAAACATACGACAAGATACGTACCCGCTATTATTGGCCGAACATGTTTAAGGACATAGAACACTGGTGTAATTCATGTGTTGACTGTTCTATGAAGAAGATTCCTCGTGGACGTCGTCGAGCTCCATTGTTGCCAATTCCAGTTGAAGGTGCTTTTGATAGAATTGCCATGGATATTCTCGGTCCTTTTCCGGAAACTCACGATGGAAATCGGTATATTCTCGTCTTCTCCGACTATTATACGCGATGGCCCGAAGCCTTTGCCTTGCCTTCTACCGAAGCTCCACGTGTCGCCCAAATTCTCATTGATGAAATTCTCGCTCGCCACGGTGCTCCACGTGCCTTGCTCTCTGATCGCGGGCCTAACTTTCTAGCGTCCATCGTTAAGGAAGTGTGCAAGATTATGAACACCCGTCGTCAGCTAACAACGGCCTATCACCCTCAAACCGATGGTCTTGTTGAGCGATTTAATGCCACTTTAGCGGAAGGCCTATCTATGTACGTCAGCGCTAACCAGAAGGATTGGGACAAGCATATTCCCATGGTCTTGTTTCCTATCGCGTTTCTCCTAATGCCACCACCGGAGAGTCTCCGTTCTATCTCCTGTACGGACGAGAGCCACGTTTGCCAATCGACGCTGCGCTGATTTTACCGGATTCTAAATTATCGTCGTCCGTTGCCAAACTTCGCGCTGAAATTGTCCACAACTTGGAAAACGCGCAATCTATCATTAAGTCCAATACGCAACTTGCACAGCAGAAGATGAAAGCCTACTACGATTTGAAAGCGACTCCTGTTCCCTACGATGTTGGTTCGCGAGTTTGGGTTTATACGCCCAAGAGCCGAAAAGGTCTTTCGAAGAAATTACAGCACAATTATCATGGTCCGTATCGTATCGTCGCCAAGCTCTCACCAGTGCACTTCAAACTACGTACCCTTGATAATCGCCCGGTGTCTGTTCCCGTACATGCCAATCGTTTAAAGCCTTTTTATGATCCTGCTGATCGCCCTATTGACCCGCCCGCCGAAGACCCTTCCCTCCCAGATCTCATCGATTCCGATTTGCCTCCGGACAGTTTTCAGCCCACTGATGCGTCGTTGCCGCCACCGAATCGTTCTGACCCGCCTGTTCCCTCTGTCTCGGATGAACCTCCGATTACACGACCTGAGGACACCCACCCTCCGCAAATCATTCGTGACGCCCCGGATCTGCTCAATCGTCAAGCCCGGAGGCTTGCTCTCAAAGGGGGGAGCTATGTTGTATAGTGAGGCTCCTCCGCATAGCGTTGCATAATTACTATGCAATCGACACATGAGTTACTATTGCACCACTATTGCATCGATTGCACCATGTAGAATTAACTGACTCTGATTGGACATTTATTTCATCATCTCTCTTTTTATTGGACATTTATTTCATCATCCTTATTTTCATTGGACATTTTGCTATTGCACCATCTATTGTTTTGTATGTATAAAAATGTAGCTTTGCTGTAGACATATATATATATACACAGTTTTGAAAGAAGTAGAATTAGACGCCAGACGAGAAGTAAGACGAAAGAAAAGATTTAGCCGTGTTTCAAGGTCGTAAGTTTCTTTTAATTTACCTTTCGATTAACTCACGCAATTTATGTTAAATCGCCAGTGTAAGATTTAACACTATGCATTGTAGAGGGATTATATTTTGCGAGTTGGGAGTTGTTAGTTGCGAGTTGCAAGTTGCGAGTTGCAAGTTGCGAGTCGTCAGTTGCAAGTTTGTTTTCATCATGTCAGTCCATTCTTTTTACCCCAAAGTATAACATCGATACCTCATTGTGCGTAAAGAAATACAGTTAGTAAAAAAATGTTGTCCTTGGACATTAAAGTGTTTTTTTTGCAAAAGGATGTCCATTGAGCTTCGACCATTCCCTGCTCCAAGAGCTTCCCCCAGGCTGGAAACATCTTAGCAAAAGCAGAAACTGACAACTCGCGGCTGACAACTCGTAACTCGCAAGTCGTAACTCGCAACTTGTAAATTATCATATCTCTGCATTGTAGGGGGTACACCAGATGGGAACACCTGAAAATTTATGGGTTCAGACAATCTAACATACGTGCAAACATATTTTCATCGATACTGTAATCGATCGAAAAACATTTTTAATTGATCAAACTTGAAAATTTAATTGATCAACCTACCTCCCCCCCCCCCCCAATTTTGAAATTCGAAGTAAAAAGTGGTTTTAAAGGTTGTTCTAAACGAAAGCAAGGAGTACTGAAATGAACAATGGGCTGAAACGCTTAAACGCTTTTTCAAATAGCTGAAACGTTATCTACTTACAAAATATCTTAAATGCGTTGTTATTCCTTTCCATTTGTATCTGGAACAAATTTGCTCCTCGTTGTTGTTGAATCCGCTATGGCCACCAATTGGGCTGTCGTGAAATTCTTTAAAGATTTGCTCTGCCTCTTCCAAAGAACAAACGGCTTTCAGTTTTTGAAAGTGGCTTCGCGTTTTTTCATTTTTAGATTTTTGAAGTAAAGAGAATTGCCTGAAAAAAACAGCTCCTGCTTAATCTTCTTCGATAAAAGTTTCATAAAGTAATGTTGAAAAAATGTGAAAACTTTCACATACGAAGAGCTTAAGCTAGTATTGTTAATCGACGGTGTCACTTCATTTTATTCTGAGAAGGGAATGTACGAAATATATGATCAAAAATAGGACACAAAAGCAATGGAAATGCAATTTACCTTCGAATTCATATTTGTTTGCATATCGACGCAGGGTATGCTTTTCTTCATTAGAGAAGTCGTTTGGGTAAAGTACTGGGCCTGACAGTCCTTTACTTTTACCTTCATGATACACAAAGATATCATGCATCAATTTGAAATCTTTTTTGGCAACTTCGTATTCTGTAGTTGTTTCCTCTAACGTCTTACCTTCCTCCATCGTTCCAGTTGCTGTTCTTTTCAGGTCGATGGACGTTCAAATAATGAAAGAAATTTTTAGAGTGGGCACATTGATGTTACATAAAAAGCCTGCCGGGCATGAACGCATGGTCTCTCGCAACGCCGGACATCTTGTCATCACAACTGCAGCTTTAAAAAAATGGACTGGAATGTTGACCTTTTTCCAAATACACTTTTGATTTATAAGAACTAGTAAATTGAAATTCAGGCTCGTTGTTCTTAATTTTTTCCAAAGCATTGAGGCTGGACTGTTGTTAAATTTGAAAAATCGAGAAAAATCCCCTAAATCCCATTTTCTAATTACACTTTTTAATGGGGCTTCGGAATTTTGTTCAAATTTAAAGTTTGGCTGTAATTCTGCCTCAACTTGTTCTAAATTATTTCTTCGAAATGGTTCTACATACAACCAAGGAAAGTTTGGCCTGTTTGACCAAAACGTATAAACAAAGCTTGACCTCAAGTTATTTAATTTTTGTAACAAAAGAAAAGAGGGTGCAAAAGCAACTGAGTTTATGGATACGGTTCTTGTGCCTTGGCTCTTTATTCTTTGCATTCCGGTTTGGTCCGTATTGCTCGAAATGTAAGGAGCAATCTAACTAATTGTTGACAAGGCAGTGCTAACTACAAGTGGTCCTCTGATTTCCTTTATTTAGGAAACGCAAAGAGAGTACAAAATAAATGGCGCCGCTAGTTTGCGTGCGATAGGCAAATGTGAAACATTTTGTTCGGGAAGCACTGTGTTCTATCCATTTGTGTCCTAACATCACACCACGATAAATCAACAGGATTTGTAACACATTGCGTTTCACAATGTTACACTTTTGCATAGGGTACCAAAACGCATATTACACCGGCACACTCCATTGTTGAAATCAGCTCCTTTTAAATTTATGAAAAATAAATAAGAAAGTTTCTGTGATTCAGTTCGTTGATGCTCTCAAAACGAATATCATTGTGCAATATTCTGCAATAATGACCATAGCAAATAAGGCGATTCTATTAGGAATACGAGCAGTGTACAAATATCAACAACAAGTCAAGTGAACCTTTCATGTAAATAGTTTTCAAACAACTTCGAGTAATTAACGCATTGAGTATATTGCTGAGGTTGGGTCATTCGAAATTGGGCTATACACATATCATCCTGACTGATACACATGCTAGCTTGTAAAGTCGCGATCTATGCTTGGCCAAAAATTTTACAAAGCTATAAACCAAATCCATTACAAGAGGATACAATTAATATTTAAGCGCAATGGGCGTATGAAAGTAAAAAGTATAAATGCTGCAATGACCAGCTCGGCAAGTGAAATATTCGGCATTGAATTTCTGCATCTCAATGCATACGTAATCCTCCCACAATTCTGCTTTCGCTGAAAAAAGTAACAATTGCGTGTTGAGCATAGGCGCCGACTACGTGGGGGCTCGGGGGCTCGAGCCCCCCCTGGGAACTGCTATGGGGGGGCTCAGCCCCCTCTTGGAATTTCGTTTGAAATCCACCACTGGGCTTAAAATTCAGCGCAGAACAGCTGAAGAAAGGTCTCAAAAATGTGAAATTTATCTATTGTTAAAGAATAATTTGAATCAAATAAATCCCTTGTAAAAAATTTAGTCAAAACTTTCTGTCTCCTACGTCATTTGTTGATATTTTAACTTGTCTAATGCGGAAATCGAACGGTGTCTTAATGGTCAAACTGATCAAACTGTTTATTCTATCGAAGAAACACTAATCAAAGAATTAAACTGATGACACTGTAGACCATGATGTTATTTCTGCTTTATTTAAATGTTTTATTTTGTTATTATACATTCACCTACGTGTTGTATTACGTTACTAAAGCGACAGGGAATTTCTCTAATTTTGAGCCCCCCCTGGGAAAAGTAAAAGTCAGCGCCTATGGCGTTGAGAGCCATTTAAAAGCAAAAAAGCTTTGAAATAACATCTTACAAATTACGAGAGTGAATTGTTTTGCCGCGATATTTCTATTACAAATCCCACTTATACAAACTTGATAAGAATATATTCAGCTCATTTTTCAGAATACCCAGAATAGGCATGAATCCGCTTTTGTCACAAAAAGGGCCTAATTCAGCTGGCTCCATGTTAATTTATGACATCATATTGGCTTTATTTCTTATCGCCTTTTAATGGGTAACCAGAAAAATTTTAGATGGGAGACGCAATAAAAATCTAATAATCATCACAGTTGCTCGCTGCTTGTTGAAATTATTCACAAGTAGTTTACTTTTGACGAAGATAATTAGGGAAACACCACAAGACTTGCAAAAAGCAATTCAATAAAAACTAACACTACATTAAAAATTGCAGATTCATACATTTATGAAGGACTGTTTTTACAACGTATATCGAGTTCGCAAGTCAAGCTTTCGCGGTGATGTAGAAAATGAAAAAGCTGCGCTACGAGGTTTGATGCTTTGAGAATCAGCTGATACGTCGTAGGAGCCAGGACCAGGCACAGACTCTGCAATGCGAGTAATCGTGTCATGGAAAGACATGGACAAGGGTACATCAGTGGACTTACAAGTGATAATAGCTTCTTTTAGTAGGGACGAAACAGGGTGGTCCCTTTAGTACAACGTTGAGTCACTGACATACGTTGAAAATAGCCTAGCAGCAGGCAACATTGGCATCAAACCCAGTTAGAGCTTTGCATCGCGTGAAACGTTTAGGCTACCCTGAAGTACGATAATGCTATAACAGGTGAGGTCTGAAACCAACAAAAATCATATTTTTCAAGCATATCTTGGCATAAAATATTAGATGTACAGATGATATGTTACTGAATATTACCGCTTGATGCACATGGGAATAAAAGCACTTTGTCAAGGGTAGATAGAGAGGCCAAGCTGCCCTGGCAATTTCAAAGCCCTATTTCCGCGTAAAAAGTTAAATCAACGCTCTTTGTTGAAATTTCACTTTTCTATGATTGATAAGCTATTTTTGGCATTATTTTTTTCAAAAACTATATTAACTAAGTTTAGCTTGACAAAATCTATGATTTGTATTGAAAGGTCATACTCTCACCGTAAATATGAATGAGCACAAGCAATAAATACCTTTTTTTCTCCACAGAATTGTCCCCTTTTTCCTGCCCTCGCGAATCGTGAAAGAAACATCTTTGTTCATTGTTCGATCCTTACTCTTACCAAAGTTGTATGCGTTTGGAGAAGGCTCGTTCTCCAGGCCTGAATTGAAAACAGTGGCACGATTGAAAGTTTAGGCTGCTCTAAGGTGAATGAGAGCCGAGAAGAAAAGTTTGCAGCTTTGCGTATAGGTACAGCAGTTTACTAACATAAAATATAACTGGAGCGGGAAATGACTACTAATATAGGGTAAATAAAAGTCGGTACATTGTAATTGGGTATTTGTCTATTTAATCGATGTGTTCGATCGAGACTTCTTTTACAAAGAATCTTCACGCGTTCGCTTTATAAATAATGCACCTTGATTACCTTTACGAACCAACGAAAACGCTGATCTTTTCCCAAAACTGAACGAAGGTGCTTGATTGTACGATGTGCTTGGGTAGCCAACAGCAGCTGGAACATTGTAATGCGCAGGAGACGGCCACTTCACCTAACACCAGAAAAGGAAATGGCTGTTGTGATCAACATGCTAGTGATTATCAGTGGCGTTTTCAAGGGGGGAGGGGCTTACAGTTTGATTTGCCCCCTGAATCCCCCCTCAAATTTCTATTTATTCTATTTCCCCATATGTTTCCCAACCGTTGAGTCGTAGCTTCTGATATGAATTGCTCGGGCCTTTTTATTAAATTGCCGCGTGTATTTGTTCTATACATCAACTTTTTCTGAAACAAGAAGATTTAGATCATCTTAAAGTAAGGAGTTATTTTATAAATATATATTTTTATATTGTGTCTCTCCTCTATCCCAGAATATTCTGCGATGCCCTCCTCAGCCGCACACCAATTCAAGCTAGAGGATGTTGCTTCCGCATCAAGTGAAACGCCACACAGCGCCGAAATGATCATATTTCACAAGAACATGTCGAATCTGCTGCAATATCAACGAATTTCTACACCGCCCTTTTTCTCCAGCAATTACGCTTATGGTAATAGCAATGACGCCATCAAAGGACTCGCTGTAATTATGCAGTTGTTGAACCAAAAAATTCCTTCGAAATTTGCCAATGTAGACTTATTTTACATGCAATGTATGTAAATTCAGTATAGCTTAGCGACAGGATTTTCTTAGTTTCAACTGAAGCACTCAAACAATTCAGTCACAGCTCTAAACATAGACAACTGCATTGGTGGTATCTGTAAGCGGAAAGCAGTTGAATTGTCAGTCAGTTTCAAACATTTTACAGAAAACATACTTACCCTTGGATCGTAGTTGGCTTTTTGCAACCATACATAGTTATGCGAAAACCACTCTTTCCCCCAAGCCGTGCGATCGCCTCCTTCTGATGTGAAAGGCAAAAGCATTAATCATTTTTCTTGTCTGGAAGTCAAACTAATATCGATACCTTTCGAAATCAAGGATTTACGGACTTATCCGGAAGTCGTACATGTAGAATATGTTCTAAATGTAGGTGCAAATAATGCACTTAAAAATCATTGAGGAAAATGCTCAATCTTGGATGACTTAGAATTGAAATTGTTGTTAATTTATTAAACTTATTTGTTTGCTTAACTTTACCAGGTTAAAAGGAATTACTTTACCTCTATTTGTTTGAGTATTTGGTCTCATTGTGAAGGCGGGAAAGGAGCTCATTTCAGGCTTATCTCTTGGCGTGTCATAACTGTAAACAGTTGGCCCAGTCAAGTCCGTGTTTAAAGATGGTCTGTATTCAAGGCATTCCTTTAAACCTAAAATGTATTCATAAAGAAAGTCACAGGAAACTGCCGATGATTTAAGAATAAAGACTGAATTTCACATTGCAATTGCTTGAGCATGGCATGTCAAAAAAGACTTGGAGACCTGACAGCATCAGCAGACTCGAAGAAGCATCTAAACTTAGTTTCTGGCCTTCTGAAAATGACCAAGTTGCGTACCTCTTGCAATGAATGACATTGAATTCTAACTCTCAATAGCATGCTTTGGAACTAGCTACCGGCTTGACACCATGAAAAAATTTGTGGTGCCTAAAGATATTGCTCCATCATGCTACAGTACTGCACATTCAACAGATCAGTTTGTTTAAGAAAGGAAAAAAATTCGTTATTTGCTGGGATTGAAAAATAAGATATTAAGGTCTTTAATCACAGGCTGGAATATGGAAAGGATATTGGTCATACTTGGCAGTGATAAGGCAGATTGTTCCTGTTCCTGAATCTTCATCTGTTGTCTTTTCGTCGGGCTGGAGATAAACGAAAAAGAATTCTATAATGAGTTTTTCAAATTCATGAACACCCATACCATCATGGTTCACCTTTGAATGCGAAACTTGATGTTTTGAGAAACACCTATCTACTTTTAAATTACATTTGTCTCACTTGGGTATCAGTGTAAATCTCATAACTAGTAAAATATTTTTGTGGTGGCGAAACCAATGAATTAGTATTCAACTGTTTGACCCGGTCACTAGAAGATAGATACCAGAAGTGGGAAGGGAGCGTTCAGAACTTTGCTTGCTTATCAACTGGAGCCGAGCTACAAAAACCTCACTTTGTAGTGAAGCTAGTTTTCTGCTAAAGCAATTTGCTCAGCTCCATATAGAGTGAAAATAAACCTAAATCCAGGGACTGCGCAGACATTAGGCTATAGCAGAACTATGGGCTATAAAGGCAGAAAACCGTAATACAGCTGTGACCAGTGGCAGAATTAAGGGACACGCTTTAGGGCATTTATCCTCCCTTCGCTGAATTGTAGCTGGTCTATCGCCCTTTTTTGGAATTGTGTCCATTATGAAGAGATTTTTCTTCAAGAGAAAATAGCCCCAAAAGTCAATGCAAAATCTCAGCTCGCGCCACAATAACGGTACAGAAAATGGAAAAAGAGGCTTTAGACCGATATGCCAAGAAAACTCTCAGATAAGACGGAAAACCTTTAGGATATTTTAGTTGCGTTCAGACTATGCTTTCAGACTATGCTAAAGTATTGCTCTAGTGCAATGGATTTTGAATAAATTTCATAGAATGCTATCAGGAGGCCTTTCTTTTAGGAGAAAGATTCAGAAGTTGCAAGGTTCAAACACGTCTAGACCAGCGTACAGTAAAAAATAAAGAGGATTCTTTTACCATTTTGATTCTCAAACTGGGAGCATGCTTTGAAATATTCGGAAGTTGCAAGGTTCAAAATCGTCTAGACCATCTAATTTTGTCGTTTGTAAAAATATATGCAACTTTTTATAGTTACTAGTTACTCAGGTTTCAGAGTTACTAAAATAGCTACTGTTGCTGATTTAAATCTGTTCTAAACCAAATTTCACATAAAAACAGATGCAATGAAACTAGTAATTTTTGAGCAACTAAACGAAACTCAACAGCTAAACGAAAGCTTGAAAAATTTGCCAAAGCAAACTTCTGCTATGTGAATAGTAAATAGCATTTCCATATGGTAAAAGCTTATCGCAACCTTGCTAATAATGTATGACATAATAGATCTATATTACTATAAAATTGAATTTGCAAAGACATACCACTGTCAAAATATTAATATAATATTGATAAAATACTAGAAGAGGCAAACCAACCTAAGAATATCATCTAAAAAACAAGCAATTTACTCTAATTGATAAAAGATGAGCAACTTCTTACTGAAAACAAACCTTGACCTTTGCACAATAGGTTCATTGAACAAAGAAAGGGATGCATTCAGAATTTTTGAAGGATACAGCAATTCTCCTTGGAATAAATTTTGCACTAATATTAGCTGGCAAAACAGCTTAATTTTCAATAAAAATGTAATTATAAACCTTAAACATTAAACCTTAAACATGCAGCAGATTGACTTTTAGTTTTGGATAAAGTCCCTTATTAAATGAATAAAGTCTCACTTGAGGCTATGCCATGAATTTTTCCAGTACAAATATAAGTTGTTTTGTGGACACATTTCATGAGTAGTCCTGTGCAACTTTGTTTCCTTTTATCCATAGAAACAACACCCTGATCTTTTTAATATATATTTATACAAATTGACTCTTAAAGTTGTTAAATCAGTTACCATTCAATTCCAGATAACTGCCTTACCTAGGAGCCATCTATTTACACAAAATCCAATACCTTTTTACCATTGCATCTTAAGGTGTTTCAACTCAACAAGCAAAGTACTCACTTTTTTATCACAGTCACAGTGGAGACCTTCATGGTCTTGGGAGGAAGATGGTTCCTTAAGTGTGGTGGCCCTTTAGTGCGCTCTGCTCCCATATAATGACTTGATGCCTGAGTAGCATTTGCATCACTGTGTTGCAATACTGGGATGACATTATTCATTCCGACAAAGTTGTGTAAAAACTGTCCTAACTAACATTTGAGGTTGCAGAAGACTGCAAAACAGGGCAGCAAGTCTAGAAATCTGAAAATAAACAAAGACAAATAATTTTTAATAGAGAGGTCTACAAAACTCTTGAAGCAAAACAGCTAAAAATTGGTTTTATTTGCTTTACTTTATCACATAACTGAAGGGTCATGGTTATGATCAGCTTTCAGTTTCCTGTAAATATAACTAGTAATAAGTGAATTTCATTGTGGAAACTTTTAAAAAAAATAGAGGACTTTGGATGCTCTCCTGATGCAATACAAAATACAGTATCAAAACAAAAAACATTTTTTTCCAGCAAATCAATTAATTACATGTTACGTCATTTAGGTAAGTTGTTTAAAATTCAATTATTAAATAGAAAGAGAGAGAAAACAACCCTATATAAGAATAAGTCAGCTGACAGACACATGAAAAAGATAGAGCTATCAAAGCCATGTGCCCGGTTGACGTGATTTGATGACAAGTTTACAATTCATTTTGGTTTGCATAACAGTAAGAATGGGATAATATAAATGTAAATGACACTAGAAAAAAGCAAGGAAAATGAATAAAGAAAAAGAAAAAATAACTATATATATTAAAGATAAAAAATGGGAAAATTAGGTTTATAGTATGTGCTGGTATTTTCATCATATTCGATTATGTCAGACTTTCTAAAAGGTAGTGTTTCATTTTATTTTTGAAAGATATTTTATTGTTGGCTTCCTTCAGATCTAGTGGCAAAGAGTTCCAGAGCTTAATACAGTCAAAGGTAAGAAAATTTCTTTTAGAGTTGGTTGATATTGCTTGTAGGAAAAAACCAAGGCCTGAAGACTGTCTTGTATTGTAACGATGAAGTTTTTTTGTTTTTAGACATTCATGTCCAAGAGTAGTGTAACTGCTGTCTTTATTAATTTGGAACATAATTGAATTACTAAAAAACATTTAAAATGTTCATCGATTCACATTTTTGAACTCTTGGTTCTAATCATCAACTCTAAAAAGGATCTTTTTAAGTGACCCAAGCATCTCAGCTCAACCCAACACGAGGATCTGATGATGTGAGAATGCATCACTGAATTTCTAAAAGTATTAATTATTGATTGTGGAGGTGTAGGGTGGTGGGCTGTCATCATAAAAGCAGAAACGGTCCCACAACTTACGATCAGGACGCCAGCCTCCTCCAGTAGGTTTTAATCTTCTTAGCAAAGCCCTGCATTCGTTATTTTGAGATGACTTTTAGCCCTGGATAGACGTCAATGGCGTTATCTTTGATCGCTACCTTATTCAACAACTGCTTCTGTGAAACCACTTAGTCAGGTTGTTGCCATGGCAACGTTCGGAGGAACTAGCCTCGTTTCGAAAACGGCGGCAACAAATATTTAGCGCCTTCCGGCGACATCTTCGTTACCGCCTGCTACCACGTGAAACTAGTCATTATGGCTGACGCTACTGTCATACTGGCAGCCTACGCTTGATACCTAATTAGTTGTTACCAATTTACCTATCGCAAACTATTGGCTACTGACCATGATGCCGAATGGCTTATAACAATAAGTGTATTCTTCGCGAACGATTGCGAGAAACACCTGTAAAATTATTTTGGCATGCTGAAGTGTTTTTCATCCGACATACCCCGGAAAATTATGCAGACGCAAACGTCGGAAAATTATCAAAAGCTGAAGAAATAAGAAGCTAGTTGATTGCACTAGAATTGCGCATGATTGGCAAAAAGGCATGCACTTCATACCAAACGTAGATTGAAAATCCACCCTCCCTGGACATAATAGAGTTTGAATGCCATTATTCTATTACGTACTTTGAGAATTTCTAAAAAAATTGAAAGCAGAATAGACAGTTCAGAAATCCAGAAAAAGTTGATGCTAGGAGTGAAATAATGAGGACTCGAATAATGACCAAACTTACCCTTACAACTTTGATAAATACAGAATTCACATTTACATTTGAAAAGAAACCCATTTGTTTCTTTAGAAAGCAGAAGGAAATGTGTCCAGCGGGTAAGGGCAAAAAGGATTGGCAGGTCAAAGACTGTGAAAGTGCTATTTTCTCCGATGAGTGTCAGTTTGCTTATCAAATGGCCGTGATATGTTGAGGGTTTATTGGAAAGTTGGTGAAGACCCACAATTTTTATCCAAATATATTCAACCATTCAATGTCAGTCATGCTGTGGTTCTTATTTGGGCATAAAGGCAAAAGTCAGAAACCTGCTAGTGGCAGCTTCTCGAGTCCAGCTTCTGTTTGCCTCGCTTCAGTCAAGTAATTTGATTCGAAATTAAAATGGAAATGCCGCAATGAAGATGAAATAAAAGAGTTGGATCGCGGGCTGGCCTTACATAAAGGCTTTCTTGGACGTATGAGTTCTTGGAAAAATTTGTGGTTTGTTGAAACTACAAAGCTATGACGAAAATAAAACATGATAAAGTCTGATGATAACCCTTTGATTTCAAATGTCTCTGGTGGATCTGCTGTAGTTCTATTGCAAGATTGATGCAAGTCAAGCACCGTCGAAAATGCAGACCAAGGCAAGGACAAGCAAAATTGCGGGAAAACAGAAACCTCGCTTTAAAAAATTCACTCATTCACTCAACAAGCAATAGGCAATTACTAACAAGTAAAAACTAGAAGTGAGAAAGTAAAGTAAAACGTTTGGACATCATTTTCGATATCACTAACGAACTGATAATACGGAAATGCCCATTTTGGCAGGAGAGATCCTGTCTTTATTGAACAAATGCAATTATATTTGCAGGTGTTTGGGCTCATGGCTTTTTTTCGAACAAAGTATTAACATCGCAGTGGAAATTTTTTGAAAATTTCATGTACTGCAAGGATGTTTCAAGGCCCTCCTGCTGCAAAAGACGCGACGCACGAGGGCCCTTTTCGTTGCTGTGAATTCTGCATTGAAATAGAGAATTATTGTATTATTTGGAATGAAAAGTTTCTCATAGGATTTTGCCAGAACCAGCTCAAACTTTGAATAACTTTGGGCATTTCAATTCATTTTGCTAATTGTAGATTTGAATATTTGCCAAAGAAGTCTATGAATGCAAATCAGAGCTATTGCAGGTGATCATTTAGACAAGAAGATGGCGATCTTGCTGAAGTTAATTTTGGGGATATTTTATGTGACGTATTTCGTCAAAGCAAAGAGAATTGCATTCGAAGTCTGCAACCCATTAAGTGGAATGAAGTATAGACAAGGAGTACATTTCATTGCAAGGTACGGAGAGATAGCAGCAGACAATAAAGTCTACACGTGGCTGCAATGCTATGAAACTTGTCTTCGAAGCGCCAGATGTAAGGCATTTACTTACTGCCTTTTACACAAAGACCACTCTAAAAGGAATCTTTGCAGAACCTTCACTGGGAGCGTCTATTACGAAAGGCCCCGGCGCTGGTTTAAGAATGAAGAGTGCTTATCCGCAGAAATGGACAAAACATTTGCTGGAGATGATGAAAGCGGATCAAGTGGACCAAAGGACGGCGACCCGAATGTTATCAACAAGTGAGTTAAGTCGACCTAAGTCAGGTCCTCCTTAGGTCGACTTAACTCACTTGTTGATAACATTTCATTGTCAAAGAGCACTTGCAGCTTTTACAAAAAGATTAAGAACTGAAAATTGCGATAGCTTAATGATGTCAGCATGAACCACTTAACTGTGATCGATGTATAGAGTTGTTATTCTGCATGAGAAATCTGCCACATGGAAAAATATGTTTTGGCTAAGTTAGGAATCTGGCTACATTTCATTGTCAAAGAGCACTTGCAGCTTTTACAAAAAGATTAAGATCTGAAAATTGCGATAGCTTAATGATGTCAGCATGAACCACTTAACTGTGATCGATGTATAGAGTTGTTATTCTGCATGAGAAATCTGCCACATGGAAAAATATTTTTTGGCTAAGTTAGGAATCTGGCTACATTTCATTGTCAAAGAGCACTTGCAGCTTTTACAAAAAGATTAAGATCTGAAAATTGCGATAGCTTAATGATGTCAGCATGAACCACTTAACTGTGATCGATGTGTAGAGTTGTTATTCTGCATGAGAAATCTGCCACATGGAAAAATATTTTTTGGCTAAGTTAGGAATCTGGCTACATTTCATTGTCAAAGAGCACTTGCAGCTTTTACAAAAAGATTAAGAACTGAAAATTGCGATAGCTTAATGATGTCAGCATGAACCACTTAACTGTGATCGATGTATAGAGTTGTTATTCTGCATGAGAAATCTGCCACATGGAAAAATATGTTTTGGCTAAGTTAGGAATCTGGCTACATTTCATTGTCAAAGAGCACTTGCAGCTTTTACAAAAAGATTAAGATCTGAAAATTGCGATAGCTTAATGATGTCAGCATGAACCACTTAACTGTGATCGATGTATAGAGTTGTTATTCTGCATGAGAAATCTGCCACATGGAAAAATATTTTTTGGCTAAGTTAGGAATCTGGCTACATTTCATTGTCAAAGAGCACTTGCAGCTTCTACAAAAAGATTAAGATCTGAAAATTGCGATAGCTTAATGATGTCAGCATGAACCACTTAACTGTGATCGATGTGTAGAGTTGTTATTCTGCATGAGAAATCTGCCACATGGAAAAATATTTTTTGGCTAAGTTAGGAATCTGGCTACATTTCATTGTCAAAGAGCACTTGCAGCTTTTACAAAAAGATTAAGATCTGAAAATTGCGATAGCTTAATGATGTCAGCATGAACCACTTAACTGTGATCGATGTATAGAGTTGTTATTCTGCATGAGAAATCTGCCACATGGAAAAATATTTTTTGGCTAAGTTAGGAATCTGGCTACATTTCATTGTCAAAGAGCACTTGCAGCTTTTACAAAAAGATTAAGATCTGAAAATTGCGATAGCTTAATGATGTCAGCATGAACAACTTAACTGTGATCGATGTATAGAGTTGTTATTCTGCATGGGAAATCTGCCACATGGAAAAATATTTTTTGGCTAAGTTAGGAATCTGGCTACATTTCATTGTCAAAGAGCACTTGCAGCTTTTACAAAAAGATTAAGATCTGAAAATTGCGATAGCTTAATGATGTCAGCATGAACCACTTAACTGTGATCGATGTATAGAGTTGTTATTCTGCATGAGAAATCTGCCACATGGAAAAATATTTTTTGGCTAAGTTAGGAATCTGGCTACATTTCATTGTCAAAGAGCACTTGCAGCTTTTACAAAAAGATTAAGATCTGAAAATTGCGATAGCTTAATGATGTCAGCATGAACAACTTAACTGTGATCGATGTATAGAGTTGTTATTCTGCATGGGAAATCTGCCACATGGAAAAATATTTTTTGGCTAAGTTAGGAATCTGGCTACATTTCATTGTCAAAGAGCACTTGCAGCTTTTACAAAAGATTAAGAACTGAAAATTGCGATAGCTTAATGATGTCAGCATGAACCACTTAACTGTGATCGATGTATAGAGTTGTTATTCTGCATGAGAAATCTGCCACATGGAAAAATATTTTTTGGCTAAGTTAGGAATCTGGCTAAATTTCATTGTCAAAGAGCTCTTGCAGCTTTTACAAAAAGATTACAAACCCAACGTTTCGTTTTAATGCTTAAACTTAGTGTGTGAGTTCTTGTTAATTAGTGCTTAAACTTATTTGGTACTCAACTTAAGGAATTTATCAAATTGATCAGCTTTTTCAAGTAATCTACGGTATCAAATCATCGACTTAATTAAATGGTCGACTTTTTTGCGTAAATAAATATCAATTGATTGACATTAGTAAGTGAAAACCATATCAAATGATAAACTTTTTCGATTGATCACCTATCGATGCTGTATTTGATCTAGACATCAAAGCACCCAGTAAAGTTGTACTTATTATTAGATTCAAACTCTACTTACGTTAGTGATTAGCGAATGTTTGGCTGTTATAAAATTCCCCTTATTTAAGACGCAAGATTCCATTAGCAGTCAATAAAGTCAACAAATATACCCGAAAAATATTTTGACAGTGTCCTGAAACTATTGCCCTTATCTAAACTTACATCTCTAACTAGTTTGAATCACTATGCTATTGTCCGATGACTTCTAATGAATAGCTGGTTTCCTCATCAATCATAAAATAATGTCATTCAATCGCATCTTCTTTACTCTCTACCCAGGACTTTAAAGCTTTGAACACTCCTATTATTCCCCTTCAATGGTATCTCCCCTTCACGTGAGTTTCATTTTGTAGCATGAAACGTTTTGGCAATTCAAATTCCCGGCAAATCATACACCAGTCTAAAAATGATAGAATACTCAGAATTAGTTTTCAGCATATGAAATACACAAAATTTTCTGATGTGAAACAACCACGAGAAAACCTGATTCATTTCTGAGTGCATAGCAATAGTGACCATAAAATATTCAAATAGCTCGAATCACTTAGCTGCCGACCCCGCCTTACAAGATATCGGTTACGCAACAAAGACAACCGTCTGATCAATGCTGCTGTATCTAACCTCTTACTGTATAAGTATACATGTATAAATGGTTAATTATATGTATAAGTTTTTACGAATGCTACTTTTACTTTATAGTGGGCCCTACTGTAAACAATTAACTAATAAATTGTTAATTATTGTAGATTACTGTGGTTCATTTTAAAGTAATTTGTAGAAGCAAGCTTTTTGTATGAAAATGGGCATCTCTTTATCCATACAAAGAGAAGAGAAATCAATACAGAGCACAAAAAACATTGCCATGAATTCGAAACAAAGTTGGTAGACAAGGGCTGTCTCGAAACATTGTACATCTCATTTCTTGGTATGAAATTTCGCAAGTTTTAACTTTAACTCTGTTAAATTTCATAACAGATTCCTAGAAGATCTCTGACATGTGGTTCTTTTACTGTTTAATAAATATTTCATTGAACAAGGGATATACGATAGATGGGGATTGGATGGCAAGCAGCAACAACAAAAAGAACTGCAACTGGAGTAGCAGCAACAACCACCATCTAACACACAAATTTTCTTCAAATGTCATTGTAAATATATTAAATTAAATATAAATTGGTTAACACTTTTCTGCATCGAAATGTTTTTATGCAGGATGGCATGTGCATCTATGCGCTGGAAGCCTAGGGAGATTCTTGTGTGCTCTGGAGGTAAGCAGCAGCAGAGTCGATTTATAGAAAAAAGCCATATAGACAGTGTAGAAGAAACTGTAGCTGGGGTGTATTAAAGGAGCCCCCGAAGGGTTAGATGTCAATACTGCAGTATAGACATCTACGCAAACGCAAGACATAGACATCTACGCAGACATAAACGCATCGAACTTTAAAAACCAAAGGGAAATTTGAAAACCACTTAAGTCGAGGAATTTATGCCAACTTTACAATGGAAGACATTATTTGTCATTTTAAGCAAATAATGTTTTGGTAAGTAACAAGCTAATCATCAATAGACCATTGTTTTGGAATTCAACATAAAGTACTACTGGCTACCCCACCGTATTAGTATTTAGTATCTTTCTCTACCTAGCTTCCGAAGGTAGTTTTTAGGACACTGAGAAGTTTAAGTTTATTGAGCAGTGTCGTGGTGGTCCTTCCTTTCAATGTGACCACAACTCATGATTCCTTATGCCTGGAATTACAGAGAGCTGATGACTCTCCTCACTCTGGGTGAAAGTTTGGTCACACCAGAGACTCGAACCACAGACCCTTGCATCCGTAGTCAGAACCTCTAACCACTGAACCAAACCTGTATGCAGCACAATCGTCACCATCTGAATATTTCATAGCATTCCATTGGAAGAAGTTCAAAAAAGAAAAAAAGCATTAAGAGAAATCCTTTACTTGTTGCAGTGAGATGTATGTCATCATTGCCACTAAAAGGTGTCAGAGTTTTGGACATGACAAGGTGTGCAAACCAATAATTTTCTAACAGGACAGTTGGTTCTACACTTCTTCAATTTTTCAGATAATCGAGCATATTTAGGTTTTACATTTGTTTTAAAGATTTTGAGATTAAATTGACAGTTTTACTTCCAAAGGTCTTGTACCTTTTGTACCTTAATCTATCACTAAAGCACAAAGAATTGTGAAAAAAGCACTTTACTTGGAAGTGTACAAGACATCATTTGTGAAGTACTGTAAAATAATCATCAGCACCAAAGTTTGATGGATGTAATAAGATTTCTGTCCTTCTTGTTTGAGGTAAATTTTTGATGCTAAAGAGATTGATTTATTTATTTATCATTTTCTTTAAATTTGCAGAGTTCTTGCAGGCCCTTATGCAACAATGGTCCTTGCTGACCTTGGTGCCGAAGTAATAAAGGTTGAAAGGCCAGGTAAAGCTTATCTGCTTTTTTCTCAAGCAGCTCCCAACCTCCTGGTAATTTTGATTTGCTGAAAGAATAGGAACAAACTTCTTTGTCAAATTTTTACTGCCTTTGTATTCTTTATAGCCCACAAGTGATTTGGAGGCTGTTTTACATTCTAATTTAGATATCTCAATAGCCACTATTTTCTTTTTCTCAAATACTTTCTTCAAAGTCATATGTGACCCTTAAGTTTTGTCTGTTTTGTCTGTTACGTTAAGGCTCCGGTGATGATACAAGGTCATGGGGTCCACCATTTATGGGCAATGAAAGCATCTATTTCATGTCAGTTAATAGAAACAAAAAGGTATGATTGTTGTTTTAAGTTTCACCCAATACTAAACATACTTAGTTTTAAGATACTTTTAGGGTTTTTATATGCTTCCAAATACCATTGATATTATCTTTAGAGAGATTTTCCACATAGTATCTTATTTGATGAAAGTTTTTGAGTTTTACCTATGCAAATTGCCTACCATTATCATCTTAATCAATTTATACTTTTTCAGAGCATATGCATTGATTTCAAAACAGAGGAGGGATTGAAGATACTCAAACATGTAAGATTTTGTTTGTGATTGCTAAAATCTATTGCTAATTGATTTAAATCAACTGAATTTTCCTAGATTTCTATTTTGTGTTTAAATTGTATTCAAAATGTAAGGACCAGAATTTATTATTGCTCCCTTTTCAAGTATTATTCTTATTCTTGATAGCTTCTCACAAAGTCAGATGTCTTAATTGAAAATTTCCTGCCTGGCAAACTTGCAAAATATGGCTTAGACTACAGAGATTTGAAAGAGGAATTCCCACGCTTGATATACTGCTCCATATCAGGCTTTGGACAGAATGGACCATCAAGTAAAAAAGCTGGCTATGATCTTATTGCAGCAGCGATGGGGGGACTCATGCATATCACTGGACCTGAGGTTTACTCCACAAGTCTTAGTTGAACCCCACTTTGTTTGTCTTTGTTGCTATTTCATATTGATGACTGCCCAGTTGATGCAATTAAAAGTTCTTTAGATTGGACTAGACTTGTCTGTTATGTGAAGTAAGGAAGCCTGGTTACTCAACCTGGCTCTGTTTCTCTTGCTGCCAAAATTTAACCCTTACGCGACTTGGTTTTGAGTGCATCAATTTTTGCAAAACTTACTACTCATTAACTTCCAAAATGCTTTTTATATTTTGATTATTTTGAATTCAACATAGGGAGGTGAACCCTGTCGAGTTGGTGTCGCCATTACAGACATCACAACTGGCCTCTATGCTCATGGTGCAATCATGGCTGCTTTAATTGAACGATTCGAAACAGGTGAAGGCAAACACATCGATTGCTCCTTGCTGTCTTCGCAGGTAAGGATTGAGACAGTTGTCTTATCCTATTTCATTCTTAACTTTGTTTCGTTCTTTAAGGAATCAAAATAAGAAACGGAAAGAAATATTATTATCTAACACCTAGCTCTAACCTTACGCTAAGGCTGAAGGCTTGACATTGCCTTTCAAATGCTGTAACAATGTTGCCTCGAGAAGAGAGCGTAGTCAAAGTAGACAAATATTTGATTAGCCAGAAGCCCGTTTCATTTACCCATTTGTTCTTGTTTGTCTATTATTGAGTTGTTTCCCACGTAAGCCTGTGCCCAAAATCACCATTTTTTCATTCTGAGCAAATAATTAGGAAGTAGAATGTTGTTTTTAGTGCATAAACGCTATTTGCATTCTAAGTATTGAAAATAACTATTAGAATTCTTTCTCACATCCTTTCTGCTTATATGTTCAGTGGTCTATCAAAATTTTATGAATTCGAAACAAATTGCATCTAGGTGGCTGTTTTATCTCACCTTGCTGCTAGCTACATAAATGCAGGTATAGACACCGGGAGACTGGGCACTGCTCACCAAAGCATTGTCCCATACCAGGTAGAGAGCTTTGGTCATCATTCTCTCTAGCAGCTAGATACCTGAGCCAAATGTGGCTTGAAGTATTGCCTGATCAATGTAACCAGGGACGAAGGAAGCATGTAAAAATGAAGAGGCCGGTGAAAAATGGCCACGTTTATACCATAAGCCAAAAATGGAGGGGGGGGGGGGGTCGCAATACCTCTGATCTCACTGGTTCCTACGTCCCTGAATATAACCACATTTTGTTTTTACTGACAGTCATGCTTAGCTGGGTAAATGACCCATTGGACCTATATGACTTCACCAGTAAGTTCGTACAGTATTTGTTAAGCTTAAGACTCCTTTGCAATGAATTGTTCATAAGAAAGTTGCTTGTTAGCTGGCCGTGCAAATGAATGATTGAATAATAATGCTCATTAATCAGAGAATGACAAATAGCTGCTGACGAAGCACTATTATTTTCATCTTGTAGCCTTTTCCAAATTACACTGCTGTTTCATCAATGATTGAATAGCCTCGTGTAAAGAAATCGCCAAATTGAACAGCATATCCTTGTAGTTTATCGACCTAATGATTTTTAGTTATAGTTTTACTATTCTGAAGATGCGATAACTTTTAGAGCTTTCAAACAGAGAATGGCTACTTGGTAGTTGGAACTGGAAATAATCGCCAATTCAAAGAGCTTTGTCAGGTACGTTTTCACTAGTATCTATTTCACTGGAACATAAATTTCTCCCAAGCGTTTTAATGGAACGTCCTTGTTGTAAGCATGGGCAGGATGAACGTAAGACGCATATAGTTAGAAGCATGTAGGTATCAAATCTTGTCGCATTTTTTGAACACATTTATGACAAGTAAGATGAATCTGCATTTGAAGATTTAAATTGGATTTCAGATGTGAGAGGAATTCTCAAGATTCCAAAGTTTTCATTCTAATTAAGGATAAATAATAAGTAAGTATTTAGTCCTTTTCATTGGGTGCTTATTTAGCCGGCAATTATTTTTGAGCTCTGAAACTCACTTCTTCTCTGAGCCAATTTCAATAATTCTTGGTTTCGCAATCAGCTACCACTTTTACCTGGAAATGCCTGATTTGCTCTAGGTTTTAGGTTTTGAGGGTCTTTCAACCAACCCAAAGTTTTCTGACAACCCCGCTAGAGTCGAGAACCGCACGGAGCTCATTTCCATACTACAGGCAAGGTCTGTTGCAAGGTCCAAATCTTTTTTGCTTTCTTTTGTCTATGTTCCTGAATGCTATTGAAGAATGGTAATCAGCATAAGCCGAGAGAGGATTAAGAAAAGACGACGCTGTATTTATTCAGTTTTATTGCTAGGTTGAAAGAAGCCCCGACCGAGCATTGGATTGAGAAGTTCAGTTGTTGTGCGTTTCCTTTTGGTCCGGTTAACTCGCTCAAAGCTGTCTTCGAAAGCGAGCAGGTAAGATCGACCTTAGCTCCTTCATTGAGGCTTCGCCATCTTCTCGATTTCGCTTTTGTACCTTCGATCTGGACACGGAAACTCGCCACTTCTCCGTTGCTAATTCTACTTTGCAGCTTTATTTTACTGCAATTGAAAACTGTATTATATTTCAAATGTATGGCTATTAACACGGACTAAAACTAACTTTTTTCTAGGTCCAGCATCTTGATCTTATAGACGATTTTTCGCACTCAAAGGCGGGTAAAGTAAAAGTCATCGGTAAGGCCACATTTCTTTTCTCTCTATGAGATGTTCTTTATGAGATCACCATGGAGGTTTCGATTTGCATCTCTTTGATTTATTCTTTTGGTTCCTCACTGCATGCATCATGCCTCGGGATGTCTTCTGTGACGTCATTGCACGATGTCTGATAATGCCACCCTTACATATAGGACCCGCTGTAGCTTATAATGGACGAAGGAAGCTAAGGCCCACCCAGGCATCACCAACACTAGGACAAGATACAGAGCAACTTCTCAGTACAATGCTTGGCTATTCGACGAACAGATCGAGCGATTCCGCAAATTAGGCGTCGTGCACTTTGATTGATTTGGACCCTAAACGTGTTGCCTCGAGGCGTATCTATATGCACGTCTATTGTAAAACAGTATACTTTAAGAGCAATTTTCGAGGCTATTGCTGCGAATAATTCATTTTTAAATACTTTTAAGTGCCGTTATCGACCTGCTGTTTAACGGGAGCTCGAACATCCGAATGTATCTTTTGTCTAGTTCTTCTCTCCTTGCTTTCCATTAACGAAGCAACTTTAATCGTTGTTGTAACCTTCACTTGCAGCTTTATGCTTTTAATGATTCCAAGAATCATTCACTTCAAAGAATTTATTTGAACATGTTGTCCTTTTGCGATTTATCAAGAAAGTGTACCAAGCAGCTCATATTTTTGACACCAGATTTTCGACTCGATTGCTTCCGGGTCTTCAACGTTTCGCAACGGCCAGCATTTTACCTGTAGCCACATCAATTGTTCTACTGAAGTAAAATGCTTCAGTGTAGAATTTATAGTCATATTAGAATAGTAGAATTTATATATTTTTGGATTTTAATGAGAAAGTTCTTTATTAAAGGCTATTATCATTTCTTATCACATAGAATAAGGTTTATAATCTATACAATTAAGTAATATCATAATTACATGAAAAGTGGAAGCTAGTAGCATAGCTTTGTTGTTTATTTGGCTTACGACGACATCCAACCATCTTTGAGCATGTCACCGTGCGTCCTAAAAAACGATATATCACATTCAATGGCGCAAGTTGTGGTTTTTCAAAACAGGATTTGCAATCAAATGCAGCATTAGAATTTCACCAATGAAGAGGAGAATTGTAAAACAGAGTAGCTATCAGGAAAGGTTGGCCTTTTTGACCAATCAAAGCTTTTTAGGTCCAAGGACGATTCTTTGCGATCCCCATGCATCGATCTATGGATATCAAGCCAAATTTTTCTCCCCCATTCTTTACACTCATTGGAAAAACTGTCACAGTTGCAGAATCTCTAGGGATGCAATACACCCAAAGTGATTTTTAAAAAAGTTTTCTGGTAAAATCTGCACATAGTTACTTGCCTCATTAATTGACTATCTTACTCTCAGAAAGACATACCTGTTTCACGGGGATGAGTAGGGGTGAGAATTTTGAGCCTTCTTGGCTTCCTTGTTTCTGATCTGAAGAAATTGTCTTAACCCTTCCAATACAAGTATAAATATGCGTATGACATTTCCATTTGATTTAAAATTGGCTTCAAAACTGTCTTGTTAAAAACCAAAAACACTTCATTTCCGCTAGAATTGTCATTTCCTAGCAAAAATTTGCTTCAAAATAGTACCCGATGGGTCAAAAGATATTTGGGGGGGGGGGGGCTGTGGCCGTAGTCGAAACTCAGAGAGAATACTTCTTTTGGTCACTCGGATATAAGAACTATCACAGAATGAATTAAAATAACAGAACACAATATATAAAGAGATTACATTATAATAAAGTCACGGGGGTTTCTACCAACAGCGCCTATATTTAAACAAGAATATACAGAGACAGAATTAAAAAGTTTCTGATTATTCCAAGTAAGTAAAATTTGAAGAAAATTGAAAGGGCCCTGGTCAATAAAAGTTTTCAGAGTCTTCCTGTGTATAAATTTGGAACCACACGCCCGAACCCAGCTGAAGCGTGTCGCTTGGGTGTTCGTTTGCCTTTCATGCTTCTGGCGCCATTTCGATCTCTACATCCCACAATGCATTTTCCCATGAATGAAGCTCTTCAGCCAGCCAATGAGTGATGTCATTTACGGGTACACAAAATGGCCGCGCGGTCGTTCAAAGATTTCAATCAAAACACGACACACTGAAACCTTAATCTGAAATTCAAGACTTTTAAATTATGGACACGATCTCAATGATGGACGAGGATCCAACACTTCCAATCGATTTTGATCAAAGGTGAGTTGAAGTCAGTGACAAAAGTAAAATAGCTATCCAGTTTCAATTCTGGATCAAATATGTATGCAAACAAACCAAGTGCCACATTCCTTGACTTGTTCTTTTGCAAAGTAGGGGAGGAAATTGCAAAGATCAGCTCCAGAAGTCGTGGAAATTTTAAATGTTTCAATACCAATACAACATGGTTAGCAGAAGTACGATTGCTCATTTTAGTCATCAAGTGAAGGAAAATATTATTCTGTTTACAACCGCAGATTTATTGTTTGAAATATTTAGCCAGTCGATCTACTTTAGATGTGAAAAAAATTTAATAAATTAATTTTTACCTTAGTATTTTCAGGGAATTGTGATACTTTTTGCAAAATCAAAGGAAGATACCGAATACACTAACTGAGTTTCGTACCCGACCTTATCAATGAATTTATCTTGTTGAACATACTGGTTCATACTGGTTCGTGGATGTGAACCAGTATATTAAAAATATCCCACAGCTTTTTTAAGCATGGTTTTTTATTTGTTCTTCATTTTAAACCAATTTTAAATTAGATAGATAATATTATGAAAAAGTTTTGGTAAATGTAGGAAATTTCTTCAAAAGCATTATGCCACCTAGGCCCTGACTCATTGATCCTAGGAAGTTATTTGCAACTTTGTTTTATTTAGCATCAAATATGAAACTGCTGATCAATGGTTTTCAAGAATGCATAGACATGTTGAGCTTCTTTTGAAAACTTACAATCTGTTTTAAATTATTCCTCTGATAATGTTTTAATCAATGGTTAAGTGAAAATTTAGAATAAAATTTTCCCTGTGTCATATTATATACAAAGTCATTTATGAATTTTCAAGTAGACTGATGCGGGCTATCATTATTAAACACCAGGGGTGATGGACAGAGTTGTTAGTAGTTTCTAGTCTGCCTCCAGTGATGTCATGACTTTAGGTGGGGCTTCTTCAAGCCTGCCATCCTTTATGATGGACAGCAGATCTTGTAAGCTCACTAATGCTTCCTTCGCTAATTTGATTTTTATACCTTGCTCACTTTTGATCTCAAATTCATTTTTGTTTTCGACATCGACGAAAGCTTCAAGCTGTTTTGTTGGATTTTGAAAATCATGTCCTTTTCATACCTGAGCAATTTCCATTGTCAAACAAGGGCTGGGGCTGATGAGGCCACTTATATAAACCCATTTTAAATTGACGGCTTAAGGCCTTTAGCCCTTATAAGGCTTGTTAATAGAACTGCAATTTTATTAACACAGGAATGACAAGAGCCCCTTTAAAACCATGATTACTCATTCTGAACTCTGTAAAATATCTGACAGAAATATTTTGATATGTTTATAGTGTATCTAAAGGTAACTTGTTTCTAACCTACTAATGACACCAATGACTAAACAAGGCCATCAGTAAAAAACTTTTCTTCTTCTCCACACATCCATGAGTAGGCTTGATATGCAGATCCACATGATCTGTTATTGGCATGACTTATGACCCCCTTTTCATATCCAGATTGTGAGTTCATTTTCCTTGGGTCGATGAAACCAGTGAAAAAATTTTTCTGGGCATCCTAGTGATGTTTGGTTTCACTGCTTCCTAATAGGCATTTCATTTACAAGTGCATTGAAGTCACTAGCCACATAAAGAGAATTTGAAAACTAGTACCTTCCAAGCCAGAACATGCTATTTTTAGTCAGGGAAACAAAGGAGCTAAAACAATGGGCTATCACTCACATGGTTGTTTTGCAAGGCTGATGGTAATAAAATGGCAAAACTATTAATGTGACGCTAAGCAAATGCTCTTTGATAACAAACAAATACGCTCATTATAGTAGCACTACAATGGAATTTCTTTTCTTTTTTATTGCTGACCCTCAACAAAGTTCACATTTTAGTTCTGTTCAGTAGGCAAAAGTTGTTTTTTGATTGCCTTTTACTTCTTGTTGACAGTTTTTAGCATTCATGATTTCATTTTATTTGAAAAAGTTGTAATAGACTATTAACATCATTATCCTTGTCAGCCGCCCCTGTCAAACACCAGGGGATTTGATCAAAAGCTCAACGTTTTTGCTACCTTGTCTAACAGATTTATACAAATTGTTGAATTGAATAGTCATGTTGAATCTCTTCTCTTTCAGCACAAATATACTAAACTTTCTGGAAAGAGATAAGACAGAGGAGGCTGCCAGTCAAAGGGAGAGCCTTCTTAGCCCTGAAGGATCTCTCTCAGAAGCTGGTTAGTATGAAGTTCATTTTATCATGATTTTCTTGTTTTATTTTTAGACTTGGAGGAAACCCATTCAATTTTCTTTTTCAAAATACAAAAAACTTCACATGGCCTGCTTGCAAACCTATATTAAAGATATAAGCTCTTATTTTCTTTCTCTGCAGAAAACTTGTCAGTTCTAGGATGTTTTTGCAAACTATCTATATACCATGAACAGACACAAACTAGTTTATAGGGTATTTCCTATTTTATTTAAAAAGTTATTTAAACAGCTTCCTCAGGTCCTAATGGAAAAGATGCACACTGGCCATGAAAAATTCACAGTATCAATCAAGGGGTGTTGGACATCCAAAAGTTCATATGGGGGAAAGGGGGTAATTTGAAAGGTGATAAAGTGATACTAGTGTTAGATCTAGTGTTTAGGAAATCACCTATTTGCATCTTTTAAGGCATAATCCTGGTGCTTTACTGAGTGCTTAACTTAGAAATAGAACCATACTTAGCATGATTAGCCAAAAGCTCACAGCCACATACAGTTAATTTAGCTTCAAATATTATATTTCTAGGTACCACCGACTTTGTCAATAAGTCACTTGAACTAGTTTTTTTTTTCCTCATCACTCAAAGCTATTAGTATCGCAACTGTTTTGTTCTTAAAATGCAGATGGCAAAAATGCTCTTCAGAAAATTGAAGCAAACACTCCTGAGCGGGGAACTCTCAGAGAACATGAAGAGGTAGGACTTTTTGAAAAACTCAATATACCTTTTTTTAATTGTATGTTCTGTGAAATTTTTATAGGTAGTTTCCTTCAACTGACTTTTTACAACATGCCTGCGATATGATCTGCAAACCTTTGCTCATATTGACAAAGATAACATTCTCCCTTGATCTTTGTTGACTTCAACACTTTATGCTTAGATTGACCTTTTCTAACTACTAGATCCCATGCGTGATTTTCAAGTGATTCTTCTATAGATCATTTCAAAATTTAAAAAAGAGAACTTTGGCTTGAAGCTGAGAATATACTTCCTAGAAGAACGGTTGCAAATGGCCTACGAAGAGGACACTGAAGATGTTTTAAAAACTGTAAGAGAAGCAAGACTTTCTGAACGGCTCTTTTGCTATTTTCTCTGATTTATATGTAATTAACACACATATACTTCAATTTAGGTCCACAAGGAGACCAACCTTCATGCTAGAACTGCATGTAAAATCTCTGTCAACAGTCCTCTCTTGATCTTGATTTCTGTTTTCATTTGCATTGTAAGTAACTGAACTCATCCTAAAAGCTATCATTAATTGAGTTTAATTAAATTCAGGTTTTATTTTTTTAGAATATTGAGCTTAAAGTTAACATCGAACAGTTGAAGAAGGAAATAAGTGAAAAGCAAAATCTTTTGATCAAAGCGTCGTAAGTAGTTCACTTATCAATACAATACATGTCAATACATTCATGATTAGCCTAAATTGAACCCCAGCAAGTTGAGTTGCAGATTTATTTTAGCAAAAGACGAGCTTGTCAAGTGCCAGCTCGTATGACTGCCTTCTCGGCCGTGTTTGGCCTTACTCAGCTATCATCAGTCATCAAACTATTAGATTGCAATTAGATGTTTCAATGTCTTCATTTCTTTTGTTTTTTCTTTAGAAAAGCTATAGAAACCATCACAATTGAAAGTGAAAAGCATGTTCAGAAGGTGAGACGATAGATCTCAATTTGTTTTTTTGCGTCAGGGAGAACATTAGTTTTAATGGCTATATTGCTGAACATTGGCTTATACAAGGCAGCGGCCAGATTGAAGAAGTTCGGAATAACAATATCGTCAAATAACACTGAAGAAACCCCCTATAAAGGTTGAAAATTTTATTAAAAATTCGAATGTTTATACTCGTGCTAGCTGAATTCTACGTTAAATATTTGACGTATACTTGAGTGGATTTGTAGATATGTGATATTTTGACATTGTAGATAAAAGATGAGTTCACCCAACAGTACGATGTATGCGAGATGAGTTGCAGCATGAAGTCGAACTTAAAACCAAGGTAACCACATTTAGAAACTCATTAGCGAAAAACAACCAACATTGTTATACGTTAAGAGTCAATGATTTGTATATAGTGTAAATTGATGGTATTTGAATTTCATAGAAAGTGCTTTAAGTGCATTTGACCGTTGGTTTGAAGGACACAGCAATATGTTGTTAACTTGTTTGTTTGACAATTTTATGGAGGTGCGACGTTTCCTGGAGCTTCTTCACATTTGATTACCTTTGGCACCTCACTGGGCACGCTTCAATAGTTTACAATGGGGCTTTCTAAAACTTTCTTCTGTTTTGTTCTTGTTCAATTTCCCTTAACTTGGGATTTAGTCTGACGACATCTTGCGTTCGTTGCATATTTATTTTTCACGAACCTTTGCATTATTTTACTTGATTTAAATAGTCGGCTGAAAAGCCTTTCATTTATTGTTTAAACTTTTTTATTGCGCTCTGTGGCATTGTCTTCACAAACAAATTGTTTGCGCCAAGACAATTTTTCCAATTTATGTTCGGGTGCAAATGAATTTATTTTGCTGTTTGTGTATCAATGTGAAATTGCATACTTTTTGTGCATCAGGCTGCAGAGGAAAACCAGAAGAAAATAGTCAGACTTAATGAGGACTTGGTAAGTATTTACTAGAATAGGGTAGAATTCTCTAATGATTTACAAATCATATTTCTTGTAAACTATAAGCACTTGCATCTATAGTTTTATTTCGCTCTAAGATAATTTTGTTGTATTTTTGTAATTGGCAATTCGCTTTTTGATGCTGCACAAAAACGGCTGTTAACGTAATTGTCTAACAGTATCCAGTGATGGGTATTGATGTTTTAATGGTTTTAAGTTGAAGGCCGAACAAGCAAAACTGCAGCTACAAGAGAAGCTCAGTAATGTTGGAGTCGAGTCGAATGTGATGGAAGAACTGCAACAAAGACAAAATGAGTTTGAGGTAGAATCAGATAGAATAGGTGCACGAATGCTGTGTAAAGTCACTTCATAGGACCTGTTCCAAGCGCAAATTTTTTTTTACACTTGTTCTCATTTATCGTTCCGATTCAATACCCTTTTCTGAAGTGATCAAGGTGGAAATTGTTCAGGGGGAGTCAGGGAAAAACGAGTAAAAAGCAAGTGACAATGCAAGTAAATTTAGAGCCGAATCAGAGAATCGGATAAGGCATGATTAAACTTTAATTGGTCAACATGTACCGATCTGCAAGCCATGCACCAAACTGTGACTTTTGGAGCTCTTAACCATGGTTTTTTGCTGTGCAAACATCGATTTCAATGTCCCTTCGTTACTTCACTCTTATTTTGTTTGTTTTTGGCCAATGTTAATGTCATTTATAGCCTGTCATCTTCACAAATCTTTTTTAACTTCATAATTTGACTTATTGTCTTAATGCGGAAAGAAGAAAAACTGAATGAGGGACTAGGGCTTTTTGAAGTGTGTAATTTGAAGTGTTGGAAAATGCGAACTAATGTTAAAGACTTTTCTCCTTCTCAGGACAAATTACGTCAAGAGCTCCAAGAGAAAGACGCGTAAGTATAAACACGTGAAGTTGTCTGAATTTTATGTTAATAATATTGCTGTAGACTGCTGGTCGTTGAAGAACTGTGCCAAAGAACTTTGTCCAATTCTCCTGAATACTTCGCTTTGAATATGCTTATCGCCAACAGCTGGTCATCGACTGATGAACGCGCTGGGGATCATCGACAGATGATCTTTGCTCGCCATTTACGTGAATTCTATCGAATGAATGGCACTCTTTCTTCGTTGTTGTACAAGACTTGCTTTTTTGACAGGAAAATACTTGAATTGGAGAAAATGAAGTCAAGTGCTGATGTCAATGACGAGGTGCCCGATTAGACGCTGCATCTTGTTTTTATTTTATTTCTTCGCTTGATTTTTTCCTTTTTATAATTTTATGCTTTGAAAATGAAGGGAAAGAATAGAATTGCGTTTGCAAATAATATGCAGAAAAAGTTTAAATTGATATCACTTTTGTGCAATACATTCTCATCATATTTTCTATGCATAGATTGAAGAACTTCGAAGCATTGCCACTGAAAGGGGTGAAAAAATTGAGGTGAACTGAGGAATCTTTTCCAACATATCGTTAGCATTTGTTAATTGCACTACTGGCAATAATTTGAGGGTTGAAGGGGCACAATGAATAAGAATTTTGATCTTTTTGGTGTACCGCGAAGTTAACCTTGAAATTGATATCGCTATTGTTTCTGATTAAGATTTCTAATTGCACCCCTCAGTCTCCCCAAATACCTAATTGAAACTGAAAGTGCATTTACAAGTCAGCTTTTTCATTTGGATGACCGTTCATTGCTTGTTGATTTGCAGTCCCTAAAAATGGAGCTAAAAAGTATGGCTTCACAGAGCCCTGAAAGATCGAATCAGCATTACGAGGTAGTTTTCTGCTTGTTAGTGATCACCATTCATTTTGATCTGATTGTATTGAGGCTGTTGAGATTGCTGGTGGCGCACAGCTTCTTCCCCTCAATAAACACTTCTTCTTCCGTCTCGTCTTCCGTTCTTCCGGGTCCGATTCATCGGCTATCATGCTTTGTACCCTGAGCATGTGGTAAATACCTGGCGTCCAATAAAGGCTCAGCACCGAGTCCCGAAAAAGTTATAACCTTCCTCCGGCTGCAGTTTGAAAATTCAAGCCTCATTACCAACTGAAAACAAAATTGTTTACGATCATTTTCATTGTTTACAAAAAGGATTACTAAAAAACCTTCCTCAAATATGACATTAACAGACAAAACCTTCCTCCGGCTTCCAGCCGAGGGAGCCGTCAACTCTTCTGGATTCTTGCTTAGCAAATTAACGTATCGAATACTAAATGCAACCCTACATCTTCAAAAGAAGTCAAGTTCAAGATGCAAGCCATTCGCTATATTTTGCATTTTCCAACTGAATTACTTTGCTTGTCATAGGTTCTATACAATCAATTAGAAGCTGAAACTGCAGAGAATGACAAAAAGATCAAGGATCTTACGAAGGAGCTAAAGAAGAAGTCTAACTTAGTTGAGGTGAGCATGATATGTTCTATTTGAAGTACATAGCATATTTCCTCTTAGTTGTGACCATTTTCGAGCAGCCGCTAAACTTTGCAGACATTTTTTCAAACACTACTGCATTGGCGGTCCCATTGTGCGCCTTTTGATTGTCCCCACGATAGAACTCCCACCACTATAATTGTGTATTCGACCATTTGGTATCGCATACAAATCAAATTGTGTACCGTGAAGTTTTGATTACGGTGTTCTTTTGTCCTGTTGATTGCAGTGAATAGAGTCTATACAATTGTACATATCAAGACTTCCTTGGAAGAGTTTAATAACTGAATTGATGTTGAAAAAGAGAGAAAGTTAAAGCTCTTAGAGAGTCTTTGTGTAGGAACAGTAAAACGCTTGTTAAGGGAAATGGCAGTTGCTTGCTAAGGAATATGACAGTTGCTTGTTAATGGAAATGGCAGTGTTTTCCCGGAAACTTAACCAATCTCTGTTGATTCATTGCGCCTTTTTAAGCTCCTGCTTCTGATATGAATGCTTTTTTCCTAGGAGTTGAAGGATTACATCAACAAAACTGACCGTGTCAATAAGGTAATTTGATGCCATACGCGTTAAACGTAATTTGATGTAGGGGTTAACAGTGGGTGCAAATTCAAAGTACGCTTTGTCGTATTTCCAGGAACTCAGAAACAGTATTCACGACAAGGAAACAGAAAAGCACCGCAGCTCTATGTCATTGCAGGAACACATCAGGGTACAGTTTGTTCTTGTTCTCTTGGTGCATTTTAATTTGCAACTCGCATGAATCCATGTGCACGGGCTTAGTCCGACTTCGTTTCTCCTCCTCAGCTTCCTTCTATTCGTAACAAACCTTTAGTGCATTGATGGCGTTTTCCCAATGCCGAGTATGTACTTGCTAATGCAGCCGGTTCATCGATTTGTCGGTTTAATAGTATACCCCGCATGACTTAATCGCCTAGTTTTGAGTGCGAGAAAAGATATGCGATGAAATACTGTTTGCGATTCTCCTTTGATCAGAGGTCTGATGGTCTTTTTGATTTCCTCTGTTTGCAGTGAAGAGTCACTTTGGTTTAAATTTGATGTACATCTTTCAGAAAAGTGTTTATTTTAACTTTACGGTAGTTGTATCCCATCAAGCCGCACCCGAGGTATCTCGGATATTCGCCCTATCGAATCAATTTTAAATTTCCCCTTCAAGGTTATTTAAAATCCATTTGGAGCTTCATTTGTTTGGTTTACTTAAGTTGCAAAAACGATTTTGCTTGTGAAAGTCTAGTTTTTGATATTTTGATCGCTGCATATAATGCAGTCGTCAAATCCATATTTTCGAAATTTCTTTATTAATAAATATCTTTAATAAGTATTTAATGAATAAATAATAATTATAAAAAATTTCTTTGCTTGAATATTGGATTCTAAAGCTCGGCGTAATTGCAAAATGATAAATCTTAAGACCAACTTAATAAAAAATTTAGCAGATAAATTGTAAAATATCAGTTTCATTAAATTTTCTAAAAATAATTTGCTCTTGACAGTGGAAACTTAATAACAGATTGAGAGATTTGTTAGCTTCTGTGGTGAGTTATATCTGTAAATTATACTCTAGAATAAACCCAATAGCTTTAAAAGATTAAAGATTTAAATCCAATCTAAAATCAAACTTAAATATTGAGTACCTTAAAAGATAAACATTATCCATTGTATATGCTTTTAAAACAATTTTATGAGATATTGTGTGTATTTTAAGCAATGGCTTAGTATGGCCGACGAATGTAACACAGTAGTCTTAACTGCAGGATATTTTTAAAAACAAACGTAGTAGACTCCAGTTATTTCTTTTCTATTTGGTTGGATCTTCTTATCCGCTTCGTCTAGTGATAGCATGCGTAAAACTTTACATTCAAGCCGTTTACAACTGTTTGATTTTAAGTGAGTGAAATGAGTGGGTGAATTGAATGAAATTAGTATCTAATGTTTTGGTTCTCTTTCACAGCGACTAGATTTGGCACTTTCGAACAAAGAAAAAGAGGTAGTTACTCATTTGCATTTTATTTTCATAGGGTCCATTTTTAGCCCATTTTTATACGTCCAGTTGCAGACTGCTCACAATTGCTGAGCAATGGCAGTGAAAGATAATTGTCTCTATTTGCAAATAACCACATATGGCAGAAGAACAAATTTAGAATTTTAATCAGTATATCATTTTACCAATTGTAGCTTACTAGATGCCATTCTCAAATTGGCAAGCTTGAGGAGTTCGCCAACAAATTGCAGAAGGAACTGGCTTTGCAGCAAGAGGTAGGCCTTTTTAGCCCTTAAGCCTTAAATGAAGAAACAGGATTGAGCCAGAATGAACGGGGCCTTGTAGTCAGTAAAATTATCTTTTCGTAGATAAGAGAAGTTACCTTGGAAGGAAATTATTTTTGTCTATTCCTTTGATTATCCATCTTTCCAATCATAGGCTGTCTTGGAAATAATCGCATGATTCATGTTCATATTTACAGCTTTAACGCTGATAGGTATGGCATTTATTTTCACTCATTTCGTCAGGTTAAAGATAGCAACAACATTGCTGGTCAAGAAAAGCTAGAAGTCATAGCGTCTTTAAAGGCAGACCTTCAAGAAAGGGAAATGATGTGCAGGGTATGTTGCGATATTTGGAAACAGTTAGCAGAACAGTTGCTGTTGCCTCTCAATCAGGACTTGCAACTCCTCCTTTGCTATTTGTATTGTTATCATGCCATGTCTTTTTTTATCTTGCTTACAAAAGCCACTTGAAACAGCGTGCAACTTTGCCTTGAGGCTGTGCTGGCGAAAATAACGATTCTTGATGAGATATGAAACCAGCTACGTTGAATTCTAATTCTAATTGAATTCTTATTCGTAATTTCGCGTTTTTTTTAGAAATATAAGCAGATCCTTGACGATAAAGACAAGGAACTTCTGGTAAATCAGCAGTTAGAAGTTCCAACTGCGTGTTTTGTTGTAAATCCTAACCTTGTCTTTTGGGCGCGTGTTGTTTGCAAAATCTCTGATTGAGTCTCTTTAATGATCTAGGAGGAATCAAATGAGCTCGACATAAAGTGGGCTCATTAGATTCTAAAAGCTGTACTTGATTGCTATTTATATTAGAGTAGGCGGGAAGGGAGTCTATTTAAAATTCAAAGCTTACAAAAATAAAAGGCTTCTGTTTAATGCTTTTGTTGCATTAATTCAAAATATTGCATTATTGTCGATGATCGTGTAATATTTCTATTTTTGTTAAAATCTGCTTATCAAAGTCTGAAATTATCACCCCAATTGCATAATTAAAGCCAGTCGTATAAGTGCTCGAGCTACAGTCGTATTTCAGTGTTTTTGTTACATAAGAAGGCTGTGTCAAATCCAATCGAGAATGTTCTTAGAAACATTTTCTTTTTGACTGCAAATTGAACTTTTAATATAAATACTAGTGGATCAAACAAAGCTGTCCTCACTTGACCTTGAAGATTTTGTTTTGCAGTATTTCAGCAGTGCAAAGGTCAAGGCCGAGCAAGACCTGCAAGGTTGTATTGCTCAGAAAAACGCCGAGATACAGGTGATAATTTGCGCTGCATATTTGCTCTAAACTAGGTGTTTTCGATATAGAATTGTTATTTTTCCGTTTATAGGCGAGAAGTGTATTCTAATAAGTTTGCCGTTAAGAAATTTAATGTTTTAAAGCAGCGCAGTCCTTCTAAAGTCATTACAAACAAAACATTGCCAGCACAAAGAAGTTGTTCAACCCATCTTGCAATTCGAAACTACGAAGGCGATGAGTTCGAACTTCTAGACGCCCTCTTTTCTCCAGTCATCAATGGTTGATGCCCTACCTGTTTGTCCAAAAAGGAATAGTCTTGTTTGGACACTCTTGTCTGTTCAATTAGCTTCAACTCAATTCAAATACCTTTCCCATTCCATAGGCTGTGAACGAACAATTGAAGAAACTTGATCAGCTGAACCGGGGCAAGCTGCTGTCTCTAGAAGACCAGTGCCAGGTAGCACTTCCCACTGCTTCAATTCCAGCTCGTCATCATTTCGATGTATACAAACGACTGTTTTTTGACAAGATGCCTATCAGTGCATTAAGATGCCAGCACTGACCTACCTTTGCATAACTCCTTCGAGATTCAACATCAAAAAAGGTGTTTCTGAAGATTTTATTGATCGAATGGTTTTTACGTACTTAAGATCCATACATTCCAAGTGTTGTACCTTACATTCTTGGTGATACGCAGGTAGGTTTTATATTTTATTGTTTTTACTCCTTTGTTTTTAATTTGCTTGCAGAGGCTGCAGGAAGAATCCCAGACACAATTGAACCGCAAGGACAAGCTCATCCAGCGACTTGCTAATGCGCTCAGAACCAAGGATGTCTTGATAGAGGTAACTATGTGGTGAATAAGGCAGAATCAGCTTTGAGTATCATCGCTCTTTCCAACTGTAGCAAGCTGCATTGAAATGAAGTCATCTCCCTATCATATTTGAACACCTCCCACTTATATTAACATCAACAACTAAGTAATTAATTGTTCGTTTGCAATCAGTTATCCTGTTTTCATAGGAGCTTTCGGTCCCGCAAGATATGGCTGACAGTGGATCTGAGGTAACTGCGCTTTGGCAATAGTTCCCATTAATTTTTCTGCTCTGATTTCTATTTACGTTTTACCCCTAGTTAACCAGTTCTCTAAACTCTCACTTTGCGTTTAACACTACGTGAAATGAACTGCGATCACTCTTACGATTTCGCCTTTAAGGTCACAATAATTCTTTTAATGGTTCTGAAAGCATTTATTCGTCTAAGACGCCTTTCGTCACCAGCAAAAGCTCAAACTACGTTAAAAAATAAGCATAGCACAAGTAAATTAGGAAGCGAGTATCCAGTCGTTCATCGTCTCACACATCAATCCCTAGTTTCACCCAATGTCTGACTTTTTTTCGTTCCATCCACCACTGTCTGTATTTACCTTTGACGAAATTGTTCACTCGGTTCGATGACTTTTTCCCTACAAGACCCTGCAGGACTCTGGGTCACAGGTACAAATCATAAGAAAGCTCAGGACAAAGCTGAATGACGTGGATCATGCTCTCGAGGTGATCCTGCCAGCTTACTTTGTTTATCCCTTAACTTTCGTTTAACCGGCAAACTCTATCGATGTTAACAATGATGCACGTAAAAGTTCTTCTTTGATTGTTAAATATGCTTGCATGAGACAAACTTTTCCAGTTCAAAGTTTTCGCAAAGATGCATTTCTGGTAGTTTCACTTCGCATGAATTTGTTTTTAGACCAGCCTTGATGAAAAATTCCAAGCGATCTCAGAGAAAGACAAAGAAATTCTTGAAGTAAAGCGGATTTTGAGAGAGAATAATAGAGAAATGGAAGCACTAAAAGCGAAGTTGTCATCTTACGAAGAAAGTATTAAGGTATTTATTTTGTGCGTCTTAAAGATCACCCCGCATCTAAAATATCATTTCTATAAACTTTCTTCCGTTTTCATCTCTGAAATATTCAGACGTACAGTAAAAATCCTAAGGTCGTTTCCTCTGTTTATGTTCTTGTGTTTTTTTAAAAGCAGCTCTTAATTACATTCCATTCAGCATCAAGAAAACCTCAGCGTAGAAAAGGATAGGGTCTTGCAAGACCTCCAACAAGCTCTACAATTTCAGGAAAAAGCATTCAAGGTATTTTGTGCAAGCACTTCGTGTCTTATGATTCCCTTTCATCATTTTTAAAAATGCAGTGCACTCTCCACTTCGAAGGAGCGCTTAAAGGATTCGCAGATATAGTATGCCGATGACATTGTTCTAGCTCTTTTCATTGTGACAGTGTGCTCCTTATTAGGCACGTTGGCTCGTGATGGCCCAAGAAAGAATTATTGATGATCTTTCAATGAGCTTCTCTTGGAAGTACCCGAAACACCTTTTTGTTGCAGGTATCAGCCGAAACTACTGCTAGTGAGCTGGAATCATACCAGTTGAATGTGTTGAAGCTTTCAAACCTGCTTGATGCAAAGGAAACTGAGCTGTCGGTTAGTGCTGAGCTTCCGCTTCTACTGCTAATAACGATTATGGTAATAGTATCTGGTACATAGGTTGTTTGTTTTCATGGGAGATAAATTGCAGTAGTCGCCAAACGTGTAGATGCCCATATATGAGGGACACCATTCAACTTCCACCAGGTATCTGCCAAGCAAGATGCATTTTGTAATCCTTTAAGATCTCCCTTCTAAAACCTCACCTGGCCCTTTTAAGCTTCACATTTTTCCCTCTGGTTTATAACTTAAACAATTTTACTCACCTATTCTAAGGAACTGCAAAAGCACTTAATCCAGAGTTCAGATGTCGTGGTAAGTCCAGTTCATCATATTTATGTGTTGATAGAAGTTCAAGTGTTTTGCCTCTAAGCATTACAACATTGCTACTCTCTTAATTGAAATTGTTGTTGATTAGAATTGGATCTTTTAAGAAGGCCATAATACATTAAAATGTTACAAGCAGATTTAGCAAGTACCAATAATGACAAAGCACTTCTACCGCAATTTTGCCAGCCTGTTTGTGACGAGACAGAGTTCTAAAATCGTCTATGAGAATAAGTGGGTGAGTGACAGGGCTATAACTAGATTCGAAGGCAGAAAGCAGTTTTATTTGGGGAGAATGCCTTACTCAGAGTTAAGGAGCATTGCAAAACATAGTTCGCAGGATCGGCTCTTGCTTGCATTATTCGCCAACGCACACGTGTATGATGCACGTCTGTGGGTGTATTTAGACTACTTTCGCTTCATATGCCCTTTGTTTCATCAAGGATGGGAATGGTTTGCAAAAGATCAATGAGCAGATGAATGCGCAGATGAATGCGCAGATGAATGCGCAGAGAAAAACCAATGAGGTCTGTTTGTGGTTCTTGCAGCCATTTAGCTCAATGGGCGCTATCACATTCTTTAGGCATTGATGCTCAAATTTGCTATGTTTTATTCAGTTCCTGGTTTATTAATGTCATGCTCTAGTGTTTGGATATATACACAAGTATGGCTTCACTGCTTGAAGGTGTTTTAATCGACCATCTCTATCACCTTGCAATACGTTTGCTAATTGTTTTTTACGTTCCTCCAGGAGCTGACGTCAGAAAGAGATGCCGCGATGAGTAGAAATGAAATAAACAAACAGAAGTTTATCGCCGCTCTGAATTCGAAAGACGCTCAGATCAGAGTACGTAGATTTTCAACTGAAGCTTCATTTAGGCTTATTCGCGCCCTAATGACGTATATTTGATTGAAAATTACTGAAAAGGCCTACATGCTTTGCCTAAGCTCCCATTCTAGACAAACTTGCTTGTAGAATGGCGTCTGTTTCCTGGCGACATCTAACACACTGTGACAGAAAAGATTGTCACAATTTTTATCACATCTACGTCAAAAGAATGAATCCTTAGACGAATTCTGGAAGATGCTGTAAGCAAAAAGTTTTGTATTATGATATTTGCAAAAGTTTGCATCCACGCGTCAATCGCTTTGAATGGTATTTATCAGCTTGACTTTATAGCTGTAGTTGTATGGTGTATTTTGGGCATTAAAGGCTGGAGTCCTTTAGTAACTCTTTTCTCATACCAAATTAGGATGCCTTTTCGAGATTGGGAAGGCTGATGGACGAAAAGAACGATGCCATAAGACGACTCAAGTCGGTTGTCGAGGAAAAAAATCAGGAGTTGCAGGTGAAGTTTTAACTGTGTAAAATATCAACTCAGGCTAAGCTACAATTCTGTTCTACAGAATTAATATATTGCTCTTGGATTTTCCTTCAATTTCAGTCCCATAAAATGGCATCGTTTGTTCAATTTATGCTCTGTTTATTGTCGTCCTAAAAACATGATGATGATTTCCACTATCCAGCTCATCGAAAAGAGGCTCTCTGAAACCAAAACAGAGGCTGAGTTATTGACAGCTTCAGCCAGGAAAATCGCCAGCGACAAAGATATTTCGATCGAGGTGAGCACCATAGGAATATCTTTTTCCTCGCTAACATGCAGAAATTAGGCACCATACCTGTGGTTTGACCTATAAAGTGTGTATACGAAAATATAACCTTGTTTGATTTCTCCATTCCTGATCAGGATTACCTCCATTGTCAGGAAAGTGAACATCTTAAAACGTGCTTAACGCTGGCTCAGGTAACGCCTGATAACCCTGGTGTTTTAAAAGCTACCGAAAAGGTCCAGGTCTTTGACAGGCAAATGCTTCAGCCCAAGAACCAATCAGAGGATGCCAAGTTTAGCATCTTAATTTCCTGCCGTGAACTTCGGAAACTGTTTTTATATGTTTCATCTAGATAAACATGTTTTTATATGTTTCATCTAGATAAACATGTTTTAATATGTTTCATCTAGATAAACATGTTTTATATGTTTCATCTAGATAAACATGTTTTAATATGTTTCATCTAGATAAACATGTTTTAATATGTTTCATCTAGATAAAACATGTTTTAATATGTTTCATCTAGATAAACATGTTTTAATATGTTTCATCTAGATAAACATGTTTTAATATGTTTCATCTAGATAAACATGTTTTAATATGTTTCATCTAGGTAAACATGTTTTAATATGTTTCATCTAGATAAACATGTTTTAATATGTTTCATCTAGATAAACATGTTTTAAAGCTGCCTTTTCTAAAAAGCGCCAAAGCTTCACCCATTGCTAGTTATCAAATGAGATTTTTGAAACACGGCCGGTTGCCGTATTGGATGTCGCATAGTCGCAGCGGAGATTTTGGAGGAGATGTTGCATGTTGGAGGAGATTTTTGACAATGATGTGTTCTTTTCTCTGGTTTGATTATATCATGCAAATTAGTTAACAGGAAAAGCATGTACCCCGTTCTTAATGGATTATTCTAATTTGTTCATTAATTTTAAATTACTTTTATTATGAATGAGGAGATCAGTTAGGGAATGTAATTTACGCCCACTGGCATGCCAGCGTATTCCAAATTCAAGGCCGTGTGTTTTTGTTTCCTTTGCAGAACTTGACGAAAAGTGGCCTAGACAAGGACAGAATCATTAGCGAGCTTCGGGCAAGCTTCTTACTCTTTATACGAACCTAAACGAGATGCTGGTGCTTGGCCGGTACTCTCACCGTCTGTGACTTTTTAACTGCTCTTAGTACATCGTACTCAGTCGTAATCCGTCGCAATCCGTCGTAATCCATCCTCAACAATAGACTTACTCACTCCAAGTTATATAGTTAAGAGTTCATTGCATTTACATATCATTTGTCTATATTGTAAATTCCTTGGATTTTTGCAAAATACTTATGTATACACTCTTGAAGTTTGGCTGGAATTTATCTACCAATCGAATATGCTATTCTTTGCGAAAGTGAAAAACGTTTTAAGCTTAGACATTATTTTTAGTGTTAACAGAAGTTCAAATGAAATGTTTTCTGCGAGTTAAGACTGGTAGCCCACAAGACTGGTATCTGATGCCAATTCGTGGCATCGCTTTCGTACGATCTCTAGACAGAAAGGATTTCAGAGTATTGCCTGATTTTGGTTCTTGTTTGCTTGACATACTGTAGATACAACCCTGGGAGTCATTCTTGATCATGCCTATTTCAGTAAGGTGAAAAACGGAGATCTATTCTTTAACATGTGCACTTGACATCTGATAGAAATTTAAGGTGCAAGTGTTATAATAACTTCTTCATTTTTTGGAAATTGCTAAAGTACATCAATAGAAATGCCAATTTTAGGAACGCCCCAGTGTCTCCAGACCCACTGAAATGAATAAGTCCATGCAGCTGGAAATGGTAAGTGTTTTGCCAAGTTCCTTGATGATCACGATGTTTATGCAAACTTACTTTTAATTTACCATTCTTTTAATAAGTGTTATAAGAGCCTGATATAGACATTTAAAAATGATGAAACTCTACTGTCATTTCTTTTATTTATCTTTTGCATTTTAAATTTGTCGCCATTCGCATCTTTGTCTTTGTTATAACAGCCTTGACCATATTTGTTATCAATGCTCGATCATTATCATTTTTCATTAGCTTATTATTTTACTGTTGTCATCAATGCTTCATTCAGGATTCATTAAAGGAGAACCTGGGCAACATTAAGGACCAACTTCAGCTCAAGAAAGGTGAATAATGAATAAATCTTCTTTCAAGACCTATTGACCTTTGATATGTAAGTTCAAAAGATACTTCGAAGGGCATACCTTCTTATTCACATCTGCTGGAATTGATTAATGCTTAGATTCCCTTTCCACTGAAAAAAATGTTTCGTTTTAATTTGTTTTACTACAAGAAAAGGTGTTTACCCGTTGACTCGTTTGTGCTTCCAACGTTGTTTGTCTGACTGTTTTAAGACTAGTCGCATATGCAATCTTAACTATTTTTGTATTCACGTTTTGTATTTGTATATAAATTCAATGCTACGTTTCAGTGCCAGCCTTCCTTGTATTTACCTTCAATGTTGAGCAGTCCATTATTTAAAGTTATTTACTTCTTTTAAGACGAAGCAAATGAATTGAAGATTGAAAACAAGCACCTCCTTGAAAGGCTTGAAAATATGAAGAAATCAGAGGTAATTTAATTTTAACAACTCTTTCCCTTCGAATATTGTTGTCTTTGTATTGGATTTTTTGAAATTGTAATTTGATTTTAAAGGCTTTTGTAATTTCTCGTCGTGTGAATGTGCCTTTCCTTGCAAATTATTCCTTTAGGCCAATTCTTCTTTGTAATTTCTGTGACCAGATATAATCCAACTTTATTATCATTTTTAATAATGATATCGACAGCGTTTGTTATTTTTGCTTTTGAGGTTATGCTTGCTTCTTCCACAGAACATTGAGATAACGATGAAATTCGAAAATCTCAAGACTGAGCTAGAAGATAAAGACAAGAAGCTTCAAGATGCCAGGTCTCCACAATTTCTCATCATACTTTTCTTAGCCGCCCGTTTCTGCCATCTTTTACATTGTCAGCGATATCAACATGCCTTTATGCCACCGTTTTTCGTAAACGTTGTTTTGCATCTTCTCTTTTTTCAGTGCTCCTTGACAATTATATATCGTTTACCAGTATCAAACACGATTCGCTTTCACCTTATTCTGAAACGTTTTTGATTTGTATAGAAACGAGCTTTGGGAACTGCAAAAGGAGATTGGTCGTGCGGCAAGTCTCACTGTACGTATCTTCTTTACAGCAAATATTCATTTTAGCGCCACTTTCGTAGACACTAGCTGGCATGGCATCATGCGATTTTGGCTGAACGCCAGTCACACAGCTGCGGTGTCACTTTTGCTTTTGTTCTAGGAAAATTTGCAGCAGAAGACAATGAATCTTCAAGGGGAGAATGATAAACAAACCAAAGAGGTTGACAGGCTCAAGAAGGAATGCGAAGAAAAAGACGAAACTTTGAAGGTCCGGATTGTCCTTCTAATCATGCGTTGTCTCTAGCTTTTTTGCTACTTATTACTCACTACATCGTGCAAATTGTATGTGCTATGTCGCTTACTGTAGACAAAAGTACTTTCTGTTTACTGAAAGGTGTGGATATCCTTGTGTTTATAGAAGCTGAGAAAAGATGTGACCAGCAGCAACGAACTAAACGAGACATTACAGAAACTGAATCAGCAAAAAGATAGCTTGGAGGTTCAGTATTGCTTAGCATTTCGTGTACAATGTTGTCAGCAAATCTCAGTGCTCAAGTTAACAAGCTTCTTTGCATCTTACAAATCATCTCAAAGGCAGCGTCACGACCGCTGTGCAGTCCATGTTGAGTTAGTATTAAGAGAACTGTTTGATTCCACCTTCGCGCCCTGCATGAATTGCCGCTGTGTAGGGTGTGCACTTGGGACTATTACTGGTTCCTCTGCTACATGTGTTGTATATTTAATTGCTGACTCAGCCCACTATTGCTTTAGAATGCTGTCAACCAACTGCATGATGAGATGGAAGCATTGCAGATCTCAAAGCGCTCTCTGGAGGCGCAACTGAAAGAGGCAGCTGGTGTGATAGAAAGGCTGAAAGGCGACGTTGCCACGAAAGATCGAATGCTCGAGTCGAAAGTAAGTATCCTCCCTATTGTTAGCTTAGGCGGAATGATTGGGAGCGGCATGTAGCCTGTCTCAGGGCTGTGCCGTCGGCCATTTTGATTGTTACACTGTTGTTGCATTTAACATTTAGAGCCGAAGATACTTTCTAATGGCTTTGACTGCTCTAGGCTCAAGAGTGCAAAGACCTGCAAAGGAAGAACTACGACCTCCAGTCGTCTTTAGAGAGAGGAAGCGAGATCCCTCAGCGGTATGACAAACCCGTCGGTGCTGACGAGGCAAGTCAATGTAATTCAATAGTCTGCTTGCAACCCAAAATGGTGTTTCCTTTAAGCATTCCGTTCCCTTGCCATGGGAACCCCTCAGAATCGCTTTTCTCATTTGATAATGGCAAAACTGGCTTTTGTTATTGATCTTTGATGCTTGAATGTATTAATAATACTGATTAACTGTGGAGTGTAAATTATGCATGATTCATAGCAAGATTGATATTTTTGACAGTGACAAGAACTTGTACCAACTTTCATAGGATAGCTTTTTCATTGCTATGTCTTTGCGCCAGGTTGATTCAAAAGAATTAATGGATTTGCTCAAAATACAAATACAAGAACAGCAAAGAATGTTTAAGGCCACCGAAGAAGAAAGGTCACAATACTTGAGACTGATTCATGAACTAAAGAATGAGAGTGCATCGAGGTGAGTTCAAAGTTTTTTATAACGTATTTCTGGCTAGTCAAATGGCACGTCAGATGGCACTTGGAGATGCGTTCGGCTCGCAGTACCCGGCACCATCTGTTGAAGGGCAGCTTTCCCACGAAACTGGAAATGAGGTTCAAGAGATGGTTTTCGTTTTAGCTCCAAAAAGGCCTCTCTGTCTGTACTCCGCAAGGAGGCCCCGGAAACTAGGGAAAGTAGATATATTACCTTTTCTGATGTTCGTTTGCAGAGGAAGCTCTGATTTGGACTTGGAGCTTAAATCGGTGGATGCCCTTCGCTTGCAGTACGAAGATAGCATTCGGCATTACGATTCGCTGCGGCACCAGCTAGAAAACCAAATCAAATCTGGTTCGCCTCCTTCTGACATGTTGACTTCGCTAGAAAGTGAAGTTGATAATTTGAGAGGAAAGCTAAAAGAGAGTGAAAGCTGGAACAAATCGTTGCAGTCTCGTCTTGACCAACTTTTGCCTCGTATTGGCGCCGTGGGTGCTGCTATTGACATTGCTGATGGACCAGAAGGGACGGGGGTCGATGCTGGTTCATCTTTTCAAAGGCTTAAACAAGTAAGTCACAGACTATTGATATTTGGCAAGGAGGTGAAGATTTTGGACCTTTTTGTGTTGTTGCTATTAATTGAATAATGAAGGTTTGTGCTATTTGATTTATCTACCTGAATTTCCTTCAAGGAAAAGCAGCAAGCCATCAATGAAATGGAAAGGCAAAAATCGACCAGGGAGCTGTTACAGAAGAAGCTGGAGGATACAACCATTGAAGCAGAAGATACGAGAAAGGCGCTGGACGATCTCAAGCGCCATTATGACAGGTTTGCCCAGCTGCGGAGCAAGGAGATTGAGACACTGACCAGCAACTGTGAACATGCAAAAGCTGTCATTAGGAACATGGAAGAGAAGGTGGCATCGTTGCACGGACAGCTGCAAGCGCTGAGGGGAGGTAAAGGCGCAGAGCAGGATCACTTGCGGGATCAAGTTGAGGGTCTTGGTGCTGTAAATGATGTTCTTAGGAAGACACTAAGCGAAAGGAGTGAGGAACTAAAGGAGGCCAAGGAGATTGTAAGTGCTGCTTTAATCGACTTGAGCTAAATGGTCTATTGTTTTAAACACTTTAGAAGCTGGACAGTTTCATCAGTCCTGTTGCATTTGTGTGTTGAATTTTCATTTTGCATTTAGATGACGCAAGAGAAAGAAGCTTACAGAAAGCTTGAAGGTGTCAAACAGACCTTGGCCGAAGATCAAAAATTGCTAATGGAACAGATCCAAGATAAGAACGGACAAATTGCCAAGCTACGGAAGGAAGTTGAAGGCGTGAAATCTGGCATGAAGGAGAAAGAAAACGCTATTGAGAAACTAGGCAAAGAGTGTGGTGTCTTACAAAAGGATCGACAGGTTCTTCGGGATTTGAATGAGAGGCTTCGTAATAAGCTTGACGAAGTGTCACAGACATACGATAGCTTGAAGAGTACCAACGAAAATGATATTCGCGCCCTGAGAGAGGATTTGAAGGCGGCTAATCAGGCTCTCGATAGACAAAGACATGAAAACGAAGAGGCCACGGCTGTGACAATGAGACTGCGGGACGAGATCCGAAGTTTGCAGGAGGCGTCGCGTGAGGTGCACAGGCTTGCGGAGGAATTGAAGATGAGTCAGAATGTGAACAAGGCGCTGCAAAGACAGCTTAGTGACGGCGCAAAAGCTGCTGAGCGGGACAGAGAGGCGCTGGAACCTGAAATGAAGTTGCTGAGACAGAAGCTGCAAGAATTGGCACATCTCAATCGAAAGCTGGAGGACAAGTTAAGCTTCTACGAGAGACATGCAAATTCTTTGCAGGAGGAATCTCACCGGGAGAAAGAGGCTTTTAATGCTGAAAAAGAGGCTCATGCAAAAGAAATTGATACTCTCTCAAGAGACATCGTCAAACTGAACGAAATGAATGAAGAGTTAGAACTGAAAGTGAAAGATTTGATTGATGGGTCGGAGAATTCAAAGACAACGATTGACAGGTCAGTTCACTTATTGTTAATGTGTATTGTGATACGCAGAAATTAGCACTTTAGTGACGTCATTCAGGGCTGCTTAGTTGTGGAAAGTTGCACATACATCTATTCGTTTCTTTTCATGTTTTATGTAACATCCATGTGTTTTGTATCAATACTCTGGCATATGCAGTAATATTTTTTAATTCGAGAATAGATTTCTCACATTCGTCATTGCATCGCCTAAAATGTTGCAAGTTTCCTTATCTTCCCTTCAATTCCGTTCAATAATGATAAGAACACGGAAGCTGCTGTTGCTCGTAAATAGCTCGATTGCTTGACTTAAGAGTAAAGAGAGGATTGATTCACATCCAAGATATTCCAAGGAAATCACCTGTGCTTGTAGCTTTCCTCGAATCTTGGTCTGTTTGCAATCTAACTCCAATCTACATAGCCAAGGAAACAGCTGAACATGAAGCCTTCCACGCTGTTGTTTCACCGACTAAAATGATAGCTTTGAGTTTTTCCTTACACTTGAATAATAATCAAGAGCTGACAACATCTTGTCTTGAACAAATGACGATGAAAGTATTTGCACATTTGATTTTTTCGCAGATTACAGATGGATAACAGAACAAAGCAAGAAATTATAGAAAAGTTTGAAAATGAACTCACAAAACAGCGAACCTTTTCTGATGTTTCCACAAGCATAACACCAAACAGACGGAGCAGTATGTTTTCACAAACAACACCGAAAAAGCCGACTATCGAAAACCAGAGTCAAGTCACACCGGAAAAAACATTGAGGGAAGCAGTTGTCAAAAGAGATGCGTACATCGAAGCACTTAGGAAGCAAATCGAGTTTTACAAGATGGAGAAAGAAAAGGCTGCAGACGAAGCTAAAGAAAAGCTGGAGAAGAATTCTAACAACAGCAACAACCTGATAGCTTTGCACATTGCTGAAATGCGCGAATTACGGAAGGAGCTGGAGCAGAGTATTTGCAATAATGATGCTTTGCGGCTGCATTTGGAGCATCGTCTCTCTGAAGCAGAAAAGGAGGCCGAGAAGATCAAAGATCCCCAAGCGAGGGCGTCATTGCTGCGTGAGAACGACCGGCTGCGCGCAAGGATCGCCGATAACGAAGTCGAGATCAAAGAAGTGAAGACGAGGCTTCTCAAAGAAGGCGAAAGGTAGACCTTTTCTGTTGACTTTGTCATTGTGCCAGTGGAAGTGATGCAGTGAGTTTTGCAAGACCACGTGTCACCCCACTAAACCTTTTTTCAACTAGTGCCACTTATGATACCAATCCAAGTCAAAATGCTTCAGAAGTATGTCCTTTTTCCATTTGAGGCCATTTTGAGGTCCAAGGCCTTCTAAATTTAGTGAATGGTTAATTTTAGGGCTAGTGAAATTATATTCAATTACTGGGCTACTTGCAGAATACGTGGGAAAGCAATAATATGACAGCTTTAAAGCCTCTTGATTTTTGCCCACGTGATAGCAAGACACTGCCTGCCCTCTTTGTCCTGTTTTTATCCTGTGACGTAGGTGTCCACCAAAAAGCGGAAATGTTGGAACTAATTGATGTGTGTAGGAGATGGGTGTTACATGAATTTGGAACTTTGAGATTGCATTTTGCAGGTCTTCGGGGCTAGTTTTGGAGAAAGACAGCCAAATTCAACAGCTCAAGATAAAGCTGGAAAAACGAAACTTGGAATTCGAGCGCGTTCAAAATTCATTTGCACCGAGGGAAACCAGTTCGACGATTGTTTCTCCTATCCAGTCTATCGCCAGCTTCACCCAAACGACCCCGGTAAAAACTATTAAATTGAGCAAAGAAGTACAAGTGGACACGATTGCCTTGAGAGCTGCATTGGAGAAGAAAGAGCTTGAAGAGAAGCTACGTGCTTACCTGAGTAAACTGAGTGTTCAAGACGTCGCTATTGGAGATCTGAAAGAAGCGAATGCACGGCTAAGAGAATCTTTAGCCGATGAATCTAAACTCCAATCAGAAATTGGCCATTTGAAGGTTTTGTTAGATAGCAAAGAGTCCTTTATAAAAGGTCTAGAGTTGAAAGTTCTGAACCTCGAGCACAGCCTAATGGCCAAGACGAACGAGTCTTTTCTTGAGACGGAGAAGCGTGCCGCGAACGATGAGTTGATAGCGCTGCACATTTCGGAGATGAGAAAGCTGAAGAGTGAACTTGAAGCGAGCCTTGAGAACAATAACGAACTCAAGTCGCAACTGGAACACCGACTGCACATGATTGAGCAGGACGCAAAGAAGTTGAAGGACCCGCACCTCAGACTCGGCTTGGTGCGGGATAACGACCTCCTTCGCACGCAGAGCATCGAGCGGCAAAACGCGGTTCTCAGGCAGCAGAAGACTATCGAAGACCTGACTGCTGAGAAGAAGTGGTCAGTATTGAGTGGCAAAACAGATGCCGTATTCATATATTCAGCAGCGATTATCAGATTCTTGAATATTTGTGCCCCATATGGGCGTTGTTATTGATGCCAGGATGCCAAAAATGCTGGCAGATCATGCGATTACTTGCTAATTTGAGTAATTGCCAATTTGGTGAAGTAAAGGAACAATAAGAAATGTTTCTTCCATCTTCATTGACTCCAACATTTCCTTGTTTGTATATGCAGTTTTGTCTCATGTTCCTTTTCTCAGTGACAAGGAAAACATCAAGAAACTCCACCAGCAGATTCACAATTTGACCAAAGTAACGGCAAATCTCAAGGAAGAGGTCACCCTGTATGATCGTCTACAAGAGCACCTGTCATCGTCTGCGGCCAGAAAGCAAACGAAAAGTCACTCACCTGGTAATCCAATTCACCTTTTACAATCAGGGACTTTTATCCCGGGGGGTTGCTACTGGCACGCTGAATTATGCAGCAGAAGCCTAGTCGCGTAGCCCCCTGTTTAATATTACAAGTGACGTCAATGGTCCAATGCAGGTTTTTACCGACTGCTTTTGGAATTTTTGCTCATACTTCAGTATTCCATATCACGTGGCCAATTCAGGCTTTGCAGCTAAGAATTACATTTTTACAATTCGAACTGGTGTAAAAACACTAGCGATGCCATGACATTTGGAAAGTGTATTTTATGGTTAAGTGGAAGCCCCTTTCAGTGACTCGGGCCCAATTTGCTTTTGTTATTTTATGATGATCTTGCTACGATTTTGTTTACCTGCAGATAGCGGCATCGACGTGAAATCAAGTACCAATAAAAGTAGACATAAATCCAGATGGATTTCAATTCCATGAACATTAAATTCCATGAACATTAAATTCCATGAACATACATAACTTCAACAGACGCATATACTGCATGCCAAATCTATGTTAACCTAATGTGATGTGAGCTTGAATGTAAAGAATGTGAAGCTACTAAGCAAATCCTTTTAAACAGTACTTTATTTTCCATGTAATCCATAAACAGTATTTGAATTTAACGTCTTGGCTTTTACAGTTTAAAAGTACTTATTTGCCATAAACTGTAAATAATACATTAGAAATCGTCGACTAAATAATGTTTTTTAAAGCAACTATGGATGTGACGTTAGTTTTTGTTAACATAACTTAATTTTTTCTTCCGTTCAAAAATTGAATAATTGTGTTAAATATGCAAGACTTATGTTGATAAAAGTACTGATGTATTTATTTTTGCATCGTTTGATGAAAATCTTCTAACTTAAAAGTAAATAGATTTGAATAAGATTTGAATAAAAACGTTGAAATGTTTAGACGTTGTACAAATGACGCTCTAAAATTGATATGATTGCATTCTTTCTTACTCCAATGGCTATCCTGCTTAAAATCCTTTAACTGTGTTGAATTATGGTCTGTTATTTCTGTAACTAAAATTTTGGCAGAACTCTTTTGAGTATTTGCTCCAACATCGCAAACTGGCCTAGCAAAAAAAAATTTCTTAGAAAATCCTAATTATGCAATTTTCACAGCTTTTGTGGTGCTTAAAATGAGAATAAAACGATAAACTTAAATCGTGAGTTAATGCCCTAATTATAGTTTTATGGTGGTAAATTGGTTTTTGTATAGGTTTTTTGATCAACGTGTTTTATGTTTAAGAATGTATTAATTCTGAACTTAAAACGCTATTCACCAAAAAGTCGATTTCCATCTCTCATCATTCCTTGTGCCTACAATGCATTGTCATTGTTGGTTGATGCCTCTCGCTTCACGTGACCGTGTTTTTAGACATGTTCGTAGTGCGTTAGGTCAATATGGTTGATAAAGATTGCCTACTTTAATGACTGTTTCCCAACATACCGTTCGCCTTCATTCGATCGCACATTCTTTGTATAAACCTTCAAGTGCCGTTTTATCGATGTGGTTTTCAGATTCGGCAATGACAAAGGAGACCACGGCTGATTCCACGTTTGATGCGTCGCTTCTTCAACTTCTTCTCGAAGAAATTAGGAATTTGAGAGTACAACTGCAGAGGACTACCGATGTGAACATAGCACTGAAAGAGAGGCTAGAAGAACAGCTCGGCAGATCCATTACCTCATCTGGTAAGATGCTTTGGCGCTCTTTCTGCTGCCTGTAGGAAAGCGGGGGAAGAGGGATTTGGTATGGGATAAGGGCTGCTGAAGAAGGACATACATTACCATACAAATATTTAAACCCTTAACTTTACCGGGGATTTATTGGTAGCATCACCAGTTTTGGATTGCCTCTTTAGCGTAATGGATGTATGCTTTGGTGTTGTTTTGCGAATCAATAAAATTCGCATTCATAGTTAGTGGTATTTCTCAGAATATCCCAAGACTTTTTTCATTGAAGGCTTGAGTTCTCCAGCCAATCCCTCGGTGGATCCCCGATCAAATTCTGATGATGGGAAATCCGTGCGGCGGGCTCTGTTTGCCTTGAGCGAAGGGGAACCGGCTTTTGGCCAACCTGGGAACATGCGACCCAGATATCTGTCACAGGAAACTCCCACGAAAGAAAATGGTATTTTCCTTCTTTTTTACCCCAATGTAGCGTAAACGCTCGAAGATAATTTGTTGCAAAGAGCTGATTGCCAAAGGCGTCATATAGAAAATGAGGAAAGCAGAGAATTCAGTTAAACTTTAGAAAGTTTAAAAGCTTAAGAGTTTTTCACTTTGGCATCAGCTGTTGTTTGTATGAGATGGGACAGATATTGATGCATGTTTTTTACGTGATGTAAATAATCTTACTCGGTCACCTTTTTACTGCATGTGAGGAATTTAATTGCAAAGATAAAAAATGAGATTGCGCTGTTCTAGCAATGGTTAGCCATCCATCTTTTCTGTCAACTGACTTTATCTTCTAGGGTCCCCCGCTTCAAGGTCGAAATTCCTTTCGCCATCCAGTTTAGCAGCCGTAGTTGGCGAAGCTGCCAGGTCCCAAATGTTTATTCGGGGCAAATTGGAAGATTACGTCATTCTTAAAAATAAACTTGCAAACAGCTGCCAGCGGATTATGCTTATGCAGGATGTGCACGTGATCTTGCAGTCCCAAAGGAATATCTCGGCCAACCAGGTATCGCCCGTCAGCGTTCTGACTCATTTGCAGAGAGATGTTTTTACTTGCCACGTGGTCTGCGGATTACTCACTGCTTTGAATCTGCCGCTCCGGGGTGTGGCTGCGGCAACCTGTCACCCAACAAAATTGTTACTAGTCTCTTTAGAAACTTAAAGGACACTTAAAAAATAGTATCATATTCTTATTGCGTAGTTAGTAGAGAGGACCCTGGGGAAGATTAGTTATTAGGCTAACCAGGTTTATCCTCTGTAAATAAAGTTTATCTATCTATCTATCTATCTATCTATCTATCTATCTATCTATCTATCTATCTATCTATCTATCTATCTATCTATCTATCTATCTATCTATCTATCTATCTATCTATCTATCTAACAGGTTATATAGCAATCAAATTCAATCTAAGCTGATACCAGCTGATTGATATTAGAAGCGGGTTGATATTTGAGCCTCTAAATGAAAAACACGTAATTGATTTACAGGAATTGAGCTAAGAATCTACTATCATATGGATTGCTTTACATCTATTCCTATTGGTCCACAGATTAACGAGTTGAGAGATGAACTTGCACGATTATCAGCTGACCTTGGTAGTTGCCGAAAGCTGGTGGACTTGATGTGGACGGAGGAGGACGCCAAAGGAGAAAGTGTCGCTGAAAGTTCAACACTCATCGAGGTTCCAGCTTTCTGCCATCCCCCCTCACGCACTGTCACGTCCTAACCCTACCTTTCCTAAATACGAACCTGTGAGGCTGTGGCGATGCCAGTCCCTCTTGTCCAAAGCACCTACCAGGAATCTATATATCTTGTTTCTGATCCATGTAACTACGTAGTTTCTTGCCGAAATTTAGCCATTCAGGATGTTAGAAGTGTTTTTTAATTCTACTACTTATTTCTAGTGGCTGTAGTTTGTTGTTTGTTTAAACATGGTTCTAATTTTGTCTACCCCAGAATCGACAATTGAAATCTGAAATAGTCAACCTCAAAAAGCGTCTTGCATATCAAGAAAAGCTCATTAAATCGTCCTTGCAAAGACTAGAGGTATTTGATTCGCAGCACCCTGCTGTCATGTTTATTCATTTATCCACGTTCAGCTCTCTTTTCATTGATCAATACGCTTTTTACGCACTTCGTTACTAATTGAAAAGATTTTGAGCAATTCTATTTCTAATTAGGAAATGCCTTTTCGATTAATTTTGCATTTTGTCTTCAAACTTCGAGACGTGGCTTCGAGTTTTGGATGGTTTTCTTTGAAAATGTGCTTGGCTTTGTAAACAGCTGCTTCTTGTAGCTACAAATGTGCCTGTTTGCCAATTCCTCCTTTTGCAAATTCATCATTTGGTTTTTAAGATTCGTTCAAACTCTGATTTGTCTCTAAACAATACTCAACGCTTTGTCGTTGCAGGAATCAAATAGAGTTAAAGGTGATCTAGAGCATCAAATACTGGAGAAGTGTAAGTTTTTCTTCCGGTTTGACGATTAAAAATGAGACCGGTTTGGATTGGGCTTGTTAATAGCAAGAAACAGCGGAACATGAAATTGTGCATGCATACCTGAAGCACTTTTGTTCTCAGAGTAAGAAGGGATATATATCCAGCTATGCTGAGTGAAATCCGTTTACAAATGTTCAATTTGCTCCTGCTAATAGAACTGAAGAGGCTCAACCATTAAAAATAAAGGCAATATTAAATTTAACATAACATGAGATTATCGAAGGTGTTATGATTCTTGTCAAGTTGTTAACAGAAATGTTGTTTGCTTTCTCAGTAAAAACAACCCATGGAACGATGATCAGAGCAAGCCAAAACTTGGAGGTAATTATCTGCTTCCGATTTCAATCCGTGATTTTGAATTCAGTTTTTAATTTACTGCACATGTAAAGCGCAACCTTTGACTTTCTTTGAATCATGATGTCTCTGTAGCATCAGAGTTGCAATACATCAATATATTTAGGTATCCATAGGAAGCAATTCGAAACCTCGGAGAAATGAACAGTTATTCATAAAACGTGACTGAAAGGCAGATGCCTGGAAATGTTTTCATGAACTAAATTATTTTCATTAAAAAGGCAGTGGGCTTCCTTGGAGATCACCAAAACAGCACTTCCTCACTATATGCGTCAATTTGGTATCCTCTCTTCCTTATTTTCACCTGCGCCCGCTCTTGGTATATTCCCCTTTGCTTTTATCATTTCTTTCCTCTGTTTCAGGACAAAATTGTAAATGCGAAAACACCACCAAAACCGACAAAACCACCCGCATCCGCAGCCAAGTCAAAATAGTGCATATGGGCGAAAGCAACCAATCGCTGAGTTGTTTTCATTTTGCGACAAACTGTTAGTTGAACAAAACAAGGATCATGCATAGCAATAATACATTTGTAAATAAATGAACGGTAGTTTTAATAAAGAAACTTTAAAGCGTCAATTTAGATCGCTCTTTGTAAGCTAAGTATTTCATGTGGTTTTAGTGATGCGCACCAGGTTGAATGCCTTTTTCTGGCACCCTTACCACACGCCGGAATCAATCTGCCAAATGCTGTTGTTAGAGCCTCTCAGTCGCTTCCAAGGTCACAAACTTTCCTCGCATACTTCGGTCTCAGGTTGGGTCCACGCAACATTCAACACATCCACACTTCTACCAATAATAAACGCCATACAGATTTCGCATTACTCATCTCGCCTCGTGTTTTCCCTTCCTCAAATAAGGACGCCCTTCCAGAGTCTCCTGGCAAAACTTCCCAATATCACACAAGTGCAGCCTCCAAGAATACTCCGGCCAAGCAGAACGTCATCCATAACATAACGGAGCGCGGTTGCCTAGAATACCTATAGAAAACGATTTCTGGGTAGACAAATTTTCAATCTCGGGAAGGCACGACAAGGCTCTTGTAGCATTCTAAAAGCAAAACTTTGCCTAGTAAACATTGTAGAAGAAGATTTCTGGATAGAAAGTTTTTTGTCAAAAATCGATAATTTAGCAAGGTTATAGCCCTGTCTTTGCGTCCAGAAAACGGCCAATTTCCGACAAAAAATTCTCATCACGGAAAGGAGCCACACAGCTCTTATAGCCTTCTAACAACAATAACTTGCCTAGTAAACATTGTAGAAGAAGATTTCTGGATAGAACGTTTTTGTTCAAAAATCGATAATTTAGCAAGGTTATAGCCCTGTCTTTGCGTCCAGAAAACTGCCAATTTCCGACAAAAAATTCTCATCTCGGAAAGGAGCGACACAGCTCTTATAGCCTTCTAACAACAATAACTTGCCTAGTAAACATTGTAGAAGACGATTTCTGGATAGAACGTTTTTGGTCAAAAATCGATAATTTAGCAAGATTATAGCCTTGTCTTTGCGTCCAGAAAACGGCCAATTTCCGACAAAAAATTATTATCTCGGAAAGGAGCGACACAGCTCTTATAGCCTTCTAACAACAATAATTTGCCTACTAAACGTAGTAGAAGACGATTTCTGGGTAGAACGTTTTTGGTCAAAAATCGATATTTTAGCAAGATTATAGCCCTGTCTTTGCGTCCAGAAAACGGCCAATTTCCGACAAAAAATTATTATCTCGGAAAGGAGCGACACAGCTCTTATAGCCTTCTAACAACAATAATTTGCCTACTAAACGTAGTAGAAGACGATTTCTGGATAGAAAGTTTTTGGTCAAAAATCGATAATTTAGCAAGGTTATAGCCTTGTCTTTGCGTCCAGAAAACTGCCAATTTCCGACAAAAAATTCTCATCTCGGAAAGGAGCGACACAGCTCTTATAGCCTTCTAACAACAATAACTTGCCTAGTAAACATTGTAGAAGAAGATTTCTGGATAGAAAGTTTTTTGTCAAAAATCGATAATTTAGCAAGGTTATAGCCCTGTCTTTGCGTCCAGAAAACGGCCAATTTCCGACAAAAAATTCTCATCACGGAAAGGAGCCACACAGCTCTTATAGCCTTCTAACAACAATAACTTGCCTAGTAAACATTGTAGAAGACGATTTCTGGATAGAAAGTTTTTGGACAAAAATCGATAATTTAGCAAGGTTATAGCCCTGTCTTTGCGTCCAGAAAACGGCCAATTTCCGACAAAAAATTCTCATCTCGGAAAGGAGCGACACAGCTCTTATAGCCTTCTAACAACAATAACTTGCCTAGTAAACATTGTAGAAGAAGATTTCTGGATAGAAAGTTTTTGTCAAAAATCGATAATTTAGCAAGGTTATAGCCCTGTCTTTGCGTCCAGAAAACGGCCAATTTCCGACAAAAAATTCTCATCTCGAAAGGAGCGACACAGCTCTTATAGCCTTCTAACAACAATAACTTGCCTAGTAAACATTGTAGAAGAAGATTTCTGGATAGAAAGTTTTTTGTCAAAAATCGATAATTTAGCAAGGTTATAGCCTGTCTTTGCGTCCAGAAAACGGCCAATTTCCGACAAAAAATTCTCATCTCGAAAGGAGCGACACAGCTCTTATAGCCTTCTAACAACAATAACTTGCCTAGTAAACATTGTAGAAGAAGATTTCTGGATAGAAAGTTTTTTGTCAAAAATCGATAATTTAGCAAGGTTATAGCCCTGTCTTTGCGTCCAGAAAACGGCCAATTTCCGACAAAAAATTCTCATCTCGGAAAGGAGCGACACAGCTCTTATAGCCTTCTAACAACAATAATTTGCCTACTAAACGTAGTAGAAGACGATTTCTGGATAGAAAGTTTTTGGTCAAAAATCGATAAATTTAGCTAGGTTATAGCGTTGGTGTTGCGTCCTAAATATGGTGAAATTGCGAAAAAAAATTCTGAATAAGTGCTTTGTGGTACAAAACTTCACAGTTGCTAGAAAAAGCGGAACTAGTTTTCGCATACTTAAAAGTACTTTTTTCGTCCGGCACTCCTCAGAGTATGCAAACGTCGGAAGATAACCAAAAACTGACGGAATAAATAGCCAGATGCGGATCGAAAACACTAGAGGGTGATAAGCAGAGCGCGTGATTGGTTATAATTGACCAATCTGCGTTACTTAACACCTAACTTTAGAGGAGCCCTAGGGAAAAGACGAACTCTTTCTGTCTACAAAGAATGGGCTTTTCCAGACAGACTCCAAAACACCTTGGTGAAAGGACGACCTAGCTTGCCCAATTATACGAAAATTGCCGTCACTGTATGTTTTGGCGCAATCTGGATTTTCTAAAAGATGTTGTCCTATAGCCAAATCGCAATTAATTTGGGCATTGCGTCTTTTACAATTTCGACGCGGCTGCTCTCTTTCTGCGGACGTTTTGGTCCTTATGATCGTGGGAACATGCTGCTTTATTATATCCCCCAGTCTTTGAGTATTGCGTCGAAATTTGCGGAAGTATTTATGATCACTTTTAGCGGATCCCAACCCTTCTTTTCAAAACACATGGAAATTAAATGCCGCACCTTTGTTAAACCCATTGTTAAACCCTTTTTTTAATCAAATGCAATTTTTGTCACTACCTCGAAAAAGGAGACTTTCATGTTTTGACCGATCATCAGCCGCTGTCTCGTGCCTTTTTCATCGCCCAATTTCTACACAGTTACAGGAATCTCTGTACGTCATTACCAAATCTCTGTTTAGCCCTTTCTCAACCCCACACCTTATTCAGGAGGCTATTGAATCACAAATCTCTACGCTCTAAAACAATTTGTCTAGAGTTCAGTTGGTTTCCATATTACTTGAGCTAACACACATGTTATTGTTATCTTTGCTGTCGATAACGTAAAGGAGCGAAATTCAAAGTTTTCACAAACAGGTCGTTTGAGGTCGTTTATTTACCAATGTTTAAGTTAATAATTATTTCCATGCTTAGGAAAAATTAGACATATTAAAAGGTAAAGTATTCAAACAAACTCTTCTAGGGTGTAAAGAAAATAGTGCCTCAGATTACAAACAGGGCTTTTATTATCCTTCTCTGCTCCTCTATCTTCATTTCTAAATTTGGTGATCAGAATCTTATAATCCCGCCACAAAAGTACCGCATTTCTTGCTCTCTTGAAAGAGAAAAGCACATTTGGAACAGAGGCACACAAATGAAACTGTGGGTCACCAAGACCACTCCCCCCCCAGTCTTTTTTGTATGAGCACATGCTGTGCACATGCTGTGATCGGATGGATCGGAAAAGTTGATCTGGTTCAACTGCGACAGGTCTGTCATCGATCCGTGACGCATCGCAGGCAGACTTCCGATCGTTACGGCTATATGGAAACCAGGCTTTAAGATGTTTCTTCAGTAATTACATAATTAAGATCTCTCTTGCAATTGTTTTGTCCTGACGGATATTCTTCCGAAAGTTGTTGCTATCATTCAGCCCCATTCTCTATCATATAAATGTCATCTATTGTTGTTGTTGCTACCTCCTGCGCCCTCCTGAAGAGGCCTACAATCTCTGCAAAAAGTCTCGGGACACTTGCTCCCATTTACGCATCGCGCAAGTCGCCAAATCCCCTCGCCCCGCAAACAATATTGTGTAGCGCAAAAGTCAATAATCCTAAAAACAAAAGTGAAGAATTCTCATATATCTATGGCCTATTTTCATACACCTAACGATGAACAAAATTTTACGGAGGCAAGGGGGTTACAACCACCAAGGAGACACTGTTGGACTAGTATACCCCCCGCCTATGTAAATAGTCCGTCCTTACGTATTCTTATTTACTCGTGTTCTGTTATTCATTTATTCGGTTACAGTTCTCAAATAGTAAAGTCGCCAAGTAAGAAGTCTCTCTTTTCAGCAATCTTTAGGCAACATTACTGTAACCGAATTGACATGGATGCATCGAAAAGCAGTGTTTTGTGTTTCACAGGAAACGGCGATGTTCAAGCCTTTTTAACCAAGGTAGAAATACATGCCGCACTGAAAGGATACACAGGAGAAAAGCTGGCTCAAGCGTTGGCAAGTAAACTTGAAGGGCCAGCGTTCGATGTTTACCTACGACTTTCAGCAGATGATAGAAAGGATCCAGAAAAATTAAAAGCTGAACTCAAAAAGGAATTTGAGAAGGGAAAACGAAACCGCGAAGAAGCACTGAGTGAATTGGCGAATAGGCCAAGAAAAGTAGGAGAATCGACGCAAAACTATGCATATAAACTGCTGGAATTAGTCAAATTGGCATACCCTTCATTTGATAACAAAACTTTGGAGGCTATTGCTAAAGACTATTTTATTAAAGGGTTGCATCCAGATATGCAAGTTGCCTTGAAATCCCTAGAAAGGTTTGATAAAGCGGAAATCAGAACCATCGCAGACGAAACAACGCGCTTAGAATTGGCAGGAATTCGTTCATTGTTGTCCGATGCTTCAAACAACAAAGGAATCTTTGGTGCAGCTAATCCCTATGAAGAGAATTCAATTGTTGATTCAATCGCTGACAAGGTGATAGAGAAATTGCAGGGCATTTCAACAAGCACTGACGACGGGGGACCACGCAACGAAATTAGTTTTGCTGATAGAAACCGCGGCCGCGGTTTTAGGGCCCGTAATTTCAGAGCCCCAGGACGTGGCCGCCCAGTTTCTTCAAATGGGAAAATGGAACCACGCCAAATGCGATGCAGAACATGCCAAAGCACAGAACATTTGTTCCGAAAATGTCCAACAAGATTCTGCCAGGCCTGTGGTGCGCGAGGCCATGATGCTTGGGATAAGAACTGCTCGAATTTCCAATGACTAGACGGTCCCGACATTTTGAATTTAGAGGACAATACCACTGGTGCGTCAACCGTCGTTTTAAAAGCCAAATTGGACGGAGTTTCTAGCAACGTTTTGCTTGACTCAGGAGCAGCTGTATCAATTATTGACTCGAGAACTCTTGAAAATTTGAAACTCGCAGTAAAGATAAATGCTTCAAGTGAAACACTGACAGATGCCTCAGGTAATAACATGAAAATAACTGGTTATGTAACTCTAACGTTAATATTTTTGGCCTAACAAAGCCAGTTCTACAACAGTTCCAAATTGTTGATTCCCATTCGCCAGTCAGCATATTATTAGGCAGAGACTTTTTGCAGAAATTTGGTCAAGTGACATTTGATTTTGCAAATAACCGTGTAAGGCTTGGCCCAGCCTGGATCAGGGGGGCTGAGATAAAACACCCATACGTGTTCGGGTAGCTGAAAAAACCATCATTCCCGGTCGTTCCGAAAAATTTATCCAGGTCAAATGTGATACCAAAACGGCATTTTTAGAAGGAGATTTTGACCCCGCAACAATAGCAGGGATGACGGGTATCTACGCATCAAGAACACGAGTGATTCCAAATTCTGCGGGTGTTTTCACGATCCGCCTGTTGAACGTTTCTGCTGAAGATATTATTTTAACTGCACGCAAACCAGTTGGAACATTACACGCTGCCGCAACGGGAAGTATCACCCAAGGCCCAGTTAAAGGTAATCCCTCGTTTGACTATGGTACCCAACTTTCCGAAGAAGAAAAAACCACATTAATGTCCTTGATTTCTGACTACAAAGACATATTTGCGCAGAATCCAAAAAAGCCTCAGAGGAACAAAATCATAGAGCATAAAATCATTACAGATGACTCAATGCCCATTTATCAAAAACCACGCCGTGTACCAACCGCATGGGAACCAGAAATCAATTCCCAGATCACCGACATGCTGGACAATGACATTATAAGACCTTCTGAATCACCCTGGAATAGTCCTATCATTTTGGTTAAGAAAAAAGATAATACAACACGTTTTGTTTGCGATTTCCGAAAGTTAAATGATGTGACCAAAAAAGACACATACCCTTTGCCTCACATCAGGGACGTTATTGATAAAATGGCCGGCGCAGTTTACTGGACAACTCTTGATGCAGCATCAGCCTATTGGTCTATGCCGTTGAAAGAAGAAGACAAAGAAAAAACTGCTTTCTCTGTCCCACGAGGAAAGTTTGAGTTCAATGTAACGCCATACGGTTTATGTAATGCAGGAGCATCGTATCAAAGATTAATGGACATTTGTCTCTCAGGGCTACCCGCCGAACGAACGTTGGCGTACATGGATGATATTGCCATTTTTAGCAGAACCTTCGACGAGCATTTAAAGGACATTGAAGCAGTATTCAGCAGATTGCGTAACACAGGCATCACGTTGAAGCAATCAAAATGTGCATTTGCGAAAGAAAGCGTGGAATTTTTAGGATACGAATTGTCCATGGCTGGTATCAAACCACAGAAACGTCTCACCGACGCGATACATGATTTTGAACGCCCAACAACCAAGAAAGATTTAAAGCGTTTCCTAGGACTTGCAGGATTCTATCGAAATTTCATAAAAGATTTTGCTGAAATCTCTAAGCCACTCAATAAACTCACTAGTGAGCAAGTCGTGTATCAATGGGACCCGAGTTGCGAAAGAGCTTTCATTTCCCTGAAAAACGAATTGTGCTCAGAGCCCACGCTAGCCTTTCCACGATGTGGTGAACGATTTATTGTAGAAGTGGATGCAAGTGACGTAGCAGTAGGAGGCGTACTTTCTCAAGTCCAGAATGATAACAGTATCCATCCTGTGGCCTATTTTTCCACCACGCTTTCAAAATGTCAACAGAAATGGTCTACCCACAGTAAAGAAGCCTTTGCCCTGCTGACAGCTGTACGAAATTGGCATGTCTATCTCGCTGGAACGGATTTTGTTTTGAACTCCGACCATAATCCGTTAGTTCACCTACGCAATCAGAGGGACCCTCGTGGAAAATTTGCAAGATGGTTATCAGAACTCGAAGAATACAGTTACACAGTCCAATACCTACCGGGAAAATTGAATGTGAAAGCAGATGCGCTGTCAAGGACACCTGGAGCTACAGCTAATACAGATCACTTCGATATGATTTTTGAAGATAAGGTGTATGCAATCAACCATACTACCAAAGACTTCAAAGAACAATTGGAAACAGAACAAAATTCCGACCCAGTAGTAGGACCTGCTAAGCGTTTGATTACTGAAGGCAATACCATTCGGGAAGGACGCTTGAAACGAGTTTCCAGTCAATTAAGAGTAGAAGATAACATCCTCACTAAGTCAGGAAGACCTATTTTGCCCGCTTCAATGAGACGCTTTGTGACACTCGCTATCCATGAAATGGCCCACTTTGGCACTGATAAAACATACGCACTCCTCAAAGACCGATTTTATTGGCCCAATATGTACCAATTCGTTCACCGATTCATCGCCACCTGTTCGGTATGCCAACGCACTAAACGTGACACACAAGCGCCTAAAGCACCCCTGTTGCCGTTGCACATCCCAGAGTCACCGATGGAATTTGTGTCCATCGATATTGCAGTACTACCACCAGATGACAGCGGTTTCAAATACATGCTCCTGATCGGTGATGTCTTTTCAAAATACATAGAGGCAGTGCCCATGAAAGATCAGCATGCTACAACAGTATGTCAAGCTTTCCGAGAATCATGGATCTTTAAACATGGATCCCCATACTTCCTTTTGTCTGATCAGGGATCAAACGTAGATGGAAATTTGATTCATGAACTTTGCAAAATATTCAACATCGAAAAGAGGAGATCTTCCGCGTACCACAGTCAAGGTAATGGTTTTGCTGAACGCAACATCGGCAACATCAGAGAGGTATTACGTGCTTTGCTCCTCGATCGCGACTTACCTCAAAAGCAGTGGCGTCTCCTCCTACCAGAAGTGGTTTTCGCACTAAACACCAGTGAGAACTCAGTCACGAAATGCACACCCTATTTCATAGTATTTGGAAGGAAACCAACATTGCCACCAGACCTCATTCTCGGCAGTAAGACCCCCCAAGCTACCGATATCGCAACAGCATCAGACTATGCAACAGAAACGAAAGTACGTCTCGCTGAAGTATATTACCACGTCGCGACAAGACTCGGTTTGAATCGCACCCAGATGCAGAGACAGTACAATAGGAATATAAACTTCCATAATTATCAGAAGGGAGATAAGGTGTGGTTAAGAAGGAAGTATTTCAAAACTGGCGAAACCCAGAAATTAGCTCCCCGAAGAAATGGCCCCTGGACCATTTTAGAGAAGCTTGCAAACGGAGTGAACTTTCGCATACAAAATGATTCGACAAGGAAAAAGCAAGTCGTTCATCATAATCGATTATACCCCGCCAAGATTATAGACACACCAGAGAATGCGCAACAAGACGACAAACAACAAATTGAAAGCGACATTGTGGCTCAAGAGATTCGGGACAAAATCAATGATACTTTTATAGACGAGGATTTTAATAGCTCAGACGAATCGGACACTAACGCAGACGACCGCGAAGACCTGGGACAGAATCGAAGGTACCCGATGAGAAATCGGAGACAGAGAACAATAGAAGGGAGCATTCCCTGGGACAGTATTAACGTTGTCAAACATCAAATCTTATAAAGGTGGGAAGGAATGTTGGACTAGTATACCCCCCGCCTATGTAAATAGTCCGTCCTTACGTATTCTTATTTACTCGTGTTCTGTTATTCATTTATTCGGTTACAGTTCTCAAATAGTAAAGTCGCCAAGTAAGAAGTCTCTCTTTTCAGCAATCTTTAGGCAACAACACGGGGGTCGCAAAGTCGCAAAGTTCCAATGTTCCAACTACTTTTGGCAGAGATTGTAGGCAGTTGCCGAATCTGTTCTTTTCAGCAAACAATAACGATTTCACGTCGACTTTCAATGGAATCCAGCGTCTGCCAGGGTTAAATTCATCATCTAAATAACAACAGAAGGTATATCAAAATGGTTTAAAAAGCGACACTGTGCTAGCAAGTAGAGCCAGAAGTGACTGAAGCCAATGACTGCTTTTAAGATGAATGCACATTATAGAAGTCAAATAAAAACATATCAAGTTTTGCGTTAAAAATTTAAAGTAAGTGTATCACAGTGTATCACATACCTAAGTTCTGTCTTTTTAAATCGTGTGTTTCGAATCACGTTCAACTGATATTTACTGAATGACTCGTTGGCCGCTTGCAGAAAGTCTGTAAATTTTTCTTCTAGAATGCACGAAATTGGCACAACGTGAATGATGTCATTATCCTGACATTTTCCTTCCAGAATTTCAATTTTCGAGAGCAGCAGCTTCTTAATGTATCCAACAGTAAGGGCGTTTCGTTTCTTGAGACCACGACAGATAAGCAGCCTAGAGGCACACCATGAGTCTGGCTTTATAATGCTGACGTGGCAAAACTGCCGAATCAAAATGTAAACAATGCCAGCATTGAAATTTGTGAAGACATCGCCGATTCGACATATCAATGCGCCGCCCTCTTCCAGTAAACTCAGTACAATGAATGCGATGGAGCAAAAGGTCTCCCTGCACGTTTCACTACCATAAACATCATCTGACATCCCAACAGCACAACAAAAAAGCAGGTCGAATGATGGCCTTTCCCAACCAGTAGATTCTGCGACAAGCCTCAGCGCTGCATTCAAAAGATCCAAACTTTGCTCAGAGCCCTGGAATGCTTCTCCTTTGTCACAGCTGGAAGAAGCGGCCGAAGAGCATGCATCTGAAGTAGTCGATGCCAATTGAACTGCATCGAGTGTAATCTTGACGTTCTCCTCATAACACACATTCAGGGCCGTTGGCTGCTTGTACCCACCCAGTTGAATTACTGCCTCTTTCAAAACAGCGTCATCAGTGAACCAGGCCCGTGTCGCTGCCATGTCAACGTCCACCTTGATTGCGAAATCTTCCAGTTTACACAGCTCCCTGGCTTCTAATAAGTCTTTTAGCAGATAGTTCGAGCCGAACTGGGTGCTCTTTAATTTCGAAAACTTTTTGCCAACAATAGGAAACCACTCAGCAACTTCGACTTCCGCGATATCATTGACAGCTTCGGAAAACACGTGACTAGCAAAAGATTCCCCACAGCAATCTGAAAAGATGACCACTTTTAAAACAAAGAGGCTGCAAATTGGCTTTGAAGAGTAGCAACAAGTTTTCAAATTTAAGGATATCAAATTATATAAACAACATAAATGACCAATATAAAATAATTTGATATAATGTAATCAAATATAACTCAAATATAACGCAATTTACTATTATGTTACAAAGTATCTGCACTTAGGCAAAACAAGGCTGGATAGAGAGCCTTGAAAATATTCAATTTCGTTGACTTAAGAAGAGAGCAGTTATGCAATTACAGATATAAAAGTAGATGCAGACCTCTTGGTAAAAGAGGGTTGGATAATCAAAAAATTGCAAATCAATAAACCTTTTTGGTCAATCCTATCGAGCCAAGTAGAATATTTCTTCTGCGACCTTTCATAGAAGTTTCCAGAAGAAAAGTTATGACTGTGCTCTTTGGGGTGAGACAGAAGGTCTGGAGGTGCCCCTTCTGCAAAGGTCACGGCCTTTTCTTGATCAAGGGCCTGCAGGTCGAAATTGTTGACGAACATTCGACACATCGCATCCTTCTGTTCCTTTATAAACCTCCTCCTGTTTCTTCCCGCCTTTTCTGACAAACTTTTGTAAGCACTGATATTAGACTGTATTGCTTGAATTTGAAGGCGAATGAAGTACTCCTCGCACTCCAGAAGTTTGGATAAAAACCTTTCTGGTATATTCCTAAGTGGAATAAGGCTTGACGTGAAATCAGAAGAAGTGGTTCGCTGCATGACGGTGTTATAGAAGTCTTTACCGAGAACGTCGAGGCCACGAAATGCAATGCAGACAATGTATACCTCGGAATTTCCAGGTTTACTCGGACCTAAAAGAATATTCATTGGTGTAACAAGCAAATGCCGAGACAATTTATTAGCAATGAAAGTTGGTCACATTTTGAAGTAAGATGGAGGTGAAGTCAAAGCGCGAGCTGTACATAGAGACACAAACATTCAGAAGCAAAAATTACAAAAAAGTACAGCATCCTGGGCACAAAAATTGGCCTAAGCCATTTTACGGTTAGAACAGGAATCATCCAGAAAGTGACCGACCTTATTAGCGAAAGATATGCGAAACATTGACAAGGCAAAATAACAAATATTTGGAATACCTAGAAGTTAAATACCTGAAACCCTGCCGAAATTCTGAAAACACCTTTGAATCACATCAGAGAATGTAAATCTAGTTTACGCTCTATCTTTAAATGAGTTTTCAATTGCAGCTTGTATGGATCACTATCAACAAGGATCAAATTTTTAACCGCTATATCACATTTACTTTTACAGTATTACTCAACTACTTCTTAATATAACACACAACAAAGAAAATATAAAACAAAGTGCATACGTCTTGAAAAGACAAAGAGCCTGTTTTGAAACATCTTACATTTTCATTTGTTTTCAAATCATTTAACGCCAGCAGAATTAACCAAATAACTTACATAATTTTGACAACATAATCGGAATCGATATAAAAGCTAGCGAAAATTGGATCACTGCTATTCTTAGCACCTTCACGACAAACAAACAGAAAATGTTCAGCTAAGGAGCAGAAGTGCAGTGAATAACAACTACTGACCTAGACGTATTTGCTTGATGTAAGTTCTGCAACAAAACTATGTAGTAACATTGGTCAAAAGTTGATCCTGAAGAGCTGACTTCACAAAAGAGTATAATCAGTATAGACTAATTCAATAAAATGACGGTTGACAAGATTGATTCAAAGGAATATCCTAAACCATTTCAGAAACAACAGAATCTGGACCATGCTTTATTCTTAGAAGCCGCCAATGCAAGTTTTACTTTGCCGCCCACAAACAAACTTTCGGCAACCCCTGCAACTTTTCCCGTGGCTAATTTCTTCAACCAATAAAAAACGTATGAAAATGTCATTAAACGTATAAAAGGCGTCGGTAAACCTCATAATAGACGCCTTCCAAAATCGGTCTACAAATAACAGCTGCCTTTCAATACAGATATACCTAATATAACCGCCTACCAATATCAACAAACTATCGCTAGATTATCAGTAATGACCAGAATGTGTGCTCACAGGGGAACAAGGTAGGAAATACTAACAATGAGCCCTTCATTCATATGTGAACATTGTTTTACAATGGAAAAGTTGATCAAATGAAAAAATTTCCATGACGGAAAATAAAGCCATTTCAAGATCAATAAGTGCTCTTTTCTGTATCAATTTCTGTAAATTTACGCAGAGTGAACATCTGTTGAGAGGTACAAAAGGAAGAAAGTGGAAGAAAAAGAAAGCAAATGGAAGAAAGAGGAAGAGATGGGAAGAGAGAGTAAAAGAGAAGAAGATAGACATAAAAAGAGGAAGAAAGAGGAAGAAAGTGGAAGAAAGAGGAAGAAAGTGGAAGAAAGAGGAAGAGATGGGAAGAGAGAGTAAAAGAGAAGAAGATAGACATAAAAAGAGGAAGAAAGAGGAAGAAAGTGGAAGAAAGAGGAAGAAAGTGGAAGAAAGAGGAAGAGATGGGAAGAGAGAGTAAAAGAGAAGAAGATAGACATAAAAAGAGGAAGAAAGTGGAAGAAAGAGGTAGAAAGTGGAAGAAAGAGGAAGAGATGTGAAGAGAGAGTAAAAGAGAAGAAGATAGACATAAAAAGAGGAAGAAAGAGGAAGATAGAGGAAGAAAGAGGAAGAAATAGGAAGAAAGAGGAAGAAAGAGGAAGAAAGAGGAAGAAAGAGGAAGAAAGAGAAATAAAGTGGGATAAAAAAGCGGTTAGATAAGTAGCTAGGGACTGGTATTGACTTGAGAAAAACAATCAAATGAATTTGAAAAATGTTTTCAAAGAAAATGACCAAATTTTGCAGGAAAAAGATCTCGAAAATTCATATCTGAAGGGGATAAAAAGAAGGGGCTTAAAAAGAATAACCAAGAAGTCTAGTTTATCGCAAGTCTTAAATAATCTGACAACATCATCCAAAAGTGATCAATACTGCCCAATGTTTTTATCATACACCAACATCCAACAAACGGCTATAATCACGAGAACGTTTCTATACAAGGGAAATAGTTGGAGATAGTTCAAACATGGAGAATATTTGAACTCGTTTAAGAGGTAGGATAGTATCCCCCTTTCTGATAATAAACGCAAATTACAACAAGCTTTAACTTTACAAAGACAATTATTTCAATATGCCTGTTTCTGTGATACAGGGCTGAAATACACGGTCAGCTAAAGATGATCAGTTTCAACGGACGATCTATTTTGGTCAGTTTTGCATGATCGATATTCGATGAGCACTTTAATGGCAAGGCGTCTGAAGACTTGGCTAATATCGAAAATGACACAGGAGAGATTCAACAGTTTGGCCATTATCCACTCTCATAAATGCAAGACTGATACATTGAACTTGCTTTACAATGGAAACCAATTTTATAACAATGAAAACAGGCCCCCTAAATTTTTGAAAATTTGTCAGGGAGGACATTGACAAAGAGTTATTTTAAAACATATCTCTGCTCTAGTAAAATCGTTAAGCTGCCTAATTCAATCGGCCAATAGCTATCGGCCTAATTCAAAAAGGCTTTATTATATGTGTTATCAGAACAAACATTTTCTACAGTTTTAGCCCCCCCCCCTCATTTTCTTCAACCCCACTTTCCGCGGTCTATTTTGGTCAGTTTTGCTTGATCGATGTTCGATGAGCCCGTTTACACGATCAGTCGAAACTGATGATATAGTGCTATTTTCTTTCATTTCGCGATTTTGGCGACACAAAAGTTGCTTTAGTTACAGCCGTGGTGTCAAAACGAAAGAAAATATCTTTCTGAGTTTATCAAAGATCTATTAGACTCTTCAAGCGATCAACTAAGCTCTTCAAAATTCTGCTTTATTCCATTGCAATCTTTGCTTTATTCCATTGCAATCTTTGCTTTATTCCATTGCAATCTTTGCTTTATTCCATTGCAATCTTTGCTTTATTCCATTGCAATCTTTGCTTTATTCCATTGCAATCTTTGCTTTATTCCATTGCAATCTTTGCTTTATTCCATTGCCAATCTTTGCTTTATTCCATTGCAATCTTTGCTTTATTCCATTGCAATCTTTGCTTTATTCCATTGCAATCTTTGCTTTATTCCATTGCAATCTTTGCTTTATTCCATTGCAATCTTTGCTTTATTCCATTGCAATCTTTGCTTTATTCCATTGCAATCTTTGCTTCATTCCATTGCCAATCTTTGCTTTATTCCATTGCCAATCTTTGCTTTATTCCATTGCAATCTTTGCTTTATTCCATTGCAATCTTTGCTTTATTCCATTGCAATCTTTGCTTTATTCCATTGCAATCTTTGCTTTATTCCATTGCAATCTTTGCTTTATTCCATTGCAATCTTTGCTTTATTCCATTGCAATCTTTGCTTTATTCCATTGCAATCTTTGCTTTATTCCATTGCAATCTTTGCTTTATTCCATTGCAATCTTTGCTTTATTCCATTGCAATCTTTGCTTTATTCCATTGCAATCTTTGCTTTATTCCATTGCAATCTTTGCTTTATTCCATTGCAATCTTTGCTTTATTCCATTGCAATCTTTGCTTTATTCCATTGCAATCTTTGCTTTATTCCATTGCAATCTTTGCTTTATTCCATTGCAATCTTTGCTTTATTCCATTGCCAATCTTTGTATAAGCTGGCTATAACATCACATAAACTCGGTTTTTCCTCCCGACCGCGGTTAGTTTGCTTGACGCACTTTGCTTTGCGAATCCTTGTCTTCGAAAAATAGAATCCTCCATGTGAGGCTCAAGGAGGAGATTAACTTTTCGTCGCTTACAAATCAACTGACAAACTTATTTTTAGTCGTTGTAATGAGTCGCTACAGCTGCAATGATTTGGCAAAACATTTTGAGATAAAAAAAAGGAATATCCTAACATTTGCATGTGGACTGTCTCTCAAACATAAAGTCACAAATGGCATAATGCTGAGCAAGGGTAATAATAAAATATGGAAAAGACACAGCGGACACAAAGAGTCCTTTCTATTAATTTATCGAAAAAAGAACCACAAAAGCTGTGGACGTAGAGCCACCACAAAAAGCCATGCATTTTGATACTGACAGTGATACAAGCTCATCCAGTGATGTCAACTTACATATCTAGAAAAATGTGAACAATTTTGGGACTTTGTTTTATCATACATCAATATATTTCTCCATCTCTTTTCTATTTCAACTTTACAGGTGGTACACTACCATTTGAAACAACTGCAATCATATGAAACATAAACCTCATCAAAAACTAAATGAACATTGACCATCAGTGTAGTCTTCAACAAACTTTTTCAACAAATTTAGAACAAGATCTTCGTTGTTTTATTAGATGTTTGTCAGTGAGCCTCTCAAGCCCCAAATGCTTGTTATCAAAAACTGAAAATGTAAAAACAACTTAAGCGTACTAAAAATGCTCTGTTCCATTAGAGCAATTGACTAGAATAAATGGATTAGAAGAATTATTGCCATTCAAAACAAGATGCCAAAAGAATAGTAGAAGACAGCTCTTCAAAATAACAAAATAACTAACCTGGTTTGCAAAAGTGGACTTGCTCAAAAGCGGTACAGAGCAGAAAAACCATTGATATTGTGAATTCCTCAAGCACAGTAAATGCTTTGATGACAAAATTCCCTCCAGTAGAAATTATATTTATAGCAGTAACAAATTCCCAATAGAGCAGATATGAAACAAGAGCTTCTTGCATGTCTGGTTTTTCAGAGCAATCAATACTGCCATCAGCAGTTACCTAGGTATTGAATGATAAAGAAATTAGATGCCCAACAAAAACAGCAATAAAAAGAATACAAAAAGGAATTTGTGCTAGCAACACTGAAACTGAAGATTGGTTTTTAAAAAATTGTGAAAACCCTATGACACATCTATTAAGTAAATTTTATTACCTTTCTCAGTTTATGGACGAAAAGGGACTTTGCCCAGTGTGTATGATTAATATCAGGATCATGTTACTTATCTGGCCATAGGTCAACAATTTTATGACATTTTGCAATTAGGTTGGGTTGGGCATTGTTGATTGCTAGTTTTTAGCTCCTCTAGAAAAACTGCATAGATAGAGGTTCTAAAAACTGTGAGGTAGTTGTAGAATCAAGAGGTAACAGGATGTCTGACCCTGAAAAAATTTCAAAATAGTGTGAGAGTACTTCTTAAATTTGTGTGATTTGAGGAATAATGACATTGTTCGGCTGTGTATAAAAATTGTAAATTTTATGAGCTAATCTTTTGAAATGGAGAAAACTAGCCTTTTATAACAAATGATGCATCTCGTGCTAGGAGACCCCTCATTTTTAAAATAGGGATTATGCCAATTTATTCGATGAGTAGTTGGCATAGCTATACCTTAAAATGATCCGGTTGTGTTTATTCAAACAGATATAAAGGGGTTTTTCGAACTCAAACTCAAGATCATAACATTTTTTCAGCTAATCAATTCATTAAATGAAACATCATTTAAGTTTGTTATTAAAAATTCAAATGCCATAGTTCGGGGTTGATTCTACAATTTATGTATATACATTTATCTGATGCATGTTTTTTTCATATCAAGTGTTGCACTCAAAGCATTTGCTTTGGCAGTCATTTTGCTGCAAGGCAGGGTGATATGGTTGTCTTTGAGGATGAGGAAGACTTGTGTAACCAATTGTCGTATAGGCAGTGAGGAATGAGTGGAATGTCTTACCAAATTCACACTCTTGCTCTTTTCACATGCATCTTTCAGGTGTTCCAGGTTTTTCAAGCTTGCCAAATCACCAGTGAAATCTTCACCAAAATGCCAGTTGTTAAGTGTTTTCTTAATAAGCCGGTCATCAGTTATCATCTCCCCTATGTTGTTGCCTTCATAATATGGATTAAATGTTGTTGCTCTCCAGCTCAATGACAGATCTGGGAACTTGTTGACAATGTGATGATTTAAACATGTCACAAACGCGCCTGGGGCTTCACATAAATGAACACTTGAAAATTTCCCTTCCAGGCAACCCTGATCTCTTTTCACCAGTTCAAAAGTATTTAGAATCGTGCAAAATTTCAGCCATGCTTGGGTACACAGCTCTGCATTCAAAACTGTTTTACAATGTCTTGACAGGTGGCCACATAAATTCATGAAATTTGTATGTGTCCGCCATATTTTAATATCAAAGTCATTCAGTCTCGACTTTGTAAAGTTGAGTTCATCTTTCAGCTCTTCAATCCGCCGCACAAAACTGTCATAGAAAGGCTTACTAATTTCCTTGTCCTTGCAGCTTTCCTCTTCATCTTTACATCTGACATCCTTACTTGGTAAAGTAAGGTCAAAACATTTCCCAAACAAGTTTCCCCACTCTAAAGAGATTGCAGACATCTTTAACAGTACCTTGATGATTCACCAAACAAAGTTTGAGCAAACGACCCTTGTTATTGCCATTTGGCCAAACTTTCTTCCCTTCCCCAAAGCTGATGAACAAAAGCCTCGTTTTGAGAATTAGTACCTTGTGTGCGTTAGAAAAGTATCAAATTTTGCGATTGTTTGTAACAGTAAAAATAAAATGCTTCACAACGGGATCACAATAACGGAAACGACACATTTACATAAGACAATACATACTTGATAACAAAATTAAGATTAATCAGTGTTCATTGCCTTCATGCTTCAGGCTCGAGTTTTATCGATCCAAAAATCAACCTGGATGTTGACAATATCGAATGGGCTTAAATTTTGGAGATTTCCGTTTTTTAGATTCTACGCGTTTTTGTTAAGCTCCATTTCCCAGGGATGGTCTTGTTATTCTTTGGTCAAAAGGAAGTTCCATTTCGTTGAAAATTCAATGTCATTCATACAAAAAGAATGCTTATTGTGCAACTACTACGCATTGATGCGATCTCAAAGTGTTATAGCGATGTGTATCATTATACATTTTATTTTGAACTTTAAAACTTTGCTTGATACAAGAAGACGTGGAGATGGTGAACTGTGATGGTCGTTTTTGTTTCTGCCACCGAAAATCGACAATGAATGAGCACTGTCACCTGCCACGTCGAAAGCTTTAACCTTGCAAAACAATTTTGCAAAGCCACGCCCATAGGAAATGTGCGTCAAGGATGTGAATGATTATCGACCTTTGCTTTCTGATTTTTGCGAAGAACGGCATAAACATCCACGATGGCTTTGTACCTTAGTCTGCGAGATCAGGTCAATGCTTTGAAAGAGATTTCTACAATTTCCTAGGTATTATGGTTGCTCTACAGTCTTCGAAACTAACGGTAAGAATGAGTCAATGCATGACCTTACAGCCAAAATTGAAAACATATATGTGCTAGGTGTACACACCAGAAGTGATCATGTAATCTGTAATTTGTGTTTCTGTAAGTGGCATAGACACAATTATTGGGCTCTTGGTGACTATAACAACAAGAGATGAAGCCATTGTGTCTCACTGCGTTATCAATAACTGTTGTGAAGAATTTGTCAATCTGATGGACGGCACTAGTATAACTGAATGCCAAACAATCTTGTGCAGTATCACCATGCTTTCTGCCTTAAGAAAAGTTTTAACGAAAGTCGCAATTATACCTTATAGACACATGTAGAATTTTCTGAAAGACGTTTTCATTTGAGATGACTAGAAGGCCAGACGAAGTCGTTAAGTTCAAATAGTGATGGCCCATTTGGGTTGACAAAGTATCTGAGCAATGTCATTTTGAAGAGACTCAGAAAACGTTAAAAGGATTTTGCATCATCCAACAAATCTTTACAAAGAGATGTTTCTGGTGGTCTACGTTGTCAATGTGATTGCACGTGACTGGTTCCAGACGGGACTGGTTGTTCCGGGACAGATATTCGACAATCAATCCGTTACTTGATGAGACAGATATCTCTCTACAATATTTAGATTAATGGGTAGGGGACCTCAAATTGTTGCATTAATTTCAGAGCTTTCTCTCATAAACTAAATCCCTACTAAGTATAGTCGAGCGTTCGGACCAGCAGCTTAAATATCGAACCAGTTCGGGAGCTGTTCTAATCTGCTATCGATAGAAATCCAATAGACAAATGAAACGCAAATCCAATATCTTTGATAAAGCATAATTATTGCGAAAGAACTTGTTTGAAAGTACGATATTTGTAAACGGTCTTTAAGGCTTCGTCTGAATAGAGAAAATTTTTGATTGAATTTAGCGAACAAAGGAGAAAGAGCTCACATGACCCGTTCTGGGTCACGCAAATATGAATGTCACTTAGGACTCGCTTAGTGATAGGTGGCACCTATGGAAGCATCTCACCTTCCTTCAATCATGTTCAACTGCTTAAAATTCTTTATTAGGCTAGTTAACGGAATGACGCAGAGAGGATTGCACAGCCACCCAGGGCGATGCAAAAAGTTGTGAGCAGAAAAAGGCACAATTTGGAGCTATCTTGATCTTTTTTGCATGAATTTTCGAGTTGGAGCAGACTTTTTACTACAATCTTCTCAAAGATACCGTCAGCAACTAGGACGCTTAGAGATATGCCTTTTGGCTCTGATACTAATTAAAGACCTTGCTGACTGTCACTGAAACAGTGAATACACAGTGACAGGAGAAGGAACGATAGCACGTTTGTGACTATTTGCCGCTTGGTTGGCCTAGTCATCACACATGCTAGTGCTGTACTCGAGCCAGTCAACTGGTTTTGGGTTGAACTTATATACCAAGAATTAAAGTAGATGAAATGGTTTATAGATACCAGCTGAGCTTAAATGTTTACTAGAAGAAAAATGGTTAATCATGGTCGAAAGCAACGACGAAACAAGTTACATCGTACATGCTCTTTGTAATCAATAAGCGTAGTATCTAGCATAACACATGTCATTCCGATTCTCGTCAAACAGGCATTCTCAAAGTGGAAGACTTCTCAGTTGATCTGGAACAAGCAACAGGTACCTAGCCTCCAGGACTCTCAATTCAAATCAAAAGCAACGACCAAAGAGCCTTTCTCTATCTCCATCCCCCTTTCTCATTTTTTCAACCTTGTTGTTGTCTCTCTTCTTCTTGCATACCTTATCACATTCCTGCATGCAAGTAAATCAATTGGCATTGCTTTATAATTTGTCACATTACCCAACTGACTTCACTGTCAGATGTATGTGAACACATGGATCTTTGCATGAAAACAACATGTGAAGCTACGTTGAATTTTGAAAACTTCTGCAAAGATCATCACGTCTTCCACCTTTCTCGGGCGAGTTTGACTGATGTTATTTTTGCGGCAACTTTAAGTAAATATCATATTGATGTGATAATCCTCTTTGTGTTCCATGTTTGAGACACATTTTCATTTGTATCAATTATAACAGTAAACCTTCTAATACCAAACTCATCACAGCCAAAGTTTGTTGAAGCTGCATACTCAGCTCCAAAGCTCCTAAAAGATGTAATCGTGCAGGAATTTCTAAAAATTTTGCCTTTCAAAGTATAAAAAGAAAGTTGCCGAGGATTGCAGTGAAAACCCTAGGTTCATACAAAGTATCGCTTTGATAATATAGGCATAAGAAATGGAAACTTTTAAGTTACAAGGATTTTTGTTTTAACCGCAAAACTACGCCATGATCTTCTGCATCATTTTTGGCGATTTCACTTAGCTAGGCCTTTCACGCGGCAGCCGTTGCTCAAGCAAAACTCCTGTTGACAATGCCGGGTTTATATTGTAAATAAGGTCTTAAATTTATGCGACAAAACAGTAATCTACACAGTTTAAAATGCAGCCATTGCACGGAATCTCTGTTAAATGAGACATTGGGCGTATCATATAGAGTCAATAAACGCCCTGGGGAGAGGGAGTTTGCTTCCCACATTTTCCCACATTTTCAAGCCATTGAATTCCAAAGATCCCCGTTTCCATTGACAAGGTAGCTTTATTTTTCTAGGATTACTTTATTTTGAAGAACGATGTTTCTATTCTGCGTGTGTGGTTAACGTACCTACGATCGAAAACGCAGTCATATTGTAATGCAAGTCAACATGCGAAATCAGTGGAACATAACCAGTGAACACAAGCAAATAAACAAAGTTGAATTTCGGCTTTTTTGCTTAACAAAAATGTAGCCTCAAAATACCAAACAAAAAATACCACCAAGGATTCTGGATTGAAGAAGCCAGGGTGGCCAACCCAATAAGAGCAGACGATTTGGTAAAAATAGAAGAGCCTCCCCTCAAACCAATATCGCATTTGTATGCCAAATTGCAGAAAATGATATTTAACACATAAACAGTAGCGCCATTGTAAAGCTTCTCAGAACGTTGGTTGAGCCCATCAAGGTTTTATTAGCAAAACCAGAATAGATTTATTTACTTAAACTTACGATGCAGGCTTATGGTTTTCCAACCAAAGATTTTTATCCATTAAATCCGTACAATGGCTTTTCGTTTTTTTACATTTCGAGCAGAAATTTGAGGTTGGTGTATGGTTGATCGAATAAATGAGAAAATTCATTTGATGCCCTCCCGGCCTCTTTACAAGAACTAATCTTTTCTCAGTTGACTTTTGACACTGCATCCTGAATTCTATACAATTAGATGGTATTTTTTTTATAAACGACATCTAACGTTAGTGGTATTTCACAAAAAATGTTCTTTTTATGATCGCCATTATAAGTAGATACAAAATATCAAACATAAGTAGCGCCGATGTTTCGCTTCTGCTTGCTAAACAGGGCCGACTTGCCTTTCTCCTAAATCGTTTAGAATGGGCCTTGGCAACGTGCTAATGAACAAACGCGCAATTGATTGTTGACATCGACCGGGCTGTGACCTCCTCCAAGTACATTTTCTTACAATAACAAACCATTCGCCATTATCTTTTGTTGTTCTGCATCATCCGTGTCATCCTGTCTTCACCCATGGAGACAGCAAATCAGTTAGCTCTCCATAACGCCATTAGCGCTTTTAACACACCACTATAAATAGCCGCACTCCAGCCCCGCTGTGCTCATAACTTAGTGCCCTCAGCAGACAGAACAGCACCGAAGTGACAATAAAACCTGGTTCCGACACAGTACTGTCAAGACTGCAAAAGTAAACTCAAGGTAACGATTGACCATCGACAATTTCAGCCAATTTTTTTCTAGTACATTTTAGAGCTCACTATTACGGGAAAATGTTGCTCTTCAAGTAATGCATTTCTTACCGTCTTGCTGTTTTAACTCAAAATTGTTTTACTTGTTGCTCTTTCAACAGCAGTTTCCACTGTTAACGTTTTTTCCTTGCCGCAAAGCTCTATTTGTTCAGAAACGCCATGTGAGTCCTGCCATTTTCGTCTACCCTGATTACCAGTGTGTTGAAATCATCAACTATACTTACAAACAATGTTTCATTGGCAAACATTGCTTTTACCTTCGACTTCCACACTGCAAATCGAAAGAAATAAGACACGGCTTAGAAATAGCCTCCAGATTTCAGACTCGAAGTGCATATATTATGGGTACATAGCGAATTATTTTACCTGTTCCTAGAGGCAACTTCAAAGTTCTGCTGTTGTCGTGGCTTGGTTCCGTACGTCATAGAAGACGACAAGGTTTAACACTTATCAGTTACAACCCAACAGCCTTGTCTCGACTTTTTCTGAAGCACCAAGACTGGAGTAAAATCACCACAACAGAGATTCTACTAGCACACGTATCTTACAGAAGAGCCTTGGAGGCAGTCAGATGTAACTGATGTCAATGCGCTCCGTAAAGGAAACAGCTCTGGTGGCAACACCACATAGTTAGTTCACGGTTCTCAATCATATAGCGTATAATGAGGAAAGCCTAGATGAGTTGTTCAATGGTTGTTCAATGAGATGAGTTGCGGGAATGGAGATAAAGAGGGCTTCGACGAAATAGTGGAGGTGCGTGAGAAGTGCGTCTCCTTTTAAGAAAATTAGTAGACAAATTGTTTAATAATTTGAAGGGTTTTTTTTAATTAAACTCGCAGCGGAATTGCTAAATGAATTAGATACTCCTTAGTTGAGTCTAACTGAGCGAGGAAATCAGCTTCTCTTCAAGCAAAAAGACAACCACCATCTGCACCAAAAGAAGTTGACCTTGAGGAAGACTCTCTAGATTCAATCGAAAAAATGAAGATTAAAAGTTCGGTCCTCGAGGCAGGATTTAATTTTTAACAGTGTTGTTTTGAAATTCTCAAGGCTGCAACTAGCTCAAGATGAGCACTTGATTAAATATTTATCAGGATCGCCTGAACATTAACGTGGGCAATTCAATATGGAGTTTGAGAAGTAGACAAGGTACCGAATTGTGATTGTTATCGTGCCTATCGAAAGAGCTCACAGTTGTAACGAAACTAGGTTCTTTGCTAGCGCCAAAGAAGATGGCATGGTGCGACATAAGGCAACAGCATAGTCGGCAAAACAACGCATCTCAAATCGATTTCACCAAGACTGACTAATGGTACTGACGCACACTGAATATATTTGAAGATGACAATCAACAGTAATACTTCACTCTACAACAATTAACGGGATCACAATAACGGAAATGACACATTTACATAAGACAATACATACTTGATAACAAAATTAAGATTAATCAGAGTCACTGCACGCAGTACAACTAATCAACAAAACCCTAACAAGTCACATAGAAATCAAGATCACCGGCCATGCATCGTCAGGAAATGATCATCAGATTAGGCATCAAGTATCAGAATAGCGTACAAAATCTGAACCAAACCTGTGAAATGTTATGGAGCACGCCTCAGCACCATTGTTGCGACAAAGGAAGTTTCGCATGAGAAACGACTTGATTCCAGATTGGTGGCAGGTTCTGCTAAATCTCGAACGTACAATGCCTGCCAAAATTGTTTGCACATTTGCGACAATTCTTTGACTCGCGTTCACTCATCCCCCTCCCCCCTTCGAACAATGTTGTGTTGCTGCTAAACGAAGCGTCGATTTTACACCAAACTTTTTCCCCAGATTGACTGAATGCTTTACTTTGTTACCAACATTGTTTTAGGGGGGAGGAGGGGGATTAACAGCTTGTGGCGTGTCAAAGAAATGAAAAATACAAAAACCAGAGAAAATACTGAGGTGTTCCAAGGACTTTTGGCAGGCATTGTAGCAATCTTTGAAGCTCTCCTTACAAAGCTACTAAGTACAAAGCTAGGTACCTTTACTAAAAACCTGTTCAATGGGAAAGTGGAGCCCCAGGCTTTAGAACACATTTGAGGGGTACAATGAGAATGACTGCAAGGAATGAATGCAAAACTATGCTGTCCTTTTGTATTCAAGCCATTTGCACATTCTAGAATTAAAAGAAATGCAGCAAGAGATGCTTACGCAGTGACAGTAGCATCTAATCCATCCTGTGCAGACAAGGGCGATCTCTAATTGACATAGCAAGCACATTAACATGTCATACTTCTGGAGATGCTGGCTTACTAGCTATTGCATCAGCAGGTATTGAAATAAAAAGGCATATTTACTTCACTTCCTCTATGCTGCTTGAAAACTCACAAATTTACTTTATTTCCCAAGAAAAGAAATAATTGGTAAAATATTGTTCATAGATGGTCTTTGCAGTTAGAGATCCATATGATTTGACATTTGCAAAGTAATAAGCAATGCAGAAACTATGCTATTGTAAGCAAATATGAAGATAAGGAAAGAGACCCGTAACACAAGTAACAGCCACCAGAATGAGCAATTAACTAAATTCCCCATGATGCAATACGCTCCTAAGGATGAATGCGTTTGCGTACTCATGCACACAAAGTTCCTAACGAATTCGAAGAATATGGTTGTGTTGTTTCATGCAGTATTCATTGCTTTATGTACAAAATGTTTATCAGAATTTCTTTCTTCCATAACTTTCAAAACTCATTTCAATTCTCAACAACGCCTTTAGGAGAGATTCAAAATTATTCATAGCAACTGAAATAACTTTGGCAACATATAACAAAAAACAACATATAAAAAGTTTAAGAAAATTAACGTTGTAATGTTATAATTTTTAGGGTGAAAGCCATGGAGGCCACAGAAATTAAACGCAAAAGGTATGTCTTTAACTTCCTATCTATAAAATGCATAAATTTCGATCAAAGGAACTTAAACCGATTCGCTTTTTCTTTGCATCTATGCAATATACTCTCATTTTCACATCAAGATTGAAAATGTTCTCTATGAAACTGGTCAGATTTGCAAATTTTTCAGCCAATAGTAAAAAGACTAGCCCCAAAAACCCCGCTACGCGGGCTCAACTCCTTCTGTGGGAAAAGAATTGCCCCTTAAAACTACCCCAAAACAAATTAGGCATTTTAGCCTCGGCAAGACAAGAGCCTCGCATCGACAGCAAAAATGACGTAATGCACAGCCACGCACCGCATACTTGAAACGAAACTTGTCAACGAAAAATGACTCGCCATCCTTCGCGTGCATCACTCGCACTCCTGTGACAATCGCTAGGACGGGGTTCGCAAAATATGAAGGGATGACACCCACAGTCTGCCACTGTTATTTAAATCTAAATAGAACATATCATTGTGTTCAGGACGCAATCATTGGCTACAAATCAACTAATCAAAAATTGTCCCTTTCAGTGGCACTTTCCATAAGTCTTCAAGCAAGAAATACAAAAAATCGACTAGCTTGGAGGAAGCAGAGATATCAAGCGGTCAGTTCAATAGTGCTGAGAGTAAAGACAGTTTAGCACGGCAGATTTTCAACATTATTCTTGATGACTGGATGTATAGTTATGGAATCATGTATAATGAAGATGATTATGCCGTGCTGTTTGATTTGCTCAAAAAGTCTGTGGAAGAGGAGTCGTCTCTTAGATTCTTCATCCCAGGTTTTCCGTGCAAAAGTTGCAACACGAAAAAGAAGGTTCTTGGAACGCTGCCAGATTTTGCTGAGGTTCTTGCCATTCGCTCCCTTACAAAGACTCTCAGAAAGATAGAGGCAATTTATGTCAAAGGAGCAAAAATGACTATCCTTTCGGACTATCATACCTTTGACCAGTATATTGGAGTCGAAGAGGAAACGTATCAGACTTACCACGAGGCACTTAAACACCTGGTAAACGATGCAGGCGCTTCTGATGTGATTGAACTCATTTCTTTGTCCAGTTTCCCTGAGTTCCAGAACGTACCTGGACCTGAAGCGAGCAAAAAGTTAAGGGACGAATATGGAGGTACTCTCGTATTGCAAAATTTTGAAGAATGCTTGCGAAATGACCGAATGATGTTAGAAAAATACAAAAAGCTGAAGAAGTTTATGCAGTTTGACCAATCACATCGTCTTCCCGGATCACCTAGGGCAAATAAGACAAGATCATTCATCAAAAGAATTGCTCGTGGAATGCTGGCGCAGGGGATAGCACTGGACAATTTTTTGAAGCATTACATAATAAGAAGGAAGTTCATCCGCTTAAGTGTTCACAACCATCACCCATCCACGGGGAAGTTTGCGATCGACATGTTTAAAGAGCACCAATGTAGCGGAGGGATCTTGCGCACGCCATGGCACCATGCGGTTGTCTTCGACTCTGCATCCGCTGAGTTCATGATCAACCACCGGCAAGGGGTGGAGAAGGTTGAGTGTGGCGACTCAAGCCTTGTTACTGTAATGTACAAAGGAGAGCCATGGTTGCTGCTGAGAGTTTACTTTGACAGCCAGGTTAAGGCAGGCTTCACTGCAATGCCAAGCTTCCATGTCTCCATGGTAAGAGGCTCGTGTGGCCTTGTGGTAGAATGTAAAACCGATTCAGGCAAACCAATTCCAACTTCGGTGTTTCAAGAGCAGTCTCTAACTTCCTTGGTCAAAGAGTTTGGCTTGGTTGTCATGAGGGGATTCAAACAGTTCGGTTCAGAAGAGGAAATTGTTGAGTTCTATAAGACCAAAGCAAAATATGGAATCGTGAAGTGGAAATTTGGTTTTGTTCACAAAGTCACTCCAAATAAGGAAATTCCTGGGTATGTCAACAGTAATGGAGGCCTGCCCATCCATTTTGACCTAACTGCGCCCCCAAAGTACATGCAGATATCACAGGAGGAGCATAGTTATGAGGAATTCGTTGTCCGAGAGTTCTTACTTTACTGCAAAGACATCGGAATGAAAGGTCAGGGAGCCACTGTGTTCGTTGATACCCGAGGGGCTGTTTTATCTATCAACGGGAAACTGGCCACAAAATGGAAGCAGACAACCATAGCCTACGAAACTGAATTGAATTCAAAACCCGAAAGAAACAAAGAAGAAAGCAATCAGAAGGCGAAGAATGAGTCATACTTTGGCGGCATTGGCAACGTCTACACCTATCCACTAGTGATCAGATGCCCATGGACCGGAAGTGACGTTTTACGTTGGTGGCAAACGTGGACAGCAGAGAAGAACCCCCAGAGCGAGCAACACAACTGGTCCTTTATCAAATCCTCTCCGTGCAAAGAGAAACAAACAATACAGGAGCTGGAAAAGGAGATTGAAAAAGTGGCCTACGATGAGAGGTTCTTCTTCCAGCACTCGTACGAAGTGGGAGACCAGGTGTACGTCAACAACTACACCATGCTTCATGGAAGAACTGGGTTTACTGACACACGTGAACTGTGGAGATTGCAGGCAGTTCCGCCGAGTGGCAATGTGCCTAAATACTTCAAGAATAACTTCTTTTAATTACACAGAACTTGATTATATGAGAACTTTACGTAGCTCTATTCAACATGTCAAATTATCTTTTGTACAAAATGTCGCATTGCATTTAGTCACGAACTTGACTAACTGCAAAACATGACAAGGGTCAGGGTGAAATGTGACTTCCGAATGTCTAAAAACACTATTTTCTCCATTTTCAAGGTTTCCGTTGCAAGGAATAAATAGCTTTGAAACGTAGTTGAATCAGCAACAAAGATGGCTGGTAGCATAACCTACCCTATACGTTTGTGAATTCGTAATTCTTAACAAATATTTTCGATGTGACGGAAGACTTCCTCCTTTAGCATTTGCTGTTGGCCTCATCTTCACATCTGACTTGCAAATTCAGTTGCTTTAATGACTTACTCGCAGTGAATGTGCACCATAACAAAAACTTTTTGTAGGTATCTAAGTGTTTGTAATATGTAAATATATCTCTGGAACCATTTGTAAAATTCCTCTTTGTGCTGACCTTGGCTTTGCTGCCAGTGAATTTGATAGATATTATCTTGCTATTATATCAATATTATTGTATAACTATATATGAAAGATATAGCCTGACAAAATTGCATCATTCTTGATACACCATTCGTTATCTGGTCAGTTATAGCATACCTCAAATGGTAACGGAGCAAAATAACAACGGAGCGAAATATCAACGGAGCGAAATAGCAAAGCAGCAAAATAGCAGAAAAGTAAAATGGCAAAGTAGCAAAATAGTAAAGTATCAAAGTTGCAAAGTAGAAAGGAAGAAAGAAAGGTAATGATACGCATATGTATAGCAACTAATCTGACTGATTCACAGCTTTATATATTCCCAATAAAGGTTAGCTTCAGATCAAGATAGAGGCAGCTATCATAACATTGTTGGTGATCAGCGTGATTACGATTCAATCACAATCAAAACTGAATAAGCTTTAATACAAATTGCAAGCTATAAGAGACATACTTGAAAGCTGACGTCTAGATACACTTTGACGCTAGATACAATCGTAGCTAGGTTTTTTAAGGCGGCAATTCAATTAAATTTGCGGCATTTGGTCACCCGAGTGTTTCTTGCTGTTTCATTGTCAAATTGATCGCTCGCTTATTTGACAGGGAGGAGATTTATTGTCTATTCAGCAAAGACGCTGGTACCGCCAGTATAGTATATGAACAGAGGACAGCTACATGCATGGTGTTTTCTTAAAACCTTATCTCTGTCAATCTTTGAAGGAACTGGTAAAACTCAAACGTAAACCGTAAATCAACTTCCTACAGGAGAATCTTTTTGCACGAAAATCCGATGCATACAGCGATAATCGTGCGAAATTTTTGGCTGGAACTATGATTATGCACAAGTGCACAGTGTTGTGCGTTTGACTGTGTATAGGCAGCTGGATTGATATTCAGATTCAGATTCAGATTCACAACTTACTGAACAGGATTGACCAGTGCTTAGAAACAGACCAGAATGCAGCAGCCAATGCTAAGAATGCATCAAAATAATATTACGCAACACCTTTGCAGGGCCGACCCAAGAGATTTTGTAACAGAATAGCCAATGGACAAAACAATAAAAATGTATCAGATTTTGGCGTGGCTTTCCCTTTGAAAGCGATCCTTTGAAAGCGATCCTTTTCGAAATTATTTCAAAATCACAAAAATTTTTCCTCAAGCGCTTTTCAGTAGTGCAATAAGCAAGGTGGCCGTTCAATGATAAAGATTTGATGAAGCTCACTTTATTTTGCCAAGCTTCGAATAATGCACGGTATAGTCAGAGAGTGACAGCACGCCGGCGCGTTATCGCTCTGAGGTTAGCAGCAAAGACTAGGAGCAGTTTGGCATGGCAATGTAAGAAGATGGAAAGAATTTGATGTTAGCAGCCTTGAAGTGACAAAACCTGTAGAATTTCTTAGGTTCAAGTCAGCGCATTTCACGTGCGGAGAAAAAGGACCACCGATGCAGTTATGAGGAATTTCAAGATTGGAACCATCATTTCCATACTTGCACTAGCAAAAGGTAAGGAAAAAATCATACAAAATATCTCTATTGAAGGTGACTTATTTTTCTCTATGCGTTTGAATTCAAAGACTGAAATTACTTTCAATGTTTATAGGGGTTGTACGTCAGATGCATTTAATGAATAGCATGACTCCTTTGAGCAAAGCCACGACTTGGTAGTTGCATGCACTGGCATTTGAACTCTGAACTGAATTCGTGTTGCATTCTTATAGCAAGGTTGTTGCATTCTTATAGCAAGGTTGTTGCATTCTTATAGCAAGGTTGTTGCATTCTTATAGCAAGGTTGTTGCATTCTTATAGCAAGGTTGTTGCATTCTTATAGCAAGGTTGTTGCATTCTTATAGCAAGGTTGTTGCATTCTTATAGCAAGGTTGTTGCATTCTTATAGCAAGGTTGTTGCATTCTTATAGCAAGGTTTTAGGCCCTTTACCCAGTTTGAGGAACTAGCCTGATCCACTCTTAAACTGATTCTTTAATCGTGATGTGTGCATGAATGCATAGATCTATAAGTTCAATCGCTATTAATTTGTGGTTATTAATGAAACATTGTAGCCGCTGACTTCCATTGATAAAGAAATGAAGAAAAGGTAATACGTGGTGCAGAAAGAATCATAATTTCTCAATGGTCAACTCTTTCATCAAACGGCCAAAGATTTTTAGTACTCTCAGAATTGTTCATAATGAAATCACTGACATCCTGATTTATTTCTGGCTCCATTGCAAAGGTCATGTCCAAGGTTTTTTAACAATCGATACAAGATTGCCGAAAACATGGAAAATATCACTACTCTTATGGAAAGTGAATGTTTTCGGAAATTTGAAATGATCGACACATTTACGAAATTATCGACTTGAGCCAGGTTGGAATTTACCCACAAATTTTGAATTACTCCAACCCCGTACACAAAATTGGTCTGGAAAGCTAATCAGTCTAGAAATCACTCCGCCCTTCAAACTCTCACAGAGGCTGGGAAACCATCTACTTATCAAATTTTGAAGAGCGTCGATTTACTCCCATAGTACTAGATCACTAGTGAAAATGAAGATATTCAAACATTTAAAGCCATTGAACATTCAAATCACTACGTTTGAGTAGGTCGCTCAAAAATTTGCGTAACAGTTGGAGGGTAGCGGGGGGCTGGCCGCCATGACAAAGCGTGGCAAAAAGTTCAGGGTAAGTAAGGGGTATACACATTAAAGCCATTTGCTAATGACATCATGACCGATCAGCTAAATTTTCCCACTAAAAGAATTATTGTGCTCTATAGTACGCTTAAGGTTTACCAAGCGTTCGATCTCCACCTTGTCCCTTGCATAAAAATCTGCCATAGCAGCAATTAGACCACGTGTAGAAGCATGATGAAATCAGATGGGATGGTGCTCCCAGATTTTGCTTCCTCAGATATATGATACATAGCCCACTTAAAGGTCGACTATTCGCGATTAAGCCCAATCTCTAGTGAGAAAAAACAAGCGAAATGTGATAAACTGCACGCTCAACACGTCATGCGCAGTGCGCCTTGACTTGGGTTTATCGCGAAAATTAATTTGCGAGAAAATGCGAAGTGAGTAGAACTCTTTTCGCTTGCGAAGTCCTTCCGCAGCCAATCATGATCCGTATTGACTTGTCGCATGACAGTATTGACGGGGTTGTAACAAGGGGTTAATATTTTAGCGTGCTATTATTGCATTCAACTTGAAGGCTAAATGCATCTAGAACAGATTACTGCATCTAAAACAACCCAAACTGGTTAAATGATAAGTGAAAATGTAAAATATTATGAACTGAGTCGGGCCTAAAAACGGAAACATGTTTTTGTAACGATCCAATTAACCATTCAATTTCTGATGACAGGATCATTTGAGTTCAATTTGAAGTACAGCAAAGTGGGATGTTTCCGTGATGAATACAGGGATGCGAGTCCATTGAAAGACTTAATCTTAACAAGACGGGATTGGCTGGATGAAGGATTTGATGGCATTTTGATTGACTGGAAGAACTACAACTCTTCATTACACAGGTACAGTTGATATTGAAAATTTAACAGCAATATTGTTTCTGGATGAAAGAATCAATTACAAAAGTAGACCACCATAGATCCTTGCGAGATCGACATGAACGCAATAGATTAACTTAAGAATAGTTGATATGAAAAGCAACTTGTTACTCAACAAAAATAACCCTCAAATAGTTCCCTTCATAGGGAGAAATCCGTTTGAGCATCAAGCGAAAATGATACGAAATCATTCACTTCCCGTGTGGAAAGTCTACTTTTCAATTCCAAAATCTTGAATGAAGATGAAACGAGACGATTCGGTTCCAACGGAGTCTCCATGGGAAATTTCACCGTGAAAACAAGGTCGTTTCAGAATGTTGTAATTGAAATCACAGCAGCGAAAGTATGTACTTTACAAGTATTGTACAGGTGGATTGGAAAGAGCTTAAACATGGAGTGAATGAATGTGGTCATCGATTTTGTTGAAAAAGTTTGTTTAAGAAAGAAAGAGCTAGCAGATCGCAGGAAAAGATCTAGTATTTACATTGAGTCAAATCTGAAACTTGATGGTCACATTGCAAATGTTAGAAGATTAAAGCCAAACACACTCATTGAATCACAACAGAACATGAGTGACTGACTACACAAGCATCTAATTATCTCACGATGGCATTCTTGCGAAATTTGCAATAAGAAGATAAACTTCAATATTCGATAAGTCTTCTGTCCTTCTTTCATCTGATTGACATTGCCTAACATCTCTTTCTTCGTGCACAAAGTAATGCGGATAAAAACTACCCTTATCTGCGATTACATAATGGGCTTCCATAGTCTCACTCAAGCTTAACTTTACAGCATGATTTGTGAAAAGATAGAGCATATCATTTTGCTGCACAAAATATATTAGCAAGTTCGTCTTACAGAGACATTATCTTGAAGATTTGGTTTTCCAATCAACAGGTTGGCAATGAGAGTGCACTACTCTAAGCGAGAGACTATAAGAAAATAGTTACCTGACCTGAAGTCCACAAATTACTTGAATGTGGATGGTTTTTCAATGCTAATTTACAATTACTCTAAGGCTCTGAGGAAATGCGTAGATGTCTTAGGAACTAACGTCATGACACGGGTTTCCAATTTCTCCACTTTTTGATTGTAGTTTCTACTGCAAATGCGCTGCAATGGCACAGAGAATGGGGTACGCCTACATTGCGCTTCATAACTTTGGCGAGTGCTGGTCTGGCACTACAAATACATCCTTAAAGCTAGAATCGATTTTCAAAGCTTCCTCTAAGAACTGCATAACAGGAGACTTTGCTTTCTGTGATCAAACATTCAAAGGAGTATGCATTGGTAAAGATGAAGCAAGCTTTCTCTACAAGCTTCCAATGGAAACAAGTAAGTCTCCAATTTGAAGCTAAATTTTTTCTTTCTTCTCGGTGTACAATACGTAGCTGAATCTGCGTTCCAAGCCACTTTGCGGCAAAGTTAACACCTACAGTTCACTTGTAGCCAACACTATTTCACAACTTTTAGTCTTCCAAATATCAATTTTGCCCCTTTTGGCTCTATCTCTCAGTGCAGATTTCAAAAACTCAATACACCACTAAATTGAATTCTGCATGTACCTTTTATATATAATTATTATTCATTCATGTTTATACTGCAAACATGTTTATTCACCATTTGTCTAGCTGCAAGTAAGTAGACAGGTTCTTATATATTGCACCTTGATGAACAGCAATGGCTTCTTCCATTTTTCTGAAAGTCATAACCTAGAAAATTTTTCTGAAAGTCATAACCTAGAACTTTTAGACGCAATGAATTTGTCCAAGGACATATACAGAAAATAATTCACCTAAACGTTTCCTGTCATTTGAAACCTGCTGTTTGACATGTGCAAATGACGCTTAAACACGGTCATTTAAAAAGTGTTACTTAGATAATATAGGATCTAATATAGGATCTAATCCTAATAACGTAAGGGAATTTGATAAAGCCTTCCTAGACTTAATGAAACCATGACTATTGCTCTTATAATTATTCATGTTGGCTTATGTCTTTACGTGCTTGTTGGATTGAACAACTAAGTTATAAAACTGAAGATTTTTGAACGATTCACTGTTATTTGATAGAAAATTCATTCTTGGAATGATCTGCTAAGAAAAAGTATTGATAAAATAACTTGTAAGCATAGAGCGCAGAAGTTGAACAGCGGAAAGCCATTAACGGTCACTAATATTACAGCGTAACTGATTCTAAATCAACACCCATGTCATTGAAATGATAAATTTTTCTAGTTCATCATTGCGTTATTCATATTAATATTTATTGCGTTGTATTATATGTTATGGCCCTAAGGGGGTGTTCTTGTTTATGGGGAAAAAATATTACAGCGCTGTGGAGCTTACGAGTTTCCTAGGCTTCATCATTGAAATGAAAGAAAGTTCAATGCATTCAAAAAACGTAGTTCACATGTTCATTTCAATGTTATTAATTGATACTAAAAATAAATAAATATTAAATAAATACTAAATAAGATACTAACTACAAAATTGAATGACTTCAAGCACCTACGTGTTGGTCTAGCTCAAACCATAAGAAGGCGTGCAGGTAGTTTGAGTTTTCTCCCAAAGCACAAAAACTGTCACGTTGACGCTGTGTACTTTCTATAATAAAGCAACACATCAAAATAGATTTAATACTTTTTATTGATCAAAAGGCGAATTCACACCTTGTGTTGGGCAATAATAATTTAAAAATAACCTTAGGCTAAATATCGAAAATTTTAGCAAATAGAAAAAATTGGATATTTTTATGAAAGAGGGTGTAAAGGTGAAAGCAAGAATATCAACTCATAACTAGAGCGGCCATCCACGACATTGAATTCACTTGAATGTTTCAGGCAAAGTGATAGTCAGTGGAGGCTACACAAAATGGTCAAGGTGGTCAGATTGCAGTGCTTCGTGTGGCGGCGGATATAGGAAAAGAGACCGGTCATGCACCAACCCAGCTCCATCTCAAGGCGGCAAGGACTGCTCCGGGCTTGGGCCGACAGATGACATAAGCACTTGCAACAAGCATGCTTGCATCGCAGGTGAGTGAATAGGGTTGGTAGTTTATGAAGAAATTAGGTTCAAATTGACAGAAGCTCATTGTCTCCGGTAAAAATGCACCTCTTCTTCATTAACCAAGCCAAGAAACATCGCCGTAAATGCTTTGCTATGAAAACGGGCACTTTTTTAGTCTTATTTGATAAGCCTTGGAGATATTTTTCTTCGATTTCTCTACATCTTGGGTCTCCCTCAAGACACTATGACCAAGTCACTAAAACGGTTCAAAAGCAACAAGGAAGTTAATCAATTCCACATCCAAAACTTTAGACTTCACATAAAAGAATGAGAAAATTGACTTTGATCGTAGGCTTGCACTTAGCGAATAGAGCTTGGTCACTGTCTGGAGATTCTTTTATTGTGAGAGGAAGGTTGTCAATTTATTTTGCTTCTAGAACGAGCAGGTCAAAGAGCTGAGCCATAAGCCTTCAAAAGAACGATGACTTTTATACTCGCATTGAAAACGTAATTTCACTTGAAGAACCAGCCTGCTGCTTACCTTGTAAATCTGTACACTATATACATAGCAAAGAATCATCCTTTATTGCAGCTTTTATAAGCTTGCTTTTTGCTACAGCTTAAGGTAACATGATTTTCTGATACCTCTTGAGAACTGAAAATTCACGAAAGACAATCGAAATTGATTGACAAGCATACTGTTCTCTATAGCTTGTAGACAGGCCGTGGATTTTGGCATCATCATAGATGCATCAAGAGAAATGAAAAAGCGCAACTTTATGGAAGTGAAGAAATTTGTAATGAAACTGGGCGACAATCTGGAGATATCAAGTGGAAAGGTGCACATAGGGATAATCCACTACGCTAAGTTTCCATATGTCGATTTCACGCCTAGAAATGTTCTTTACTATGGCAGAAAGCAATTCAGAGCAAAGGTAGCTTCGATTGTCTACACTCAAGGTAAGTATTTCTGAATCAAAGTAAAACAATAGGGAGTTCTTGATTTTAGAAAAGGGATATGAACGCAAGTCACTGCTTGCTTGGCAGCATCGCTTAACTGGATTAGCAAATAGAATTCGTCCTCATCCCGCATTCCTCTGACTTTAATGTGAGGTTTTTAACAGGTGATGTAGCTTTATCGTTTATGCTGTTGGCAGAAGAATGCAGCATACAGCATTGCCCTATTGATCATAAGGAGCGAAACGCATCCTTGCTTCTAACGAAATTTATGATGCTTGGAGAATCGCAAGAATCATAGAAATCAAACGGCAGAGCTACAGCGATACTCGAGGACCCTCAAGGCCTAGCCTTGTAGCCATTGTTTGCTCAGCTTGAAAACAGCTGTCAAGGTCCTATTTGTCAGGGAGACTATTGAGACACCTCAAGAGAAATATGTGCCCCTTTTCACTCACTTTGCCAGCTAACTTGAATTACAAATAAGAATATAGATTGACCTTACTATCTATGACAGGTGGAAAACGTCTTGACAGAGCTCTTGAGGCAGCTGAAATGGAATTTTTTTGCGACAAATGCGCTCGCAAAAAAGCAGCACAGGCCCTATTGGTTATAAGTACAGAGATTGCAGAAAGCAAGTTCAGAGACATCGCGTTTTTTTCTTCACGACTTAAGGTAAGACTTTTAATAGAAAGGAGATCCAACTTGCATGAATGCTCTGCCATCTGAAACTGACACAAATTCAACCAAAGCAATAGCAAAAAAGAGCCATGTACATCAATTTCACTCTTACCTTGGGAATTCGTAAGAGTACCGAAGATGTAGAATTTGGCAGGAAGGGCTGGAAGATCAACAAATTGCAAGCTTCTAGCCTTAAATTCCACGGAGACTTTATTGAAAAAAATCTATGGTGTTTATATTTAAGCTAGCCAAATGATCCTGCATGCTCACTTTCGCAACAAATTTTGTACTGTGGCTTCATGAAATCACAGCAAGAGGACCACATTCGTGGTTTCAAAGATAACTTCGAGTTGGTCGATGCTTTTTTCATATCAGTGCTCCGAAAGGCATTGCGGAGCTCAAGCATACAGTATGCATGGCTCAAAGATGGCTTCGAGGTGTTTACTGCAACATTACTATAGGCCAAAACGTAACTAAGCAAAGCCCTTAGATTTTTGAGATTTCCTTCAGTCCTTCCGAGTCTCTTGCTACCAGAAAGTAAGGCTTTACTAAATATAGAAAAGTCAAGGCAGAGTTAAAGAGGTTAAGTAGAATATATTTTGATATAAAATGAATGATAAAAAAGAGTAAATTAGAATGAAAGAAATATTAATAAATGAATTATATTAGTCGAAAAAATAAGAAGTCAAAGGGGTGAAGAATGAAATTGTAAGAAAGTAAACGGCGTGGGATGGAATAAAAAATGTATAACGATGAAAGGTGATAATAAAGATGGTAATGGAGTAGCTCTTTCAATAAATATGAAATGCCATGCAAATAGCGTTTCAGTAGTATCATTGGCTCTAAAGGCTTTAAGCAGCAAAGACGGCAAGTAACAGCTTCGATTATGCTCCTGTGTAGCTGGTTTATTTCTTCACTTTCTTCAAACCTCACTTTTGCTAGTGATCCTTATTATATTTTAATACTGCAACAATTCTTTCCATATTTAGATATTTTACAGGATTAAGTACACCTTTGAACGTTAAATCTTTTTACATTATTAGCATTTGATGTGTCAAATTATTAGCATATAAATTACTTTGTGTAGAAGGTGTTTTTCAATTGAAGGAAGTTTGCAGATAATCAATACGAATTTATATGTGTTCCTCCAATTTGTTATTTCATTATTTGCTATGTTCCATTGATTCAGGCCAAAGGCGTCGTTATCATTGCCGCTGGTGTCGGTAGAAATGCATCGTTTGCAGAACGTAGCAAAAGTGCCTCGAAGCACGCTGATGTGCACCTATTCAAGCTGGAAAACTTTCATCAACTGAAGTTGAAGGCGAAAAAAGTTTCATTATTGGCATGCAATTCCAATCGTGTACCGTAAAAAACTCATCAGGAAAATGCCTTTGGGAAGTTAGAATCTAGCCAAATCTTCTAATGTTTTGAAAAATAGACTTTGCTACTGTCATTTTCTTTCTTTCCTTCTTCTTAATTCGATGAAGATAGAAATATGTTGATCATGCTTGGTTGCCTGGTCTGTCTTCTATTGTGCCCATTGAACATTCTGTTGGAAAATATTGGTCAACCAACATGTTTCTACATAAGAACCATTTATCTGAAAAATAATCTTCAAAAAATAGACGTTCTAAATATGAGATAAAAGTTTTCCTGAAGACATCAAACGCTAGGTTTCAGACTAAGCTAGGTCAGAGGTGGACCCAAGAGTAAATCTGAGGGGTACTTATTAAGGGCGTTGCCCTTATATTCATAATTATGACACAACCACTTTTATTTGATTACTTTGCTATACTCAAAATTAGACAAAACTCTTGGTTTGATTGTGCCATTAAAAAATAATATCTGCTCCATTTCTTTCTCCACTACCTTCCCTGTGCTCATCTACATTCTTAATACATAGATTGAATAAAACAATGATGCCAGTGATATTCTACGTCCAAATACTTAGTCTTAAAAGTTTGAGCTTTAATATTGTTATAAAGAGTAGTTTACTTCTATCAAGACATCACCTTTTATTAAAAAAAACTGGCATAAAATTGGACAACATCATAAATATCAAATTCTTGATGCAGCCTTAAAAATGTTTGACTTTAAAAGAATCAACACAACTTCAAGCAAATCATGTCACTCTATGAACCATTTCCAATGCACAACCAAGAAAAATGATACCACTCTATGACATTTTGGTGCTTTCCAATACATTTCAATATAAAAATTTGCCTTGTAAAATGATGTTGCTCATTAGCCTTAAAATTCATATTAGTTGAGAAACCTTTAACATACTACTAGATTATTCTGCTCTTGTCATTTAGCCTTTTTGTTGAAAATTAAAATGGATCTATGCAACCATCTTGTCCTCTTGAATCTCTATAACCCTTGTATCTCATATATTGGTGCTCATGAATAGAGTCTGCATTTGTCAACATATCTGCACATTCATTTACAAAGGTTCTTCTTGCTGCACCAAATAGTGTGCATAGCTCTGCCTATACAGATTTAAGCACTTTTTGACAGGTCAGTGAACAGAAATTTTCATAAATGTTCATTTTATCAAATAACAAGGGGTATATTACAAATCGTTTAGAGAAATACATTTTATGGCTATATTGAAATTATTTTCTTCAGAAAGAAGTGGGGGGTCACAGCTGGTAGCTATAAGTCTCTACTTTATAATGAGAAATAGCAGCTAGTTATCAGTTATCTTTCATTTGCGTTAAGTATCGCATTTTCCACGATGAAATTTTAAAATTTGTACAACAACATCATTTCAGAGCGCTAGGATCGGTCGTGTTTCTTCAAATCGCTTCTGTGCATGTCTAAACTGTTGAAAATCTTAGAATCCAGTCGGGCACTACTTGTTCCCTGATATAAAACTATGTAGGAATATGTGTAATGATTTGAATTGAAGAGTAAAGATTATATGCTTTGCTGGCCAAAGGAGTGGAGGGGCCATTTGAATAAGAACAAGCGAACATGCAGCTGCGTACCTTATGCTAATAGTTATACAGGCTCCCACACTTTCTAAACCACATGTTCCTTCACTCCTAAATCCTTACGTTGAGCTTTTTTGGCAAAACTCTAGCGAAATTTGACGTTCAGTCACGACTTTGACCATACATCGGCTCTAAAGATAGGTTTAATTTTGACTTTCTGATACAGCGCATCAAAAACTATCGAATGAGAGAAATTTTCGACTTGGTCTAAAAGAAAGTTATACGAGCTCTCTAAAAGAAAAGTAATCCTGCGGAATTCATCTAGAACTTCTTCGATTCATCTTGATCAGGACCCAGGACTTTCTTCGTTGATCGTTGTTGCAGGGGCAAGGCGCTGAACAATTAACCAAAAACATAAAAGAAGAATTACTTAGGTAGTACTGACTGATAGCTTCAGGTGGTTCTTTCAGCTGCTCTCTCATTTTCGCTCCTCCTTTCTGGGGAGTATATGTGGTCACACCATATGCTTCAGCAGTAATTTGTTGAGGGAAAACAAAAAAAATTTTTAAATTGTCGAGTTTGTCGCTGTAGTGATTGAATCTATTAAAGGTGCACAGTTCTACCAGCTAACTACTTTTCTATGCTACAGAACATTGTGCATTTAAGTCAGGTAGAATAAATGGTTTGACCATACATCGGCTCTAAAGATAGGTTTAATTTTGACTTTCCGATACAGCGCATCAAAAACTATCGAATGAGAGAAATTTTCGACTTGGTCTAAAATAAAGTTATACGAGCTCTCTAAAAGAAAAGTAATCCTGCGGAATTCATCTAGAACTTCTTCGATTCATCTTGATCAGGACCCAGGACTTTCTTCGTTGATCGTTGTTGCAGGGGCAAGGCGCTGAACAATTAACCAAAAACATAAAAGAAGAATTACTTAGGTAGTACTGACTGATAGCTTCAGGTGGTTCTTTCAGCTGCTCTCTCATTTTCGCTCCTCTATTCTGGGGAGTATATGTGGTCACACCATATGCTTCAGCAGTAATTTGTTGAGGGAAAACAAAAAAAATTTTTAAATTGTCGAGTTTGTCGCTGTAGTGATTGAATCTATTAAAGGTGCACAGTTCTACCAGCTAACTACTTTTCTATGCTACAGAACATTGTGCATTTAAGTCAGGTAGAATAAATGGTTTGACCATACATCGGCTCTAAAGATAGGTTTAATTTTGACTTTCCGATACAGCGCATCAAAAACTATCGAATGAGAGAAATTTTCGACTTGGTCTAAAATAAAGTTATACGGGCTCTCTAAAAGAAAAGTAATCCTGCGGAATTCACCTAGAACTTCTTCGATTCATCTTGATCAGGACCCAGGACTTTCTTCGTTGATCATTGTTGCAGGTGCAAGGCGCTGAACAGAAACATAACAGAAGAATTACTGCGATTCAGTTCAAACGAGCGTTAGAGGAAATCGGCTGGATAAAGTGTTATGAGCAGGCGAGTCTATAAGCTGGAAAGCAGGTAAGTTTTGAACTATAAAGCTTGCATTTCTTACAAATTTGTCACGAGCTTTGAAATAAAAGAAATCCGCTTTAAATATCAATGTTGAGGGTTATACCTAAGCAAAATCGCGCCTTGTTAGAACTGCCTTCAAGAGTGGTGAAAGTGTGAGAAGACTAGAAGCAAATAACCATTCTAGGCGAAAACATCCATGCAGTACTACAAAGGCGCCTTTAGTACATAAAGTTATATGGTTGCTTTAGAATTTGTCATTACTACACTCTAAAACGACGAAAGTTCGTCGAAAGTTTCATAATCATCATTTACAACTATGTCTTTCTGTCATTAGTTTTTTTCTGAGTCAAGCCAAAGCTTTTAGCAAGAGCCATCAAGGATTTTTCCTTCTTCTTGAATTAAGTATTGATTCTGACTGATAGCTTCAGGTGGTTCTTTCAGCAGCCCTCTCATTTTCGCTCCTCCTTTCTGGGGAATATATGTGGTCACACCATGTGCTTCAGCAGTAATTTGTTGAGGGAAAAATAACTAGATTTGCATTGTCAATCTTTTAATTCTCAATCTTTTCATTCTCAATCTTTTTATTCTCAATCTTTTTATTCAAACAGAGAAAGTGTTCTTCGAAATTTACCTGTCTTTTTTTCACACGAATATAAGTACTCTGCTATTGATATGATCCTGGCCTTATGAAGTTTTGCACCACGAAACGAATGTTCAAACATAAATTTGCTAATCTTATCGCGGTTTATACGTCTTGCTGTTGGCTTTTCATTCTAAGTTCCTAGAGAACTGACGTTAAAAGCTACGTCACCAGCTTTGAAGATTGATTCGAGTATTACAGGACACCACGTTGAAAAAACATCTGAAAATACCATTGGTTGGAAAAGAATTACCGGCAGTACCAGAACAATCGAGTCCTGATAAAGATTTAAGTTGGTTTAAGCTTGGAAAAAAACATTGGCCGTTTTAATAAGCTTAGCAATTCAAAATTTGCGAACGCTTTAGCAAGCAAGTGCACTTTTCAAGTGAAAGGGCAAACTATCAGTTTGAGCGAGAAAATTGAGATGTAGGCTCTGTGCCACTTGAAGGTCGTGTGGAATGTTTTCCCGATGTTTCACTACATAAAGCAAATTAGGAAATGTTGGAGATCATGGGATTTCTAGGCGGTTGTCGACCAATCAAGTTCAACTGGATAGCACAAGGTTTTGCGCATGCTGGTCTTTAAAGTCGACAAAGTCTGACAAAGTCTGACAAAGTCTGAATTCGACAAAGTCTGACCGTGTAAGAGCGGCTTCTGAATGAGTCCCGACTAAACCTTACCACCCACCACCACACTGTTTTCCAGTTTCGTGTGTACTTTTATCGTTCTTGCTGTGCTCGAGCATGTTCATCGATTAATAAATCCGTTGTTAGGCCCCGGTCGAACACATCCAACATTTCGTCCAACATTTGCTTTCTGCGGAAATTCTACATTAAATTCAAAGTTTACGGGTCGTTTAAGCTCTTACCGTTATTTAACCAAATTAAACATAATTTCAATGCAAATATCAAAACTGGGTCTTTGTTGAAGGTACAGGCTCGGGGCTCCTAGCTAAAAATCATTTGATAAGGCCACACCGTCCCCAAAAAGCTTGGCAGCAATATTTCAAAATATTTCTATATTACTAATCAGCAAAGTATATTCACTGGGTGGCGACAGTTTAAAATGGTGCTAAATAAGGGGAGTTCTAAACATGCTAGTGATAGCAGTGCCTTTGGTTTCCATTTTCTTGAGAGTTTCTTTGGTTTCAGCAGAACCAATAACTGAAATTTTAACTTGAATAAAATGAAAGCTTTTAATCTTGAAAACATTAAATCAACGCGTAAGAAGCAGCGACCATGAAATGGTAGCAGTACTTCACAGTTTGAACTGAAACCCTTTTTCTGTCCGTCAAAGGAGATTACGAGAGGAACTGGCACGGCTGTTCTATACGACCTGGCTCTTGTGTCTATCTGCATTAACTATGTTTTGGTCGCAGAGAAAAGCGCCTTAGGTTTTGGCACAATCTTGCAACATATGCCGCTTTTCTGAATATTGATCATAATTCACCACATGATCCTAACAAATGCACTCACATCTACCTAATTGGTTAATAGATGTTTTACACTAAAAAGCTTCAAAATAGCACGGTATCTCAGCACCGCAGCTTTTGTATACTTAAAGCGCCTTTTTTCTGGCACTCATTAGAGTACGCAAACGTCAAAGAATGACCAAAAGCTGACAGAACAGCCAGCTAAGGATCAGGCCGAGGGAAGGTTAATCTATTACGGTACAGGCTTCCAAAAGCTGACGGAGAGTCTCCAAAACGTGATAAATGCTCCACCTAAGTTTGTTCTTTGGGTTTCAAGCCAGTGGATCACCTACTTTGAAGAAACTTTTGTCACCCTAGGAGCTTTCTGTCTTGCCACTTGACAGGCCATTTGCCATATTATTTAGTATCGTTGATGTAGTTGACTATGAAAAGTCCGCTCACTACGTCGCATGACCTCTCTGGCCGTACGGGAGCTCGCTATACTTCCCATTGGCACTAATGCTGCTGTCGTTTCCTTCCGACTCCCATTAATTCAATTGACTATAATGTTGATGGGGCTGCTTTTGCCTAAAGGTGCAAATTCAATAATGGGCAAATCCGACGCCAAAATTTTGCTCATAGTTGAAAAACGTCAGGTTGGAAAATTTTCAAAAGAACCACGTACCACTGCACTAACGGAGGACTTCTTTGCCTGACAACTTACCCATTTCCTGGAAATTAGATTGACGCTTTACTCCGAATTGTTGTTTTAGCCTCTTTCCGTCGATAACTTTCTTCCATCAAATGTGAGGAGGGCTTTTATTTCAACGTTGGGAGCTGAAAGCAAAGGTATCATGCTTATCATTTTGAATTCACGATCTCGCCCCCAACAACGGTAGGTTCTCGCAAACTTACCCCTCCCCCGTAGCTTGTAGAGAGATATTCCAAAAGTGTCTTTATACCAGTCTGCTTCCCCCAGCTTAAGCTTAGAGGACTTTAGGCTAACGTCCCAGCTAAAATTCACCAGAGGAGTCTCGGTGCAAATCTGTTACGATGATGAAAATTAAATTGTTCCAGATACGAAACAGTATTATTCAGTAGGCGATGAAACAGTGACAGTGCATGTTTGATGAAATTTTTTCTCATCCAGGAAGGACGTGTTGACCCACCAGGAAAGGCTGCTGGGAAGCTTGCAAAAGAACTGGACATACCAACTGCAAATTATAGGTATTTAACAGGACGAATGACATGTCATCAACTCTTGGTCATCCCTCTATCAACATGAATTTAAACAACTCTGAACTACTTGGAAATCTGTGCTGCCTATACAATGCATATGGCAATGTCAAAACAGTGAATCTAACTGGTGAAAAGTACTTTTCGTTGGCTGCACTCTGCTTTACGTCAAACACAACAGCAAGGCAAGACATTGCAACAATCATAGAAATATATAATGAATATATTAACGATACAATATGCTTGCCTTTACGGTCAAATGTGCTCAACATTTGCGACATCCCAACATCAAAAGGCAATATCATCTACTCCGTGTTTCTTTTCTTGCTGATGTTTTTTATTTTGGCAACTAACGGCTTTTACTGTTTAGCAATGTTCTACTCCCGAAATCTTCTCCGGCATCCAAGCCATCGTTTTATTCTGTCTCTAGCAGTCAGTGATTTGCTTGTGGCATTAGTCGCCATGCCAATCATAATCGACTTCACATTGCACAACCAGGCATTCTGTTCCAGCATTTTTTTTTGCCACCTGGCCTATTTTGCCGACCATCTCGTATTCATATCACTCATCCTGACCTTGCTTGCAATTGGGGTTGACAGATTTCTTGCAGTTGCAAAACCATATCAATACCACCAGCTAATGAGTCCTTTGAAATCAAAAATCATCATTGTGTCAATATGGATCATTTCCTGCTTGTTTGGTGTCACTGCTAACGTTGATTGGGGTAACCTGACCCTGCAAGGCGTTGAGATAAACAAAAGGCAAGTGTGCTTCACCAGCAATCCAAAAGTAACAGGAGCAATTTTGGTTACCTGCTTCTTTGCGCCTGTGACAATCATGGGATTTCTATATTACCGGATATTCCGCGAGACATTGATGCATGCAGTGCCTATTGCTACCATCGGCAGCCTGGGAGATCCGGGTCATGTTGAGGAAGAAGATCCAGATCATGTTGAGGAAGAAGATCCAGATCATGTAGAGGAAGAAGATCCAGATCGTATAAAGGAAGAAAAGCCTACACGTGAAGCTGGTCCAGTGGCTCTGTCTCGAATGCGCATCGCCTTTATGAGGAGAAGCCACGACAAAAGGCCCCGGCAACAATACGTGTCATGCTTCTCATGTGCTAAGCTACGAGTTTTAAGAGCAGTAGTCATTGTGTACGGGACATTCGTTGTGTGCTGGCTGCCTGGAATGGTGATAACTGCCCTTAACCTATTCTCTCCTGGCCTGGTCATCCTGAAGGTGTGGCAATTCTATCTACTCAACCTTATTTTACCGTTAAGCAGCTCGGCTATCAACGTGTTCATTTATGCAGTTATGAACAAGGATTGTAGAAAAGCAATGCTGAAATTGTTGACTTGCAGTCTCGTACAGCGACATGTTGAACGAAAAAGAAACGAACGCGAGAAGATGAGGCGAAGGGCTGAAGCCTCAGCTGCTTTAGAACTTCGTCCAATTACTGCCTAATGGTCACACTGATTATAATTAATATAATGAAACACAATAATGAAACACAATAATGAAACACACTGAATATAATGAAACACACTGAATATAATTAAATATGACGATCAACAGTCATTTTTCAACTGCACGCTATGATGGCCTTCAGATCAAATTTTGAGTTGCATTAGCAAATAATTTGTTGTAGTCAAACCAAAACAGGCTACAAATCGTATCAATTGTATCTTTAACAAGCTTACACAATATCTAACAAGATATAATGGCATTTTGTCTTACTGCAATAATTGCTGTAAAAGAAACTTTTACTTTAATAAATGTTCATTGAAGAAAATATGCTTGGCTTGCTAACAGTCAGTAAAAGGCCGTACGGTGACAGTAATAGCAGTGCAAGCAATTTGTGAAACATACGCAGAAGGAATGCACACATGGACATGCAGATGGAAAATACACGCAAAGACAATGCACACGCACGCGATACGCACACGCAGATGTTATGCACACGCAGATGTAATGCACACGCAGATGTAATGCACACGCACGCGATTTGCACACGTACGCGATACGCACATGCAGATGGTATACACACGCAGAGGTAATGCACACGCAGCTGTATACGTACGCGATATGCACACGCAGATGGTATGCGCACGCAGATGTAATGCACACGCAGATGTAATGCACACGCACGCGATACGCACACGCAGATGGTATGCACAAGCAGAGGTAATGCACACGCACGCGATACTCACACGCAGATGGTATGCACACGCAGATGTAATGTACATGCAGATGTTATGCACACGCATGCGATTTGCACACGTACGCGATACGCACACGCAGATGGTATAAACACGCAGATGTAATGCACACGCAGATGTAATGTATACGCACGCGATATGCACACGCAAATGGTATACACACACAGATGTAATACACACGCAGATAGTATGCACAGCCAGTGCGTGTGCACACACACCAACCCCCAACGGAATGTCGCCTTTGATTCGATGGGTCATTCAATCATTCAATACACATTGCTGAACACTTCACTTTTACTTGACAGTGTACAATTGGTGATTCATCTTGCGAACAACAATCTGTCAAAGCGTTTCATTAGTCCACTAAATCGGGATCAGACCAAGGTAAGGTACAGTATATTGCTACGTTTCACTAAAATCAAGGCCTTTAGTAACAATTAACATATCAATGATGATAATTTCAATTTTCGAAATATTTCTACTAAAACTAGATTATATTGGTACACGTCTAAGCGTGCTTTTTTTAACCGGCTGTTTTGAAGACGGTACATATTTTTCATAACAATACTTAGAAATACTGTACTTGGTAAAACGTATTGCTGGTGGCTTCTAAATATTTCGCTAATTGTATTTAAGAAGCGGCATAAATTTTTAATACAATCTACAACAGCAACGGGTTGGAATTTAACACCTGGCCGTTTTAGAATCATATTACTACACCTAGAATGTGAGCTTTGCTAATAAGATACCTATCTAAATGCTGTAATGGATTAGAGGGGGCCTGTTATGCATTTTTTACTAATTTAGAACGCTTTACTTTGCTAGAACAATTAAAGGATTGGCTTTAGCTCTAGGATTGGCATTTGATAAATAGATGATTATCTGGACCTATTCAAGACAATTTCAGGCGTGTTTTGATTTTTTTCTTCAAGTAAACGAATGGATTTACTCTCCGATTCAGTTTAGCGTCGTCCATATTGTTTCCCGCTATCTACCAATTTTTCTCACAAATTACCATCAGAATAGACCCTTTTCACATTCGTTTTTGGAAGCGAGACTCGGAATTGAAAACGAAGCTAACGCTGTAAGGAGTGTTGCCCAAGCTGTAAACATTGAAGGTTTTGGCATATCGTTGGTTTTACTTTATCATTGCTTTGTTGCTATTATTATGGCTGAAAATAACTCCGAGGCAAATTCCAATGATCAATCAAGGAAGAAATCATCCTTAGGAAGACAATACGCAGCCTTCGGGTGTTATAATTTACAGTTATAACAAGGACGGTACGGCTTCGGGCCTACACTTTTTTACGTTCCCGCAGAAAAGTCAAAGGAAGCTCATTGATGCAATTTAATTAAAAGACGCGATGGCTTTGATGGCTTTTTGGTAACGAGAAACACTGTTTTGTGCGAGGAACACTTAACTGTTTCCGACATCAAGCGAAATCCACTGTGCTGGAAGTTGGTTGCCGATGTTGATTGTTCCCAAGACCGACACCTTCCGGACGACACGAAAAGCACCTAAAGATCGTACTGCATCTGTTTCTTCTAAGCCTTCCTCTTCAAATGTATCTGATATCTGTCCATTTTCTGATTTGAATGTTGACTGTATGATCTCGCAGATAGATTTGGCATCTTAAGTGACCATGTTTCAAAGATCTTCACTACCTGGACCAATTTCTTGTTTTATGAACTGCTTTCTCTCTTCCCCTTCCCGTGTCAAGATCGAATCCAAAAGTTAATGACAAAAGAATTTCAGCTGTACCCATCCACACACATAATTATTGATTGCACTGAAATTTATACTGAAGTCCCATCCTCTATGAAAGCTCAGTCGCAAACATGGTCAGAGTACAAGCATCACAACACCTGGAAGGCCCTTGTTGGAATATCTCCTACTGGGGCAATTATACTTGTATCTAAACTATAGTCTGGATGTGTCTCTGGTAAAGAAATAACAAGCAAATCTGGACTCATTTCTCTCCTTGAACCTGGTGATGTATTTGCAGACGGCGGTTTTAACATTGCTGACATCTTACCAGCTGGTTTCACACTCAACATTCCTCCTTTCAAAGGTAGTCATGCTCAACTAACACCAAAAGAAACTGAAAAGACTGACCAGTATAGCTGCAATTTGTATTCATGTGGGAAGAGCCACTAGGAGGATAAAGAATTACCATATTCTTGATGGTTGTCTTCCTTTATCCTCAAGTCCTCTAGCTAATCAAATTTTTACAGTTTGTTGTATGTTAACTAACTTTCTTCAATTTCTATTAAAGCCTGCCAGATTTAGTAAATAGATTGATTCATCTTCCAGTACTATTTTACAGCAATAAAGCAAGAGTCTTCAAAAAGGAATCAAATATAAACATGCTCTCCCTTTTATATCAATTTTGCAAAATCTGTAGTATGTACATTGCACATAAAAGATATGACAAATAAATATATGTAACATTGTTGCTTACACAGTAACATCTTTCACATTTGTTTGACATTACAAAAGGTAATGAAATAATTGTCTAAGTATAACACTGTTGCCCACATGATAACTGTTTATAGTTTGTCTTACATTAAAAAATTTGAACAATAATTCTTTAGATACAACACTGTTGCCTACATGATAACTCTTCCTTGTTTGTATTACATTAGAAAATGTAAAGAAATTTGCCCATGACTACAACTTTGTTGCTTATGTTATAACTTGTTATTTGACTTTGTAAAGATATATATTACACAAATTTCGCCACAGTTAGATTATATATGCATCTATTAGAATATCTTCTTAAATGCTTGAAGTGTCTTTATTTACCACTGTTCAATACATAGGTCTAGAAAAATATATAAAAGCAGCATTGTAGTGGCTAAATGACTAGATTTCCCTTAAAACATTTGCTAGTCTTTGTAACATTGCATTAATACTTTGGGTTATCCTTTTTTGAGTTTGTTTAGATGGCATTTGCCTATCCATTATAGTTTAAATATATATTAATGAAATTGGGATTTGCCAAATGACACAACTATGATTAGTACAGTGCAATATTTATTGTATATTATCTATATTAAGTCATTCCTCGATCATTTCAATAACAATGTGTCTGAATTTTGTGGTGCCAAGAACAAGATAATCGTAGAGTTGAAAGAAACTGAATGTTTGGATGTATCGATCAGAAGTCCAAGGTAAATGGCTGCACTTTAACTACAACGTGTCCTCAAATGTGCAAGATATCATGTGTGCATCTGACAACCTTTCTCAAGCAGCCGCGACGAAGAGACAACAGATTCTGCTTGCTGATTCAAGCGAGAGAATATCGCGTAGGCCCGAAGAATATAGTCAGCCTTTGATCCCGACGATTTCTCCCTGTATGTCGCCATAATAGATTTCAATTCTTTTACAGTGAGACTCCGAAGATCATCTAGACAATGCATAGACTTGTTTCCGACAACAAAGATTGGGATTGATCCATTTTATCGAGGTTTTTTGCAAAGAAATACAGTATTTTCTACCGTCACCAGGTCACAATAACAGGTCTCACGAAGTTCCTTACAGCGTTAGCTTCGTTTTCAACTCCGAGTCTCGTTTTCATAAACGAATGTGAAAGGGGTCTATTGAAATCTTCACCGTTAAAATAGTTTATACTGAAAAGTGCCATGTTGTTTGGACCCTTCGGTCGCGAGTTACTTGTTTTGAATATCTAGATGTTTCTTGAGATTTGACCGCAATTTGCCGCTGCAGTGAAACCGTTATTTGCAGTGTCAGCGCTTACCAGCTGCTGCCTGTCTGTCATTCTCTGTTCTTTTCAGAATTAAAAAAAACATTCGGAGAATTGTTGAACATGGCCCGTGTATCTCGATAGCTTGGCATCTTTTGGCACAATAGTCAGTGGCAGTTTTTGGGAATTCGGGGCCCAGTTACCGAATCATCTGCGGAGCCTTTGTTTGAAAATTTTTTGCTATCCAAAATTATTTTTCAAGTTCTTATGTCTCAAGGTGGTGACTTCCTAATTAGTAATTTCCTAATTATGAAAATTGTATTTTTTCAGAATTTTTCACAGAATTTTTCCTAAAATAATTCATTTTACATAAGGACTGTGACTTCCCGTGATTTATTTTCAATGTATTCTTAGGTGCAAGGCCCCTTTGGGTTACCAAAGGCGCGGGGCCATGGACCCCTGAACCCAATAAGACCGCCACTGGTAGTGGTCAAATCGTGTTTCTATTATAAACAGTCCCAAGACAATGAGCAAGGGCGGAGGGAAACGAAGATTTTAGTCGCTGGCAGTGGCTTATGAATCAAGGCAACGACCGAGTGGAAACGGAGCAATTAACAGCATTAATTTCGAAAGGAGGATAGAGCGCATCATCAACTGACTCATTTGCTCCTGAAACGACTACTAGCCAATCCGGCCGCCGAGCCCAGCGAGCGATGCGATCAAACAGACCTGTGCGTTGAGCCACTTCGAGCGATTGTGAATGATTATAAACAAGGTGCGGACCAGGTTCGTCGCTTTACGTATCATACGCTACTCTTATCGTGAGATCACAATTTCATGATATGTCAAATGCTCTTAATGATGTTTTTTTAAATTTTGTTACTCATTGTCATGCAAAAGATACAATGCTAAAAGAATGGAATTGAAGAGCAGATAGGAAAAAGACCAACGCACGAACCCAGTGCGCAGGGAAAAATCTTTATCACAAAAGAGTTTTCCTTGTGCCTTGCAAGGGTCGCTTCCTGGTGTCGTAATATGAATCCTAATGTTTCCCTGAAGTTGGGACTCACCTCTTAGTACTAACTGGCACAGTGGTTTCCCATTAAATTTCATTAGGTTTTCGGAACGCCCAATATTTTGTCAAATCTTTATTTAACTGATAATATGCTATTTATAGGTAGATTTTAGCCACGTGCTCTCTGCTATTTCCGGACCTATTATTAATTAACCATCTATCGGAGCATTGCTCTCTTTGCACGTATTGATGTCAGTTGTGAGTACTATATTGCCATCATTGTGATGCACTCCCCAGTGGCAGTCATTCTCTCAGCGGCATACCCCCCATACAACAAGCGTGGCAATAATCACTGTGTTTCACTAGCTACCCATCCTCTTTTACCCAAATATGGAGTATTGCTGATGTTTAGTTGGATACGCAACTCAAGGCAAGGAGGGGCATATGTGGGGTAGAAAGGAAATCGCACCCCTGACAAGATTATCAAGGTCTTCTTCTCCTTCAAATACCTCCGGCACGGCCGACACGGGACTTGTGGTATGATGCATAACTTTCAAAGATTTTTCGTAGCAATACAGTGGTCACCCCGAACTAAGGTGTTTTCTTAGTTTTGTTACTCAAAGGACACACATTAATGCTCATATTGAAAATTGGTCATCAGGAAAAATATCTATAAGCCAGGGAAAGGACTGAGCAAAGTGCATGCAGGGAAACAAGATGAAGTTGTTCGGTTTCTAAGTAGTTATAAAGCTGGGGCGCATGGGAATGTATGTATACAGACGTGACGTTTGCCCACGGAAACTTAACAGTTGTGGACGCTTAACTGCGATGCGGTTGAACGAGTAGCAGCTAAAAGTGGCTTCTGTGACTATAAGCAGCACTAGCATAAACAGTATCAGGTGGTGGCAAAAGATACAACCATTTCACCTAATAGAGTGGACGCACGGAACGTGTTGACACCAAGTTGAGCTTGGGTTTTCATGAGACACCGCCACTTTTTGACTGATAAAAGGCATTGCCTCTAAGGATCCCAGTAATGGTATTAAACGTTGTCATTGTTGTCTAGAAATACCTAGCTGCTTTATATTGCATCGGAGTTGATTAAACATGCCCGCGCCTCTGCCTTTTGTTAGTACAAGTGACATTTTCCCAGGGTGTAGTGCTCTTTATTTTTAGCCTTGTGTAGTACTAACACAGCGAAAAATTTGAATCTGATTCCTGGCTTGCTTACACTTTTTGCCTTGTTGGTTCTAAAGCAAATTTGATGCTAAACAAACAACATACTGGTTACGCATTGGGCCGGTCTAAATGAGAATTACACGACTTATCCTTCTTTAAACCATGGAAGAAAAGAAGTAAATACAATGCTGCAATTATTTGCCCTGTTGACGACACTCTCTCTCTGCTTGGAAAAGTCGCATATTTTCAAAGACAGGCAACAAAAAACTGTAGGGCAGTTTAAAAGTTGATTTGCTGAAGTTCTTCCAATTTTCGGGGGAAGAGGCGTAGACCAGTGCAGGTCACTTTCTGGATAACTCGCAGAGAAAAAGGCTCTGGCATCAAACCAGCTGCTTTGTATACGAGCAAACGTTCCTATTTGACAGCAAGAGACAGCAAGGTAATCTTTGCAAAAGGGACCTTTGCGATGGGGGAGGGGGCAGACTGGCTGCTAACAGACAGCCGCCCGCACTCCCGTTCCGCAAGTTCCTTGCATTTTTCGATTATCATTTATCGTGCGTGTGCTTTTTGCTTTCATCATCGGTTGTAAAAACTGACGCTGCTCTTACAAAGAGGGCAATTAAGTTGTTAAACCCGCCGTTTCAGCAAAGAACCAGCTATTGTAAATTATGACAAGACGTCACGGTTTCTTAAGAGCGTTGTATGGCTACGTATGTCTTTTAATTGACTCGGGGGACCCTCGATTGTCTATCCAAAGTCCGTGTAAGGGGTCTCGTGGCTCTTATCAAAAGAAGAAGAGATTCCTGAAAGAAATCTTGTGTATTGTTTTGAAGTAGATCACCTGCTCTATTCAAGTCGTCCCAGGACAGGCTCCTCTCCATTTCATATGCCTTTTTCATAAGTTTTCGATTCATAAAAACCATTCAGATGTGTGTCAGCCGCGGTGCTTAGAGGCACTGAACAGTTTCCGACACTCTACATACATTTCATACAGCATGTTGAAAATTAAAGCATCCACAAGACGGCATTTTTACTCCACAAAGAGAAGAGCATCAAACTGTTTTGTTAATCAATTGAAACCTGTTTGCTCAATACAATCAACAATGCGACCGTGCTTTTTAAAGCTGAACAATTGACAGTGAACGATTGGCGCGATTTGGAGAAGATGCAGGTGACCAGAAATAGAAGTGTCCGGCGGCGTGCCTCTGTATTTTTCTGAATGCCACCGAGCAATACACAGCAATGGCAAAACAATTGCGGGTAATAAGAGGCACATGTTTGGTTGTCTTGCATGCGTCTTCAAGACTCGTGAATATTTGTTGCGTGGTTATTTCGGCCACACCTTGCCGGGGCGGAGCTGCAAATTAACAGTTACCCGATGTAATATTCACTTGGGATCCAGCGGCGGAGAAGAGCTAGTTCGGGAAATCATAGGTAATGCTTTTATAAAATGATATGTCTGAAAACAGGGTAAATAACACGACTTGGGTTCTCTTCAAAGCGATTGACGCTGCCAAGTGATGCCTTGAACGGGTTTAACTCGTAACGATGTTGCGTTCTATATTACGCACAGTTTAACGTGCCATTGTTGCTTGTTCAAACTTTAACCAGTCGGAGCAAATCAGCTGCTTTTCTTGAAAAATGAACGCAAGTACTACCATCTCTTTTATGTGCAGCACTGACATCTAGACGTTGTCTGAGGTGGAATCACTTACTTACCGAGCAAAAATGGGCATTTAATAGTCAAAGTTTTTTCGCCCTTTGCATCCTTGATTTCAAGGTAGCGTAGTCCTATTTCCCAGTATTGCGTTCGGCTAGCATTAACAGCTGACTTTCTATTTGTTTATCTACGACGCATTAATCCGAATAAAGCGGGACTTCTTGTTTGGCGTTGTTCACAATTAGAAAGCAAGGATTTCACGTTTGAAAAGGCTTACAATTTATAAGGACATGTAGGAGAACATATTGAATAGAAACCATAAGAACTACAAGCAACCAAACGTAGGTTCGTTTTCGGTAGGATGTGCTCTTTTGCGCACCACAGCCTTTGATAAGCACCACACTTCGTTTCCAAAAATTGTTTGCTCATCGGGTATAGAGGAGATGATTACTGCTTAGATTGGCAATCTGCCGGCGCACGTGGTTTCAGTTTGGAAATCGAATCAATAATTGGGCCTTGATGGTAAAATTCCCTTAGGGTTCCTTGAAATATTTCTCATCGGCATTGTCTGCATCAGTCAAACTGGAAACATTTGATCTTGAGTAAGCGCACATAATAGGCTTTTTTAAATCGATTTCTTTCTGTAGATAGCTAAGACTGTCGTATACAAATTATTGTTTGTATCATATTTGATCCTCATTGAAACTTATGACACGAATTTACTTTATTTTTGGAGTAAGTTGCACTGTTACTCCACATGGCGTAACGTCTTTAAGAATACGCTTTCGTGAAGGCGTTAGGAAATCTTGGCAATTAAGCGGGCTTCTCCACCGAACAAACCCACATTCTCCACCGAAATATCCAACCGATCTCGAACCCAAAGGACTTTAACTTTCTAGAAGTGATGGTCCCGATCATGTTCTGTGGGCTAATTGGATATGTACGCTGTTAATTCATCAACTTTTGGTCGTCTGAACCATTTAGGCCTCATTCGTATTGTGGAAGAGCACTACTCAAGTCAAATTTCTAGTGTGATTTTTTAAATCGCTTTCATATTGCAAGCAAACGATCATTAGTGCGGAAAGAAGGAGTCAGTTTCCCCACGAGGCCTATCAGACTGGGCGAATGACCAATCACCCTTTGCCTCTGCTCGCGTGGTCTCTGTTCCGCTACCAAGTTGCCTTTTGTTTCAGCTTTGGGTCATTTCCTGAAATTTGCATAATCTTAGGGTTATTGAACGAAATTAGGATTTGTAAGCAAGCATAATTATGCTTCCAATGCTTCATACAATTCTACTATATCTTGATTCCATAATCTTGTTGGTAAATAATCTTTTGCATAAGTCAAAGAGCCTTTCATAGCCAAAAGTGATCTGGCTTTTAAAGGAATGTATTAACCTTTACTGATAAGTCATAAATAGTATTGTTGCTAATACATATTCCTATATTGCTGACATTACTATGTTATAGAATGTAAAGATTGAAAATGTATAGTGGAAGAGCCTATGGTGCATTGTAGGTAACTCATGCTTTTGGCAGGTAAGATGTTTTTTGTAGGAAAAGCACTTCTGTGTATATAAAGCCATTCAATTGCATGTGGTTAAATAAAAAACTACTAAAGGAAAATGGCTAGAATGTGTAATCAATCGTTTCTGACCGAAAGATCTAAGAACATGTAAACCTGACAAAGCAATCAAACATAGAGACCTTTTTGTTTCTCAAACTAATTGGTGATCACGGAAATATTGCATATTACTTCAGCAGGGTTGATGCTGATCTCTGTTGAAATAGAGCAATAAAAGTGAGGTTACTATCGAAGTAGAATATGCTCAATAATTCTTCTTTTTTGTTCAGGAATACATCTGAGGTGGATCAGGATCAAGGCGTTACGTCAATCAAATTCTAGTGCCGCTTACTGTTGGGCAAAATGGACCTTTTCAATAGTGATGTGCGTGCCACTCTATGCTGTTTGCACCATGCATCTGAGCTAGTCAAGAAACATAATTTCACCAGTGCCAACTTCTTTACTATTGCGGCTGTCTGCTTCGTCCCAAATACGACGACCGCAGAGGATATTGCAACCACCGTCAGTCTCTATGATGGACACATCAGTGCAGAGATGTGCTCACCCTTGCCGTCTAGTGAGCCCAACATTTGCGACATCCCAACATCAAAAGGCAATATCATCTACTCCGTGTTTCTTTTCTTGCTGATGGTTCTTATTTTGGCAACTAACGGCTTTTACTGTTTAGCAATGTTCTACTCCCGAAATCTTCTCCGGCACCCAAGCCATCGTTTTATTCTGTCTCTAGCAGTCAGTGATTTGCTTGTGGCATTAGTCGCCATGCCAATCATAATCGACTTCACATTGCACAACCAGGCATTCTGTTCCAGCACATTTCTCTGCCACCTGGCCTACTTTGTTGATCATCTGGTCTTTTTATCCTTCATTTTGACTTTGCTTGCGATTGGGGTTGACAGATTTCTTGCAGTCGCAAAACCATACAAATACAAGCAACTAATGAGCTCTTCAAAGTCAAAAATCATCATTGTGTCAATATGGATCATTTCCTGCTTGTTTGGTGTCACTGCTAACGTTGATTGGGGTAGCATGACCCTGCAAGGCGTTGAGATAAACAGAAGCCAAATGTGTTTCACTCGAAATCCCAAGTACACCGGAGCAATTTTGGTTACCTGCTTTTTTGTTCCTGTTATCTTGATGGGATTTATCTATTACCGGATATTCCGCGAGACATTGAAGCATGTGATGCCAGTAGCCATCATAGGAAAGCTCCAGGACATAGATGAGATTGATTCAGACTGTTCCAATGAGATGGATTCAGGCAGGACAGCGGGACTGCAAACGATTTCAGTGAGAAAGAAGGAGACAGAAAAGCCCCGGCACCAATACGTGTCATGTTTCTCAAGTGCTAAGCTACGGGTTTTGCGAGTGGTGATTATTGTATACGGGACGTTCGTTCTCTGTTGGCTGCCTGGGAATGTGATAACTGCCCTCAACTTGTTCTCGCCAGGCCTGGTCGTCTTGGAGCTCTGGCAGTACCACCTGCTCAACGAAATTCTGCCATTAAGCAGCTCGGCTATCAACGTGTTCATTTATGCAGTTATGAACGAGGATTGCAAGAGAGCGATGCAGAAACTGCTGACCTGCAATCGAGTGCAGCGTCACATTGCGCGGAAAAGATACAACCGGGAAAAGATAAGGCGCGAATCCGAAAGGTCCGTCGTGTTGACGCTTCGTTCTACTTCCGTTTGAGTTGGCCGTGGTTGTGACCTACTCACCTATGACCTTATGACTGAATGCCTGTTTATCTAATGATTCATTCAAGCAATTCTTGAAAACCAGATACTTCAAACGGCAGACAATCGGCTGCCCATTTACATAAAACGAAGCCAACTAAATCAATATTCGTGTAGATGATTAGAGAGACCACTTCACATGGTGCAGGGAAATGCAAATCAAAAGTGCATGACTGGCATACACTTTTACATCTTATAATTAGCAATGCGATTCTGATATAGTCGTGTTTCATCAATTGACATATGGCACTACTGTTTCTCTGCTTAGAAAACAGCCTGCGGCGTAAAAATATTCATGCGGAGGCGCAAAGTGCAGTCTCGGGTCAGAAATGGCAACATGCGCTGTTGTGTGAAAATGCAAATCATCCAGTAATGAGTTTGATACTTTCCATTCCAATTACGTGTTTTGTCAAAATTCAATGAAATACCCTCTCCCTGTATTGACTGAGTCTGATTACATTTTCACGTGACCATTGAATTAGCATGTGACTAGCCTCAGTTCCACACAACGGCCAGGCTTTCCGTTTCCTACAGTTTAATTGTATTTTAATATGTAATTGTATTTGAATTTTTTCGCTTGTATCTGATAATTCAGTCGTTTGTAAGTGTCAGTGATTGTGGGATCTCGCTGATCTTCCCCCTTTTCTTTAATAAGTGGCGCAATATTGGCATCATTGTTGTCTACATTTGCTTGTTTTATTTCCTAAAAAAAAGACGACAAGAAGGAGCCTAACTTATTGGTCTCGCGGCAATAGCAAGCACAATCAAGTTTGTTCACGACAGAGTATTGCCGCGATTGGTAACAGAGTGAACACCCTTGCAACGGAAACAAGAAGATAGGGTTATCAGAGATTTAAGAAACACATCCCTTCTCCTGGAGCAATTATTTAAAATAGTTCAAACCCCTCCTTTACAACATAGGCTCAACTTGTTCATTTGTTCTGACGCAGCCTGTTAAAAGAGCATCTAAGGACATAAAAACGGTTTCCTTTTAAAGACACCTAACCAAGGTTCTTTTTGATGCACACTTTATCAAACGTGGGAGATTGAATAATCTAGAACATGCATGAGGTCATTACGTTAGGGGAGATTTTGAAAAGAAGTAGAATCTGTATATATTGTCTGGTGATGGTAAATTGTGAAGTTCTAAAATAAGAAATGCTAAACATATTAGTTACCTTCTCTTTTCCCTCTACCTCGAATGCGCATTATTGAGATGGACTGGAAACCAATCTCTTGCTTGCTGGAGACACGCTGGCTTACGCAAAACAACATCCAGGTAACGCGGGCCTACATACTTAGCTTTTTCGAAATGGCGGCCGAATCGCATTCTAGCTGATGTGTAAGAGTGTAACAATTAAAAAGCCACCAAACATTTCTATTTCTACTATTTCTATTTCTACAGTGAGCATTATGACTGCCGCTAGGTACTCCATGCTGTGTGTCACGAAAGAGCGTGTCACGAAAGAGCGTGTCACGAAAGAGCGTGTCACGAAAGAGCGTGTTTGGATTGCTAAGCGACTTTCGTAATTTAGAAGAATTTTAACTTTGTGGTGAGAGGCTATTACAAAACTCCTAAACAGGGGGATAGAACCACTCGATGAATATAGGAGCAATACTACTGTGTAGGCGCATCTAACATGAAATGGCGCAACTTCCTATAAATAATCACAAGGCCTCTTTCCGGATTAATCTAGCTTTCCCAGCACGTGCCTCGTTTGCAACAGCCAAATCTCCTTCAACAGCCAGGTTTTGGTAGTTCTCGCTTATCAACGCTGGCAGTCGTGTTTCATGTAACGATTCAAATTCAACTACTATTGCAGAAGACCCATCAAACAATGCTAACTAGAATTTGATGAAAGCTGTTGAGCTTGGAATAAAGCTTCTAATTAACATTCAAATTAAAAAAATCTAGCAGTTAACAAGTAAAGAAGGACTGGAACCTAAAGCTTACCAAGACTTTAAGCATCTTTGCCAGATGAAAGTGACTACACTTTTAAGAATGTGATCGCTTTGGGTTTAGAACGGCTTTTGTTCTTCTCAAAGTTTTGTGACACAGAAGGATCCCGTCTGACTGTAGAAGTCATCGTCTTAATTTGCTTGGCTCTATCAACCCATGCTGGAAGTTCTATGGCAAGTGGCTCTTGGCCTTTGACCCGTGGGCCCGTGTAGGTCAAACGCTGTCTTGACTGCATCACACTCTCAACTAAATCGTTGACCTGCGGATGAACAAGTATGACCGAAGAGGTATGGTGAATTCTCGGGCATCGAAGCCTTTGAATGAAGAATGAATGAAGCGGAAACTGTTCGTTCCGAGCACTTTCTATGGACGATTCTAAAAATGTTACGCAAACGGTCAATGCCTTTTAGGGCTCTAAAATCGATTCACAGCCCATGGTGAACCTGCTGTGATGTATGACAGCTTTAGCTACATCGACGTTATGCAAGCAAAGCATGAATAATAACTGGTACATTCAATATCTTCATTAAATGCAGGTCAACAGATGAATAGCAGAGTATAAGTAAATGGCGAGGATTACATGCACTACATGAGGATCAAGGTGTGTTTATGGTAACTTAAAAAATGTTGAATCAAAGGAATAGAAAAAGTGCTCATTTTCCTATTACTCGTTGAGTTACGAGAACCTGGACCGAAAGGATGTTGTAGCAGGGCAGATTTGATGAATAACAGGCATCATCATTGCTAGCAATCGCCAAACCATTCTCCGTGAACAAACAAACATTCAACTGAATGAACGGGACAGCTTAAGATACCTTTTTCTTTCCTTTAATGATGTTGGTGGGCATTTCTTCATCGCTCAGGCAGGGCTTCAAAAATCCTCTAGAATCATCGATCGACAGTTTCTTTATCTCTGGAAGAACGTTTTTTGGAGAAAAAGTTCGCCCATTGTTCTCATCTGAAGAAGATCAAATAGTAGATGCCCAATATATTACGAATTAGACGTCCAAAACACCAGTCAAAAATCGAAATAGACAAAAACTCGATTTACGTAGGCAGCATTAACATGATTTAAAATCTATTTTAGGAAAGTTTTTGAGAACTTTAAAATTATTCAAAAAGGCCCAAACGCAAACCTCTTACTGACCATTTCGACCGTTCGATTATTGCTCCATACCAAAAATTCAATTGCAAATTTGATTGCTACCCTCCATACTTAAATTAACAAATGGTCACATATTTTTGCACCAAATTCACAAAATACAAAGCGCCCCCTGTGCTTGAGACAGCGTTACCATCCATTCTAAATTCCCATGACATATATAAGGCGCAATGCATATCTGACCTAGATATGGTGAAAGAGCAAAGCCCAAATGCAAACATTTATTCTCGATTTGGACCATTCTCAGATTTGTTAGCCATGGAGATCCGGTACTAGATATTGATAAGTCTATTTTAAAGTATCTATTGACATAAATATTAGAGATTAGAAACGAAAGGAGTGTTTTGAAGTCTGCATTTCTTCACCGTTGCTTCGTGAAAACGATGAATAATTAATTGAGCTACTGAATCGGAAAAGAGTCAAAGAAAACTAGCCAAGCCTTATTTAAATTAATTTCTACAGGATTTAGAATTCATAGATGATGGTTGACAAAATTGAAAGGTTTATGATAGCGTTATCAACTAATGCAATGGCGCAATGAAAAATTTAAAGGCGCAAGCTTCGGTCAGGGGCGGATCCAGGCCGCCGCAAACGCTTTATGTAAGGCAGTCAGAACTTTCCAAAGCTTGCAAGAGATTTCTTGGCGATTCTAAGATTTCTTACGGGTTTAAACATTTTTCTCCGCTGTTTTGCTTTATTTTCGCCTTTAAATAGCAATGATTTCCATATCTACGCTTGAATCTCGGTTTGGTGAATTACGAAAGAGACGAGCCAGTTTCCTTCCATATTATGCTATCCCTTTGTAATCTCTTTTATTGTGCTGCATTTCAAACAATTGTGCGGCATTGCGACCTGTCAAAGTTGCATAAATATATGTCTCAATATTAAGACTTTTTTAAGTGGTAAGCCTACTTGCCCTTTTGATATGCCATACAAGCGAAACCCTATGCTATTTCCAATGACGAGAAGTGAAGAGTTACCTGCGCTGCCTTCGATCAGTTCAGAGATCACTGATGTCAATGCCAGTCCAACCATTTCGCCCAGTTGGGTTTCCAGGGCCTCTGCGGTGGTGCTTCCAGGAAACAACCTTGTGAACAATGAAATGACTTCCTTGTTGTTGATGTCCAAGTGCAAAGCAGACAGAACATCAATTTGTGAACTGTCGTGGCTCTGGAGACACAGAATGAGTTACTGACAAATTGCAACCTGAATCAATAATCCCTGCATCAATTTTTTATCAAACAGTCACATGAATGTTGGAACAAAAGGAAAAAAGTAGGGGTGGGATTAGGAGTCGGTAAAAAAGGACGCTAAAAAAGCAAATGATCAAATTGTAAGCAATAAATCAAGTGGTTATTTATTCTATCAATGAACCTCTCATTCTCTTCTCTCAAGAAAAATGGGCCCAACCAACCTTTCAAAAGCATTGTTGAAATCAGTCCTATAATTTGTTTTGAACATTAGAAAGGTCATTCGTAAATAAACCCCCCAACTTTGGAATCATTAGCAATAAGGGAATCCGCGAGCTTCTAATTGCCTACTATGAACTTTCTTTAAAGTTGAAGCATTATTCAACGGCCTACTTAATATTTGAATCTATTTATATGACTTAGCCAATGCTTAAGGTACCACAAACAAGACGGATTATAGACCATGTTGCGTAGCGAAATATGGTAAGCACAGTTTTTCTTCAGCTTTCGATTGATATAAGTGGTTTCTTTCTAAAATGTTTTTCTAGGAATGCAAAAAGTTTTAATAACACGCAGTTTTGTTTTTGTTTTACTTGGAGTGAATCTCCAAAATTCAATCGAATACCAGCTACCAGGGGGTACAACTGCGGAGCGTCGCGATGGTTAAAACCGAATAAAAAATGCTTTAATGGTGGTGGTTCACTTTTTAATATTTTGCATTACCACATTACCCCTGGGGGTAATAACAGATATATCTATATACCCACTGAAACAGAATTATTTAGAAATTGAAAAAACTGACAGTGCAACTAGCTTTTTGAAAGTTGGAGAAATATGAAAAATTTCCGCGAGAAGCTAGGCCTGATTCACTAAAAACAAACCCAAAATATTTAAGTTTTTCTTTAGTTTTTAATTGTGTTATTTGCTATGCGACTATAATTATAGCCTGTTTATTTTTAAGACCTTAATTGCTACTCAATATTCTTTTACAAAGTTTTTTAATCATTAAGAGAAATTCTCCGATTCGGGTTGGCGTTATCGATTTTGTATCTTAGTATCCACGGTTCTTTCTCAAAAATTAACATCAGAATTAAAATCCTGACCTTCAACTTAGTTTATACTGAAAACTTCGTGTTGTTTGGACCTTCCGGTCGCGAGTTACTTTGTTTTGAATAGATAGATATTTCATGCCATTTGACCGCAATTTGTGGCTGCAGTGAAATTTCTTCTTTCCACATCCTTCGCATCCTTTCTTGCAGTAAAAACGAGTGTTTTTTGCTGCGTTCAAGAAACTGGTTAGCTCGAAAACCAGCAGCAACGATAGAAACAGAAAATTTAACTTCATTTTACTTTTATAGATTCTTTCGAAGTGAAAATATCAACATTTAAGTATCATCGACCCAGGAATTTCCTATAGAACGGGGTATCCATGACAACAATAATGGGGGATGAAAATCCATAATGGCAGACTTTTGCTGACTTAAAAAACCTTAGCACCCTGTGATTTTTACGCGCATGTGCAATACAATTTTCTCCCGTGCTGGCCCTGACAATCCAAACATGAGCTACAAACCTCGAGCATGTACCGCGACCTCGCTCTTGACACGTAAAACGAGGCTACTCTTGGGTCGTAGCTAATCGCCACCGAGAAAAACTCCTCCGCCTGTTGGTAACGCCTGTTTTGGTATTCCAGAATCCCCAAATCGTTGTAAACGGCAGCTAACCGTGACTTGATAGTGGGATTAGACAGATCAAGCTCTAGTGCTTGTAAATAGTCCGATAATGCAAAGTGAAGCTCCCTTGTTTTATAGAAGCAGTCTGAAATGAAGGGTGTAATGCGACTTAAGAGACTAGGGAGGGGTTTCTGCGGTAGAATCTGCTCAAAAATTAGCAGCAAATTGAAACATCAGCTCATAAAATCTGCAGCTTAGGCTTTACAAGGTATGGCATAAGAAAAAGGCAAAAATGGCAAAATGGCAGAAAGGTAATTGTAGTGACATACAGAGAAGTGACTGGCATTGGCTTAAGATAAAAACTGCATAGGATGGGGACAAAGAGAAAGGGAACAAACAACGACTAGAAGGTGGTTATGAGTAAAAAAAAGAAGGAACTTTGACTGGTTATGGCTCCACACTTTGACAACATCTTCAATGGTCTCACGATTGTAAACAGGAATCGGCTGAGACCAACGTTACTATTAACGGAGCTAGCAGAGTTGTGGAGTGACATCAATTGTAAGTGAAAATGACACACAGCACGTTGTTAACATATTGCACTCTTGTTTTCGAGAACACCATGAGAAGATCTTTGAACCAATTAGAAAAAAGGGCAAATCCAAAGCAAATAAATAAGTTGCAGTTTTGCTTACCGCCTCGATTCATGTAAAGGCGTTTCTCGGCTTTTTCACTCTTTACTGCTTTATTCAGCAATACTATTGCCTCCTCGTAGAACCCTTTGCTGAAAAAGAAAATCAAAATATCAGCTTAATGCTTTGAAATTCCTGTTTCACAAGATGCCCGACAAACGGGAAAATAAACTCAGCTTATAGAAGTGATGGTCTTTAACCAAACTTAAGCAAATGCTCTTTTATTAGTAGCATTTCGAATATCATACTCAAAAGAACGAACACAAGTTAACTCACTCAAAACAATCAACAGCAAAGTCATTGTATGTCAACAATAGCTGCTTTTGTGCTTCCTTATAAATAGGATTGCCCTCGTCGTGCTTGGTCTTGTCCATTGCCACCAAAAGATCGTCCACAGCGGCAACAAACTCGCGGTTGCGACGAAGGAGAGCAGACCTACCGACATAAAGGAACAGAGATCTAAGCAGGCCAAAAATGCATCACACAAGTCAAATTAAAAAAGTGAAATAAAATGTTGGAAGAAAAGAAGGAGAAGGTTCCTAGACATAATTTGACAATGGAAACAACATCAACAGCATCCAAGAACAATCAGTCATCTGCATCAGTTTATTGGCAAATGCTGTCTGCCTGGTTTGGCGTACCTAAGCAGCAAGGGTTAATCTAGTAAAACAAAACAAAAGATGCATCGTCCATTGACTACCACACAGGGCAATGGAGGTCGGCTATAAAAACCTGCCTGTAAACGTGATACTGAGCAACTGAAGGATCCACGTCAATGGCAGAGGAAATTTTGACGATAGAATCATCCGTCTTCCCCATCAAATCAAAACGCATCGCCTAGAAATGGAAGTCATTTGTAAATCGGTTGATTTAATAACCATCGTAAGTTTCATTTGATAAACAATTCGGCACTCAATTGAATTGAGAAATACTGAAGTAGAAATTTCCTGGCATGATGCTAGTGTGACAAACAGGTAGCCTCCAAGTTTTCATCTCCCTTATAAACATTGCACATTATCTCTTTCCATAATATGACAAAAAATCCTCAACGAATCTAGCGGATGATTAAGGAAATAACATGATTTGTGAAACTTTAAAGACACTGTCGAGTACTATCATGTCGCCAAATGTGAGCAGGGAAATCATTCGAGGTGGACTTTAACGAAAAAGGTGAACCCATGAGCCTCAAACGATATATTCTACAAACATGATTGAAGCCACGCGGCTGCAACCATTGTGCGACTACAGTGCAACCATCAATGGAGCGACCGTTTTACAGCATTGCAACCCAGGCTCTTCTTTGCTAAAATACTGTAATTGCAAAGCATCGTCAACCGCAGATGTTATTTGCCTAACAGCGGACTGTTACATATCTGGAGCAGCACGTTGCAAGCAAAATGCACGAGTTCTCAAGGACAAAATGGCGCCCTTGGATACGTTGTGACAATTTACTTGCGACTTGTATCCTTGCGATCTCTTCTCGATTCCGTGAAGCATTTCTTTAGCCTCTTTATGACTTGGTTCCAGCCTAAGCGCGTCTGTTACGTCAAAGTAGCACAGCGAATCCTAAACAAACGAAAAGGAACAAAACAGTCAAAAGTTTACACTCAAAACTCCAGGCAAAACATAGGGTCTATTTGAAAACTTTGCAGATATGTCTTTTTCCCCTTAACGACTGCAGCGAGTTGCTTTTTAATTTTCATGAATGAGATACGAAGGAATTCTATCCCAGGATACCCAGGAACTTGAAATCATTGAATTCTATCAAATGCTGAGTACTATTGATATTATAGGTACAGCAAAAATGTTTTGTCAAAGGCCATCAGAGGTAATCGGAGGCTAATTAAGGGATATTTTACAAAGTATCAAAGAGCTGAAGTAGCGCTCTCCCAATTGCGCTTCAACTTGTCTGCAGAAGGGAATGCATAGGAGATTTCTTGTACCGCAACAGGGGAAGACAACGAAAAAAACTTGGTCATGAATCACGTTTTGTGTTAAATAAGAAGACCTTTTCACCTCTAGACGTAAAGGATGACTACATATCAGCCAAATTTATATTGGTGAAAAAACAAAGAGAAGCAAAAAAATAAATAACAACTCTCAAGTTTCAAACTATCTTTTATGGATTTTACTGTCATTTCATAGTAAGCGATTAATATCTTATGATATGGTTAATGTCTTAGAATACAAGTTATATCTTATGATCGTAATTAATATCTTAGAATATGATTGGAATCTTTTGATGTGATTGATATCTTCGAATACTATTAACATCTCAGAATGTGGTTCATGATTTTGCATGTGATCAGAATTCTAGCAGGTTCTAAAATATTTGATTCGCCTAGTAGTTGAAACAGTTACTACTTTTTGGGGCTTGAATGCAATGCACCAATCTGATTCCCAAGTAGACAAAAACAATGAAGTGCTATGGTTTCTTAGTAAACTGTAAACATTGCTCGCTCTTAAGGAAATTAAATTATGTAACCAAACAATGCAAACTAACTAAATATAGAAAAATGAAATTCAGAAAAGTATGATGTAATACTTGGAAGGGGAATTTTTAAAGTTTTTCCAACCCCTCTGAATTACTTAAAAGCATTTTTATAAATTTTAAGGAAAATGGAAATTTAGAGCAACTTTAGAATAATACCGTGCCAAGTAGATCTTGGGGTATTTCTGTGCATAGCATACTAATAAAACATGACTATATACCAGACTAGAACCCTTTTCCTAAGCTCTTATTTCATAGCAAGCTGTCACAGTGAGTCAGTTAATGTTTACTCTGGTTGCAAAAGACGAGACTAGCAGATGCTAGAAATAGAATAATAGCAGATGCTGTGTAATAGAATAGGGTGTGACATTTCAAAATCTTATTTTACTAGATCAGCATAAAAATCATCACAGTATGTTCAACCTGTTTAGCACACTGGTATTCATATCATGTTTGCTAATTCCTCAGACATAAAAGCAGAGCTAGATGACAATTTTTTGTAGAATCATCACATACTCAAATGGAGTTCCAGAACTGGATAAAAAGAAAGCATAAATTTGAAAAATAGAACTGAATGTAATCTTACATTACGGAAAGTATTATGAATCCTTGCCCTCATTATGTAGAGGTCTGCATTATTCTTTTCTATCTCTAGCCTCTTGTTTACCAATGCAAGACACTCACCATACCTTTGCAGTGCAGCAAGACATGCAATACTGTTAAATGAATGATCAACAAACTTCAGCTACAAATAATGTATGCTTGATAGAAGCCAGTGCAAGATTTGGGTTTTTAGCAAGTTTTAATCATATAATTGCAATTCTACTTAACTAACAAGCAAAATGCTACATGGAATAGTATAGATATAGCCACTATGTATTACACAAAACTAGATACATCAAGGTTCTCGCAAAATGGCATGTCAATAAAACAAAACTGAAAAGGTAAAGAGACAAACAAACCAGGCAAAAACTAAACAAAATGACAATTGATTGACTTCACCTGCGGGTATGAAACCCTAAAAAATTTGGCTGCAACTCAATTGCCTTTGAGAAGCATTCCAAAGCATCTTCATAATTTTCCTCATCAAAGAATGTCTGTCCTTGTAAGTAGTACAAAAAGCCAAGTCTAATGAAATATCGCTCACAACTGGGTTGCAAGACACAGGCTTGTTTGTAGTTCAGTATAGCAGACTGGAAATCTGAAACTTGAAGATATGCTTCCCCTTTTTCCGTGTACAAGTTTGAGTTTTCAGGATCAAGAACAATAGCTTTGGATAAATATGAAAGAGCATCATTGAATTTTTCTTCTTCAAGTGACTGAGATGCCATCCTATGCCTAATAAGAAAATTAAGATCATGAATTAGTTTTACAAAGTTTAAACATTACATTAACAATAAAAAGAATTTTAATTCGGCATTCAGCTGCTATTTAAGTGCCAATTAATGCAAACATTCAAGTTAATTGATGTGAAAATAATGTAAAATGCAGAAAATCTCAAATTTAACTCACTGTAGAAAAATCCATCCTTAGCAATCTACTTCAATTCAACTTTTACAGGCATTTTGACAGAGAAGGGTGTTATATAATAGCCAGAGGTAAGCTTCAAACCTGACCAAAAAAATTCTAACAGATTAGGGCTATTGGCAAATTGCCCACTTGGCCTAGAGTTGGTTTTGCATGATAAACTTTTCAGTGAAAGTGGAATATGTGTTATATGCACAAGACACGAGACCTAACTTTGTCTGTTGCTCCGCACTGTCACACCTTGAAATAGTACCTTGAGTAGAAACTTACAGCTCGCTTGATCTTTCAAGCACTACTTGCTCAATCAAGTGCGGAACCGGTGTCGTCCTTCGATATCCACAACTACCAGGTCTGGACCCTGGTTTAGAAGAGCCAATTCTAAATGAGTTGACGACTGTCTTTTTCCGTTTATAAATGTCTTCTGCTGCAATCTGTTGTAAAGCGCTCTCGTCTGTAGCAGTAGCTGCAAAGAAGTTGGACTCAACCGAACTGGAAGAGTCCTTGGATTTGACTTGTCTCTCTTGTTGATCAGACATTTTAAAGTGTTCACATTCTACCGCTTGAGTGAATTCCTTCTACATGTTTAGCATCTTTCGTTCAACACATTCACGTGTCAGTCATGATAATCCAGCAAGTTCATAAGAAACATTTTGGAAAACATTGAGGTCGCTACTACTCTGCTTTCACTGCTCTTTTGATGTTCTTCCGTTATGAAAGAGCCTCTTTCTGAAGGTTTTATCGCTATGGTTACGGACTTTTAAAAACAAACCCTTCATCGAAAATGGCTTCAAAAGTCGTCGCTTTTACCCCAAGCATAGAGACTAAGAAATTAACATTACCTTAGAAGATAAGACAAATAGCTCCTTATTGTCGTTATGATTTAAAAGGCTAGCTTAACCTACAATATTACCCTCATTCAAGCTTTTAATGGGGTCACGCTCCCAAAATAATTTTTAATCAAGTTTACTTTTCTCTCAATTTATTTTCTCTAACTTAGTTATACTAACATACTAATAATTGTACATAATACCTATTTATAGGTTAATATACAGTAAATATTAGATATAAATTAGATATAGAACCGATCAGCCAAAGGAGCCATGGAAAAGGAAAAATTAAGTCGCTGACAGCAGGTGAGGAAGTTTAAGAATGACATCAACATCCATGTTTTCTTCTTTGCCTGGGTAAGAAGCCCATATTATCCCTCCAACCAAGGCCTTTAAGAAAGCTCAGTCATAAAGACAACCAATTTTTCTATGTGATTTTATGTACAATCTGGCTTGACAACAAAGTCTGAATTTACGACAAATTGTTTATGCAAAGAAGCCTAAGAATACAGTTGAATGCCAGATTGCTAGCAAAAATAAAGGTATTAGGAAGGCTTCATAAGAAGAATTAAAGTTAGACCGTAGTCTCGGATATTGAGAAGTCTAATTGAAAAGTTTGTTCCAAGCTTGTATAAAGAAACATAAACAATGTTCATATCTCAAGCATTCGCCACAATGCTCTAACAATATTGAGATAGTTTGGGACGCATCTTTTGCCTTTACAAGAAGTTTATAAGGAAGAAACACTTTGGGACATCACAGCGTCAACAAATTCCCTAATTTTGACAAATGCGCAGCTGCTAATTTTGATGTACTTAGGCATTCAGTAGATTCTAATCCCAATTCGCATTTTAGCTTATATTCAAGACTGATAAAGTTTTAGAGCAAGGACAAAAAGCATCTAGGCTTCGAACATTCAGCCAACATGATGAAGCACACGCGATGAGAATGAGATGAAAACTTATCATACATCGACAAGTAAGACTTCCTGTTGAAAGAGCAGACGGCAAGTAAAGTCTATTAATCTAAACATTTTATGCGATCAATTCCACAAAACAAATTTCAAAGGTCTAATAAAGGAACAAAAATTTTTGAATGACGATAAAACCAAAGTTGTTCTTTTAAAAAGAGTATCTCATCTTTCCAAGGCTGATTTGGCGTCTAATCACCACTCCACACAGAAGGTGTACTGAGAAGCCTGCAGTAAAGCAATATGCAGTTATAAAATATGAAGTTTGCGGTTAAAAGCATCATTAACTTGCGATTATCATCACAGATCATCATTCTCACTCCTACCCTGTGAAAATACCAAGCGACTTGAGACTATCGCAGAACATGCATCAAGTCAAAGGATGATTCACAGACACAACATTGATAGCTGTACCATATATAGCGAATTATTTTCAGTAAGGTTAAATGGAGCCCTGATGCCGACAGCGAACCCTTGAAGCAGGTTGGCCAAGCATATGACAGCCCCCAAAGCAAGGGACTTCAATATCAATTTTGTACAGACTGGCTTTCGTGTTGGAAGCAACACAGGATATTGGAATATTTCTGGTTCCTTTTTGGGACATCATTTTGGTTTCACTAGGAGGCGAAATGATCTGAATAGAAACAGGAGGAAAAACTAACTAAAAGTACTAAATGCTGATAGGAGGAAATGCTTTTGCGTCAGGCAAATAGAAGAAAAACAAGGTATGGTGATTTGCGCGTGAAAATATAAAAAAACGATTTAGAATAAAGTAGCTGAAAAATGGCAAACAGTTGAATGATCCTAAAGCAGGGTGGCAGATGGGTACTGACCTAGAATGATGGGGCAAATTCTGCCGGCTGTAAGGCCTTGCAGTTTCACGTGGTGGCATCAGCGCTCTACAAAGCAAAACAGCTAGCAGGTGAACATTATTTTGAAAAATATCCAAGCCAAAAACCAGGTGAGCGGTAGGAAAACCCAAGCACGGGCTCTTCTGGACACTTGGTGAAGAGAGAGGGACTATAAATGGGTGGCAAGGGCCCTTTAAAAGACATGATGGGTGAAAGCATACCTGATGGAACGCGAGAGTTTTGCCAATCAAATTGTGTTTACCGAAAGAAGCATTTTCTACTCCCGCAAAAACACACCTTGAGACATTCTTCAAGAGCCAAAACTGCAGAAGTAGGCATTGAAGCCCAGAAATGAACAGGCTTATTCCCAAATTTTGAATATCACTACATTATAGCAGAAGGAAGTGCACAAAGTCGGGTGGACAGACTTTTGTGAATTTCAATGAAAATGTGGAAACAAACCTTCGTAATGTGTCGATTGATACTTTTATGCCACTCTTTTGACAAGCCTCAAATACCTTATTGCACTCACCACTAACCGTCTGCTCTTCCTGAAATTCAGATTGGAAAATAATTTAAGTCGGCATTAGCATCGAGAGGTAAAATTTCTGATGAGAGACGCGTGTTAGCATTTCCTGAAGTCGAGGCACCGATTCAAACAGAAGAATTCTTCATACATCGCAAGGCTTACATTCGACATCGAATCTAAAAAAGCTGTCAGCAGTAGAGTTATTGACAGGTATTCATCATTATTCACATTGATGTGGAGCAGCAACAACTATTTGCAACTAACAACCAACAAATAAAACACTCCTCTAGGACACTCTTCTAGGACACTCCTCTAGGACACTCCTCTAGGGCACTCCTCTAGGGTACTCCTCTAGGGTACTCTTCTAGGGCACACCTCTAGGACACTCCTCTAGGACACTCTTCTAGGACACTCCTCTAGGGCACTCCTCTAAGACACTCCTCTAGGGCACTCCTCTAGGGCACTCCTCTAGGGCACTCCTCTAGGATACTCCTCTAGGACATTCCTCTAGGACACTCCTCTAGGGTACTCTTCTAGGGCACTCCTCTAGGACACTCCTCTAGAACACTCGTCTAGAACACTCCTCTAGGGCACTCCTCTAGAACACTCCTCTAGGGTACTCCTCTAGGACACTCCTCTAGGGCACTCTTCTAGGACACTCCTCTAGGGCACTCCTCTAAGACACTCCTCTAGGGCACTCCTCTAGGGCACTCCTCTAGAACACTCCTCTAGGGTACTCCTCTAGGGTACTCTTCTAGGGCACTCCTCTAGGGCACACCTCTAGGACACTCCTCTAGGGCACTCCTCTAGGACACTCCTCTAGGGCACTCCTAGCTCTTCTAGGGCACTCCTCTAGGGCTCTCTAGGGCACTCCTCTAGGGCACTCCTCTAGGGTACTCTTCTAGGGCACTCCTCTAGGGCACACCTCTAGGACACTCCTCTAGGACACTCTTCTAGGACACTCCTCTAGGGCACTCCTCTAGGGTACTCTTCTAGGGCACTCCTCTAGGGCACACCTCTAGGACACTCCTCTAGGACACTCTTCTAGGACACTCCTCTAGGGCACTCCTCTAAGACACTCCTCTAGGGTACTCCTCTAGGGCACTCCTCTAGAACACTCCTCTAGGGTACTCCTCTAGGACACTCCTCTAGGGCACTCCTCTAGGACACTCTTCTAGGACACTCCTCTAGGACACTCCTCTAGAACACTCCTCTAGGGTACTCCTCTAGGGCACTCCTCTAGAACACTCCTCTAGGGTACTCCTCTAGGGCACTCCTCTAGGGCACTCCTCTAGGGTACTCTTCTAGGGCACTCCTCTAGGGCACACCTCTAGGACACTCCTCTAGGACACTCTTCTAGGACACTCCTCTAAGGCACTCCTCTAGGGTACTCTTCTAGGGCACTCCTCTAGGGCACTCCTCTAAGACACTCCTCTAGGGCACTCCTCTAGGGCACTCCTCTAGAACACTCCTCTAGGGTACTCCTCTAGGACACTCCTCTAGGGCACTCCTCTAGGACACTCTTCTAGGACACTCCTCTAGGACACTCCTCTAGAACACTCCTCTAGGGTACTCCTCTAGGGCACTCCTCTAGAACACTCCTCTAGGGTACTCTTCTAGGACACTCCTCTAGGACACTCTTCTAGGACACTCCTCTATGACACTCCTCTAGAACACTCCTCTAGGGTACTCCTCTAGGACACTCTTCTAGGACACTCCTCTAGGACACTCCTCTAGAACACTCCTCTAGAACACTCCTCTAGGGTACTCCTCTAGGGCACTCCTCTAGAACACTCCTCTAGGGTACTCTTCTAGGGCACTCCTCTAGGACACTCTTCTAGGACACTCCTCTAGGACACTCCTCTAGAACACTCCTCTAGGGTACTCTTCTAGGACACTCCTCTAGGACACTTCTCTAGGACACTCCTCTAGGACACTCCTCTAGGGCACTCCTCTAGGGCACTCCTCTAGGGCACTCCTCTAGGGCACTCCTCTAGGATACTCCTCTAGGACATTCCTCTAGGACACTCCTCTAGGGTACTCTTCTAGGGCACTCCTCTAGGACACTCCTCTAGAACACTCCTCTAGGGCACTCCTCTAGGACACTCGTCTAGAACACTCCTCTAGGACACTCCTCTAGGGCACTCTTCTAGGACACTCTTCTGGGGTACTAATGTCTTCATATAGGCAGACTCCAAAGCACCGGTGAAACATATTTCCTGATGAACCACAGTATGTCCTGACATTTTATCTACTGGTAGATTGGCATTAGCATTCCGAAAGCAAGCGTACATGTTTACAATCGAAGCTTGCATAAAGATCTCACATGATTTTCCCTACTAGCCGTAGATATTCGCCGTATATACGGAGCTTACAAGCGGCAAGAAGATTAACTTCTAAATATGACTTTCCGCTATTTGAACTTCGAAGCTATGTAAATATGAACAACCCAGGCCAATGCAGAGCATCCTTAATAGCTTCAGTGCTTTCTTGCAGATAAGGTCTGGAAGCGAGAAACGTTGAATTGAAAGGGTGTACATATTTACCTCTATGATATCAATTGTATCAGCATTTAAATGCTTTCGGGAAGGCCCTAAAAGAAAGAAAAATGAAACTAAGTGGAAAGTTCGCTGTCAGAAGAATCCTCCATTCATCCTCCTCTATCCTTGCAGTACCGAGAAAGGGCATGAAAACAAACAATGCCCCAGCCAGACAGGGTAAGCTCATTCATCCCAGGTAAGCTCATTCATCCCAGGTAAGCTCATTCATCCCAGGTAAGCTCATTCATCCCAGCTAAGCTCATTCATCCCAGGTAAGCTCATTCATCCCAGGTAAGCTCATTCATCCCAGGTAAGCTCCCTCTGCGGAGAAAAGATGAACAGCCCTGATTGAGGCAGGCGATCGGCTACTCTCTTCCATTCGCTTTCCTATCTGTATTGGTGTTATGAACAGTAACTTCTCGAATATACCCCTTAAGACCGTTATGCTTCAGAAAGTCATTTATGCATTATTAAGGGAGGCTGTACGTAATCATGGCATTCAAGGAAATTAAAAACATATAATTTCGGTTTCACACTAGTAACAGACAGCAGTAATCCTCCTCAGCGTCTGCCAAATAAGAGGCACAATACACAATGAGCAGGAAAGGTACGCGTTTAGTGTCAGGCAATAAGGATATATTTGGTAAGCTGGAGAGGAATGAATAAAGAAGCTAACAAAGCTTTGGTCGAAGAGGGACTAATGTCATGATGGATGAAGAAGAGACTAATGTCATGATGGATGAAGAAGAGACTAATGTCATGATGGATGAAGAAGAGACTAATGTCATGATGGATGAAGAGGGACCAATGTCATGATGGATGAAGAAGAGACTAATGTCATGATGGATGAAGAAGAGACTAATGTCATGATGGATGAAGAAGAGACTAATGTCATGATGGATGAAGAGGGACCAATGTCATGATGGATGAAGAAGAGACTAATGTCATGATGGATGAAGAAGAGACTAATGTCATGATGGATGAAGAAGAGACTAATGTCATGATGGATGAAGAGGGACCAATGTCATGATGGATGAAGAAGAGACTAATGTCATGATGGATGAAGAAGAGACTAATGTCATGATGGATGAAGAAGAGACTAATGTCATGATGGATGAAGAGGGACCAATGTCATGATGGATGAAGAAGAGACTAATGTCATGATGGATGAAGAAGAGACTAATGTCATGATGGATGAAGAAGAGACTAATGTCATGATGGATGAAGAAGAGACTAATGTCATGATGGATGAAGAAGAGACTAATGTCATGATGGATGAAGAAGAGACTAATGTCATGATGGATGAAGAAGAGACTAATGTCATGATGGATGAAGAGGGACTAATGTCATGATGGATGAAGAGGGACTAATGTCATGATGGATAAAGAAGAGGTTGACAAAACAATTGTTGGACTTACTGGAAGGAGCCGATATTGGTCTTTTGGGAACGCTTCCTCGATCTCTATTAAAAATATATGAGGATCTCAGTAATATTCAAATGGTACGTAAAACTGATGAAAACATGCTAGAAATTGTTCAAAATTATGAGCTCATGGTCCTGCAAATAGATACCTAAGTGGTAATATTCGCATTGCCAAGTATTTTCTATCAACCTTGCATTTTACAAAGAAATTTATTTTATTAGTTTCTCCTAAAATTCCAGTTAAAGCATTCTCCCACTTCCACCATTTAACTTTTCAAATACATGCTTATATGTGTCTCTGTTCTTTTAGACAGAGCTCTCCTTTAACATGGCCCTGAAAAAGGGAGTGAACCATTTTCCAAGTAAAAGCCCAGTAGAAGACACCTGCAAACAAGCTAAATGATTTTCAAATGGAAGCAAAAAAGCGAGTGGTTTTTTAAAGATGAGTTCTTTCTACCATCAGAAAAACTCAAATGGTGCTCGAGTTGCTTCATCGATAAGCAGTGAAAATATCATGGGTGACTCAATATCTTCAATAAAATTTACTTCTTTGTTATTGGCTCCTTTATGAATTCCATCCATAAGATATGTTCTTACTTTTGATGATGTGTTGTGAAATTTTTTAATACGACACGCCCGTAACAGTCAAGTAATGTTTGATGGTTTAAAGCGAATTTTCTTGGAATTCAGTTTTGTTATTCCTACAGATATTTAGATACTACCAACTCTTCATATTCACATACCGAGTCGTCGCTCCAGTTTTTGGTGGTTTTATGGTATTTTGTTCTTCTTTTTTTGTCAAAGGAAAAATCTGAGTATTACTGGGTTTGAGATCCAAGTTCTAAAAACATAGACAGCAATTAGAAGGCGCTGGTGGGAAAGAAAAAACATTGGTAGATTTCAAACTAAGATGGATGAAAAACCGGAAAGAAGGCAGCCCAGACCAGATTCAGAATAATTCTGCTGATGCTATAAGCAACAATGTATAAAGATAGATTCGGTTTTTTGGAATTTATTTTATTGTTGTAAGGGCTCATCAAACTTTTTCAGACTTCTTACTTTTAAAACTCCTTGATTGAACTAAAAATTCTGCAAAGTCTAAAGCCTCGGCCAAACTGGGCAACATTGTTGCCCGACAAGCTCGGAATATTGTTGATTTTTTGTCGTCGAAATGGTGTGGCCAAACTGGGCAACACACAGCTGGGCAACAAATGTTGTCGAAAAATGTTTGAGCATGTTTGACATTCGAGCAACAAATTTCTTGATGAATTTGTCGGCCGACATAGTGGTCAAACTGGGCAACATTTGAGCAACATTCGGAATGCACGAACTCCTAATGAGAAACATCGTTTATTTTTCTGTTATAGACAATGTAAACCAAGAGAGCGATACCTCAGATGAGACGACTCTCGTCTTTAATCCTCTTTTATTTTCACTGCTTGTTTTGCGAACATAGACAGCAGAGACTGGCCTCCTTTTCGAAGTCTGTTGCCTCGTTTGAGCTGACACGGACTTTTTCGGTTTAGCCTCAGCATCGGTCTGTTTCCTACCAGCGCCGTTGGTACCCCTGAGAGCTTTCGTTTCCAGGTGGCGTTGAATCACAGCACTCGTAGGTCGAAGTATCGGCTGTTTCTCCTCAGGCCTACCAAATGAAATCCGCTTTTTTGACGCGAGCCTGCCTTCTTTGACTTCTGTCAGTTTCCGTGACGATTCATTAGGTGTGTATCCCAATGCCCCTTTAACACCCAATTTTGTTTCCCTGGCCTCAGATGATTGCTTCAACTTATCGCCAGTTTTGTTTTCACTACAGTTCAATTCAGAGTCAACAGAACGGTCGCAATCTATTTCGAATTCATTCTTCTTTCCTAAAGCAACCTCTGCCCCGTGCACAGCCTCATTTTCGGCATGTTCCAAAGACTTCTTTTCCCTGCTCCGTTGATCTATTCCAGATATGCTCCTCCATATCAGAGAGACTTCCTGTCGTCTCACCATCTTTCGGTCCTTCTCTTTATTTGCCTTGTGAAGTGCTCCTTTCCTTGGCAAAACACTTGTGCTACGTATGTCTGCCTTCCCCTGTCTAAATCGACCATTAGCTGTCGCTTCTTCATTCGCGCAATTTCTATTTGTAACTACTGCTCCCACATTAGAGCCAGGAGGTTCAGCGAGGGGGTTGGTGTGGAAACGTTTGGTGGGGCTCTCTGTACTAGATCCAGTAATGTGCGTAACCGTTAGGACCTGCTGGGAAGACGCAATTATGGTTAACTCATTAGTTTCCTCTGACACTCTAACCAATTAAGCGATTTGATTACAAGTTCATGTCGCTTTGTATTTGCCATAGACACTGAAAAGTTCAAAAGTTTCAAATCTAAGCTTATTTCGGCTTCTTATTTCTGCTAACTCATCCTATTTTCTGCTAACTCATCCAGCCTTTGTCTTTATGTCATATGACGTCAGAAGTTTAATAACGGCGTATTTAACAAAGCTTTTGAAATTCACTAGTATCCACCCAAACATTTAGACACGGGACTTACAAGAAGCAAATGACAAATGAGGGAAAAAACTACCGATTGTTTCATTCTCTCATCATAGAAAAGTCCTTTTGGCTACCAACACTTAGATTTAAGCAATGAACCAAGGAAGCAAGTTCGAGAAAATGCCTTGAGTTCTACCAAACTTCCATGAGCTAGTCTCCAGCTCCTACAGAAATACGATACCTTAGACGTGGCTTTGCATCGAATACGGGTGCCGTGATGACTGGCGTTTGCATACATTTTGGTAATGTTTAATTATACACACTAACCTGCATTTCTGTAGGTATTTCGTCGTTCCTTATCTTCTTCTCTAAATTCAACTTACAAGTATTGGACAGGCATTTTCCCAAAGATTCAACATCTCTGTTGCTAACTTCCTTCCGTAGTCGTTCTTTCTCCTTTAGAAAGTCCATGTATAGAAGTGTTTCCAAAGTTTTTTCTGAGACGTTTAACTTTGCGTTTGCGAAATCGTTCTCTGACAGGAATTCAATATTTTTAGTCCTAACTGCTGAATAACTGGTTGCTGATGCCGAGAAGGGTCTTTTCTTTTTTAAAAAGCCTTTTTCTTGTCTTTTTTCAGAATAGCTATTTGGCATTTCGAGCTCCCCAATGGCACTAACAGAAAGGGGCGCCATTCCATTGCTGGCACATGCAGACGCTGCTTCCCCGGGCGAATCATCATCGATATCAGCAATTTCATTTTCCCTTCCTGTTGGAACTGAAACTTCTAATTTTGTTGCAAAAGCTCCGTTTTTTCCTTGGAATGACTTTTTCACTTGGCTCCTCATTAGGTCAGATTTAAAGACTTGATGGTGGTTAAAAGCAGATTCGGCAATAATCTCATGGAAATTTTCTTCACGCTCCGTTTTCTTCTCTTCCAAAACCAACCTTGGGCTATCGCCCATATATTCTCCCACTTGCATCTCAAAGTTACTTACATCTAGATTGATGGAATCATCCACAAGCTCTTCAGGAGACGGGCACGGAGGAACGGGAACGTCAATCCAATTTAGAGAAGACACCGCTGAAGATAGTTTGGCGAGCTCGGCGCATGTTGCTTGCTGAACGCTGTCGATAGCTTGGTCAATCAAGGAACTCTCTGTGCAGGAAGGAAAATTTGATTGTCAAATAAAGAAGTTGGCAGAACCAATTATGATCTCTTAAATGTGAACATGGGGATAGGGAAAAAGGTTAAGGAAAACAGTTGATGGTTAGATATGAAGTCTGGTGCTTTGATTCATGCTGATGATTTGCCCCATTGATAGCTAGCATTAGCAACTGTAAAAATGTCACAATTTTCTCCTTAGAAAGACAAGCAACGTGGACAGACCAAAGAATTGCGTCAGATGACATTGTCTGTTACCTTAACTGGATCAAATGTGGCTTCATTGATGTTAAGAAAATAGGGACGTTCATTGACCTTCAGATAATATGAGCCCGTACAAATTTAGAGGAACATCATGTTGTATTACAATGTTCATTTGGCGTTGACAAATCTGCTGCTAATGAATGCTCTCTGTAGTTATTCGCATTCTTATCACAATGAAATTCGAGACTCTCCAAAGAGGAAAATTTAAGTATAGGTCACTCTCCCATTTTTTACAGTCTTTGTCATTTCGCTAAATGCTTCTGCTCATCATTTTGTAAACACTAAAATTATGGACATTAAAAGTGGTGAGAGCTTGGCTGCAATTCATACTAACAAATAACAAGAATTTCACCTGATACTCTTCTGGCAACAGGTCTCTGCTGGTAACTCATATTTTTCCCTTTCACTGCAATTCAATTGAAAGATACAAAAATGAAGCAAAGATAGTATTTTGTACTTAAGTACACTCAAGAATGCCTTCATTGTACAAGCTTCAATTTACATTAATATTTAATATTAGTGAATCTTAGAATTTGATTTCAAGGTCTGAACAAAGAGTGTGGCAAGCCAAGATTGGGCCTTCTTTCCTAGGGTGCTGTGAAATTTAAGATGGGATTTTTTTCAGCTTCGCATGGAGGCAATCCTTATACAAGCATTACAACATGTTAAGTCATGGAAATTTCTGTTGGATCAAATTTTTGCATCTAGCATAACACTGGTCATTAATGAATATGATGCCAGAGCCTTTCAAATCATTATGCTGAAACATAAAATAGTTTGAATTTTTACAAAAGCATTATATGCTGAACAATTTAAAATTTTTCAATGAAGCCTTACCTGCTATCAATCTGTTCGCTAATGGAGATTTCTCATAAAAAGAATCAAGCTGAGATTGGGTCATTGCAGAAAAAGGTCTCCTTTTAAGACGACTTTTCTCTGAAGATGTCTGGCAATGCTCTCTGTTTAACTGCTTTATCAAGGGTGAAATTCCTCTGTAGTAAAGTGAAACAAAATATTAAAATTTAAAAGAAAACCTGGGATTTGTTTACTGTTTTCTGTCTTCTAGCTCCAAAATGTGATTATATCTGCATTATACTCATAGCATATAATCTTAGTCAGCACCTTTTACACAAAAAAGAATTGGAGCTACATTGCAAATATGATAAAGCTAAAGCTGGGGCTCAGGGGAAACAATAAATTCTGGTTTGTTGTGCAAATGCACCAAAACTGTAGCCACTAAGTCATGAAAAAATTGAGATTTCAATATAATTGTATGCTATCCTATGACATGCCATGTATCCCTATGATATGAGGTCCATGTCATACTATGCTACTGTAAGAACATTTTTTACCAAATATTTTAAGAAGTTTCACAAACCTTAGTTTCATTGGTAGATATAAAGTATAAAGTAGAAAGATAAACATATCATTAAAAAGTAAATAGTATATCTATGAAGGTGAAATATAAATTCCATTTCAAAGGTCAGGTCAAAGAGAAATTCACTTGCACCAAAAAATAACAGTCTAATAGATAGCTGGTGTGGTATACAGGGACATCAGCAGGCAAAGGGTGGGGTGGTAGTGTTCTTCTAAGGGCACATGGATACATTTTCCCAATATTAAATTAAGTGTTAGGGGTAAAATCCATGTGATTTTACAGATAAATGCAGTCACAAGGTTATGTTTTTATCTCAGTAGGCTTGAGGAAGCAAAACAGAAAAGTGTAACATAATTTTGTAAATTTCTAGAGAACATCTAGAAGATATCTTAAAAGAATGAGCAAAATATTAGTATCCTGTGAAGACGTAACAACAAGACAACTGTTTTGAATGAAGACAAAGTGAATCCAAGTGAATGCACAAAGGAAATGCCTTTTTGCAGTCAATTGAGAGGCTTATGTGGATGAAAATGATGTACTATGGGCTGTCTGGCAGCTTTGTTTGATCCACTTAGTTTAGCCAACACAGTTTGACACCTAAATAATTCAAACATGACTTTTTATTACTGGCTAATACCAAGCTGACTTATCAAAAACAAAAGTTTGTCACAGTGGGTTTTTAAATTTCCATGTTAAGTTTCCATATTAAGTTTCTAGCAGAAAACGTGCTATCAAACATTGATACATTGATAGACGAGATCTGCTGTCCCCTTGCAAACCCTCGAAAATAAAATGCTTGCAAGGTCAAAAGACAGTAGATTGTAGGGTTTGATAGATACTCCTTACTCACCTTCTTTCGTTCATGCTTTTTTGCTGTTTATCGTGTGATATCAAAACTGGATCGGAATTCAAGTGAGTGTAACAGCGCCCTTTTCTCTTTGGTGTCGCTGTCCTGTAGCCACAGTTACAAGCTGCAGCCCTCTCATGCGGGCCTGAACCAAGGCTAACGTACCGGGTTGTGTATGGATCAACAATTGTTGTCTCCATGATGAATATCAGTTTCATAAACAAAATACTGGCTCTTAAGTAAAGTTAATATTTTGGTTACGAACCAAATGATATGCCAATGTTACCGGGCAAAAGAGCAACCACCGTTTCCAACGAGTCCACCATGTTTGTTTATGCCTTGACTTAAGGTGGTAGGCACATATAAGGTGACACTGTTTGTGGTGAGTGCACTGATCTAAAAAAAGTCTTTTTTTAGATCAGTGGGTGAGTGCACGTATCCAAAAGAGCCGGCCGGTTGGTCCTCAACTGGAAATGTGTTGATTGTACGAGTATGAAAGTTTGTGGCACCCTCTTCCAATTGAAAGGCTTGAGCAAAACCTTGTCAAACAAGAAGTAACCACGTTATGTACCAGACATCGCGGAGCAGGGGGGGGGCTGAGGGGGCTTTAGCCCCCCACTTTTTGCAAAAAATGCGAAATATTAAGTAATAAACTACTAATAAAGCCTCTTTTTTAATGGTTTTATCCCCCCCACTTTTTTTAGACCCCCCCACTTTTCTAAACGCTCCGCGGTGCCTGTGCATCATGATCAATTCATATTCAGTCATTACACGTTCTCTCAAAACGTCTTCGGGAGATTTGTCGGTCCAGATGCCTGTGGATTGGAGCTCTTTGACCGTTCTGGTTTCTCTACATTTGCTAGAAAATTCATCCCAACACCTTTGAGCTGGGTCTAGAAATTGCAGACCCAGCTATTAACACCAACATCTTGAAAGCAGAACTCTTGATATGTCAATAATGATGCGCTCAATTCCGACCCCTTCTTAGCCGCAACCTTCATTCTAATTGGGTAGATCAAGATTGTGGAGAAGCAAGAAAACCAATTCGTGTGCGAACAAATTCTTCGACAAAACCAACAACTGAACGAACATAACAAAGCAAAACCTAAAAATATACAAACATTTAATCTAAATAGCAAAACATCTTAGATAGCATCATAAATAGCAACGACTTGATTGGATAGGATTCAATGTTCACGTTTGAGTAGCAGTCCCTTGTGGACCCTTGCACTCGAGTAGGAGCTCTCAACTTGGCTTCGCACCAAAAGCCTGACAATGTTGGAGCATGGCAAAAGCACGATCCAACTGGGACATGCCCTGGACCAACGCATTCCTGAAATGCAAATGAGAAACAGTCCTTCAGCTAAGTAACAATATATCCGCACCAACAAGCATGCTTAACACTGCTTTGTTATCAATGGTAGCAACACTTCAAGTGTTATCAACAATTCAGTTAACTTATATGCATAGCGGCTGCATTGACCATTCTTAGCCACTCAGCTGACGTTTTTGATTTTTTTGGTGCCCTGTGGGTAATAGAAACATAACATATCTTTCCTACATTGGGTATGATCGCTTGCGAATGGAAAGATGAAGAGAAGTCGATTTGGAAGAGATTTAAGCAGTCCTCGGTTTTTCAATTTTAAACGTATGTCTTTATTTCAAATCAATTTGAGAAAACTACATGAAAAGTTTTCACAACATCTTGACCAAAACAGTTTGCTCTTAGAAATCGAGAAAAGGAGCCTACCTACAATGGCTGTCGATGCAGAATGCGAAGAGGTCTTCGAGAGTGATCTGACAGTCACGACACATTATCTGCAAAAACGAAGCAATGACGTGAAAAACAAGGAAAATGCCTTGCCTATATTCAAGAATACCAAGATTTGCTTGCTTTTAAAGATTGAATAATGTTCTATAGGAATTATGTTTCCTTCCTGACCAAGCGCATCAATGCAGCATTATATCGAGCCGATTGCCACGGGCTTTTCTGTTTTATGCTCGAAGGTCTTGACGTGCATGTAAATCAACATCATATTGAACACAGACAATCTTGAAAACATTGTTGCAATAGTAGCATAGGTGTATGATTAGACATTGTAAGGCGGGTCTGCGAATAAATTCACGATACCTTCGTTCCTGCATCCATTACCAAGAATATTTGAGATCACTTTGTCGCACGACACAGAGAGAAACACGAGCAAAAGGGTCATTAATAGTGCCTAGTATTCTGATACTTCATCAGCTCTTTCTCGTTGATTCAAAAAGCAACCAGATGCCATCTTCGATATCTTTTTTTACCATGGACGACAACAACAATGAAAGAATGTAAAACCATATTGAAATGCAACTAACTATCTTCAAGAACTGTGCAATACTCTCTCCCAGTTCCGTAAATATACGTTGATTACTGTGCGAGTCTTCTAGAGGGCATCCAAGTACTCTGAAACAAAATAAGCGAGAAGAAAGCGTCAGATCACGTGACCAATCATGCAGATTTAGCAGGGTCATGTAAAGATAAGAAGCGCTTCAATAATGTAAAATTGGACCATCAAAAGTAAACAAGCAACTTACTCAAAGTGGTGTCAATAAAAACAACGACGCTTCCGATCAGTTTATTGGTAGCCGCGCTTTTTTAAGCTTTAGTTGGCGCACTCTGCAGTCGGCGACTCCCGTGACAAGAGTGAACACCATAAATGTAGAAACATAGAAAGCACGATAGTCGTCGACTGCCCTGATTCTTGCGCAAATTACGAAAAGTGGCCACCAGGCTCAAAGGCAACTGCGGGTATCGATACACGACCACGCTGCGCATACTTGCAAATTCCACGCTGCGCATACTTGCCAATTCCACGCTGCGCATACTTGCCAATTTTCGTCGAGAGGCTCAACATAGAAGATGAGAACATTCAGTAGTTACCAAACTAGCAGCTAAAATGCTTCAGCCAATGCTTCAGCCAATGCTCACCTCTGAATTCCCTGTACAAGACGGCCTAGGCAAGGAACCAATTGCAGAAGAAACCTTTGAGACTCCTCCTTTGACGGCTTGAGGTTTTGATTGTCATCGCAGTCCTGGTACGGGTTCGGGTATTCCATTGACTGGAATATCGAAGAGCTGAATGGAAACGTGTCACAATGTCATGTAGGGCATCAACGAATTCCCCAACTCAATATGGATTGCACAAAAAAGTCATGAATCAAAAGACGTAAATACAGAGATTTCAATTTAAAACCCGGCTTCTATTGCATTGCGTTTTACAGTCGGCCTAAGCAGGCTGGCAATGACATCGAACTGCTGCAGCAACAGAAGCTTAGCCCCGACCTTTCTTGCTCGAAGATCAATGACATCACGCACCTTAGCATTCTAACTGCTTTCCATATTTCATCGAATGTTATCATGACTACGAGATGCGGAGGTTTGGTGTCCTCTGACTGACCGGCGCTCGTGCTCTTTGGAAAATGAAAAAGGCACAAGAAGATTTAGTAAACAGTTTCTGAAAATCGATTAATTGGTGACTATGCAGCAAATTAACTCAAATGAGACGCTTCAGCACAAACACAAAGTATTTTACAATCACCCTGGCACTTTTGCCGTAAAATAACACGAAAACACAAAGACTTCCATTGAAATGTCAAATGGCGGATAGCCAGTCGAACATGTATATGGAGGTCAAGTCTAAAGGACAAAGCGTGATAACGCTTGTTTCATTTGTCACTTCTACTTGGAGACAAATTAAGGCCTTTTTGGGCAAGAAGGTCGCCATATTTCTCCTCGTATTCAGGGGGGTTTGGGGGGTTCACCAGCTTACGAAGATATACTTACCGCCCTGCCATCAGGCAGCACAGCACAACCGCCATCGTCGGCGCGCCCGTCAGAAATGGCGCCCCCATCCGGCGGTTGGGGCAACGGACGACGCCTCTCAGCCGGCTCCACCTCGCCGCCCTCATTGCTGGAGCGAGTCTCGTCCATTTTGAACCTGTTCCAAGTTCTCTGCAGGACAATTGACGCCGCCAGACATTTGGGCAAAACGTCATTGTAACTAGGATGGACAAAAAGAAGGATGGTTGGAAACAAGTTGCCTGCCAGCAGCTAAATGAAAACAATTAAATAACTCGCTGAATAGCTTGCACTTTGACATATAAAAGTCCTCTGATTTTTGCAAAAAAAACTGCATGTGCGATACATACCACACAGTCTGTAGCGAGAAGACCGTGCACAACAAATTCTAAACAAAGCCTGACTACATTTAACGTTCGTGATGATTTTGAAAGTGGTTGAAGCCAGAGCAGTAAGTACAGGGATTATACATAACTGGCCAGGCGGTACGAAGCTATCTATCATTATGTTATGTAGAACATTTTGGAAACCATTGCAGCGAACCTTGAATGCTTCATAAATGCTTCACAGATTTTCACGCCAATGTGGATCATTTCCCCTGCCAGGTTTAGGTCCCTTGTAACATCTGCACAGATAGATCACAAGTCATGCACAGAAGCGGGAGCGAACAAATCTTATCCATCAAAAAGTGTTTTAAAAAGGTCACAAAAATTAGAGCAAAAACAATCCTGAAGTTACTTTTTTCTTGTTAAATATAGTCATTGAAATTTCACCCTGGACCTGAGAAAATATTGAATAAATATTCCGCATTAACTACAAGAAATGTATCAAAAAATCTTCAATCTATCGATATATTTAAGCCTTAATCTGATAACATAAAGGCATACCTTGGCCACCGAGAAATTTTTTCTTCAAACCTGTCACTTGCACTTTCAAGCTCCTGTTTACGACGTGCCCAAAGACAGCAACCCAGTGCCTAAAAGAACCGGAATACGGGAGCATAACAACACCAAAATCCATTTGTGTTCAATCCTTCAAGCGATTTGATGATGAGTCAGAGACATAAGTCAGAAAAAGTATGGAAATCAAAGCAATAACTAGAAGCACATATACGAAGTACAACTTCCTTGATTTATATGTTCATGGGTGTGTAAATGTTACACCTTGCTCATATTTGTAGCCAAAAAGAAGATCAAGCAAGCAAGAAAAACAATTTGAAAGCTTGAAACCGTAATGAGGATAGAATAAGGCTGTAAAAAGACAAAAGTTGCAAAAAATAAAACATACTTCTCAAGCAATTCAAAAGTGTCTATAAGGGTCCATGGTGGCTTGATTTTAACAATTTCCAACCTGAAATAAAGAAATGTTTTTAGGTGAAAGAAAAACTTATAGGTGGTTGTTCTGCATACTGAATTACTACGACCACACTACGATCAAATGCTCCTTCCCAGGGGCAGAGAACACCGTGTTCGAAGGGAGCAAACGCACTACCTTGCTTACCACAGCGCATCGCCTGCTACCACCATCCACACAAGAAGAGGAGAAATTGCTCTTTTTAGTTGCTTCGATTCTCACCCACATAATGCAAATCACCCACACCATAAATTCTGTTGCGAATACGTTTCCGCAATATCATGAACTCGATGTCACTTGCATGCTTGAGAATCTGCGGTGCATCAAAAAGCCCCTGCCATGAAGCATCATTTTCTGGGGCTATAGCTCTGTCAAACTCCAAGAAGTCTAGCTCCTCCAATACGGAAAAGCCAATGCAAATTGACATGAGCCCCGCTTCAACTCATTGGCATCTCGTAATAAGGCAGGAAATTATGGCATAAGCCAACAATGAAGAAGAAAGCCTTTTTATGAAGTGCACATACCACATATTCCCATAGGCGTCTTTCATTTCCTGCTCAACAACAGCAGCCAGGGCTTCCCGTAAAATGCATTGCAGTTCGCAGATCAAGTCGTCCGCCTGGAAGGAGGAAAATCGCAAGCAACAGTGCAGAGCAGGGCCTGTCCTTGCACCTATAATATGCATTTATAAAATGCATTGCAGTTCGCAGATCAAGTCGTCCGCCTGGAAGGAGGAAAATCGCAAGCAACAGTGCAGAGCAGGGCCTGTCCTTGCACCTATAATATGCATTTATAAAATGCATTGCAGTTCGCAGATCAAGTCGTCCGCCTGGAAGGAGGAAAATCGCAAGCAACAGTGCAGAGCAGGGCCTGTCCTTGCACCTATAGTATGCATTTATAAAACTTCTGGTATCTTTAGCAACTCACAGTCAACACAGAAAGCTTCCTACAATATACCAATTACAGTTAGTTACCTTTCTCTGCTGTTCTGCTTTTCGCTCTTGAATCTTCGCTTCTTGGAAGAATTCTGTCAAGGCAAACAAATGGGCAGAGTAATACAAAAGGCAACAGTAGAACCTCAGCTAATTGGAAGCAACAATCTTCAAGTAGAAAGAGTTGACTACGAGCACAATGTTTTGGAGAAGTGATTGTCCACATAGAGTTAAAGAGAGAATGACATGCTCACCTTTGAAATGCGCTTTATGTATGATGATGTTGCCGCTCTGAAATAAATCCTGCAATCCTGGCAAGAGTGTCTACAAAAAGAATGAAATGAGACGACCACAAAATAATAGCCAAGAAAACACGAACAATAATATTATGTGAAACTACCAATTGTTTAATTTTGTTCGTTGAATCTATTAAAGTCCCATTTCTAATTGGACCACTGAGAATTCAGACATGAATTTGCTTGCTAAACGGTATCCCTAGTGCAGCCAAGTATATTTTAAAAGAGAGTTTCCAATGATTTCTTAAAAGCAATTGGCATCAGATTACTAAAGTGTCAATCACAACAGGTCCGCATTCCCGTCCTGTCCGAGAAAAGAGAGCAACCTTGAAGGGCCTTTACTTGGGGATGGGAAAATTTCAAAGGAGTTAGAAAACATAGAAATGCTGGGTGGAATGCAAAGGTATTTCAAGGCAGCTCTCTCATTGAAAATGTTAACACCGCCAACAGTCCACAGCGGTATGGCTTGTGACTCGCTGCTCTCATTCGAGGTGGTGTGCAGTCTGTCTGTCCCCCTTTACAGCCAACGTCAGTTATCAAGACATCGACCAAGATTATGAACAGTTTTCAGACAAGGACGGTGCGGACACTTCAGCACGCAACTTTCATCATTTGCCAATTGCTATCACTTGCCACCCAAGTCCAGCTATAAACTAAACGACCCCGCGATTAACAGATGAAATTAACAGAAGTTCAAGTATCTCTACCTTCTTCGTAAATGCCTTCACTCCGTTCATTAATGCTTTGCTGCAAAGGTTCCTGTCGTTGGAGAGAAGCACCGTTTTTGTTTGGGAAGCTACAGAAAAGCAAATAAAGTAGAAATAAAGTCATTTCCCGGGAAACAATAAAAAATGTTTCCACTTTTACCTAACTGTTAAGAATAGTTGTTGCAAAAACATCACTTGAGCAAAAGTCTTATTAACGACCCAAGTCGACGCAATTGCAGGTGCAATGAAGGTTCTCCGAAGCTGGAGGTATATTCATTTGCGACTTACCCCTTTGCTTTATCAGCAAGCAGCAACAAAGTATGCTGTCATCGTTTGTCTCCTCTCTTAATCCCTCAACGGTCTGGCTTGCCTGTCAAAATGCAACAAGTAAATTCAATCGGCACTCTCTACTAGATGCTAGCTACAAATTATCAGAAAAGCCCGCAGAAATTCTGGTAAAATGACAGAACTCTAAGTTCGTAAACAACACTCTGTTAAGGCGAAATATTGAATTACATTTGCTCACTATTTAACCCATTCTGTTAATTATTCTGTAAGATTTCACAATGGACAACACAACCTACTCCATGAACAATTTTTCTCTTCTTCTCAATTATGATACTTCCTAGAACGTAGGCCAGAGATTTCATCTGTTTATGCCTCTTACTTGTTTCTTCCAAAAAAAGAAAAACTGAGTACGAAAAAAGGAATTCTTGTACTAATTTAGCTTATGATGTGAATGGCAAGGGTGGAGATCTCCTAGAGAAAGGCCTTCATCGCCAGTAACAGAATCAAAGCAACTTCTATGTGCAGGTTAGGTACTCAATTTGACTTCAAGACCAGAATCGATATCCACCCACCTCAACCACTGACTGTCCTTTGATTCTTGGGTGGTCGTGCGAAAAGCAGTCATGCAGAAAGGCAATAGCATTGCGCGCTAGCAGGTTTATGCTGACACCGGGTTGGGTCTACAAAAATGGACATTACATGAAAGCCAATGGCAGTATCAATATCACTAGAAATTGAACTGCATTTGGAAGCTCAAAAATTAAACTAACAAGGGACATTGAAATCTTGAACTAACAAAGTGGCTGAAGAAAGACTGATAGATACAATGAATAGAATGAATGAAGTAAAACGAAACATTAAGCACTGTCAAATATATATAAAAATTAACGGTAAAAATTTGATTGACTGGCGACTAAACTGACTAAGAGACTGTATGGAAACATCACAAAATATCAGATGGCTTGAAGCGGGGCAATAAAAAAATTGGCTTTATACCTCGCCTTCACCAGCATCAACTTTTCTTGAGTCTGGAGCACTCTGTAACGACATTGAAAATTCAAAGAACTTAAACAGTGAATCATCAAAATTCATCTAGGAGGAAACTGCTTGAAAGCGCTTGCTACAGCAATCAGTCTACTGTCAGTTCGAGCGGTAAAATAGAAAGGCTTGACTGCTATCTGTAAGAAGGTAAACAGTTCAGTTAAGAGAAAACGCAAAGGCAAAAGCAACTGACAGACGATTTTCAAAGGAATACATGACGCATCCTGCACCTTTAAGCGGTCGAGCTCCTGCACAACCATCCATGGAATTACGATGGTTGGTCTTCCCGCACCTGTTGTTAGAAGAAAGAGGGCACTGAGTTGTCGAACCATGACCACTTTAACTTCCACTGATAATTTCAAACATTATTCGTTTACTAATTTCTATATATTCTGTACAGAGCGGATTCGCGAGAAGAACCTCAGACAGAGTGCAGCATAACGAAGGACGGGAAACAGAATACCTGTCCCGCGGGTTATTGAAGTGCTCCCGCGGGTTATTGAAGTGCCTATGGTGTGCAATGAAACCGGTACCTGGGATCGGGGAGTCCTTCAGCTCTGAGACAAACTTCAAGTGCGCAAGCAGAATGTTTGTATCCAAAACAATGTGCAACGAGCCTTCCTGCAATTGAAATTATGAAAAGGGTTGAAGAAACTTACCTTGAGAAACTTATGATTAACTTATGATTAACTTATGATTAACTTATGATTAACTTATGATGAAGGACAAATAAAATTAGACACAAAGAAGGGCGAATAAAGTAAGAAAAACAACTTTGAAAATGATTTGTGGAATTAAAACTTAAAATTAAAATGAATTAAAAAGTGAAAAATTAAAAAAAAAGGTGAGGAATTAAAAAAACTCACTGAACAGAGGCATAACACATGGCCATTTAGTTGCTATAATGACGTACGGCTAAGAAACGTACGCATGGTTATGCCATGTCAGCAGATGCTAAGAGATATTTCAATAAAGACTGGGAATTAAAATGCTGAATGAAAAAACTTAATTCAAAATGCAACAGAAACAAGCTCGACTCTCAAGTGCAAAACATATATTTAGCAGTTCAGAAAAGAGTATTTATTCTTACCACAACCTTCAAAGGTTCGTTATCGACAGCGCCAGTAGTCTGAAACAAAAAGAGCCGAGACCTGAGAAACAAATTAAACTCGCAACGAATTGTGGGCAGCTGTTTACATTAGTACAGGAGGCAATGAAACGAGGATGAAATGACAGAATGCGACTCACCCTTGGAACTATGATTCTGTCTAATCGGATGTCTTGGATCTGCGGTCAAGTTAAGAGAACCGATTTTTAGTTACGCAGCAAAATATGCCACTTGAACATAATTCATAGAAGTAGAAGGCGCCGGATGACACAAGACAGATAACGAGGAGCAGAGGGTCAAGGATTGAGGAAGGACAGAAGATTTTTGTACCCTGAAGTTTAAAGGGAATACTTAAGAATAAATTTTCAAGAAATCTGAAGCACCCACGAAACACGTCATTAAAAATTACTAACTTTCTTAAATGTTAGCCACAAAAATTGAGCATTAGAACAAAAAATGAATCAGCTCAATCACTGGCTGGTAATGTAAAATAATAACAAGGTAAGGTGACAAACTACTTAAGTAAGCAAATGTTTTGCCAACTTTCAAAAAAATAAATACACTTGGGTTGAATGAACCCCTGACTATAATAAATATTTACATTCCGGTTTTTATGTCATGTACTTTTCAATGGTAGAAAAAAACAAAGAAAAGCTTAATCTAAAGAAAAGAAAAGCTTAATAAATAAAATGAGTGTACGAACCTGTCTAAATATCTCCTTTGCCATGAATCCTGCATCATCGACTTCCATTTCCATGTCGGCTTCGTTACGATGATAAGTGGTGCCTTCCGCTTCTGTCATGGCAATGTCCGAGTGACTTGCGGCCCCTAAGCCCTTTGTGGGTGTTAATTCTCTAAGTCCATTTCGCTTGCACGATCTGCTAGCATTGTCATAAGAAAACATTGGCTTCTCCCTTATTGGTGTTTTAGGCGTCAATACTACTGTAGTCTTTGGAGTCCTGCAACCTCTATTCGAAAGGCCACTGTCTGCGTTATTAGTCCGGCGGGAACGTTGAGTCTTGAATGGCCTAAGCGGCTGCAAACTCCTCCTGCTTGAGGGGCCACTCTTCGAATCGCAATCTCTCCCATTGCTTTCACGGTGACAGTGCTTCTTCTCCTCAGCACCAGTAAAACCTTTCCGACCAGCTAAAAATCGCTCGCTTCTTGCGACCTTGCTTTTGTCCTGCACTTCTCTTGATTTTCCAGGGTAGAGAACTTCCTTTTTGTTATCAAAATTAGATCCATTAATTATTGAGGAAGGAGGGACCTTACCACTTCTCAAATCTGAATTTTTAACAAAGTTCTTGCCTTTTTTCAAAATTCCACTGTTTCCAATGACATTAACCTTCCCCTGATCACCTTTCACACCCTTACGAAAATGATTTCCAGATTTGGCCTTTGACAAGGGCTTTAGTCTTCCTTCGTTGCGACTTCGTTTGCGGCCTCCAGAGCTGTTTCGTTCACAGAGTAGTCCCTCTTCCTTCTTGCAGCTCGTCAGCTCTTCCGTTGTGGTAACGAATTTCTTCTGAAAAGAGACCCTGAATTCTTATCCGCTTGTTTACCAGTTAATCTTACGCCTTGAGTTCTTAATAAATGTTTGCACTCACAAAGGCAAGCAATAGCGAAAACTTAATTTTCGTATTCTACTTCCTTTTCTGTATGCAAACGTCGGACAATAATCAAAAGCTGACAAAAAATAGGCAGTTGCGGATCAAAAAACAGTAGACGCTTTTAAGAGAAGCGTATGATTGGCAGCAAATGACCAATCAGTGTCCACTCACATCTTCCTTTTTCGAAGAGGCCAAGAGAAAATACGAACTCTGTCTATATAGAATAGGACTTTGCATAGAAATGTAAACAGACTCCAAAAGACGGCCTATCTTACCCAGTAATATAAAAATTGCACTCGGTATATATTTGGCGCAATCTGGATTTCCTAAAAAGGTATTAAAACCTTCCAGTTGCATTTATTGTTTACAAGAGCACAACTTGGTAAAGACTTGTTAGGTATTACTTGCAATGAGCTCCAATTGTGCCTTCTTGACAGAGGCTTACAACTGTATCATGTAAAATGTTAATTGGAAAAACCTTACCTATTATTATTGTGACTTATTGTTATTATTTTGAGATTACTTTATGTCTCCAAAAATATGGGAAAATAATTGGCAGGTTATCTACAATCTATAAACAGGACAGTACAATACAAAGCAGGACAGATCAGCACTAGCAAAAAATATTAATGCCTTTAGAAAACCAAATAGCAAATAATTCAAACGATAATACACCTTAAGCATGTGATTCCAATAACTAGCTATGTACAATTTATGAAACATTTCTTGCAAGCTTATATTCTGCTTGCTTGCTTTCTTGTGCTTCTCACAGGTTCAACCTTGTCTTTTGTTAGTATGTATACATGAACATAACATAACATAACATAACATAACATAACATAACATAACAGAACATAACAGAACATAACAGAACAGAACATAACAGAACATAACATAACATAACATAACAGAACATAACATAACATAACATAACAGAACATAACAAAACATAACAGAACATAACAGAACAGAACATAACAGAACATAATATAACATAACAGAACAGAACAGAACAGAACAGAACATAACAGAACAGAACATAACATAACAGAACATAACAGAACATAACAGAACAGAACATAACAGAACATAACAGAACAGAACATAACAGAACATAACAGAACATAACAGAACATAATAGAACATAACAGAACATAACATAACAGAACAGAACATAACAGAACATAACAGAACATAACATAACAGAACAGAACATAACATAACAGAACAGAACAGAACAAAACATAACAGAACATAACAGAACATAACAGAACATAACAGAACATAACAGAACATAACATAACAGAACATAACATAACAGAACATAACAGAACATAACAGAACATAACAGAACATAACAGAACAGAACATAACAGAACATAACATAACAGAACAGAACATAACAGAACATAACAGAACATAACAGAACAGAACATAACAGAACATAATATAACACATGCATCTGGATCTTTGGGTAGCTATCTTAAATGCTACAACTACAAAGGCTGGAAAGCAGAGCCTAACATTGCATCATACCTTTTCATTGAGCAACATAGCTTCAGGATGATCCCAGAGAGACTCTCCAGTCAAAGTGTTGAAAAAATAAGGCTTTCCTGGCTGTGTCTTTGAAAAACATTTCACCCAACCCTCTGGAAGTTGAATATCTTCAAAGGATGCATCCATCTTACAAGTGACAAAAGTTTCCTTAGCTTGAATTAAAGCATATTGCCATCAGCAAACTGTGATCAAACTTGTGGCAGCAAACTAAAACATGAAAGAAACTTAACAAAATAAATTAAGATTATATTTGAACCTTCAAATTCATCAAATAATTGTACATTGTCAAAACACAGCAAAGACATAAAAGAGTGTTCAGGTTTTAGTCCACTAACTAAGTGATACCTTTGGAAATCTCTGTTGATGAGTTATTGGCAGAACACCTTTACTATAACATCAACAATTCTTCTAAAAATTCTAATATAAAAACCAGTGTATAAACATTGCTAATATAAATGCGTTTTCACAGTTTTGCAAAACTTGTAAATAATCTAAGGAGCAGAGGTATTCTAAACATAGACATGCTCTCCTGTATAGGTATTTATGGGTCATAAATGTACAAGAGAAGACCAGGCATTTGACCTAGTCTTATCTTGGTCAAACGTTCATTGTACCCTTCTTGCACCAAATTGAAAACCAATGTGGAAGGGCAACAGGGGTGGCAATACCACAGATCCTTGGCTTTTAAGGCATATTTTTCAGGTAAGATAGAATGAAATTGGGAGAGATTTATAAGTAGAAAGAAAGAAGGCCAAATATTCTGTAACATATTTGGATAGCTTGTAAGAAAATCCCTAGAATGGCACATGCCAAAAACTCTTCTTCCCATCATTCGTTATGAAACCACCTCCCTCCACTTTCAAACACAAAGCGTAAGTAAGCAAGTAAGATGTGTTTTGAACAACTTGTCAACTGGGCAAAGTGTAAGCTTATTCTTTTAGAGGTATCTTATCCTTACATCCAGTGCTTTCTGCAGAGTTCAACTTTAAGATAAATATTCAAAAAAATAAATAAGATTGGTTAATAAACAATTTGAGTATCATTAAGGAACAAACAATTTGGCTTCTTAATTCTGTCATTCTGCAATTTAAACATTCACTTAATCATATATTCAGTAAGTCTGTAAATAAAGCCATTTTGATGCCAAGATCTGTAGCAAGATGGTGTAGAAAGCTTCAGCTTCAGAAAGTTTGTTGCTCCAAACTTCAACTTATTAAACTGAAAATTTCTATAATCTTTTAAACAACAGCACTGTTTCTTGTCAGCACTAGCAACAATTTGCACAGAGCTGATTGACTATTTGCAAAGAGATTCTGGATTGTTAGAAATAGGTGGTTTTGAGTCCAGTTGCTATATCTGTATAACAAAGTAAAACATAAAAATTACTATAACTGTCTGTTTATCATTTACCTATAAACAAACCATACATTGATAATATAAAGGAAGGAAACTCAACTCAAATCAATAAACCTATCATCCCTGAATATCTCTATTTGATATAGCATTTACACATGGTTACATTAAGAAAATCCCAAGTTACCTAAGTACCAAATTTCAGCTCAATATTAGCAACAGGAGCAAAGAATCTGTCTCTTCAAATTTTTCTTGTGCAAAAAGTATGTCTCTTCTGCCTAGACCGCAGCCCCAAAATTATAAAAACATTAATGACTTTTGTTCTAGTTGCCCTGATTTACTATTATACTTGACATAACAAGACCATCTTCATTTTGACTGCCTTTCTGTAAATCAGTCCCTGTGAGGCAAACTTTACATCATTTGAAAGCTTCCTTGATGGAAAGAGAACCGTGATTCAAACCGAAAGTGGCCCCTTTTTGGGTGACTTCGGGCGATGGTTTCCCTTTTGTAACTGCTACAACAGATCAGATCAAAGCTTACTACTGGGTCTGAAAGATTCTTCAATCATTATCACCCATGCCCATGGTGGTAGCGTTTGCCTAGTTGCTGCCAGAAATCGCTTGCTTTTAACTACTTCATTTTACTGTACCAGATAGTTGTACGCTCTACAGTAAACAAAATGATTTGATGACTTTCTTATTCTGTCACACGCACAGCACAGGTAATTAATTATCTTGAAGTGGTACCTACTTATTAGATGGCGACAGCTCCTCATTCTGAAGGGGAGATGTTTCAGCGAGCTGTTATTATGAAGCAACATACCTCACCTTATGAGTCAAATAATACTGACTTGTATCTGCTCATCAGAGCGACTCTTATCTTCGCCCCATCACTTCTGTTCTCTGCTTCCATAACACACAAGTCATGCCAGAATGCCAGAGCAAGATGTAGGCTCCTTCGCACTTTGCAAAAGTCGGGTGCACGTGGGTTGCAGTCAACGGGCTGGGCAACTCAGGCCTATTCGAAAACAAAGCTTTGGTAATCATAAGATCCCTTTGCCATTAAAAGTATTCCTGAGCGCAAATTGGAGTTGCCATTCTTAACCTGGTTAGGGAGTACCCGAAGTTGTTCGTCTGCAATTCGAAAAGGATCTAGATATAAGAAGTTCAGGCACTTTTAGAAACTTATAGGCACTTTTTATAACTTATATCATGTTCTTAATGCGTAGTTATGAAGAGAGGATACTGGGACCGTTATCAGAATACGATGCAACAGATATTCTTGCAAAACAATGTCAAACTTCCTCTTTGATTCTCTCAATTACTTGCTAACCAATCTAACTTCTTTTACTGTCGTCGCTTTTTCCTTAATATTCCTCTCTTTCTTTTCAAAATTAGAAAAATTAGAAATTGTTTCACTTGTAAAGGGGGTTTTTTTATTTCAAAATTACCATTAATCATAATTTGAAACCCTATATATAGATCACGTTAAAGGCACAATGGCATGTTTATAGACGATTGACGAAATTTATCACATTTCTATGATATCAATTTATCACTATCACTTATAAGTTTTTTGTGTCACTTTGAAGTTTGGGACTTATCATAGAAATGAAAAATTTAACACGACATATATATACAAACTACACAGGAACGATAGTTAAAGACTAAAAATATAAACAAATCAAAGGGCCACTTCATATATTCTACTCCAGCTCGTTTTTTGGCGCCGTCCTTGTTTCAATGCGATAACCAGTTGAAGATCTCCTGTTAATCTACATTCGTGTAAGTTACGTTTCGTCAAAAAGTAATCTTGGAATTGGGTATTGGTCTGCCAATAGATTATGGTATTGAAATTCAACGAACAACAAAGAAAGGGGGTCACGAGTCGGGAGGGATAGGGGGACAAGCAAGATGGTCTTAAACGTGATCGCAAATCATGTCTCCCATTTATACAAAAAATCACCATTGAAAATCTAAGGTGGATAATTGAGAGAGTAAATAAATAAAACTGGCTACTTCTTAAGAGTTTACCAAAACTTAAGACGCTGGCAAAACAAAGTCAACAGGTACAACGCACGCATAGGGGAGCTGTTCCTCAGAGGACCGGCTCTTGGGGCTATGGAGACAGCATTGCGCCCTTCTCAAAATGCCACTGTGTACGTGCCCTTTAAGCATTTTCTTTCAATGCTTCCAAGTGCCGCACACATATCTGAAGAACAGCTCCCTATAGTGTCCACGACCTGATACCCCAAAGTAGCAATGGGTTTGATACCCTTTGAATAAATGGGTTTTTCTTAGCCAATTTTGTCCGATTGGAACATATTACAAATTCATCATAAAAAAGCTGGTCTCTCTATTGTGCAAAACCACTTCATTTACCTCTTGAGTAAGAAAAACTTTGCTTCTATCTCTTTATACCCATATAGCTTTTTAGGCAGGGTCTCGTGGCACTTTAGTGTGTACATTGTGTTTGGAACAAGCAAACAAGCAAACAAGAAAATGCTTTTCTCAAGCGAGCCAACTAAGATTTAGCTCAACCTCTCCAAGTTCCAAAGAGTTGAGAAGGAGGGGTGAAAAGCAATACAGTGAACTTTACAGAAAACATGGAAATCAGGAGAGTTGAGCTTTATGCAAGAGCAGTACTGGAGAAAGCATTTCGTTGAAGCCTTTGATGGGCTACTGAGAACCAATGCGTACGGCATCTCCTTAGCTAAACAATATAAGTAAAATGGGGTGAAAAGCCCGGCTAAACGTCTAACTATTATTTTACCCTCTCCTAACCCTACATTTAATTTTCAACCATACAGATGTGAAGAAAGTTATCTGGATGGCTAAGATGTTCACTAAGCCACTGCACTGGAGCCTCCAGAGGTGGCTCTATTCCTTGAATAATAACTCTCCATTTGTTCCCTGTAAAATCCCTATCCATAAGCTTCGCTGCGACGGATCTCATCAAGTCACGCAGAGTCAGGAATTCACCTAAAACACATTAATTCGTAAGAAGGCATAACGCTACCCTTTTTGTTACAATTTTTTTACAGACTGGTGGACAATAACTTGGTGATATGGGTATGGCCTCCGTAGGAAAACGCCCCATTTTCGTCGTGTTAGGCAGCTAATCTATGAGGGGAAACCTATCTCGTTCCCAAGTTTGTGGTCTCGATTCTCTCCAACATCTAATTTCATTCACATCATAGGCTTGCGTAGTGTCAACGTCACAGTAAAAACCCTTTCGGTTGTTTTCCCAAACACTAGCCAACTGGTAAGCCTGTCCAATGATAACCTCTTGGCAAGGCAACATGTGAAGTTAATTTGCAAAAGCGAACTATCAAGCACTATTTAAAATGCATACCTTTATCAGACAAGGGCCGAAACAGCAGTTGTATGTATGGTCTGTCCATCTAAAGCAAAGTCAAAAAACAATCACATCAGCCGAAACTGAAGCTTTTTATTTTATGACAAAGTGACGAACTAAAACATGCCAAAGAGATCTCAAAAAAACAAGGACACTTTTTCTTTCAATCTAATGACAAACGACGTAGAATCTATGTAGTTCTGAAATTACACATTTTCTGATTACACAATTCTTCAGTAATTTTCAATGCTGTCCCATAATCTTCCCTGATGCGCGGTCACTGTTTCTTGGAGAAGGTAAAGCTTTAGTGAATATTAGTACAACAGAAGTGGCTTTATCATTGTTCTCTATATATTAAGTCGCTACATAAGGCCAGAAGCTTTTGTGAATCAATTTTTCAACAAACCAGATAAACTTTAAATGGAATATATCTGAACGTTTCTCCGTTGACACGTTCCATCAACCGCTTGTTGACAGACCAGAACTGGTCAAATTTGTCTAAAAAAGGGCATTTAAAGTCAGCATCCTGCAATTTATCAAATAAAGTTTGTGATACAGAACAATTTCATGGAAGGAATGAGAAAAGTTCAAGAAAAAGAAAAAATCTAAGCCTGGTAGTCTAGATTATGCCTAAACAGATATAACATTGGGTGTATTGATGCAAACATTTAGTATTTCTCTAATATGAGAAGAGTTCCTACTAGTAACTCACCATTGCTAAGTCCAGACCAAAGCTGTTTGTGGTCTCGTTTCTGCATTGCATTCATGATTTGCGACCTGTGCTTCAGATTGTCTGCCTATAAAAAGAAAAAATAGACAAGAGGCATAAAATACAGCACAACGACTCCATATATGGTTCAGCTTGATAAAAGTAAATCATACTCAACCCAATCAAATGAGACAAATTCTGACAGGAGACTTGGGGACTTCAACAGAACAGATAAGCTGTAATGAAATATATCTGAGTATTTCTCATATTGAAAATAAATTATGTCCAGAATTACAACCCTAACTAACACAAAACAAAATAACTTTTTAGAATTAACGTTACTGGAAAAAATTTGAAGTGGGTTGTTCAATCACACGCAATTCCCATTGAGGCCTAAAAGAGGAAGTTGACATTCAAGGTAATCAACAAACTTTTATTCAAGTCATGTACATTAAAAACCTGCATATAAACCTCATATTGTTCCAAATTTGCCCCCCCCCCCCAAAAAAATCATAGGCGCGGCCTTTGTGCGGAGTAATCAACTTCCGTTTACGTATTCTTGAAAATCATCCTTGCTCTTGTTGTAGGGAACAAAAGATTCCTTTTGGTTTGGACAAAAACGATTGTAAGACGTAAACAATCAGGGGGGATATGAAAGAAGGCAAAGATTATGATGGCGAAGAAGATGATGACACTGACTTATCCTATCAAGACGAGAGAATGGGATGAACTCTTTCGACTGTCTGAAGATTAAGACAACTTCGTGGGTTTTGAAACATATTTATAACAATAAAGTATTAGACATATTTTTCTGAATTTGCGGCCTCAAACATGGGATGCGGCTTATGTGCAGGGTTTAATGTTATATGATTGAAAACGAAAGGAAATAGCGTTACCTCCTTCAAGCAAGACATGAAATGTGATTCAACTACTTCTTTTGTTTGACACCTGATTAGCTCAGACTCAGGAAATCTCTGTAAATGTTGATAGTACAAATAAAGATACTAAAAAGCATTTACTGCTTAGATGTAAGTAAGGACATGGTGAAGACAAACGTGAACATAATTCCTCTACATCTTAGAGAAGAATTGTGGAGGATGGATTTAAACAGTGTAGATAAACATATACTGCTCGATAAATAAGCAAGCAAATAAACAGCTAGACATACACTACTCACCCAGATACTGCTTTTCAATTTCAATCAAGTGAGAAAAAGAAATAAATGCTTGTTATAATAATCAAATTTCAAGTTTAAATTCATAAATGTCATGTGATAGACAAAAACAAGGTCAATACATAGGCCTAACACAGTATTGATAACAAAATCTAATGTAAGACTTGAGTGTGTGTTCAACAAAATCTAATGAAAGTGTGTGTTCAGTTGTTGGTTATTTCAGGCGTGCAGTTGAAAATCTTGCATAATCACATACTCAAAATTCCTTAGGAATTCTTTAACTTTTTATTCGTTTTCCTTTGAAAAAACTACTTTAGGAACAAGTAAATATAGGTCGTGAAGATGTCAGAAGAATCAAATTAATAAAACAATATATTTTCTAAAAAAACATGGATCCTGAAGTTCAAATTTGATGACCTCTATTCCATCCACTTTGTGAATAGATATGTAGTCATTAGAACCATCTTCGAAGCTCAACCTTAGCTTCTGAAGCTGTACATTGAACCAAGATGACGAGCCATCCAACCATCAATTGTCATAGTGCACTTTTGTCCCTTAGGTTTTCGAACCTCTAATTGAAATGGTCTGGGCTTCTAGGTTGTCACATAACAGGACAAACTCATCAAAAACTGTCACTGCTGAAGAAAGTGTGCCTTGATCCACTGCACCAACATGGAAGTGTCTGCCAAAGTATTTCGCTGCCAATATACGTCTACATCTTTATGGTAAGCTGCGAGCTCATGAGCAGGAATTGTTTTTCCCGTCCCTCTAAAAATCACAGCATCCCTTGCAGATTGGTGGTGACTGGAGAAAGCATGACTGAAGTGTGCACTCTCATTTCTCGAGACCTGGACTGGGGCTACTGGCCCATACTCTATGATTTCATCTTTCTTTCCTTGAAATGTCAATTTCATAGGTGCTTTTTGGTCCATCACAAATGGCAATGGTATCTGATCTACATTCAATCGGTTTTTTGGTCAGAAACGGCCCCATTTATCATCACAGCTTTGATTTTCTTACCCGTTTTGATGAGGCCTTCACTCATATTGGATGCTATTTCATCATCTTTGGTGCAAAATATGGCTTGTCTTGTCCCCTTTTCTGTTGTACTTGTCTCATTATAATTTCATAATTCCTTAAAAAAGATGTAACTGCACTCGTTGGAACTTGTCAGCAGATGAATTAACTGCAGCTTTGATCTCAGATGCATGCGTGTGGAGCCATGCGAACGCCACTCCCATACCCCTTTAACAAGATCATACCATATTTAGAAGGGTTGACTAAAAACCTTGTTATACTTCTGCCTGGGTCTGTGTTTGGTACCAAGCTGCCTCTGCTTTGATGCAGCACCATCTATCATTTTCTTTCTTTGCTTTTTCTATCTTGAAATCATTGACTCAGCGACATTTGAGTTGCAAAGCAATATCAGCTTGAGAGATTCCTTGGCCAAACAAATCTATGGCTTTCATTTTGAAGGAGAAACTGAAGAATGTCAGTCAGCTGTATATATTTTCTTTACCTCGTTAAAAATGATGTTTGTTTTGTAACTGATCGTGTTGGCACCCCATTCCTAGTAAGGCCTGATTTAAACTTAAATAATTTAATGGCTATTACCACAGCACTTTGTGGATAGATTAAGAAAGAAAATAAGCCAATAGTCTAAACAGATTAGAGACCTGCTGCCAATCACATTGTAAAAACTAAGAGCAATCAAAACAGAAACGCAAATACCTTGAAGTGGACAGTGAGGTGCCAAGGCAGTGTATCATTTGATGCATACAAGTCAAACAGAACACCAATTGGATAATGCCTGAATAGAGGTAAATACAAGAGTCAGACTAACCCCAATTATCAAGTCACTGATTCAGTCTGATCTACTTGTACTTCACATGGCCACACAAAACCTTTAATCTAACTTGAGAAAGCACGAACATGATATCCATCAGAGAGAAAAGGAATACCACTTGGCTGAATGAAAATTATTTAATGTATGTTTACAGAAGTTTAAGAAGTCCAGCATGGTATTGCAATCAAAAAGAGCTCAGCTCAAACCACAGCCAACAATAAATACAAGATTGATTTTATACCAATGAAACTAGAATTTTGAAAATATTTGTTTGTACATCATGTTGGATAAAATTAATGCCAAGTGTATAAATGTTAAATAATGTCTATCAATTTTTTTCATTGCTTAGAGGAGAATGCCCCCTTTTTAAGCAATATTTAATATTGATATTTAAAGCCCCTTTTTTAAGCAAAAGATGCTGGAAAATCATATTGCAAATTTAGAGCAATTGAATTTATAAGAAGAATAAATGCAAAATTCAAAGGACTTTACAGAAATTTATATTGAAAATATTTATGATTTCATAACTACATAAAGATGAAATTCACACCACTTAAGAGGTTGCCCTTGATACTCAATCCACATTTCTTCAGAATCATTCTGATTTGCAGCAATTTGGAAATGCCTACACATCTTGTCAACAACCAATGGAAAATAGCTCAGCCTTGGCACAAGAACCTAGATAAGTTAATAAAGTAATACAAGAAATTTTGGGGGTAACAATCACGCAACAACATCAAATTAATCTGCGAGTTAGATAAAATCTTATCAAATCTTATCAATTTTGATTATTCTTAAAAAAAACTGAGTGGCGAAAACATAGCTCTGAGTGCTTTTGATTACGATTGATTTGAATCTCACTAAAAGTGAACCTAACTTAAACTAATTTTAGGCTTGCAATTGCTTTAAACATCAGTTTTTATTTTCACAGTATGAATCGCGCAGCCTTATTCGACCAAACTTGTACAACATTATTACCCTCGGAATTCTTTCACTGGCTTGTGTTGGTTGTTAGATTCGTAGTCAAGAAAACATCAATACTTACATAATATGGCTCCGGTTGCTCAACTGTTGTAATTTCATCTTGACTAAGAGAAAAACATACTGGTAGTTTTCCTTCCCAAACTTCCCGTAGAACCTCCCTGTCGTCAGCCATGTTTGTTGGCCTTGTCTTGCCTCTTTTTCACTGGGGCCTCGTAGCCAAAAGTTGGTGAAGAGGATGGTCTCTTGTGACGGATGTGGTTGTTGAATTTCAATGTTGTTGAAAACAATTGGTCCCGGTCCCCTTCCTAATCTTGTACAAAGGGAGTTTCCTTTTGAGGTTTCACTATAGTGCTTATAGCAATAAATAGGTAATTAGTGCCAGGGATGGACTGGCAAGACAAGGAACCAAATGGGTGTGGTCATTTGGAAAATCGAAGTGTATGTCCTACAACAATAACAATTGCATAGTTTAGCTTGAACCAATTTTCAATGACCGAACAGAAGGGGAAGCCCATTTGGTTGGGAGCCGGAGAAAATAGACGTGATAGCCATTGGTTTACCTTACCTGCATAGATTTATGCATAAATTCGAAAATGGGCGTTCGTCACCTAACCACCCGGGTCAGTCCGCGCATGATTAGTGCTACGCGAGTCATGTTGGTAAAAATGCGATTGGTGATAATAAAAAAGGTTCACTCGGTCACACCTTTATTTCAAGCTCTTCGCAGCCGGTTGAAAGTTCTGTCCAATTACCACCAAATTACAATGTGTGGAATTTCACATTTTTGGTATCTCTATGTACAATATGTACAAATCATATGAAGGTTTCTAATATCTAAAAGCACTAGAATGCCTTGAAAAGCAATGTCAAAATTGGAAGCTTTTTCAAAGCTTTTTTGTGAGCCTGATTCTCTTTGGGAAGCACTTTGAAAGCAAGCCTACTTTTTAAAAGCTCTTTACCACTTAGCTCACAAACATCATACATCATCCAAGAAGAGATAGCATTACACTTTTTTCAAGACCACAATTTTATCAATACAATTTTCACAGAAATGACTCGCGTGATTTTTGAGTGCACCCTCTGATTGATACATCCCCGATTCAATTATTAACGAATTCTCACTCTTAACTAATGCAGATTCAACATTCAAAGTCTGCAAACAAAAATCAGAGGATGTTTTCGTGGACGTTGAATCGAAGCTGAAATGTTATGTTGATTGAAAACAACGAAGGATAAAAACTGCACATGCATGCAATTGGTTGATAAACTGACGGATCTAAACCAGTGATCAGTTAATGTCAGGGGAAGAACGAAGCTAGTCAGTTCTGTTTCAAGAAAATCAGCTTGCAAAAAATCCTTATGACTGTAAAATGCAACATAAAAACACAAATCAGATCTTGGAGTTCCTTTTCAAAACACAAATCTTCTCTGTGATCTTGATATGTAGAAATTTCTTCAGACTTCGCAATCCGAACTTTATGTTGTCAAACCCATCGATGATTTCTAATGTCCTATGCGTGTTCGAGAAAGCAGTGCAAGGCGCTTCACGAAGGAGATAGTTGAAGTTATGGAGCACAGGTGACGAATCCTCTAGATTCTCTTCTTTCGAATATCTAGAAGAAAGGTGATGACATAATGACATCACTTTGCTTTGATACCCATCCAAAGGGTGGTAAAAAGGCCACTGATGCAGAAAGGAAGGGGTAAATCCATAGGAAGAGAAGTACAATATGACAACAATCAAGCTAGCTTAGGTATGGCATCTGGCAGGGAAGGTTACAATTAACGTCAAACTCTGCTGTCATCACGTTAAGGCTCACTGTCAGTGTAATTTGAAACATCTCACAGTTTTCAAGTGACACAGGTTCTGCTCTCAAAAAGCCAGTTTCTTCTTTAAAAAATAAAAGATTGGTGCAATGCATTATATTGTGTAAAGAGTTTTCTTGTCTTGCTTCATGGAGAACTTATCTTCCCTAATGGTTGAATCCTCTTTTTCCCACTGTTTTCAAAGGTTCAAGTATCAGGCTTTTTCATTCAATAGAAAAGTCTAAGATCAAAGTTTCTCAAAGGAAATACATGCCCACATGATTTAATTAACTAATCAATTACGTTTTATTTATTCATTAATTTTTTTAATTAATTAATTAGTTTTTAATTAATTAATTAGCCAAAATTAATTACGTTTGTCATGTTTTGAGACTCAATTCGAAAATTTATTCGGTTTTTACTTGGCTTCGACACCATAAAAAGAGGAGCCTATGACACACCTGCCGCATTTCTCCAATGCGCATGACCAGCTTCGCACGCAGCAGCGAAGGCATCGACTACATGCAACAACAACAACACCAGATGCACCGAGAAGGAATTAAACTAATTTCACAGGCAACTCACCTCCAAAGGGGATTCTGTTCTCCAAAACGAGTCACGCCCGTCTGAGCAGCGAAGTTATCAATGTGCACCGACGCATTGGCTGAAGTATGAAAGATGAGAGAATCAAATGATGAGTCGGTGACCAAGACAAGAAGCACAGAGCAACGGGGAAATGATGCAATTTACAAACAACGATCGTCGCGATGTTGGCTCTTGTCACTGAACGGGCAATATATTCAGTGAGAACACCAAGCATTTAATGACTCTTTCTGAGTATGACAACAAGTCGCCTTTGTTTAACCATAACCTCACGGGGAGCTACCAACTTGCACTGGATATTAAATTCAAATAAGAAAACTCACTAGTAGTTGAACCTTCGATTCCATGGAGTCTTGCAAACGCTGCCCCGCCTGGGTAGTTGTAATGCGAAATGTAGGAGAATATGGATGCTGCTGCCACATTGCCAACAAGCAGGGCCACTGTACCAAGACGGAGCAACTTTGTAAGAAAGTCATTACTGCGAAACCAGTGGTAGCTGGAGACGATGAAAACAATAAGAACATATCAACAAACGTGAAATAAATTGTTAAAAGTGAAGTAGACATAGTGAAGGGTGTTGCGCGTGTGACATAAGATCAACATACTTACATCTCGATGAGACCAGCAGCAGCTGACGTGTTAAGAACCGGAATGCAGTATACGATAAAGCGAAGCTCTTTGTGCGGCAATATTGAATACGCAAGAACAAAGAAAAGAGTTGCAAGGAGGAGCTCTTTGAAGTTCTTATGCTTGCATCTAAATCCGAATGGTACCAACGGAAGGGCGAAAAGCAAACACCTTGGAATCGCCGAGTAGAAATACCACAAGAAAGGAGATGTCTGAAAACACGAATTAAGAAGAACAATGTACAAGGTAGTGAACAATTTCCTCTGAGAATATAAAAGCTAATTGCGGATCTGAAGTCATTGAGAGGTTGTGGGAAGGAGAGCAATGGAATGATTAATCAAGATCCACTCCTCTTTTAGAAGAGTCCAAGTGAAGAGAATAACTCTTTATGTCAACATAAAAGAATTGAAATTTGGACAAACCTCAAAACCAATAGATCGGCAGCTTGTCAAATAAGTTTTCGAAAGTTTTCGCAAACGTTTTTACCAAAATTATGTTAAAACGTAACATTAAAAAAGGATACACCCCAGTACGAGCTCTTGTTTAAAATTGTATTGTAATAAAGAACAATCCCTTCAGGCCAGATCCATTTTTGCCAAAACACAGAATCAATTGAAGTGGTGATAGCTAAAATAAAAAGAGCAAAATTATGATGGAATCGCTAAAATAGGAGATTCAAATCTTCAGAAGCTCTAGCTGTAATTGAAATCCCAGCAGTCCATATGGAAAATAAATGCCAGTAAAACAAAGCCTATTCTTAAGCCTTGTTAACTGCAGTATTTGGTTGGACAATTTTATCAAGTGAGACTGGATTTATACGACATCCCATGTGAGTCTAACAGGTCCAACAGTCATCAGGCAAGTTGTATCCATTAATCTTTGAAACGTATATTCTACCTGACTTACTTAGTCCTGCAGCAAATGGTAACAGCTTGGAAGCATTTGCACTCAAGGAGAGACTGAAATTACTGGGTGTTTTAAGCAGAAATATCATGCCCTCACCTAGTGCCAGAATGCCAGAAACAATAGCATGTCTCATAGCCAACAAAAAACTAACTTTTCCTTGCAACAGAGAAACCATTAGCAATGGTCCAACCAAAAGGCAAACTTCTGATCTGAAGACTATTGCTGAGAATGCTGATAGCCAGATGAATCTTTTAATCTTGTCCTCGAGCCAGAAACCAAGAGCAGGGAGAACTGGTAAGAAATCATGAATTTTCATTAGAGTCTAAATATATAATAAATTCATAAAAATATATTTAAGTTCTCAGCTTCATAGCATATACAGAAATCAAAATATTCTCTGTCAATGCCATTGAAGGATATAAAAGACAATGTTAGGATGATAAGTTTTTGCAGGTTAATACATGGGGGATTGTATCTCCAGCTAGAAGTATTGATCTCCAACTAGAAGGACAATTTCAGAAATATTTTGGACTTCAAAACCAGCTATTGAGGGATCTTGAAATTTGACACAGCCAAAGTTTGACACAGTCAAAGTTTGACACAGTCAAAGTTAAAAATGAAATCAGCCAACAGACAGCTCAACTTGTTCATTTCTCATTATACCATAGAGGATAAATGTGACACCTAGCTATTCCATTATAAATGTACATGTTTCCTCAAAGAAGATTGCTGTACAGACAAATGTGTTTTTAAAAAGGTGATTGGGTTTATTAAGGAACACTGTAATCTAAAAGAAACTCAAGTCAAATTAAAGGGCTCACCTCAGTCCAGAAATTTTTTAATCACAAAAATCACTCACCCAAAATAAGAGCAAAAGTGTTTGGTAAAGTTCTAGATGCATAAAACATGAAGTGGAACTGTGTGACAGTGAAAAGAGTTGCTAGATTTGAGACACTGGGTGACAAGACTTTGTTAACTGCCTTTCTGTAGATCATGAATGAAATTGTTGTCATTGACCCAAGAACAATTCTAGCTAAAATGAAACAAAATTTCAAAAAAACATCTAGTATCAAAACTAACACTGCAGAAAAACTAAAAGAACAGAACATGTTAAATAGATAAGAGATGCATATAAATAATTGATATATATATATATATATATATATATATATATATATATATATATATATATATATATATATATTATATATATGTATGGAATATATATATATATATGTATATGTATAATGTGTTCACTTCACTTGACATATAGTAAAAAGGTGAGTTAATGTATTACAAATTTTTTTTGAGTAAGTTTCATAGAGAAAAGAATACAACATTTTAGATTAACAGGCAGGAAATATAAAATATGATAATGAAATTATCAAAGGAGATACCTGAAATTTGACCAAATGCCTTGCTTTGGTTTACCAACTTCTGCAGTGTTACTAGTGGTGCAGTCATCGCACTGACAACCAAGGGGCCTGTGAAAGTTCTAGGAACGACCCCCGGGAACTCAAGGTGGTCATACTAGAGGGAAAAATAGCAATGTCGGTTGAAAACAAGTTTAGTTCATTTCAAAACTGAAAGTTGCAGTGCACTTTTACTTCAGAAGAAAGCTGATGAATGGGGCCAAGAGACTGTTCTATAACTTGCATGAAATGGCCGTATATGATTGTGCGTAAGCTTCACTTCTTCAAAAACAATATATTAAAACACCAGGTAATGGAGTACGATACGATTAAAAAATAAATTTACCTTGTTTAAGTCAAACCTATGATACAGGACATCATGTATAGCCTGAATGTTGAAGCTCTCCTCAACTTTTGTGTACGGGCAGTTGATGACATGCATTAGCATTATCAGAAAGAAGGACGTTCCCCTCCAAGAAATGGCAGCCATGTTTCATGTTTGCTAGTTCCTGTTGCCTCTTTTCCGTGTGCAACCTCTTTTTCAATTAACAGAAATTGGAAATTCCCTGCAGCGCTGGCTTCCAACTGCCCTGACCCTCTCGCAATGACTTAGTAAATGCGAACAATCTATCTATTCATCTAATTTTACGACATTGTTTGAAGCTAAGTTGGAACACGCCAATTTTTATGTTCAGCCACGGATATCGTACAACAACAAAATGATACTGGGCTGGGGTAGCTGTATAAATTGGCAAGAGGATAATTCTTTAAATGCGAGTCGCAATAATCATTAGCCTGATTTTTATATGCCAGGCTACTTTTTCATACAAAAAGAGATCTTTTTCGGTTGGATGTTGAATCAATATAGATAACATCGGATTGGAGTCTCTCTCGTGCAGTGGTGGCGCTAGGTTTCCTCCGACAAAGGGGCTAGCACTTCCGACGGAGGGGCTAATTTTTTTAGAGAACGATAGGGCTAGGGGGCGACAAGGAATTGTAAGGGTACTGGAGACCGAAGGCGAGCGTTGCGAGCCGAAAATTCGGGGGGTCCGGGGGTACTCCCCCGGGAAAATTTTGGTGGCTACACCCATTAGATTGGCTAAAAATGCTATCAAAATGGTGTAATCGTGTTTTTTACTACGTTTTTTGACATATTACTAAGGGCACGTTTGCCCCCTCCCTTGCCCCTCCTAGCAAAGGGCAGGAGGGGCGCTTGCCCCCCCGCGCCCCCCTTCTCCGGCGTCCCTGGAAATTTTTTTTGAAAGCTGCCTCTAGATAAGCTTAAAACTACTCTAAATCTTTACAACTCATCAAACGTTGCCAATTCAAGTAGGGCCTATCTTTGGAAAGTATGAATTTAAATAAAAAGCAACCAACTGAACTTAAGGAAAACTGGAACACAACGTAACTTTATAGGAACAGACCTAAGCGGTGGAATACGCACTTCTACATATCGAAAATTCAAGTCCAAGAATCAAAATTGTTTCACAGAGCAATTCTACTCTTCGGGAACTTAGCCTTAAATCTGTCTACTACTGAGTCCAAGTCAAGAGCACTTCCACGGGCACGATGAATACCTAGCATCATCAGACTGTCTAGACGCTCGTCCTTCATAAGTGAGCGCAGATCACTCTTGATGAGGCGCATAGAGCTGAAGCTGCGTTCACATTCGGCTGAAGAGACTGGCAAAGTGCATGCGATGGATACAAGCCGGTGCAGCTCAAAGAAAGCTTCATTTAGCTTTTCCAAGTGTGCCTCTAGTTGCAGAAGTGTGCTTGGGCGGTGTTTTTCTTCTTTTCTTGAGAGCATATATTTAAATGTGGCAATTTCACTGCGTAGTGCACCAATTTCAGACTGAAAAAGCTCAGCAAAATTGACAAGAGTTGTTGGGTCCAAGTAGCTTTTCGACTTGGGGGCCAATGCAGTTATGCCTTTCATGATCTTTATGTTTTTTTCGTCAAACCGCTTGCAAAGTTCTGCAGTTGTTCTGTTTAGTATTTCTTTGACATTTTGTACGTAGCCATCAAACCCGCTTGCTACTTGAGGCTCTGAAGATGCTTCCACAACAAACTCTCGAAGAGAAGCAGGCGTTGCCCTCTTTCTTGGTGGTCTTTTTTCTTCCGGCAATTCCAAGCGATCCGCTGCTTCTTCGGCAGTATCCCAGAACTCTTGAATCTTATCCCTGCTTTGACAGTCATCCAGTTCATCTTTCAATGTTGCAATGAGATCAATGGCTTGACTCAAATCATTGGAGGGTTTCTGCAACATGTCAGACGCAAATTTGGCTTTGTTCAAGACGTGTCGGATGGCAAACAGGTATCTCACAAATTTCCTGTCAATCTGCAGAAGATAACCAGTAGCTTCTGTTCTGCGACCGGGGTTCGTATCTGTGTCAATCACATCCTGCAGGACTTCCACCAAGATATCCAACCGCTCCCAGAAAACATTGAATTGCTTCGCCTGGCAAGACCATCTCGTGTCAGAAACTTTTCCAATTTCCATCACATGAACCTTGTGATCCTCTTGGACCTTTACCCATCGTACATGAACGGTGCTGCTGCTCAGAAAAGAATGCAGGCTTCTGAATAGCGATATCATGTCTGCCACACAACTGATTGATTTCACAACATCGACGATCACAAGGTTCAATCGATGACAAAAGCAATGGACGTAGTAAGCCATTTCAGCACCGGTTTTCAGAGGAAGTTTCCTTTGAACGCCATTCAGGTGACCAGAAACAACAGAAGCTCCATCGTAGCCTTGCCCCACGCATGCTTTCATGTTGGCTTCGATGCGTTGCAATCGTTCAATTATTGTGTCTGAAAGACCATCTGCATCTAAACTTTGCGCCTCAGCAATGCCAATAAATTCCTCATGTATGGCATTCTCGTAGCAGTAACGGACTGCAACAACAAGCTGCTCTTTTTTGCTTCTATCTTTAGACTCATCTGAAAGGACGGTAAAATACTGAGCCTTATTGAGCTCACTTTTTATTTGCTCAAGAACCATGTCTTTCATAATGTCTAAGATGGCATTTCTGTACGCTGTGGTGAGTATACTTTGCATTTTTCGGGCCAGTGCGGATTTTGTCAGCAACAACTGGGTCATGCCTTGCAAGAAGACCAAGTATCGCAAGAAAATTACCACAAGAAGGTCCATAGTCTAGAGCTTCTTTATTTATATCGGCAACACGAAATGAACCTCCAGTCTCACGTTGGGCAATCTTCCGCTGAGCAGTGAGAAGCAGGACTTCGCAAATCACTCGCATGTAATGCCTGTTGTCTTTAACCAGTTTCGAATAAGCGGCATCATGAAGTGTGGCAATGGTCTGAAAATTTCCAGACTTAACGTTTTCATAGTGCGCTTTAGCAGCTACACTTTGGGCATGAAGATGGCTGGTTTGATGTTGCAAGAGTTTGTTATCATTCACTTTGGTGCCATAGCATCTTTTCCAATTGCGCAAGCCTTGACTAACAAACGCTGGATCCTTCCGATTCTCTGAAAAATTACGACAGTGGAAACAGAAGATGGCATCCTCCATTTGCGAATACTCAATCCAGGGATACTTTTCATACAGCAAAGGTGTGAATGCGCGATGCTGATTGCCAATCAAATGTGTAGGGAAGGAAATATTACGAGGCTGCACAGGTCCGCCGTCTTTGGTTGAGGATATGTCCTTGGGGCCAGCGACGGATAGTGTAAGTTGCGGTCCTCTCGAATCTCCTTGAAGTGCTAAAACGAAAAAAATTATCCATCACACTTTGCAAACTTTTTTCCTGTTAAGTTCTTGGCAGTGCCCTATTTTATATCTGAGAAGTGCCTCTTTTCATTGTTTTAGACTTTTCTTTGAGCTTTAGTGCGAAAGAGGCTATGGGAGCCAAAGTGGCTGCTTATATGCAAAACTTTTCCGGGCGAGCATGCCCCCGTGCCCTTCTAGCAGGGTTTGCCTTCGTCTTAATTACATACCAAGGTGCCCTTTTTTCACGCGCCCTTCCACTTTTTAGTACCCCCCTACGCCGCTGGTTAATGGAGAGTTACGATTATATCTGATAGCTAGTTAGTATACCTTCGGCTGATAATCCTGCAGGATCAACTTCATCTTCCAACTCGAGTTCCAACTGTTCCAAATTTTCCTCGATATCCTCGTTGCTGTCGCTTTCATTTGCTGCTTCCACAATGTCCGACATCGACTGTTCGGCTTCCGAAATGGTGACGTAGTTGTCAGCATCTACATTCGTGACTTCGGGGTCCAAGCTAGAAGTTGTACCTGGAAGTTTAAACAAATGATTTACTACCCTGTTTTACATGTGTGAAAAAGATTATAATATCTCCTGGGAGATGGACAAAAAGGCATTTTTACTAATCAATCTTTTGTGACTCTTAATATCAAAATCATCCAAAAAATTATTTTTATTTGTAAATAAAACGAAGAAATTTATACGTCTAACAAGGTTTATTCCTCATCCAGTCATAGCCAGGTATATTTGTTTAAATATGTCGCAGTCGCAGTGAAATCCCATATTATATAGGTCCGAAAATAAGAAACTTTTAATTTCTGGAGAGCTAGGTTTCCTATAAAAATACACGTTTTTTTCTTAATAAGGAACTTGTTTATAAAAAAAACTAGAAGGATTTATCGTAAATAGTAATAGATGGTTTCCCTTAAAAATAGTAAAAAATAAGAAATTTGGAAACTATTAGTACTCTGGGCTTGAGTCAAGTTTCTTATAAATAAAAAAACGTGTACGTAGAAGCAAAACACTACAAATATGTATGGTTGGGATGGGGTAAAATGGCTTAGCTACTACGTAAATGAGTTTGATTGTTTTTATGGCTGAAGCCCTTTGCTAAGTGTTTTTCCTCGTATTAAAAGGACTTAAATATTAAAACGTATAACATACCACGTTCGATTTGCTCTTCGTCTTGAATTTTCGAAATTTCAACTTCTTGTTCTTCGGGGTCTTCTGTTGTTCTTTCAGTTTCAAAATCATTAACCTTTCGTTTCTTTGGAAAAGTACCGCCTTTTGATTGAAAAAATGTTTTTATTTTTCTCTGCTGCGAGTCCGTTTCAACTATTGCCGTCGTAGGAGCAGTCCTTCCCATTGCAGCCAAATCTTTGTGCTTGGACTTCGTGTGGCGGGCAGCGTAATCATTGTTAAATACGTCATTACATATACTACATCTAACACTGAAACGGGTAACATTTGTTGCCATATCGCTATCGCACAAAAATATTCCGATGTTGTAGGTTGGTTATAGCAAGCAAGATTTGGACGAACTGCACTATCCATAACATAAGATCAAATTTAACAGCATGCGGAAAACACCTGGTACTGAACATCTAAACAACCAATTCAAACTTCTTATAACAGATTATTATTTACCATGAAATTGATGTGTCGATGAGTTGTTTTGGGATGAGCTTCCTGAATTCTGATAACAGTCCTTTTAGAAATTTCTATTTCCGCCAAAACTTAAAAAATTCGCTCCGACAAAAAAAATTCAAGCATAATTTATCTTCCGACGGAGGGGCTAGCCTCCTCCGACGGGGGGCTGTAGCCCCCCTGCCCCCCTCTGGCGCCACCACTGCTCTCGTGTTCTACTTATTCGGGGCTAAGGCCCATTGGCCTAGCCCCATCGCGTCGAACTGTCTCTTCACCATCATAAGAAGAACCCGACCAACCATTCATTAAACGTTACACAAGGACACCTTTAGCGCCCCTGTAAGACGAAAACTCAATTTGGTGACCCTGTAAGATGACAACTCGCTTTGGCGCCCCTATACAAAAACTCACTTTGGTGACCCTGTAAGATGAAAACTCGCTTTGGCGTCCCCATGATTTCATTGCCATGGAGCAGGCAGCTATGATACAATCGAAATTTATGGACTGCTGGGACTTCGAATCAAAGCTGTATCAACCTAATTTGACATTCGAAAGACTTTGGATTGTAAATATTTACTTACTTGTCGTGAATGAACCTAACAAGACCAGGTATCACGATTGACTTGCCTGTACTCATACACAATATCTTTATGCATTTTATTTCCTTATATGTACTCCCTTTTCACAAATGTTAGATGCATTAAATGTTATACCAAGCTAGCCTGTTGCATAGAGTCTTCCTTATATTGAGATTTGTTATTGGGCCAACAGAGAATTGAGAATTTCATTCATTCAAAATTTTAGAAAAAGTTATTATCATCATGATGATTCACTGTTAACAATTAGTGTAAAGACGTGATATATAATAAGATGAATTAAACTTTGAGTTCGAGGTTTAGCATTATTTTAATGACAAAAAGAACAATAAGACAGGATATTATGAAGCCATTTTCTTGCTTATGCAGAATATCTATAACTTGGACAGGATTTGAACTATGAATAAAAAAGAAATGCCCATGTAGCTCTGCTGTTGTACTAACCTCAATTGGATACCTTGGCAGAACATAAACATATTTGATTGGAGTGAAATAAATCTATTGCAAGAACCAAGATGTTGGAAAAAATTTATAGCAAGCATTTATGAACTGATGTGATTTTTGCAATATTAATAGGTGTGTACTCTTCACCCGTTGATTGAAAATCACCAAATGCAGATTTAAGAAATTTTGCTGTTAGCTCCCCTTATTAGTTATGGACTCAGAATGTGTCCATAATCATTTTACTGCAGTTAAAAACTAACAACAGCTTTGCATACTTGAAGTTCTTTTTTCCGCCACTCCACAGAGTATGCAAACATACTTTAAAAAGTACACTTTAAGTGTGCAAAAGCTGGTTCCACTATTTCTAGCTATGACAAAGTTCTGCACCACAAAGTACTTTTTGTTTGTTTGTCCTACTGATAAACAGGCACAAGTAACTTTTACTTAAATTTAAAAAAATCTGCCTTAAAATGATTCTAAATTCTCTTTGAAAACTTACAAATTCACAATAAGGTTAACTTTAAACCCCAGAAATCTTAGGAATCCCTTGCCAGCTCTATGTTAACTTTTTACCCCAGAAATATTAGGAGTTAGTCCAACGAACTGCAATCCATTGCCAGCTCAAAAGCAATCGCTAATGGTCAACCCAAGTAACAAGATCATTTCCAGATCCCATTGGATATATATGACAAAACTTGTCACCAAACCCTGAAGCTAAAATGGAACTGATTAAGAAACCCCTGAAAAACATGTTTTACAATTTTGCAATAAGGAAATTACTGCCTAGATGAAAAATCAGAATTGAAAATTCAAGGATCAGCTTGAGTTGGGAGAAAAATTTAAAACAAAATTAACGGAGACTGGTCTTCCTAGAAACAGCAAATTTCAAATAAAGTTTTGCTTGAACATTGTGCGTATAAATAGAAATCTAATTCTTAAAAAATAAATCTCACTTCTCTGCATAAGAAAGTCAATCTGACTTTTCACTTTTGGTTTTGCCGAATATTTCATTTAGGTTAAGTTCCCTGTCGATGGGATCTAGCTTCGTGCCGGGTTTTCTGATATATCTGGCCCTGGTGGCCTGATGGAATCGCTCATCCAAACTCGGCAACAAATACATTGTCCTTGGCAACCCATCAGGCACTGCAAACAAGAACGGTGCAAGGTCCTTTTCGTCATCCTCTTTCTTTCCACTCAAATTGTTCATTGATGTTGACAATCTCTGGTTGATAACTGATCGTACTTCATCAAGATTTGAATACCATGCAGCGTTTAGATTCTGCTCAGACTTTGAACGCTCTCTCATCACAGGCAAGCTCAGCGAGTCAAGTGCCTGGCTTTGCCTCGAGTCCGGTACTGTTTGGGGAAGGCTTTTAGATTTAAGACTAGGTTCTTCCAAAAGGGTCGGGTCCGTACTCAAATGAACGTTGCTGCTCATATTCGAGTTTTCTTTTGGAGTCGTTTCGTATCCATCTTTGTTCTCACCAAGAGACGGTAATCTTTTTGAGTCCCTCACAAATCCAGCGTTAGTTGAGTGTATTGATTTTTCCAAAACTTTAGCTGACGGCTTTCTTATTTCAAGACTATTCGACCTCCTATCCTTATTGTAATGGCCAGAACTTTTCTGCACGTTGAATAATTTCTCCTTTAGTTTTCTTTGATCGCGTCTAATTGACAATATGCTGCTCATTTCTTGGTTATCGAGGTCGCTCAAATCAGATTTCAACCGGTTTTCCGATAGATCCCGGATCTGTTTGCCTCTCTCAAAATCTCGCATTGTAACGTTGCCTTTGCTTTGGTTCGGCATTTTGCCTCCAGATCTCCCAGACTTGGAGCTGGAGCCTCGATCTTTCGCTGATTTCGAATCTCCCATGTCCAGAAAGGTCGTTCAATCAGTTAACTGCCCTCCCTTGGCAATTCTTTCTCTTCACTAGCTGGAGATCAATTGTCTGTGAAGAACAAATACGGAGAGAGTGGGCGGAATGTATTACTTGCACATGGATTTGATAAGAATGGGTCACCACCATAGAATAACTCTTTTTATGTAGCGTCGGAAAAATGAAAACAAACAATATCCTGCCAGGAAGCAAATGAGATTCAGTCACGTGATTGTCAACGGTCTTTCAATCGCTCGGGTCATTTTCCAAGAAAAGTTGCAGGACTTTTTTCACACCGGGTCATTTATACCACGACCGCACGAAGGGAATGAGAGTATTTGTTATTCCTATGGTATCCACTGATCTCTAAAAAAGACTTTTTTGTGGTATCCCCTAAGTCCCCCGATTGTATTTGCCTCGTTTCGAAGTAGTTAACAAGGATAAATTCAAGATGTCCGCGTCGTGTTGTCGATTGATAGATTTGTAAGAGTATGAATCAACCGCAAAAGGCTGCTTCAAATAAAGAAGCTTTGCTTAAATCTTACAACCGCAGACTTAAAGATGATGTAAGATCCATACTAGAGAATTTCAATGAAATAGTCAAGTCAGCAAAGGTATGTGAATTTGAATTTGGAATCACATATCTTGATGATACAATTATAAGGCTTGTTTGTTTTCTACCTTGCATCCGAAGGTAGTTTTTAGGACACTGAGAAGCTTAAGCTTATCGAGCAGTGGCCTGGTCCTTCCTCTTGATGTGACAACACCTCGTGATTCCTTGTTCCTGGAGTTACAGAGAGCTGGCAACTCTTCTTACTCTGAAAGTTAGGTCATGCCAAGGACTCAAACCACGGACTCTTGGGTCCGTAGTCAGCGCCTCATGCCACTGAGCCATCCTCGCACTTTGCTATATTTTTAACTATCAATGAGTCAACTCAATGTTCTTGTAAATGGCAAAACAAATTTGTTAAGTGATTGTATCTTGTAGATTGAAGAAGAAACTCAAATTGCACGCCTAACTGAAGCTGTCCAAACACAGTATGAAATAGAAGTTAGAGCTTCAAACATCGTGAGTTTCCTCTTAGTATTTACGGTAGATTTTCAATAATTATAACTCAGCATATGTTATAGAATTTGCAGTGCTATAAGGGCTGATTTTCATTAATAATCACATCCCACCAAGCCCTCAAATGTTGGATTGATATCTGTGTAAATTTGATTCATTTAATTTAAAAGTGACATTCTACCATTCTGAAAGCCATTTTTGCAAAAAGTCATTCCAAATTAGTGGACATGGCATTTGCAAAGTTTTGTCCACCATCCATGATTTTTACTTATAGCAACAACCTTTTCCTTCATGCTGTTCCTAGAAAAATAATGTGCATTTTGAATAAATGCAGTGCTTTTGTGGTTTTTAATTCAGATATTTTGATTCACCATCAATAGTTGTTGGAATTTTCTTTAGGTTCGTTCTGGCGAGTCGTTGCTAAAACTGGTATCAGACATGAAGGAGTTCTTGATTTTAAATGATTTTTTACCAGTTAATGCAAGCATTGGCAAGGTATCACAGAGGCTAAGGTCGCTGGAAGGTGAGACAGAGACTAGACTTAGTGAGATAAAGGAATCATTTTCAAGTGGCCTAGCTGAGATGGAAAAAGAATATGCACTTGTGGATTCGGGGTGCAAGTAAAAGTTAGAATGAATAGAGATTATTCCAATGTGTAATTAGCAAGTTATGAGATGGAAAGTCAAAAGAAAGTCCATTATTTAGGATAGATGTAAAGCAGTTTTAGAGCTGCCCTTCTGCTTGATGGCAAATACATTTTTATATTCTGTATGATGAACCAAGAATCAACTATGTGATGATGATTACATGTCTCAAACTGCTGGTAAATGTTTTGTCTTCAGTTGCATTTTTTGACTCCCCCTTCATTGCTTTGTGTTTGCTCTTCTCAATTTAGCCTACATTTCCTTAAAAATTTCTTAATCACAAATGCCCAAAACAACTGTTCAAGATGCACCAAAGAGAGCTTTTGTAACTGACAACAGAGGGCTCTCAAGTATTCTGCAACTGCTTGCTAGTTTTGAAAGCAAGAAAGCTCTTACATTCCTTGAGGCAGCTCAGTGATCATCTGAAAGGATGGAAAGGATTCTGCAGCCCCACATAGAAGTTAGCTGTTCGCCTAGTGTCTTCTTGATTTTGGAAATAAAAGTCACTCTGGGCTCTTTAATGAGTGAGTTCCCCTTCTAAAAAACTGTGCAATTGACCAATCCATAAAAATGTTTAGTTAGTAATGGTGTGAAGTTTGCTACCCAGGAGAGTCCTGCCTCGTTTTCCTGCCAAGAGCAAGACCAATGATCCTGCGGTTAGACCACTCAGTGGGTTAGACCCATACCTGCAATCCCCCTTGCACCATACCTGCAATACCAACCATCCCCCTTGCAACAATGAACCAATACCTGCATACCTCAATGCCCGCACACCCGCGCCGGAATGCGTCGGTCCTGCAGCCAAGTTCTTCGTGTAGTGAATCACCAGGCAACCAGCACCTACCTGCTTAGATCACGATCGTTGTTTTTGATTAACCACATTACCTCAAATTTAATATTTACGATTGTCGGAGATGCTATTATTAAGGCTCAGAAAAATTAATCTACCGCGGTGAAGAAGTCGCGATGTTTAAGAAATTAAAACAGCGGATAGAGGAGGGCGACCCCCCAAATGCTGCTTCAAGTCCCAAGGCCTCGGCACCGAAAAGCTCCGGCTTTGGGCGCCATCATGGAAAACTATATCGTGAGAACAAATGGGAGAAAAGACGCGTGTCGACTGCCAGTCTGTACAGCTCCAAGGAGTCGATGGAATCAGACATGACCATTTCTCGAAGTTCCCCGACAAGCGACTTCTCTTCGCCTGCAATAACCCCATCGGACATGACGATGGTGTCCAGTAAGGTGTGTATTAAATATCTAGCAAATTGGAAACTGATAACTCTGTTGTGTAGACACCTCAACACTATCATGGTTAAAACGAATGTTTTGCGTTTGTCGTGTTCTCAACCACTCAATTTGCCCTAGGTTCCCTCCTCTTGGAACATGGCTGCACAAGTGCATGAGAGGCTGCACATGCTTAGGCTCATTGTTTCATTGTTTCATTGTTTTGCTGCAAGCAAAGCCCCGGCTGCAAGCAAAGCCCCGGCTGCAAGCAAAGCCCCGGCTGCAAGCAAAGCCCCGGCTGCAAGCAAAGCCCCGGCTGCAAGCAAAGCCCAATCGAATTGCAGTTACGGCAAACTATATCTTTCCCGGTTTAAGTTTCCCGGTTTAGTGTTTCATCGAAAGTTCTTAAGCGGGTGTTTGAATTTCTGAGTCCAGATTTGTATTAGTTAATGTATTGAATAGTGAACTTCTTGAATGTGAAGGTTCTGCACAGTATGCACTTCTATATCCAAGTAACATTGAATTGCTTCATTTAGATCTGGTCGAACCCAGGCAAGGATATCAGAAATGCTTCTGCACTTCCAAATAACGATGCTCATATTAGAAAGCTTGAGAGCAAAATCTCAGGTATGTAATGCAGAGTTTGGCTTTTGTCCTCATACCCCAACATGATTTGGTCGCAGGAGTTATTTGCATCCTAGCAATTAACAAATAAAGCAATATTAAATCAATGTAACTGTCCTTATTGATATTTGCTCAACATACGGGAATGAGCATTAATCATCACAATTCATGGGTGACTTTTCTTGTTCTAGTATTAAGGTTTCTCTCTGCCTGTTCCCCGGTGTTTTGGCTTCTTCATAGTCGGCATGCCAATATAGCTTGCAGTTTTTCAGAAACTGAAAATAATTGTAAATAAGCCAAATATGAGTCAGAAGTGTACAATTAAGCAATGTCATATTTGATCGTTATAGTCGTAAGAAATATGGGAGTCTTATGTGAGTGAATTTATTTCAAACTTCAAATGATTTCTTGATTAAGAAATTGGATGAAGTCAGAACATTTGTGAGGCCTAATGTCTGAAATCCAGCCGTATCAGCTTAAATCATCTCTTCTATTGTCTTCAGACATGGCAATGGCGTACAGAGAGCAGGCAAAGCAGAAGGAGAAACTAGAAGAAGCGCTGCAAGACGTGCGAAAAGGTTCGAGTGAATGCTAGATTCGTAATATCTATTAGGGGGCTTCTGAGCAGCCCCCCAAGACCATGATACGTATTCTAGAGTTATCAGGCTTCATAAGCTCTTTAAACCTTTTGATTGCATTCGCAGTTTGGCACGCATGCTGTGTATTTTGATAGGTAAGCCAATAGTGCTAGTTGACTTATGACGGAATTGATCTGTCGTCTACGGTACTAAACCTTAATGGATTAGCAACTGTTCATTTATTAATTTCATCAACACTACTGATTTGATTCAGAAATTAGCGAGCGGGTCGAAGCTGCTGAGAAGAAGTATCGAACCAAACTCAGTGATGTCGAGAATGGCTACAGGGAGAGACTGAAAGAGAAGGAGAGTCAGTTCGAAGGACTTATCACAAGGAAGGATGGGGTAAGAATAGTTCTTGATAGGCCCATAGTATATAGATCTCACCACAGAACAGTTTTGTGAGTAATCTTTACATCCAGTCTTCCAGCTAAAAATATATCCAGCAAAAAATGGTTTATTAATTTTCGAAACACGGTAGTTGTTCGTTCGAGTGATGTCATGCACGGGAATTCGCTGTTACGGGCAGGGGCGTACCAATGTGGGTTGCTTTTTACCGGCACTGGAGCTTGGTGTTAAACTGCATTTGTTTCAATGTTTTTGCAGGAACTCGCAAGACAACGAAGGGAGTTAGATCTGGTGAGCGAAGTTAATGACAGTTTATCTTTGTTCTTTGTTCTCTCTACGAGTCTTTTGGCCCAAAGGTGTAAAATGAACAAGTGTGCTTCTGTCTGGGTAACTTTCATTCTATTTTTGTAAGCAAAAAGAATTAAAAGTTGTAACGCACTTAGAGATGATGAAATATTAGAGATTAAACATTTGCTAACGCGAATTTTAATTGTTTGCTGCTTGATACATCATTTCAAAGCTGCAAGAGTTGCTTAAGGTTTCTCCCTATTGAAAACAAAAAGGTGATTGTCTTCCGAAATCTCATTGGTAGGAAAACACTCGCCATACAGATGTTAAGGATTTGACAAAGCTGCAGCAAGAAGAGATTGGAAAGATGAAAGCAATGGTTAGTAAGATTTCCAAAGTCCCACCTGGGAATGACACAGTGGACCCGATTCCACAGCGGTTTTCAGACCCTATAAATAGTACTCTATAAATCCATAACGATGTATAGAATAAAACTAATCTGCTCGAGAACCTATTTTTGCCTTGAATGTGTGCCTGTTGCTTTGTCAAAGGAATCTGTTGCTTTGTCAAAGGAATCTGTTTCTATCAGATAAATCTTTTAGCAAGGAAATCTCTTTGTTTCGCTTATTCAGCGGTTTCGCTTTCATGCCCCCCCCCCTTTTTGATGCGAACTAAATGTCATTTTCTTTGCATGTACCCCATTCTCATTGATAAGGTTGCATTTTCTCCTTTGCATGTACCCCATTCTCATTGATAAGGTTGCATTTTCTCCTTTGCATGTACCCCATTCTCATTGATAAGGTTGCATTTTCTCCTTTGCATGTACCCCATTCTCATTGATAAGGTTGCATTTTCTCCTTTGCATGTACCCCATTCTCATTGATAAGGTTGCATTTCCTCCTTTGCATGTACCCCATTCTCATTGATAAGGTTGCATTTTCTCCTTTGCCAACTTACTCACTGAGCATCATCATTATGAAATTACTCTCTAGTTTAAAATGTCTTATTAATTGCTTGACCCCTCATAGTTGATACACGCTCAAACGGAAATGTCGAAGAAGGCATCAGAACTGATGGAAAAGTCAAAGGTATGCGAAATTTCTTTATTATTTTCTCAAAGGTTTGACAGTCCTGGTGATATTTTCTAGAAAACGCTTGAATATTCTTTGAGGTTGGATTGTTTCTCGTCCAATCTCTAGTGTCTGTTTAAAGAGTTGCTTGACACCAAATATTCAAACTTTCAAACCTAATCAGAATCCCCAACTCGAAAGAAAAGAAATATACGAAAGAGTATTTACTTTGAATAACTATACTCATATTTCAATATTTTGATAAATACCTCTTCTGTTAGCATTTAGAAAACTTAGATAAAGAATATGTGGAGCAAAAGAATGCTCTCGAGGACATGCAGAGCCGTCTGGATGATCTGGCCAAAGAGAGGTTCGTTTCGACTTCTAATTCTAAAGCGAGGATAGAAAGCATTGTAGGCAGTTTTCGAAGTCCGGCTTTGCACCCTACACATCTTGGCTTCTATTGCATAGTGGACGTAAAACTTTCACTGAATGCCACATATGCTTCACTTTGCATTGCTAGGCGTTTTAATCTGTTTCCAGGGCAAAGCAAGAAATGAGAGAAAGAGATTCCGAGTACCAACTGCTCACGCTGAAGAAAGAGAAGTCAGCCTTGAAAAACCAACTCGATGAAACAATGGACGAACTTAGTGAGGCGAGTATTTTATTCTAGCCTCTCGAGTAGGCTGGATCTTTTATTGAAATTATTAGATTATGTACATTTGAACAAAGGCTTGCATTGAAAACAAATAGATTGTTCAAAAAAACTGTTTGTTGCCTTGCAGAAGCGAAGTCGCCTTTCGTCACTGGAATCGTCATCGAACCGTGCAAATGAAGAGCTTTCTTCTCTAAGACAAACGTACAACCTATACAAGTCAAGGGTATGCTTCCCTGTAGGCAGCTGCACCACCTTTCCAAGTAGTTGTGTGACCGGCATCCAACCATTGGCTGAAAACATCTTCGTTTGTTGCTATAACTATCTACATAAAATCATTGTATGCAAGGCTGCAACTCTTCAGATGTTTTCTTGTAAAAATAAAGCCATTCTAAAGCCGCCAGCAAGTAGAAGGCGTACTATCAAATGCTACATTGATTTATACAGTAGAAACATTCAAGATCAATTGGTTAATCAAAATTGTTTGAAGATCAATCGATGGATTCAAAAGGGTCACGTTGTTACCTCAATATTCTCAGGAGTGGTACCTGAACAATTTCTTTTGGCTCATATTTATTTGCAGCTGGTAGGTCATTCACCAACGATCAAGCCATACTTGGCCTGTTATCTCATTCGAAGGCCTTCAAACGTCAGCTAGTGTTATTCAGACCTTGCTTGCATGCTCCGCTTCATTACAGGCTTGCGAAGACATTGAAAAGAAGAACAATGAAATCGAGGATTTGCAAGATAGACTTCAAAGCCTAGAAAATAGGTTTGGACCAAAAAAATTTGTGCTTGCTAAATATTTTAATTTTTGAAAAATGCTCTATTACACATCTTCTTCGAGGTATATTATACATATTCTCTCTTCCTCTTCTCCTTCCAAATATCTTCCCTAACTTCTTTTTCAAGCTTTTCCTCGCCCCTCTTTCTTTTTATGTTTTTCTCTTCTCCCCTTCTCATTTTTATTCTTTTTATTCTCTCCTCTTTCCTTCTTTACCTCTTTCTCTCCCTTTTCCAATCCTCATCCATTTTTGTTTCGTTTTTGTTTCTGACCCCTGTTTCTTGTTCTTTTCCATTTCCCTTATTTCTCCCATCTGTCTGATCTTCTTCAATCTAACCATTTCTCTTCACTGACGCATCATTTTTTTCTCACCTAAGCATGATATCAAAGCATGATATAGGCATGATATAAGCATGATATAGAATGCACACTTAGCACTGCCTTGGGTGTTAGAAAAACAAAGTTTGTACTGATGGAGACAGATATCTATCTATTTCTTTATACTGCTACTGTTGCAGGATAGAAGACAGCACACTTTCTGCCACGGATCAAGTTAAGTCATTAGAGAAAGAGGTGATTTTCGTTTCTATTTTTTTTGACAAGTGTTTGACAAAATTTTGAAAATGTTTAGCATGTGGAAAATTCTACCGATCCAGGGACAGACATCTGCCTCTAACTGTGGTTATGGCTTTCAACTTCATCATTTCCCAGCAATCCCTTCTTCCAGCCATTTCACAAAGACAACTTCCCTTCCACTCTTACTTTTCATTATTGAAGCGCCAAACGCAACACCTTGACCTGCTATTAAGCAATACCTTAAATGTATACTGTTTTCATCGGCATCTTTATCTTCATTCCGCGTTTTAAGCGAAAGTCCCTTGAGAATCGACTTCAAGAAACTCGCAACCAGCTTGTTGAGCAAAGATCCCAATCGAACGAAAAAATCACCACTCTTGGGTCTCTGGTGAGTAGCAAAACGCAAACTTAATGCAAGTTAGCTCTGTACTTAAAACCATCTTGGCTTGGATTTCTTTTCCAAAGCTATTGAAACTTGGCCATGTTGTCTATTTACCAGCTACATGTACTTTGGAAGTATGATTTGTGCATCGGCTCAAATTATTACGTAATCAACGCTTGCTTTTAATTTATTTCTTTTGACTAAATTATGTGCACTCCTGCATAGACCCCTTCAAATGGATGTCTTATTTCCTTCAAGATCAGTACACTAGATGAGCAGCTCAAGGAGAAAGAGAAAGAGTTGCAAGAGCACAAGAGCAATGCAGATAAACATATTTCAGCCCTTCAAAGCAAGGTGCTTTTGCCTAGTTCTTCCCTAGCTTGCTTTGAACTCAGACACTCAGGCACTCTCTTATTGTATTTGGCTTTGCAGTGAAAAACACTCTATCAGGGGTTTACGGGGAAGGACAAGTTAAAATTGATAAATATTGTCTTCATCAACTTACCTGTGAACTAACCTCTATTCATTTTGTATAGTGTAAAAGCACGGAGGAAAAGACTGAGGTACTAGAGTCCTTAATCGAAAGGGAAAGACACTTGGATACGTCAAAAGTCGACGGATTACAGCAGAAGGTAAGCATGATTGTCTGCCACTTCTGTCATGCATGCAAGATGCAGGTCACTAACATGGCATTGTTTAAAGAGAGGGGGGTGCTTTGGTTTGTACACATGAGGAATCTGAGCAAACATTGCAAGGCGATCGGACTTTCGATTAAAAGAGTCACTCCGACAGTTTGGAGCTGCAATACCGGGATGCGATGTTATCTTTTTTGTAATTCATCATCGGCTCAAGGATATATTAATCTATATTCCTTCTATCATTTTTTTGATGCTAGGTAATAGACCTTGAGCGCCAGCTGAAGTCAGTCAAAGAAGAAAAGGCTGAACTTGAAATCTCAAGTGATCGAGCTGGATTCCTGGAGGCTCAAGTAAGCAGCCTCTTCTTATTCATTTCCCTTATTCATTTTCTGAGTAGAAACGATTTGTGCACTTTTATACACGATTTTTGCACACGACAAACTATGCTTTGAAGCCCTTAGATGCCCCCCCCCCTACATTAGAAAATAATTTTATTCACATTTTCTTTGAGCAGAACAAGCTAATTGAGTCTCGTCTGAAAGAAGCATACAAACGATCGGAAGAGGAAAAGGTGAAGTCAGAAGAAAAGATAAGAGAACTTCAGTCGGAGGTTTGATTGGTTTTGGTTTTGTAACGGGAAGAGCAGCTAAACTGCCTTTGACGCCTCAAAATTATTAAAGACAGATAAAAAATCTTCCTGACACATCTTTTACTCGTCCCAGTTACTGTGATTCATTTGATAAGATGATTCAGCAAATTGGTTCATTAGCCTGAGGTAATTTAACTTCAATGCTGATACTTTAATTTCAGATAAGGAAGATCTCTTACAGATTTGAACATTCAAACAGAATAAACACGGTAACTTTTCTAAACTTTTCCTACTTTGAAAATTCTGATTTTTTGATTTTTTAAATACAGCACTATTTTCTATAGGTCTATTATCAGTGTACTATACATTATTGCTTTTGTTTGTGGATCCATCAAGGAAGACGCCTAAAACACGGTTATTAGTGCACTGCTTCTTCATTTGGGCAAACAGTCTCTTCATTTCCTTATGAAGAAGAATGTGAAGCACCTAATGTAAAGGAAAGTAAAAAACATTCTTACCCAGTGAAAATCTTTTGTTCTACAGGAGACTTTGGAAACAAGAGTAGAGGAACAGGAGAAACGGATAGGCCAGTATCAAAAGAAGATCGAGCAAGTTTTAGAGGAGAAAGACCAGATTCAGGTTACTTGCATTTTTGTTGTTGCAAGCATGCTTGACCGGTTTTTCTTGGAAATAAGTTTTTCCTCTCAATTATATATAAAATATTTCATAGTAAAACGCTTTAATGTATTCATAGAAATACAGCTTGCTCCGATTGCTGTACTCCTGAAAAAAGAATTTAGATCTGTTGAATTGAAATTTTTGGTGGTTTTTGGAAAAACATTTGGCTCCTGGTATAAATTAAATGCCCCCTTCTGAATCTTATTTTATCTTTTTGCGAAACAGTTTCTCCCGTTTAATTTCAAATATTTCTATTATTAAACGTCAGGCAGAGCTATCACTGAAGGAAAGTGAATGTAAAAATGCATCGGTGTACTTGGAGGATGCGCTGCGAAAAACGACAGAATTGAAGATGCAGGTTTGCTAACAATCCTCTTGTTCATCAACTTTTCAAAATGGTTTTGTCATCACTTCAATTGCAATACACTGTCTTGTCATTGGTGCTTAGATTCAACTTTCTTTCATTTCATAGATATCAACACTCGAAGAAGCCCTAAAGGAAAAAGATGTATTGCTATCGAACATTAAAGATAGTGATTACAAGGTATGATGAATGATATACATATTGAGCATACCTTTTCCGTATTATGCCCCTGCGTAAGACATACAATCTCTTAATGGAAATATTGCCTCTACCTTGGCGCAATGTTTTCATGGTGCTTCTACCTGCATTCTTTGGTAGTGTGTATAAGGTTGTCGTGAAATCCCTACTTTAATTGTGCCCAGACTAGCCAGATATTTATAAGTGAGTTGGAACTATGGAGTTCTCTTAATGAATGCAGCAAATGTTCACAGTCTTATTGTTGTCATACCAGCGTGCGCTTAGGACTGTGTCTTTAGCCATCGCATATGAGGCGTGAATGTTCTCTTTACTCTTTAGCTCGAAGATGAACATAGAAATGTGATGTATCGCAGCTCGAGTTTAGACAGTCTTTACCAACAGGAAATTAAAGAGATGAGGGTGCGTAGTCAGACATATTGCATAACATTTCGAGTAAACATAACATTTAGAGCGTTTGAATTAACTATTTCAAAAAAGCTGTCGAAATCCAAGCGACATTTAATTTTAATTTTTGCTTTTTTATCTTCTAACTCTTTTCTTTATATTCAATCAGCTCTTGGCGGCTTTGGGTGTCTTTGGAAGCAGATTAATCTGTATATATTTTTAGCATAAATTTGTTACAAGCTCAATAACGAGTTGTAAACAATGATGTTTTTTGAGCAGGCAAATCTAGAAGACAGCGAGCGGGCACTAATGGACAGGTTTGTTGTGATCTTACTTCTTCAACATTGGGAGTGCTTTTGCGTGTTGTCATCAAGTTCATCAAAATTCTGCGTTCTTTAAGAGATTGTATTTTCATCTTTTTCTGTACATTGACTTCAATTTTAATACCTTGCGTTGTGCAAAACCTTTCAGAGAAAGTGAAATATCGGAACTGCAAAACCTGCTAAAAGAACGAGAGAAATCACTTGAAACATGTCAAGAAAGGGTGAGTATTTATTTGTAAGGAATATTGGACATAGAGATATTGGACGGTTTTTCTCTATCTATGTTTGATTTGTTTACATGCTAATCCTCGATCTAATACTTACTCAGATTCAAGAATTCGAAGAGAACAACAGACTAGCAAGCCCTCATAGAAGAAAGGGACATCACGATTCTCATGGTGATGATGTTTTCAAAAAAGCTTTCTGTCTGCCGTGTTATGATAATAATCCCTTAAATTTTGTTCTTTGAGATACGTCCGAGATGCCTCTCAAGTATTTTCATTCCAACATTAATGGTTTGGTAAAGCTTCTGTAGTCACATGTAATATGTAATCGACGTGCCAAGTTGTTATCGTCGAGCCTAAAGTTTCTCCTTGGATTGTTTTCGGTTTCTGCTGATTTAGGCCTTAGAGCTGCAACGCTGCTGGTAGCCATATTTACTCACCACCAACTCAATTTGTCAGATATTTCGTCTTTAAGTTAATGCGTCAGTATTTGCCAACAGATATGAAGAAGACAGTTGCAAGACTAACAGCTCGCAACCGAGAATTGGAGTTGGAGCTAGCAGAGAGACAGGTTATCAATCTAACAAACTGTTTTAGAACCTGCAAAACAGGGGCTTTCCTTAAGCTGAAAATTCACAATTGTTCTCAATGGGTTAATGAGTAGAGGATCCAGACCGCCACACCCCTGTTTAACTACAAATTAGATGAATTTGCTAGGAAGGTAATCTCATTTGTTTTACCTTTTGCGAGAGTAAGTCCCGAGCAGCGATCTTCTATAAGACCCTTCTCCTCTGCCTTCTTTTTATTTATGAATATCCAGCAGCTTTACAGAATCACTTCTAGCAAATGGAAAATGTGCCAAAGCTTTGATTAATGCAATTCTCTAGTAGATTTTTAGCTTGTATGAAACTATTTTAGTGACAACAGACAAAGATAGATATTGCTGTACTTAAATTGTTTCCTTCGTTTCAGGCTCATTTCGAAACACCAGGAGGAAATTCACATATCGAAAGTGAGCTGTCGAGTGAAGTGAGGCCCTTTCTGATTCAATGCCTTCGTATTTCGAATGATTTAATTATCGTATTTCGTATTTCTTTATGCTTTATCCTTGACGTCTTGTAGATTGAAGAACTTCGAATTGCAAATAAATCACTAGAAGCTGAATTGGATGAATCGAAAAAGGTAGGACTCTTACAAACGCATGTTTACTAGCAGATACAATTTTTACTTACTGTCAAAAATCATGTAATTTTATGCCTGAAAAAGATGTAGACTTGAAAATTAACTCTTCCTAAGTGCTGGATATTTTTTTGCAAAGGCAGCCAATTGGAGCTCAACCTTGCTTTGTTTGATTTTGTTGTGAATTGCTGATCTAGCATCAAGAAAGGAACTTGGTTTGTTTCCTGTTTAAGGTGGTTTCTGTTTAAGGTGGTTTCTGTTTAATTTGCGCAGCTTGTCATTTGATGGTGATGCCTGATATTGCACACGCGTGGTGATAAGCTATATCACTGCAGTGCAGATTTGTTTTAGTAATAATAATAATTACTCTGCATCAATTCATCTCCCAGCTGAGCAAAGCCCTTCTAGATATGCAATTAATCGATTGATTTCAGAAATTGTCAAGCCAACTGCAAAAATTCACAGACCTCAAGAAGACATACCAAAAGGAACTGGTTAGTCAAAGTTGAATTTTTCCTGTGTAGCTACAGTTGAAGAAGTCTGGTAACTAAGGCATGTGTCTTAGAATTATAATGCGTCTCGATTTCCTGAAGATCCCTTTGTATCAGTATCTGAAACGTATTCGCCAGAAGCTTCCCACACTCTCTATCACTTCAACTGTCTGGTTTTATCCACAAAAGACTTTGAATAGATAAGGCGAGTTAAGACCCAGACTATTTCCAAAGTTTTTCTGAAAGGTAAATAACTGAAGGAATGTAGAATATAAAATTGATGACCTCATTACATCTTTTGAGATTACAAAAAGATCTACCTTTCTCCTGTGCATTTCAAATGAAATAATTCTGCTTTTCAGAAAACTAAAACAGAGGAGGCAAACTTAAACATTGCGAATGGGTCACCTGGTATCATTAGGGAAAAGGATGAAAATGGAGAGTCTTCAGGAATAAATACCAAGTATCTTTTTCATGCCTCCGTTTCCTTTTTGTGGCTGCTTCAAATAAGCCCTGCTTCCTCTTGATTGTGATAGCATTTTCCAGATTCTCTTATGGGTCACCTAATTGTTTGATCAGTTATAGAAGGTGAAGTTAGGCCTTAAATGTATGTTCTTGTTTGTCAACCAACCTTAACCATAGTGAAGATACCTTAAACACGTCGTCTTAAAGTACATGTGCAGTACGAATGATCAGGTGAGTAGCTTAATTCTCATTTAGCATGACCAAACTATTCTCATTTAGCATGACCAAACTATTCTCATTTAGCATGACCAAACTTCTCAAAAGTCTCAAACTCAGCTTCTATCATATCTCCAACCGAAAAATCGGTGGATATAGTCTTTGGATATAAATTCTTTGTCAATGTTGCTTTGCCGGGCATTTGATCTTTGCATTCTTTCCAAGGATCGGCCTGGGATGCTTTTGTAGAGAGAACGGGTTTTCCTTGGAAAGATATTGTGACCGGCTACATCTACAGAGATCGTTTCGCACCCGAGACCTTCTTAAACCTGAAAAGGTTGGAACTTTCGCAGGATCCTGTGCCACCAGTAACTTCCATCTGGCAAACGACATTCAAATCAGACATTGAGACATTCGCGATAGACATTCAGACTTTGGTTAATTCATATAAAAAACCAGAACCAATAACGACAAACCATTTTACTCAAAGGAGCCTTTAGCGATTCTCAGTCGATTTGTGGAACTTATTCTCAATTTGAGAGACTCAATTCTCGATGACAGTGGAAAATGTTGAAAATCTTTGTCCACGGCCTAAGAACTTTTGCCCGACAGAAACTGGCACATAACTTCAAAAACCTCATTTGAAGATAATGCGGCGACCACAGGCAAAACCTGTGGATGGTTTTCTCTAAAATTCAGACTAAAACGTTTTAGAAAAGACTGATTTATCAAGTGCATTAAGCCCTGTGGAAACTCCGAAAAATAGAAGAGGAACAAAACCCATCTCCCTCATTAATAACTCCTACAAAACGGGTCGGAATCAGATGAAACTTGGCTACTATTGTGCCATGGCAAGGGTACCAGGTTACTTTCAAGTCTCGGGGCTTTAGAACCCGCTATCACTTGATTAATCCATTCTGCAAATTATCGACTCGAATTCGGTTTGGAGGCGAGAAAATCCGAAATACAGTGTCGCTGAGTTTTTGTCGGTTAATTCAATCCAATTATCGAAATGTAAGAGCTTATATCTCGAAAACAATAAACGATATTGAAAAACGAATAATGAATCCGTAATCAGCAAGTTCAATTCCTTTAGATTAGCCAATAGTTTAGGCTGTAAACACCGCTGAGTATATCTTAGACAGCCTCGGTTTCCTTAGCATCAGTTTGGGTGTCATACCCACTTGTCTGCAATGAGATTAGTCATTGGAAGAATATTCTTGCAGTCGAGTAATGTTCTTTGGGCCTAAGGCCTTTGCTGTACTTTTATGGTTCCAGAATATGACAATTTTCAGCTCAATACCTTGGAAGAAGGACTTTCATTTTTTCTTTTGATGTCCTGTCCAATCACATACCATTTAGCACACACTGTATACCTTTGACAGTAGTTTCACCTTATCTGAAATTCTTTCCTTCCTTTTTATTAAGTCTCGGCAGCTGATTGGAGTGATTGCCCATCTTTTACATTTTTCTTCCCGCGAAGAGCACATAGTTCGTGAATGCTCAGAATGGAAGGTAGGAACTTCTTTAATATCTTCCGTTCGGGCAAAACTTTCTTCCATTAAAAATGTCATAAACTGAACATTTTTCAGTTCATGAAATTTCTTGAAGCAGTGTTGACCTTCAATCAGTATAATGGCAGGTTTCAAGCTAATTTCAATAAAAGTTTGGTTTTTCTTCATTAGTTACCGATTGTTAAGAAGTAAGGCAGTCTGGGACAAGTACTCTCTTCACAACGACCGATCGACACGCCGGCTCAAGACGAACGATGATGACGTAGCCAATTTGCCGACTAGCATTCTGTTTCAATTAGCACCTTGTATTCCTATGTAATTTCTGTTTTATACAAACCTCTAAATACATCAAAGATTAGTCGATGATGTGTACTTAAAAACAATATGCATACATTTCTGGAAAACTGGCCTTGAATTCTTCACCTGGCGGCGCCTGCCTCTTGCCTACGAGCGGACATTTGTATAGATGCGCCTCTTCCTGCTTCCGAAGCATAGACGCATTTTCCTATGGGTTTGGGCCCGGACCCAGGGCCCCCCTAAGATTTTCAACTTTAGGGGGCCCCGAACAAAGCTTTGAAAACCTATGTGAAGTGGTATTGATGAATTGAATAGCATGACAACAATTTGTTTGGTACCCTTTAAGCAGGGGCGGATTCAGAGAAAAATTTGACTACAGCAAAGAAAGGGAAATTTTTTAGAGCCACGCCCTTCATGCTGTCTAAAATGAAGGCCACACCCCTTTTATGTGAATACTATTTATGATCAAAATTTTTGTTAGTGGTCAGCACTAAAATCATATAATAAAATCTAACAAGGCTTTGATCCCTGTTTTCTGTTGGGAATGCATCACATTCACAGAACGAAAATCGCAAGGGCTATTGTTGACATTTTTATTTTCACTGGATGACGTTGATTGATGCAAAAGGAAATTGTTTGAGAAAATCTGACTTAAGCCCCGGCAAAACGACTGGACATTTTCACTGAACATGCACTGGACAAATGTCCAGCGTAAATGTTGCGTCGTTTTGCCACCTTGTCCAGTCTTGTTCGGTGATGTTGAGTGTTGTTCAGTCGATTTTGAAGGTAATCAAAAATGTTCAGTGGACAGGATTTAAATTCTTTTGTTCGTAGATGTTGTAGAGAAATGTTCAGTCGTTTTGCCACTCTACTGAACATTGTCCAGTTCGCGCACGCGCAATGAATGTAATGGATTGGATTTGGCGAGAAATTTATTTCCATTATTCAAATCTTCAACAAGCTTTAAACACCGTGGGAAGAAATGGAATCAACTTTAAACTTCAATTCGACGAAGAGCAGGAAAAGGCATTTCATTGGTAACAACGAGTCTTCTGAAGATATTAACTTTAATTCCGATGAGGAAAGCGATGGCAGAGAGCACGAGTACGGCGATTTTTACGAGCCTGGCAGGTTTTGTAGCTAGTTTTCCCGCGCGCATTCTTCCACAGTGTAAAAGTTCACTGGGCAATGTTCAGTCGTTTTGCCACCACCAAAATTTCTGAATGTCCACACACTGAACAAGTGAGCAATGTTCAGTGCATGAGCAGTGCAAATGTCCAGTCGTTTTGCCGGGGCTTTATGCTCGCGCAAAGGTTGCTAACGTCTGGATCCGCCCCTGCCTTATCTTAGCGAGCTACTTACCAGGTATCGGCCCCATGATTTTCTCTTTGCTTGATTTGGATATTTTGCTTTTGGTTATATTTGCTCGATGGCTTGGTAGGCTTTCCCCTCGAAATACAACTCTTTAATCAGGCCAGTAGGAACCGGGTGGCTGGGGGCACGAGCCCACCCCCCAATAATTTTCAAACTGCAGTATGTTTCCTTTATAACGGTGAACCGAATGAGAAGGAATACAATGGGCAGCCCCCCTCCCCCTCCAATATGAATTTCGTTCCGACGGCACTGTTACTTGTTGCATCTGTCATAAGGTCATAAGATGTGACCATGCGCTTTTGAGGTCTGGAAAAGCAACCACAGCAACGCAAATCGTCGATTAATTCTAGATGTTTCGGTCAAGTGAGGGAAAGGGTAAGACACATTTGTCGAAGAAGTTCGCCTAAACTCAACTTAACCAGAAAGAAGAAAAACCATGGGGGAAGAAGCGGGCAGTCTGCAACAGCTACTGCGCCTATCGTTGAGACTGACTGACCAGGAGCTGCGAGAATGGCCTACGAATACTGGGCAAATGGACCCTGAAAGGCAAGAGTGGCTCAGAAAAGCAATGGAACATGTACTTCAGAATCACGAATTGAAAAAGTTGAAGGAAAGTTTAGAGACCCTGCAGGAGGGGGCTGTAGATGACACCGACGAAACAGCAGTGAGGAAGAAAGCAGATGCAATGGATGAAATCCTGATGTTGTTAGATTTGGATCACAATGCTACAGATCTTCATTTGCTTGGAGGCCTGCCTGTCATTTGTCAGTACCTTAAAAGCCCCGTGAGTTCATTGCAATGGCGTGCAGCAGAGGTTTTCGCTGAATCCTCTCAGAATAAGCCAGTCTGTCAGCTAGCAGCGATGGATGCCGGTGCGATCGAACAGTTGATTGACCTTGTAAAGTTGTCTGATGTGGACATGGTCAGAGCGAAGAGCATCTATGCATTGTCTTGCATTGTCAAGAATTGTACTCCATGCACCAAGAGGCTGTTTGAGCAATCAGGAATAAATGTTCTAGTGTCTGCATTGACGGACAGCTTTGAAAAAGTAAGAATGAAGGCAGCATTTATGTTAATGAACTTGACTTTTGTGGATGAGGCAGAAAAACCTGTTATTGTACAAAGGCTTGTGACTGCAAATGTTGTCCTTCAACTGATTCAAAATATTAAAGGAAAGCACAATGACACACATGAACACATGGCAAATCTTCTTGCATTAATTGTCTCAGTGAACAAGGAAGCAGTTTTACAATGTAGAATGCCAAATTATGGCCTTCGTAAAGCTCTCTTGGAAGCCAGAGAGAATCTCAAGTCTGACAGTGCAGAAAATCATGAAGAGGAAGTGAGCTACTACAGTAAAATACTTGATGTCTGCTTTCAAGGCTCATAAAAATTTATATTTATATATATATAGATTTACATATATATACACATGTATATGTTTGTGTTGTGGAGGAAGAACTTGAGGTATCCATTTCATGCTGAAGCAAGATTTCTTTGTTCAGCCCCTGCAACTTCAAATGGTATCTGTCCTGCAATAGTTTCTATATTGAAAGAGTTGCAAAGTGAGATTGTGTTTTTGATTAAAGATTAGTACTTGAGCCCTTGATGATACTCTATAATTAGAATTAGGAGATAATTGCAGTGAGATATTATAATTTCACAACAGTGTTCAATCAACAGGTTAACTGATCAAGGAACCTTTCAATTAAAAGTGAAAATCCTTTAAAAGTAGATTCTCTTAAGCTATGGTTTGCAGCTACCAGGTTTTGTATTTCAGCTTTATATTTCTTGGTAACTAGTGCTGGATTTGATTTTGGAACCCTGGGTAATGCAAAAAAGAAGGCTCTTTCTTGAATATAGAATAGGCATTCATCAAACCTTTTCTGGCTCCCCCTGCTACTATTAAAAATCTGAGACAGTTTGATACAAGCTTGAGACATTTTCAAAAATCAAAGTCAAAAAGCTGCCTTTTGAGTCTAGCTTTGTATTGAAACAATATCATGTCATCTGATTGAACAACAGATATGTCTGAAATAGTTTGTATTCCGTCAAATTTTGAATTAAGTATTTATAATAACCAAGAATTAAAAATGGTTTTAAGTAGTTTGATAATTAGTTGCTATGTAAACATTGAGGGAAAACTGTAAATTTAATATATTTAATACACAGTCTCAATAATATTGAAGGAGGAAAGAGGACCACAATGAGGTACAGACAGTATATCTTACAGTATCTGTCAAGTTTTAAGGAATTTCTGTGCTATTTTTTAAGTTGTGTGAAATTGAATGATTATGATGATGGTGTTGGTAAAAATCTTCTGAATTTATCTGTTCAAAAGGAAGCAAAAGGAAAATATTCACCACCAGCTCAGCCTTGCATCATCATAATCATCATTGTAGTATAGCTTGCCCGCCAGCTGCAGCCAATCCATCTAACTCAGCCATTTCCATCCTCAGAACTCACATCAACTTTTCAACACTCCTCGTGATTAAAATGAGACACCTTAGCCACAGTATCCAACATTTGAAACATTAGTGAATCAGTTTTAAATTATATTATTTGTTTGTCAAATTCTTAATCTTTTAAAGTACAAAAATTAGCCTCATATTAAGTCGTACATGTCAAGATTTAGACTATCTTTTAGAAATAGAAGAGGAGCATTTTGGGCAGTAGAATTCTGAATCATTTTGAAACGAACCATAATGTGTTGAGCTGGTAACTCATGTGTGCTCCTTTTGATGATTTCTCATACCATGAAAAGTACATTATCAGAGCCTCTTAATGTCACATTAGAGGAAGGCTTATCAGTAATTTTTATCATAAACAATGAAAGTGATTTTAAAAGACTTTGTTTTGAGCTGATAATGAGGAAAGTTTGAATTATAAAAATTAAAGCTAGAGGAGAATTATAACTTTTTCTATAACTTAAATTTTATTGCTTGTATAGTGTAGACCGCGTGATTCATATCAAAATGTGGGCTGCTAAAATCCTTATTATAATTGAATGGCCTAAAGTTACAATAATAGACCATTTCAAGAGGGTTGAGGGGCCAGTTTTTGCAAGATACCGCTTGTGTACCAATCAGATAGGACCAATTCGGAGGAGACGATTATGGCAACAACAGCAACAACAGCTGATTTCAAATCAAACCTGACAACAAAAATTTGATGGTGGTAAGACGAGAGCGTCGCTGTTTGGATTTGCGTGAATCAAATCGGGTAAAGGTATCGCAACATGGGCCGCGTATTTCTTGATCATCCTGGAGGCAGACGACTGTTCTCATGTGCTAATTGTGATACTGTTCTCACAAACAGGAGTGAACTTATTTCGGTGGTAAGTTTGTTCGGATAATGGATAACGTCCTTTCCTGTTGCACCAAACCTAGGAATGGAATAACAAACCAACTACTTGATAATGTTCGACAAAACTTTTTCCTTTGTTGTAGACTGATTCATCCAACTGTTAACTTCTTAGATAACTTCTTTGTAAATCAAATCTAAGAGTGTTTAACTGTGCGTTCGTCAGAGCCACCCAATTTTCCATTGCGGAACGCTCGCTGTCTAGTCGCACTCACATATTTGTTTTGTGAGTCGGCGTGAAAAATCGGCGGAAGGGTGTTCAATTGTCGCTGTACTGCCGTGAACTTAATTTTGAGAAATTATTTTTGCCTTGAATTTCTTTCTGAAATTGTTTCAAATGGATGAAGTTTCTGCAACAAGGCGATTTGCATGTCTTTTCATTTTAGCATTTCTGCCATTCTTAATACGTAGAATGATAACCCCATTAAATATATAACATTTATCGTTTCAGAAATTCACTGGAGCCACAGGGAGGGCTTTTCTGTTTCATAAAGTGTAACTATGCTTTTTGGTGAATTTGTATTATTTATCTTGAATTATCATATTAAAAATGATAAATAATGTTTTATCTCAATAGCTTTTTAGCCTTTTTGGTTTCAAATATAACAGTTAATGAGAATGGCTTAGAATAGCATTCATAGCATTTAGAGTCCAGTAGCTAAAAACTACTATCATGACCTTTGGCATGATGCTGCCAAGAAGTACAATGATTTTCTTAAGTGCTAGAATTTTCTATTAATGGGACTAAGAATGATGAGTTAACAAACATCTTTTAAAGATTGTTACGTGGTCACAGAAACCGGAGAAATACATTTTTGAATGCAAAAATGAGAGCCTGGGACTGGCATTTCCAAAATCCCTACTTTTTCACATTTTGTCCTCCTTTCCCTTTCAAATACAATGCATTGGTCCTATTTTCAAGCACTTACTGGATGAAGCCATACCAGTGATGAATATTTGTGCTAACATAAAGACAAGATGGGGTTTATGATCAAAGCATTGAGGCCTTTTAGGAAGATGTGATGAAATGCTATACCATGGTTATAACAGCAAATGACGAATAGCTGGAAATAACAAATTCTCCCTTTCTGTTGTGGTCCACGGTACAATATGGAAAAATATAGAATGTGTAGTTGATGCTAATGTAAATGAAGCAAAGTGTGAAATGCACTGCACGTAATGTCAGGCAGATGCATTATAACTTTAATCATGGTGAACCCACTTTTTATTCATGGACCTAAAAAATGTGTAAAATAGTAAAGCAGGGGTTTTGGCAGAACAAGTCTGGTATTAGTAGTGTTGCACTTTTCCCACAACCCCTTGGTTTTTTATCTGTAACAATTTATTTTGTCAGCTTTTGGTCATTGTCTGATGTTTGCATTCTCTGAGGAATGTCAGATGAAGAAATACTTTAGGCATGGAATATTAAGCTTCCATGGGTAGTGCATATGAAAGTATTTCTTCATATTGAAATTAAAGAATTGCACTTTAATGTTCATCACTGAACAAGATGTGAAGTTTATTGTTTCTTAGATAATAAATGATGCTGATCCATATAGAGTTTTACAGTTTAAATATTATTTGGAAATAGTTCTATTGTTTCCACGCAGAGTAAATCTTAACTTCAGTGAAGTCCAAGACAGAGTTATGGTAAGTATTCATCTATTGTAGTTTGAAATTAGAAACATCTACTTTGACTTGACATTTGACATACTCTCTCCAATGAAAAGACTAATCAAAATTTCACATGTTTAATTGTATAACATGTATAACATGTTTGTATTATTTACTGTTTACCAAATTTACCAATCATTAAAGCCTCACTAGTTTTGGTACTCCAGTCTAGATTTAATGTTGAATATAGTGTAATTTGGTGAACATTTATTATAAGTAGTTTCTATTTCATGCAGGAAAAGGATCTGTTATTCAGTTGATTAAAAAACTAAGCTGACATCCAAGTTTTTTTTATAGTTGACTGGACGGCATATGGTGCGAGATGTGTCATGCAAGAATTGTGACACTAAACTTGGCTGGATTTATGTATGTTGGCATTTAGAACTGGTTTGTAGGATCTGAGGGAATAGAAAAAAAAGTGTAACAGCTAATGTTGGATTCTTCTCATCATATGTCAGAAGTAATAAAATGTATCAGCAAATAATGCCATTACAATGGCAGTGCTAATAGCACAAAACACTCCATTGATGAAGACATATCTGACAAGAAAACTGTGGAGTAAGCCTATTTTGCTTTGTAAAGAAGTTTCCAAGAATGCAAGTCTTCATTGAGGGGATAAATATGCATGTTAAACTTATAGAAAATGAGAGGTAAGCTGCTAGCAATAACGCTTGTGTCTTCATTTCTATAGGAATATGCAACTGAGGAAGAGCAAAGATACAAGGTGATTAAATTAATTAAAGGTTTTCAATGGCAATTTTAAAAACAAATATAAAAATCTTGGTAGCAGGACTAATATTTCCCAGGAGAAGTAGAGCCAAATTTAAAGAGTATCACAGTGATTCTTTGTTTACTGCCATTAACAGTATTTTTGACATAATCTTCTGGCCTAGTTTTTTGTGTCATACATCAAGTTTAGCTTCAAACAGATTAGTTTGATTGGAAAAATAAAACCCTATGAAGGCTCTTTGGACATTTCTTGCAGGAAGGTAAAGTTATCCTAGAAAGAGCATTGGTGACTGAAAGTGATGGAATTGATGAGACTCCAGACTAAAAAGTTCTTTTGACATGGGATAATGTAAGCATTGTCTATATGTTAATTTTAACATATTGTTGTTTATTAATTTAGAGCATACTGTAGGTGTACTATCAGCATATTGATTTTTTCCAAGTTTTTTTTGGAAAAGTATGACAACCTTTAGCATGAATATTCAATGACCCAAAAGGTGGCAACAAAAGGATGGGGGAATCCATTTGTGAGCCCACCATTCAGAGTCAACTCTATGAACTAGTAAATTCTAGATATCTCAAATAAATTGACTTTTATCAAAACTTTCATTCCTTTTGGGTGCCTTCGATGCTTTGGTTGTTTGCTATTACTCATTGAAGGGGTTTGTTTGGTTAATATAGCAGCATTACTGTTTTATAGCAAATAATTTATGTGTGAAATTGTAAATAAGTCCTATACCACATGTTAGTAGTTGTTGTATATGAGCAATTCAAGTTATTAGAATGTAGCACAATGCAGATAATTTTCCTTCTCCCTGCACTACAACCTAAGCCTCTATGATTGCCCTTCACAAATAGAGTGACAGACATCATTTCTAGACACACACTGAAGGGGGACTGAACTAATCAATGCATCCAGTCAAGGCCAGAAAAACCAGGCCCCCCTCCCATTTTTTTAAAAACAAAGTGTTTTGTGTAGGTCACATAAAAAGAAATAGAAATAATGAAAAGTGGTCAAATATTCTGTAATTCATTTTCCTTAGTAGACCCCTGACTACGAGTTTATTATTGAAATATTTAGGGGTGTTCTTCATTAAACCCTTTCACAATCTTTGCAATTTGGCCACCCAACTTTCAAATACAAATTGTTGACCCTGCCAGTGTGCAGTCATTATGTTGACAGCTGCACTTGCATAGAGAAAGAATAAAATTAATTTTTTTTACATGCTTGTTGGTTTTCAAAAGAATCTACTGTTCTTCAACTGTCTGACCTGTAAGCAGTGGCGCAGAGAGGGGGCAGGGAGGGAAATTTGCCCCAGGGCCTTGGCCTGAATGGAGCCCCCAAATTATGATTAAAAATTATGATGAGTTTCCCTGAGTTTATCAAAATCCTACTTATTGGTGGGAAGGAGCCCTGATAAAATTAAGTAACTCATATAATCTTGTTTTAATCCATGGCCAGTCCAAGTGAGTCATGTTTGCATTTAGAATTGTTGCATAAAGTTATATGAAAAGCTTAGTTCTATGGGATTTTTTTCTATATAAAAGAGCGTAGAATAAAAACTCATTAGAAAAAAATAACCAGAATTGAAGGAACACATTTTGAAGTCCACTTTAATCAGCTAAAAGGGTGTGGTCAAGAGCATATTTAAATCGCTTATCTTTAGAATTAATGATTTTATTACTAATTAGGATTTTGTATTCATATTCTTTAACGTGCACAAACGTTTGGAAATAATGGGCGTTTCCCATTTTAAAAAGGGCGTGGTCCCAATTTTTTTTTTATCCATCTACAGGGCCCCGACCGGGACTTCGCCCCAGGGCCCGGGACTATGCTTTTTACTCCCATCAAGGCCTGACAGGTCGTCCACTCACAGTCAAAGAGGGCCAAAGATAAAATGACCAAGGGTACCCTAAAATGATAGTGTAATTGGAAGCAGGCTCTATGAGGTAGCAATACCCAAATATCTGTGATATTTTTCTTAATTAGGCCATTTAGTAGCCACTTGATAAATTGCTTTAACCGAAATTATTACTACAAAAGTTTTGGCTTTGCAGGCACCGTGGAGTAGGGGGGGCTGTGGGGGCTTTAGCCCCCCAATTTTTGCAAAAAATGCCAAATATTAATTAATAAACTACCAATAAAGCCTCTTTTTTAATGGTTTTAGCCCCTCCACTTTTTTTAGACCCTCCACTTTTCTCAACGCTCCGCGGTGCCTGCTTTGATGAGATGGTAGGGAGGGTTCTCATTTGTATTTAGGATAGGTGTGCTCAGGCTGGCGGTACGAATCATTAGGCCCAAAAAAAACTAAGTGAACAGAAATTGACCCAAAAATAATTTTTCTTGTCTTGCACACCTAATAAAATAATAGAGAGACTGCTACTTTGACTCAGCCAGCTGTTAGATTTGCGGAGCTCTTACTGGAGCTCATACCATTTCGAATACTCTTATGAAGTTTTCATCTCCAGTCAATGAAAAATAAATCAAGTTTAGTGTGTAAACCATACTTTTCTCTATTTCTTAAAAATTTCCTCACATTTAAAGCCAAAAGAAGTTCGGTATTTCATGATTTCAAGAAGGTATGGCAAGAGGGCCCACAATGTCTGGAGTTTTGGACAGTCATAACTCTTGAAGAAGTTGACCCGAAGCCTTAAATTTTGTTTTCTTTCATGTCCTACATCAATGTAAGTTATCCGGAAAATCTATGAAAGACACTTTTCGAGCTAGGTACACTTGATATGAAATGGCCTCGTTTTGTTGCCAGTGCATCACGATTTGACTGTCTGTTAACAATGGCTGAAGTGCCATGATTTGTGACACCATAGGGGCCGATGTAGTTGTGGTACAGCCTTAAAGAAGGACGAAGTGTTTTGACAATAAATTTTTCAACGCTGAAAGATTCGCAGGAGCATACCTGAGCTTCTTATTGTGATTTGCTATTTTTATTTCGAGAAAATCACATCACGGCTATTTTGCGGATCTGGTTCGAAGTTGGTTCGAAGTTGGTGCTCCGTAACTTTTACTCACTTTTTCAGTTACTCTGCAGCCACCAATTCAGAACGTTTTCATATAAAACAACTTTTCTATTATTTCCTCAACTTTGTGTTGAAGTCTATTCTACCCAGTTCTCATGCTTTAAAATTGTTCTTTTAGAGAATCAAAACCTTTTGCATTTATGCTCTGTATCCTCTGCTCTCCTTGGATGACGGCGTGGTTAAGTTAAGTTAAGTTGTGTTGAGTTGACCGCGTGGGGTGTATTGGTTGCTTTAAAAGCATAACACATTTATTTCAAGTTTAAGCTTTTTAAAACGAGAAAAAATTCGCTCCGTTCTCAGTTTATCAGGTAAGAGTTTAAGAAAAAAATCATGTATAATTAATACTCATCATCAATAATTCAAAATACAATCTAAGACAAAAATTAAAATTCCAATTAAAATCAATCAAACCATAATTGAATTTTTTGGCTTTTCTTTATTCTAATTTTTATTCTAAAACTGCACGATTCTTCATGTTCCTTTCTTGCTGGCGTTGCCTGTTGCAAAGAATGAATTCGTTCACTGACGAAAGAGCCAATTTTCAACAACAAAAGAATGGTCAATCAATCAATTTCATTCAACATTCAACATCCACCTACAAACCTATAGCATTTTTTGTTAACTAAAGTTTTTTTCATTGTAAGCCTGATTGAATAAAGGTCTTTTATTTAAAGAAGGAATTGAGTTTAGATTCGAGTTTTTTGCAGGGATACGAAAATCTTGAAAACTTTTACATACCTGATCTGTTTTCTGAGTTGGCCTTTAGTTTTCTTGCAACCAAATTGACGAGCCCAGTTCTAAGAAGTTCCCTTGCAATCATCCTCTTCTGGCGCAAGGACAGTGGTTTCGATACCAGAAACTCCCCGCCTGACTTGGTTCGAAAAATCTTTCGCTGACTGAGATCCCTTCCTATCAGGATGTGGCTCAACGTGTTACAGGCAACAACCAGTAACAAAAAGACGATTGCCGTCTTCCTTCCCATAGTTGCTAGCAAGAAAAAGCTCAAGTTGTTATGGACATGATTTTGTTATTCAACAGAAATTGTGTTCAGATTTGAGACTTGCAAATCAATTGTCTTCTATCATAGTTTTCCAAACACGAATTATGCGATAAATTAATAGTACGAAGTGCGCTTGTTAAGTGAAGACATACTAACCAAAGAGAAACCTTACAAGTAAAGAAGATCTTGTTCAGGAAAAAACGGTATACTTACATCAGTTGTTGTTTCTTAAATCAGTAAATCTCCGCTTTTCAGTGCAGACATGCAATTGGCGAATAAGTAAGGGCTGCCTTTATTTATGAGTACCTATCAACCCATTGGGGCTGTTTCGACCACGCATTGAGTGATAGGTGACAAAATTACATGGTGCGAATATGAAAACAACATCTAAAAAGCTCTCTGTGGAGCTTATTGGCAATATCTTTAGTCCACCAAGTTTGTGGGGATCTTGTCTGATGAGGATAAAATGCAAGCATTGTGGCACTTTGATGGAAATTTAGCTTCGAATAAAGCTCTCTGTGGATTTGCAAGAGGTTGCCAAATAGCGTGCTGGTAAGGTCTCTTGGCATTTGTCTCAGCTGCGACGCACCATTTGCATTTGCGCCTTGGATAGCAGACTGCCAAATACAGTAATACAGCAGTGATCCTTATCAAACTCAGCTTTTTAGGAGCTGTTTGAAAGTTTCTCAATGGGTTTAAGCTAAAAACGCAAACGAACTTCAGTCTCCATTTGCCGTATATAGTATATAGTTTAACACAATAGTAATTTGTTGAAGTCGGCAGTGGCTTGATACAAAAATGTTCTATGATGCCTCGCCATTGTCGACATAAGTACGTGCAAGTGGTGTTGTTGTCTTGTATTGAACACATGAATTTGTGGGTTTGTATGGAATAATTCAGAAAAATATTGGGGACCTTGGTTGTTTAGACATTTGTACAGTAAACAGAGCCTATGGGTCTTTGGTTGTTCCTTAAGCCTCTTCCACCGAAGTATGCTTAAAGCTGGTGTCACATGATCAAACTTACGCATCCCAGTAACTACCTTTGCCGCGAAGTGCTGAATTGACTGGACTTTGTGTAGTGCTGCTTGCACAACCTTTGAGAAAGTTTTTCTTTTGATACAGTTTCTGATCAGTTTCATTTGTATTAGCTTCCCTGCACAAGATTTTTTTTAGCTGAGAGTTGTAGCTGTTCCATGAAAGTGTTTGATCAATCTGCATGCCAAGTATTTTAACCTCCTTTGCAGCTTCAATTATACTGCTGAAATGATGTAAGATTGTCGCAGGGCCGTCGCTAGAAAATTTTCATGGGAGGGGAGGGGGTGCAGGACCAGTGGTTTGCCGACAAAATGGGCGTGGCAATTTACATTGGTGTATCCTTAAACAGTACTAATTACTATTGATAAACTCACAGATATTTATTCTCAGGAAAATAAAGTTTGCAGGTAATTTCAAAAAGAAGTTTTCTGAGTGTTTGGACCGTCAGGCTGCGAATTAACCCATTCTAGGAATTTAGCTTTTCCTATACACTCCATTGGAATTTGCTGGTACAGTGAAAAATTTCACTGCAGTCGCAAATTACGGTCATATCGCTTGAAATCTCTAAATATTCAAAACAAAATAACTCGCGACCGGAGGATCCAAACAACATGAAGTCTCCAGTACCGTAAATCCTCGAATTAGCTCCCTGGGGGCTTATTTATTTTTCATATTTTTGGATGGGGGCTTATTCGAGGGGGGGCGGGCTTATAAAATTACCTGAAACATGCCACATAAAAAGATAATTTTTGAAATTTCTTTCCTTTCATAATACAAAAAATAATCTAAGTATAAAGTAACATTTGATTAAAATATTAACAAAAATATAAATTTTTGTGCTAATTCACTAAAATGCAAAGGCAACCTCAGGAGTCGAAAATCAACAAATCGAGGGGGGCTTATTCGAGAGGGGGCTTATTGAAAATTCTTAGTTCTAGGGTGGGGGCTTATTCGAGGGCGGGGGGCTTTTTCGAGGGGGGCAATTCGAGGATTTACGGTATGAACTAAGTTAAAGATCAGAATTTCAATTCTGATGTTAATTTTTTAGAAAGAGCCGTGGATGCTAAAATACAAAATCGATAACGCCAACCCGAATCGGAGAATAGACTCGAAGATGGATTTAATGCGCAGTTTTTCCGCTTTTATTTGTTTGAACACAAAAATTTACCACATATCAATGAGGGGGCGATTTGGCGATTGCCCCCACACAGCCCCCAGTAACTAGCCGTCATTCAAAAATGAGCTATCGTCACCTCTTTATATAAACAAAGACTTGCCTCCTCCAGAGAACGTAAAAGCACCCGTATTTATTCATTGTTTATTCACTGGTATAAAATTCAAAATATCACGAAGCTGCAATAAACAGCTCCATACCTGGTCGTGTTTGATTGTATTTGTTCTTGCATCGGCAATGACATTCGGATTCTGCTTATATGGAGCAGCAATCGAAAATGGATTCTTTGGCGCGCCATAAGTTTCATATGGAATTGTTTTCTTTTTTGACAGCAAGACTTTATGATACTTAAAGTTGTGAGATGTTAGATAATCATCGTCAAGCTTTTATAACAGCCATGTACAAGACATTTCAATTTAGTTCTTTTTCTTTTTCTTGCGTTCGCAGAAGCTGTTTTGATCATCTTGTTAATCACACGCAGGCCACACAGAGAGAAGGAAGTTACTTAGCACAGTATGATACCTATGTGATGACATTTTTGGAAACGACAAATAACTAAAATGTCAAGGAAGTTTCAAGAACGGCAGTAACGTTGCAAGAAATTAACTACCCCTTACGGCGCCACACCTGAAAAAGATTTTGCAATGTGAACTGAAACACATCCTCACAACTACGCGTTGCCCGTTTTCAAGAGGCCGCCGACAAAACTTTAATATTCGAAGATTTGCCGACGAGGTTTCGGTCTGGGGGTGTCACAACCACCCCAACCCCCCCCCCCCCCCTCACCCCATAGCGACGGCCCTTTATTGTTGTGCAAAAATATAAGAATATTAAGATAATAAATAGGGCAAAAAATTGTAAGAATTCTGTGGCTGGATGGAAAATGCTGGCTCGCATTGAAATACCCTTGAATGTATATTGTGATTTGGAATAAGATTGTAAGTAGCAATTTTGTTATCCACTTGTGGTAGCAATGTTTGTGGTAACGAGTGTGTTGAAATTTCGTTTGGAGGAAAAGCACTTGGTTCGCAGAGGAGGCCACTCGCGGAAGATTGTTGTTGTAGTGGTTCAGCATTTCTCGTCAGGTTGTGTGTACGAGAGGAAAGTCCAAAGGAGAAATTCAAGTTTTTTGTTTCCCTGATGGTAAGTGGTTTGTGATTCGTCAGCCTTATACACATAGTTTAATCAGCCATCAGATCGTGGTTTTAAAATCATGCGATGTCGTTCAGTGCCACTGTTGTTTACATTTCTTGCTGCGCCGGAGCCCTGGTCTCCAGAAGGAAGAGGCCCTAAGCGGCCAGTGTATTGTTTTTACGCCCGAGTCAGTTTTCCTCTTCCCCTTTTATTTATATGAATCTCCTGATTTAACGCCCTTAAATCTTATTAAACTGAGGCTGCTATACATAATTATCGATGTTCTGGCATTAAGACATGTTCAAGATAAATCTTTGCGAATAGGCCTCCATGTAAGGTATTTTCCTCACGACAGTTGTGCTCGAAAGTCTGCTTGGGGTTACGGTTGATTTAACAATTGTAAACATTTTTACTCGATTCAGTTGTAACAAACGATTCGCTTAATAGCCAGTCAGTATCTTCAACTAAAGTTGTAAGTTTATCTTCCATGGCGAGGGATTTCGTTAAGGCCTGTTTGTTTAAAGGTAGTTGTCTCGGCTCAAAAACATGTTAATGAGCTGGAATATTATTTAATTAAACTATGGTTGAAATATTGTAAAAAGGTGGAAACTTCCAGACTCTAACGATTCTATACACAGGGCCCAAACTAATACTGTTTTGTTTATCTGGAGCTAGGAGTAGATTTAAAAAAATCAGACATAGATCTAAAATGGAAATAGGAATTTTTCATATCCCTGTTTTTGCACGGTTAGATCAATTAAAAACCCCAATTGGGACCATCTCCTTATTTTCATATTAACTGGTGGAATAGGGAAATGTTTTTGCTGTATCAAGAACAAAGGATTACCTGATTTTACTAGGATTACACTTATAGAATACCTAATTTTTTTTGGGGCCATAACTTCAGCAATTTTAAGCTTCAATATTCTTTTAGACTTTATTCTTATAAAAAATTGTTTAATGAAACCAGATAAATAAAACCTGAATGTACAGTATTTTTCTTTCTTTTACAGTATGGACTAGGTATTTGCCATAATTTAAATGAATCTTCATATTAGATTATTTACAAAGAAAAATCTAGGTAACATTATGTTACTCATTTTTATTGCTGGAAGAATTTTTTTATGCCCAATTAAAAGGAAAATAATGTTTAGTAAATGCAATAATGACTTAGTTATTGTTGGCAACATTTTTTATTTGCATTTTTGTTGCTTTAATTGAAAAAAGATCGCTTGGTCTCATTTATTTTCTGTTTTGCATTTGATAATGAAGTAGCCAAACCTAGTTGTCACATTTTTAGTTTTTGTGAGCTGGTTTGACTCTACCCATCCTGGTGATTTTTGTGAAACATGGGTTTCTTCATAATAAAGCACAAAAGCATTATTGGTTGCCATTTCTTGGTCAGGACAGAAAGCACACACTGAAAACTTTAATGTATTCTTCTGCCATTAAGCTGCTGGGTGTAAACCTTGTTAGGTTTTGTTAAATAATTAATGCCAAAACAAGTTTAACATTTCTGAGGTGTATGAGGATAATTGAGAAAGAGATAATTGTATTTAATTTTTTTTAAATGTTATTAAATTATCTTAAATAGTTTCTGCAAATAATTGTCTAAAAAGGCTCTCTTGTTATATTCTAGATTTCAGACAACTAGCATGATGCAGTTGGGGATTGGCTCATAAAATGCATTCAAAGGATGTTATACCTGTCTACAGCTAATGAAGAAAGTAAATTACTGTCATTTGTGCCAAGCAGATGCTTATTATCTTTGTTTTTTTTTCAAGTGTAGTACCAAATTGATAATGAGTTTCTAAGACTGACAGGTGATGGAAGACTCTTTTTAAGTAGGTTGCAGAGATAGTCACAATGTTCAAAGTAAATTGTGGCTAGGTTTTTAGAATTTAGTTTTCTTCAAACTTTTTATTGCTCTGAATGCTTGTTCAAGGAATTTAATTTACCTTTGCTGCCCTGTGGTATCAGCTCATCATCTTCTGTTTTTGTCAGGTTGAATGTGGCATGTCCTTGTATAGCAACACAATTGTGTCCACTAACAAAGCTGTGACTGCTGAATTTGATCTAGATGGAGAGGTTCACTTTTAATTTTTTATTTTAATATATGTAATATTCTGCTTTACCTTGCTTTACCTTGTAATATTCTGAATCATATGCTTTACCTTGTAATATCCTGAATCATATGCTTTACCTTGTAATATTCTGAATCATATGCTTTACCTTGTAATATTCTGAATCATATGCTTTACCTTGTAATATTCTGAATCAACATCATAATCCCTGATATTGTAGCTCAAATTTTTAACTAGTTATGGTGGGGGTTCTCCCTGACATTTTATGCTATTTTATACTATACATAATATTATATTACTTATAATTTTATATAATTATTTATATTTTTTATTTCTACCATTTAAAGTGTGGTTTGTTCTTTCTTTTTGTCTAAGGATCAAGAAACAAAAGAATATGATGCAGTGGTATTTGATGTCCTGAAAGTCAACCCAGAAGAAATAGCTGTATGTTTTCAATCTAGACATATCTTTCTTATCATTTGCTTTGAAACAGTGTAGAAATGTCTGTTTGTAGGTCCTTGTCATGTTTGTATATATTGAAGTACCAATTGACAGTATTTCTAGCCCTAAAACTTGATTTACAACAAACCTATACTATTTTATGCTGGTTTTGATGTAAGGTTTTTCACTTTTTGTCAAATCAAGCACTTTTTTCACCCAATCAGCTTGCATCTAAATTTTTGTGATGGGTAAGCTTTTGTCTTTTAACCAAAAGATTTGATAAGGTGAATATGTTTAGAAAACACCAGGTTGCTGTTTCTAAACATTTAGTCAGTTAAAAGATCACCTACCAGGTGGAATAGTTGTCATTTAATGTTTTAATTATATGTTGTCCACAGGTGCATTTTAGAGCTGCAACTGACTGCCATTATTTACCACACCAATTTAAGCTACTTCCTTACCTTCATCTAAGTTCTTTATTTTGCATTTTCTCTCATTTTCTGCATTTTCAGAACCAGTTGACACTCATAGATGCACCACTTTTCAAAGCAATTGAGGCTGAGGTACTAGACTATTTGGTTGTTCCATCTAGTATTTTTCTGCCTTGTAGCAACTTGTAGCAATTGTCCAGTACTCCAATTTATATGAAGCAACCATGTACAGTTATGATAAGGAGATTTTCAAGTATTCATATGCTTTATTTTCATGTACCATCTGCTGGTTGTTTTAAAAAGCATAGGTTTCCGCGTGACACACAATTTAATTTTTTGAATTTTCCTTAACCCTCAAGGATCTTTAACTGCCATCTCGGAGCAGTTGTCCTTGGTAAAGACAAAACTGTTTCAAGAACATGTATTTTGAGAATTGTTATTTATACCATAATGAAGTGGAAACACATATCTTTGCCTGTTATAAATTACGTATTTATGCTTATTCTAAAATGGTACATCTTCGATAGAACGAAAGGAAGGATGTTTATACAGTAGCTTTTCTTGACAAATACACAAAATGATTGAAGAATGGAAGTTATTACAAAAAAGAGATCATTAGGTGCTTAGATAAAAAAGCTATCAATATACTGGTCACACTTTGGTAAAAACTGCAATTAGTCTGTAATTTGTATTGGAACTTGATTCATCCAGGCGTTTCAAGGTTTGATTATTTGCAGTTATATTCACAAAGTATATTTTATCGTGCCAAATGAGCCGAAAATGCTGGGCATTCGTCGGTTGAACATACTCGTTCTATATGTAAAAGAAACTTGATTCTGTTACCACATGACTTCGAAGCATAATTTTCTAGATGCCCGTCGTACTGCCATTAAGCGAAGTTTTTTAATAGACGTTGAAGACTTTCGTATCTTTTCGAAAATAGTTGTTGAAGTGCACTAGCAGCCACACCACGACCCTCGCTTGAGAGATGGTATTGTCTTTTTGGAAGTAGACTTATTTCAACCACACCTTGAAAGTGGCCCAAAACGTAGAGATTCATAGATTGTGACAAATATCACGACCATAGCGTCTAGTCCTAATCAAAGGCACAATAAGTTAATATGGAGAAGTAGTTATATAAAAATCAAACCAATCAAAATGAAAAGTTCATTTTCATTTCTAAGTTTCTTCATTCCCCTGTAACAGGAACTCTCGTGTTGCTCGTGGAACTCAAAGAAGAAATTCGAGCTAACCCCGAATGTTGTTAACTTTACAAGAAGATTCAATCACGTAAGTTCATGGTGATTCTTTAAAGAAATTTGGTTCAGGGCTATATTCATTATTCGAGCCATGTTTGCAATCAACCAAGAAGTTAAGCTAAATCAATTTAATTCATGCTTTAAATAACAAGTGGCTTCTTAGGCTTCTGTTTCCTTGTAGTTTCCTACCTTAGTATATCAGACACAGGCAGAAGTTCCATTCCTTGTTTTGTTTCATATCCTAGCTATCTTCATCTCTTATTTGCTTTTATATTATTCTGGGCTCCTTATTTATCATTAGCTTGCACCCCTGGCCAGGCAAATCAAACCCATTAAGCCATAGCTTGTATCCTGTAGGCCATTGAATTATTTAGAATCGGTTGTTTTTATAATTGTCCAATGTTTCTCTCCTGGCAAATATTCCGGCAATGTTTCCTCTTCACTTTGGCGCCATGTACTGTATCAATATTTATTGATTATGCTCCATTGCACTTGATTGTAAGTATCTATGTTGCTAATGCTTTATACGGCACTGTGTAGCATGGGGATGTTTTTACAATGAACATCATTTTCTATAGTCAATTTATTAGAGTCAGCTTTTCCATTCGGTCTCTGAAGATTGAGCTTTGCCTTGTTGTGGTCACTTCTAAATCCCGCATTATGTTGACACTGTGTTGGGCTTTTCTTGAGTTTTCGATTATTACTCATTTATGCTTTCTTATAGGTCAGCTTTTGGGTGGTGAGGGAGATTCTAAATGCTAACACGAGGAAGCAGAGGGCTGAATTGATTTCTTATTTTATTAGAGTTTCAAGGGTATGTTTTTTTGTTATTTCAACCTATCGCGTTTACACGGTGAAGTTGCGATAATTTTATTTTTAAGCCATCTCATTAAGAAAAGCTTTTTATACCAACATACATACTTACATAAAATACTTGCATGGAAATGCCGAATTATCGAATGCACAACTGTTCTACTCAGTATTCAAAACATGCTCATTCTATTCATCGCAATTTTTCAACTTGTGACGGTCATGTTGGAGCCACGGAGCTTGCGAAGGTGATTGTGTGTGTGGCCTTTTCAAGATATTCCTCTTATACATGTGTTATGTTGTTGCAGAGGCTACTTGAACTGAGCAACCTTCACTCGTTAAAAGCCGTCGTCTCCGGCCTTCAAAGTGCTCCTATCTATAGACTTTTAAGGACGTGGAATGTGAGTATGTTCCCGGTACCAACTGATGCTACTCTAATGTATTTTGGTATTTCGTCGCAGATTCAATCATCCTGCAATCAAGCTAGTACAAGTTATTTTACTGTAAAAGCTGTTTTTGAAGCTGGATTCAATAACAGGCCCTTATGACTCTTTGATTCAGTTTCTGATTCCTTGTAGCTTGTACCAAGAAAAGATAAAGACAAACTTGACAAGCTAAACGATTTGCTTTCTGAGGAGAATAACAGGTTTCATCTTCATTTCTTCGCTAAAATTTGCAATTTATTCACTTTGAAGTTGCTGCAATGTTTACTGTTAGAGCCAGCAGGACATTAAGCTTTTCCGCTGGGCATTTAAAGCCTGTATTGTTCTGGAGCTTAATAGACCCTCTAAAGCAACCTCTAAAGCAACCCCTCAATCACCCTCTAAATCACCCTCTAAAGCAACCTCTCAATCACCCTCTAAATCACCCTCGAAAGCAACCTCTAAAGCAACCCCTCAGCCACCCTCTAAAGCAACCCCTCAATCACCCTCTAAAGCAACCCCTCAATCACCCTGTAAAGCAACCTCTCAATCACCCTCTAAATCACCCTCTAAAGCAACCTCTCAATCACCCTCTCAATCACCCTCTAAAGCAACCTCTAAAGCAACCTCTCAATCACCCTCTAAATCACCCTCTAAAGCAACCTCTCAATCACCCTCTCAATCACCCTCTAAAGCAACCTCTAAAGCAACCTCTAAAGCAACCCCTCAATCACCCTCTAAATCACCCTCTTAATTACCCTCTAAATCACCCTCTTCTTAATCACCCTCTAATTCACCCTCTAAATCACCCTCTAAATCACCCTCTAAATCACCCTCCAAAGCAACCTCTAAAGCAACCTCCAAAGCAACCTCTAAATCACCCTCTAAATCACTCTCAATTCCTCTTAGATCACTTGCAAACCATTAAGTTTTTCCTGTTTTTATTTAGATACAAGCTCCGGTCTTTCCTGGAGAGTGCCAAACTGCCATGCATCCCTTACCTCGGTATTTTCTTCTTTTTTTCTTATTGCCTTTTGAAGCTTTGTACCTTTTTGCACCTAAATCGAAAATCAAATGATCATCGCTTCGCTTTTAAAGATTCAAACGCGATCAGACTATTTTGGCATATTGTTCAAGAGCTACCATTTTAGAGACAGTTTTTCAAGTTCAATGTTGTCGCTGATCTCTTATCTTGTCGTTTGAGCAATTTGCGGTTGGGTATTTCGGGCGTCAAGATCTTTTCAATATTGTCGGACTCAACCCATTATCCAGTTTTTTCGTTACAGGAATGTACCTCACCGATCTCACTTACATAAACACCATTCATCCTTCAACTGGTGGTTTAGATATAACACGAAGCAACAAGGTACTATGCGTCCATTGACAAATAAACAACACAAAGAGGATTGGAAAAAAATTGTCGGCTTTAGTTCTGAATTTATATTTGTCAAGAAACGTGGTTAAAAATTCTTCAAAATTGATTCGATGGCTGTTTTCAAAATTTTTCCAATTTTTTCAAATTCTTATTAACCAGATAATGCAGTACCTAAGTAGAAAATATGATTTGTGATAGATGGTCTTCATTTCCTCACGATATTCTTAAAAGTGTTTTGCTTTTCAGATGAATGCAATCATCAGAATTTTAGCCGACTTTCAGCAATCCAAATATGGTATGTCATATCGAACAAAGAAACTGAACTCGAGTTCTCGTCTTAATTTCGTTACGCGTCCTTATGTATTTTGAACATGGAATGTAAATAACATAAGAGAGGGTATTTACATTGTCATTTGCAATAAATTTTAGTTATTCTTTAGCTTGTCATTTATTGTAAATATAATCTTCAAGATATTACGCAGCTACCCGCAGCAATGTTATGCCTTTGCAGACTCCTTACCAGAGAAACCACACATACAAAAGTACCTGTCATCCGTGAAGTACATTGAAGAACTCCAAAAGTTTATGGAAGACGACAACTACAAGTATGATAAGCCGTGATGACCTTTTCGCATCGTTCATCATTTGCATCATTTTTACATTTGCATCATTTCATCATTTGCATCATTTCAGAGTATCTGGTTTATCTGGTACAGATCGCGTTTACCGTAACTTCAAGCCAGCATGAGCAGTTTCTTGTGTTTTCTTGCAGATTGTCTTTGAAAATAGAGCCAAATGCAGTGACGCCGGAGCCCCCTCGCCGTAGTGAGCGTCGTGGCAAGTTTTCATCGCCCGATAGCGGTAGGCCCTCAGTCCGCTCTTTTGTGCAAACTCTTCACTGAACCATACTCTGGAATGGGCTTTGAAATGGGCCGAGCCAACTTAAAGATTCACCCACTTCCACTCCTACATTTCTACTTCGACTGATTTTCTGAGTTATCCCCCTTTTATGCGAAGCGGTGGTGCCGTTTTCCCAGTCGGCCTACTCGAAGCTAAACCGAGAAGCAAATTGATCGTAGTTCGGCACTTTCTAAAACTTGTAGGAATATGTTGATGGGCATCGCTTTTCAACACCATCACAGCAAACTAAGTCAATTTATCGCCTCTAGGAAGATTTGTACTGTCAATCTTCTTTTAAGACTAGAACTTTTTTATTATGGAATAGTTCTCTAAGCATTTGACGATTTCTCTAAGAAAGTATGCTTGCTGCTCTGAATTAACACGACTACAAAAACATCAAAGAAAGCTGGAGCAACCGGGTCTCCACCAAATGCTCCCATGGTCGACGCTCTGCTTTCAAACATCGAAGACCGCCCCTTCCCTGCTCTTGAGATGCCATTCATAAAGTGGCAATGGGGTTTCTTATTGTTTTTCACAGCATCTTTAGCTGGCGATGTTGGAAGCACGCGACCATCGATTACATCTTCTGTTTCAATGAAGGCAAGCACGATGCTACCTATACCGATGCATGGCACTGCCTCTCTGGGCAGGAACTTCGCACCGAGCCACAGAAAGACACGCAGCCTAGGGAACAGGTCTGCACACTCTGCCGCCCTATTTGCCTCGTTCTCGAACTCGTTTGGCTCCTTTGTGTTCAATCTCTTTTATGTTCGCTTGTGTTTATCTTCGCCTGTGATCTTTCGTCTCCAAATGCCAGTCTCTCTCCCTTCCTGTAAAGCATCCCTCGTAGTCATTTTGGGATATTTCCTTTTCTTTACAGTGCGCTGTTTTCAACGTCTTTCAATGCATTCACCAATAGGTAATATTTTGAATTTCCCATCTTGTGGTTATATTTTGTCGACTCTGTATTTGTACGACAGAAGTTATCTTTAGCCACGTGGCCTTGATATAATCGGTTTGTATGAAGTCCAAGTTAATAAATGCTGTTCTTTAGAACCATTGCTGTGCTATATGTTTTTAATAGTTGTCTCATTTTTCAGGAACCCACCCGTGCGTATTCCATCAGATCCGCTGCATCCGAGGTATTTTTTTCATTTCAGCTTTCACTTTATCTCGCCATTTATTCTGAGCCTCTTCTTTGTCTGTACGAAGATTGCCAACATTTCACCACTCGATGCTTTTTAAAGCTGCAGGGTCGAACCTTAATCTGTAATAATGTAATAATGTATACTGTAATAATGCCACAAAGACCTCTACCAATGGCAGCGGGATAGGAATAAAAGCTGCCATTAGAACCAAGAAGGGTCTGGGCGTCCCCAGCAGTTCACGCTGCCAAGCCCGTAACTTAGCTGGATAATGTGTAGCAGCCTATTTATTCACGTATTCCCTTGTCGTTGGGTTCTTTTGCAAAGGCAAAAGAGGCTCTGGCTGTTGATTGATGGTGATAGGCTAAAGCTCGCACCCATCAAACCTTGCCTGGTACAATGAAATATCACATCAACAATGCTCAATTGTTCACTTACGTTTAAATGACTGGAAACACTACGAAGTACTTTCATTTCGTTAGAATGAAAGGAATTTATTGGCAAAGCCATGAAAACTCCTTTTCTATAGAAGCATACTTCATGTTAGTAAATCATTAGTAAGTATTATGATCATAATCAAGCGTTAGATTTATAGGCTTTGGCTTGCTGTCCGAAAAAAGCCCTGCATCGATTGCTGTCCGAAAAAAGCCCTGCATCGATTGATGATTGACCGGGCTTAGTAGTTTTCGAGTAAAACGAGGCTGATTTCTGAAATGCAATTCAATTTCCGTTAGATCTGCTTCCCCAGCCAGTGGTACTTCGCGCCATCTTCTTGACGACAGTCTTATTGACGACAGCAGTGGCGAATTGCACTGTAAGTTCCTTTCTTGCAATGATGCTTTCATCTTCAGTTCCTACGACGAACTACTAATCTTGTAGGAATTATTTTTTATTTCAAATTACACAAAAATAAATGACCTACAATGAATATCCAGGATCAATTTGGTTGTTGGATTTGTTTCAGTGACGATGAGCTTTGACTCAGGACTTGATCACGAGGAACGCGAGACTCATCCAGTCAAGCAAAGGTAGAGCAATTTGTTGCATTTTTAGTCATAAATGAGAAGAACAAAGAAAAATAAAAGAGGCGAAAGAGAATGAAAGGTGGAGAGAACGACTGAAAGGGTAGAAAGAAAGAAAGAAAGGTCAGAGGGAAAGAAAGAAAAGTGGGAGAGCAAGAATAATAGAAAGAGAGAGAGAAATGAAGAAAAGGGGAGAAAAAGAAAAAAGGGGAGTAAGAGAGAAAGAATGAAAGAGGAAAAGAGAGGAGGACAGGCAGAATGAAAGAAAGAAGTTTGCTTCAATGTATTTACTTTAATTGTTCTTGAAAGTCAATTCCTTGTTATTTCAATACAATTTTGAAAACGCCTATTTTTTTACCAAATTATCAACAATTTTAGTTTTGAATGTGGAAGTGGCGATGAACTAACTCCGCATATTCCAGACACGTACTTTCGACTGCAAGGTTTGTGTCGGTGAATTTCTTCTCATTTTTCGCTAAAGCGTCTTAGCAAGGCCGAATAACACTTTAACGCGTCGGTTTTTTCTCCCTCTGAAAAGGGACTTGTTTTCATCGCGACCTTAACCATTGCAGGATTTTTGAAAAGGAAGACATACCTGAAGCAGGGCCAGAAGCCACGGGTATGTTTTGCCCCTTGTGTTCATGTTTTTCGCGCACAACACACTCGTCACTTGAAGGTATTCTTAACGTATTTGTAGGGGCGCCTGGTCGCAGTCGAAGCCGGTCACTAGCGAAAATGCCGCGCGGGGATAATCATATGGCAGGGAATGCACGGCAATGCGCGAAGCGGAAGGTAGCTCGAAAAGTAGATACAGATGTGCAGGATTTGTTTTCATTTATTTCTGGTCAAAATTGCATAAAGACGGGCTCCAAACTTTATGGTGCGTATAGTTGTGATTGTAATTGCAACGATCCCTTACCTTGTAGCACAATGATCAATCAATGATGCGCCGGCTTCTCATTGCCCAATTCAATGATAAAAGTAACACGTGATATCTCTTCGATCAGTCCGATTTTTTTTCTGCACAGGTCGCACGCTGGAATCGCTATTGGGTAGGACTTACTGGGTCATGCTTGGTCTATTTCCTGCCCAAATATCGTACTTTCGGAGGGCATGAGCGAGAGAGTGTAAGTCTACCTTCAACTTCGTGTTCATGTCTCTTTTTGCTTCCGATAGTCAGCTTGCCTAGTTTCTGCAAGTTTTATTTTGCGAAATTGTCCATAAAATGTTGTGCCAAGTTCTGAACCTGTGCACTACAAATGTCTGAATGCGTGAGGATCCACTGTTGCTGTCTTTACCCTATATACCTGATCTCTAACTCCATCAACTTTTCGCAGTTTCGTGTTGACCCACACAAAGTCATGTCTCTATTTGGGTGGAGTGTCATTTCTTTCAATGGAAGCACCACCCCTGGCGTTTTCCAGCTGGTGGATGATAAAGGAGGTGATTTGGTTTCCTTGATCCAGTCTTGTTCGTTTTCAGACGCACATGTCTTCATTCACATTTTCACGGAACACATTTTCATTTTTTTGTTTGTCTCGTTAATCTTAACTAATAAAGGTTTATTTTAAAAGTGCTCCAATGATTAGTTAGATTTAGCATTATTTTGGGCTTAGCGGCTAACGTTTGCATATTGGCGTCCGGCTGTTTACCAAATGTGTGTTCTATTGTAGTGAATGTATACAGGTTTGTCGCGGGGTCAGCCTCAAATTCAGCCTTGTGGTGTAGAAACATTTCGGAGGCGATTCAAAAGAGCCTGAAGCCCAGTCACGTGAGTGCTTGTTTCAATGCAGTTTGCGTGCAGATGATTTACCTTAGCGCGTCCAACTCTGGTTGTCCAACTCTGGTTGTCCAACTCTGGTTGTCCAGCTCTGGTTTTCCAACTCTGGTTGTCCAACTCTGGTTGTCCAGCTCTGGTTGTCCAGCTCTGGTTGTCCAACTCTGGTTGTCCAACTCTGGTTGTCCAGCTCTGGTTGTCCAACTCTGGTTGTCCAGCTCTGGTTGTCCAACTCTGGTTGTCCAACTCTGGTTGTCCAACTCTGGTTGTCCAACTCTGGTTGTCCACTCTGGTTGTCCAGCTCTGGTTGTCCAACTCTGGTTGTCCAACTCTGGTTGTCCAACTCTGGTTGTCCAACTCTGGTTGTCCAGCTCTGGTTGTCCAGCTCTGGTTGTCCAGCTCTGCTGCATACGATTTCCAACAGTGGTGCCACTCTTTAGATAACTGTCAATATCTCATGAGCATTGAATCGCAGCTCATGAGAATTGAAACTGTTGCCGTGCGTTGCAGCGTAAATTGTGGTCACAAAAAAATTCTGAATTTAAACCCAAGTGATGGCCGCTCAGTGTTTAGATACATGGGAGCAAGGCCTTAGGCCGTCGTGTTGTCAGATGTTCATAAATAGCTGCAGTTACTATGTTTTATAAACAGTTTTCGTGTTTTAAAAGGAATCATTTTTATCAACTCAAAGAGGACGTACTTTGTTTTTAACTGTTGCAAGCAATTGTAGGCCTACCGACGAAGCAGTTGACGCTTGTGAGGATTAATGCCGACAAAAGTTGAATGTTCCGCTTCTATGTTATTCTGATTTTGATTCGTGATTCTCTTTTCAGCCAAAAAATCTAATTTCATTCGGAGACTCCGACGATGAAGATACCCATTTATGACCCGTGCGTATTTCACTACTGGCATTCATGACATTATCCGTTAATACTCTACGTACTTATACTCATAATACTCATAATTCTATCCACAACCTTACCATCCAAAACATACAGGAAAAAGTGTCTTTGAGCTGTCTAGATATTGTTTTTCTTGTAAATTCTTGATTGTCGTGTTGTTTTTTGGAATGTTTATTTTTCTTAATTTCTCTCCTTGGTGTGTTTGGAGAATTCACTTATATTCTAGATTTATGAACTTGAAGTTGGATTTCAATATGATGAAATCAAGTCTTTTTTGCTGCAGGTACTGCCTCCGCGAGCTGACCACGGGCCCAAAACGATGCAATGACTTAAAAAGAAATTTTGATGAAGCAGGCTAACTTTACAATTTGATACAAAGTAAATTATATTTAAGAAATTTCACGTGTGTTGTACACATTCTTTTGTGATTCTTACTTGATATGGGTTTTTGGGTTTTGAGTTGGATGTTTGCTATTGGCGTTCCTGTGTGAAATTTTCCCTCATGATAGTCCGCAGCAAAGTATCTATTTGTCTTTAAAACCGCCCGAAGTTTTAATCAATTATTATCATTGCAGGCAAACTTTTAAATTCATTTTAGTTATTATAAATTCATTAAATTCATGTTTTTTGAAACACGGGTTAGGCGTAGTGTTCCCATTGCGGGCCATACGCAAACGCCTGATACCGTATAGCGATTTCTCTCTACATATAGTATAGATTTTAAATCAAAGCGAAATATTTTTACCACTTCATCTGAAATTTTTCCTGATTCTTTATTTAACCGAAAGAGTTCGTCATTTTCACATCTTCCAGTTTCTATTCATTTCCTTTTATTTGTTTTTTTAGTCCCGTTTTCAAGTATCAGCTGTTGAATTAAAACTGAAAATATTGATTTATGAGCGAGGTAGATAGTTATTTGTTCATTATTATTTTCGAATGCTCAGAACAGTACCTTTCATCCCAATCCGCCATTCCTGACAGAAAAGCAAATGTTTTTATGAAAGAGGATATTTTATGTTAGCTTTTTTGCTGGAAAAGTTTTTGCATTTCCTTTACACTCCTGCAGACAAACTCTCTTGTAAACTAACTTGATAAGTTCAGGTAACTATACAGCATTGGGACGCACTTTTAATCCGTAGCTGATTCCCACCCCCCCCCCCCCCCCCCCCCCCATTTTCGCCTCAAAACATCGTTTGCAGTTGATCCTGTCCCGATTGCGCAGTTTTTTGTCTATTTCTTAAGTTTTTTGTGAAACTGTATTTGTTTGGTACCGAACGCAGCGGGTATGTTGTCGTTGTTTGTCGAAATTTTGTAAATACATAAATATATAAATACTATATCATTGTCAATAAATTCCTTTTATTGTTCCAATTGAAAATATGTTAATAGTTATCTTCGTATTGGTAAAATTTAAAAACTCCGATTTCAGTTTGTTATCATTGCATTCTGTGCCATTTCACTGGTATTAATAGCTGAATCCCAGAGAACAGTTTTTTGTGCGCGGGGAATTATGTTCTGTCGATAACGCTTGCGCAGAGACAAATCATGTACGAAATGGCAGGTTAAAAGATCCGTGCTCCAACTGCGCGGATTAACCTAAATTTGCAAATATGCGCGGACGGGATTTGAGCAAAGACTTTGCAGTATCTGTTGACGATGTAGAGTTTGTGGGAAGAGTCAGGGAGAAGTAGATCTTACCACTTGATGTTTCTTGATGAGCACTAAAGCAATCGGAACGAGAGAGCACGGAATGCTTCCAATCGAAAGTTTTTAGTTTTTATTAACTTTCCACTCAGTTGCCCAAACAAGGCCAAAGAGCTGCCGAAAGCATCAGAATAGTAAGGAATAGAACAGGCAGATAATTGCGAGAAGATGTTGCCAGAGGGTTTGATGGTGCGATGCCCCTCGCGGGTATCACTTTGTCAATCACAATATGTGACAATCCAATTTTTAGCATAGATAATGTTGATAATCCTAAGGGCCATTTTTTTTATAAAGACTCGTCGGATGAAAAACAGTTAGGGAGCGGTATCAGTCGTAGGTAGCATCAAAGAAATTTTCCTTAAGGCTTACCTTTTCCTAACAGATAACTTCGAAAAGCTCAAGTCAAGCCCTCTCTTACCAAACAATAGGTAACCGATGTAGCGATAGTTTTAAAATGGATCTCCTCTTGAAAATTCATTTGAAGACATTTCACCCTGATCTATCGTTCTGTTTTCACATTGAATATTTCGCTTTGGCTTTACAAGTATTCGCCGCAAACTTTGTTCAAAAAGCCAACGACCTCTGGCCGCTAGGTAGATGAGTTCTACCGGCGTAAATCGCTAGTTTCTCTGGAGCATATACTTGTACTCTAATGCGTCCCCAAAGTGAAACTGCACAGGCATTCGAATACAACTCACGAAGCCGTTAGGCCGTTGGTTAATCTTATGAGTTGCCAAGAAGGCTGCAAGACGCGGTTTTGGAAATTTATGTTGCTTACACGAGGACATATTGCAAACAAATTATTATTGTATTGGTTCATTTTCAAGTCCAGTCATTTGTTTTTCCGCTAATATGCCGATAAAGGAAGGCGCTTGCCATCACCTGCTCAAAGAGGATCGGAATTCTCTTCCATTCGTGTTTCCGAAGAAAAAACGGACCAGTACAGTGGACTTCTGTTGCAGTCGGTAACAACAATCGGAAAATTTAATTTGTCTAAACAGAAAGTGAGGCGATAAATACAGCAGGTGTTATTGGGTGAAATTATTATTGAAAAATGCAACGAGAATAAAGGTACAGGTAAGTAAATCAGGGAAAAGGCAGATCAATAACCAAAGAATCGATTGAAATCAGCGCCCATCATTAACCTGCCCTTTCTCAGTGTGGCGGTCCGCGATAAATAATATATGCCTCGATTTGCAGACAATCCTGTATCAGCTACGGTTAAAAATCAAGCTTTATATGCAGCTTACTAAGTCAAGAGCAATAATCAAAATGAGTACACGTTGTCAATAATGTCTTTTTCTTGGACACCCTGCACCTCTCGAAACTCCAATGAGCGGCTACAATTTGTTGGACACTTTTTGGATCATGTCGATGGGCAGAGGGAAAATAATCGTCGAATTCTTCTCTGCTGAAATAGCCTGGAGCGTCTGCAGGTAACGCAGCTGCAATGCACCATGGGATTCACAGATAACCTCGGAGGCTTCTTTCAGGGCGCGGGCGGCATTCATCTCTCCCTCGGCAGCGATGACCTAAAATTGACAAAATCGTTAACGAGCAATCAGCCAATGCAGTTTAGCGGTGGGCAACCCATCAATGACAGGGGCCTCTATAGCAACTTCTGAAGAAAGGAAGCGACATTTCAACAGGAGGGGGCCTGACAAAGGAGAGGTGAAGTGCAACTTTATTCGCAGAAAGGGAAGACGGGCCGTTTGGGCGAGAACATGGAATTTAACAATTTGGCTATGCGTTGCCTACACAGCTTGTTAACTAGGTATGTGCTTGCCAACAGACAATTGTGGAAATGTTCATGAAGATTCGCATGTTATGGCATATTTGGCGCATCACCCTGAAACGTAGCTCTTCTCTCCTGTATTCGAAAACTGGTATTCAGTACAAAGGGATCCCTGAGTCATTTCTAAGAGAGACCAGATGGGACACACCCACCTTTGCACGGGCCTCGCGAGATGCCTCTGCTTCGGCAGCCATGGCACGTTGTAGCTGCTGTGGAAGGCGGACGTCTTTCCTGAAATTCATTAAGCAAATGCGTCGAAAGAGCCGCAAAAAACAGACATGAATAAGAACATACTGTGGGATAAACAGCTTGAAAGGTCCAAAATCCATCAAGGGCGTTTGAAAGGAAAGCTGTCACTTATGTTCCCTAAAAATGACTTATCGCCAAATATTAAAAAAGAATTTTCTTGTTGCCCCAGAACAAAAATGTATCCCCACAATTAGCTAAAACGGTGGCTGAATGCCCATTGTTGGCTCAGGGTTGCGGTGAAAAGTCTCTTCGTGACATTTTCTTGTTCAAAATACTAGTGCCAGGTCTCTCTTCTTATAATGATCACAGCGGTATTCGAAGAAACTTCATGAAGCGGACACTCACACTTCAACCCGTTCCACTTTGACTCCCCATGGATCAGTTGCTTCGTCCAAAGTCACCTGAGAAAATGATGCCTTATGTCAGCAAAATGTCAGAAATGCGGGGTATTGGAAATTTCAGTGACTGATTATAATGGCTCTCCTGGTACAAAATGGAGAAAAATTCAATACCAGAAGAGCCCTTGAGCAATAATCCTTTAAAACCATTCTCTGGCGCATTTTGACGCAAACACCGCCTGGGGTGAAATCAGACATTTCGTAAAATATCATGTATAACAGCAACAAGGGCCTTCATCTCTGCAAACGGTTTCCAGAAAAGCTTCAAATTTGTTTTAGAAAAATGAAACTTATTCCTTACAGAATACATTGAAAATCAAAATAATGATTGAAAGATTCTTGAAAGAAATGTGAAATGTAAAATGAGGGAATGAAGAACTTCGATAAAATAAAAAAAATGTTTACACAAATCTAGGAACGAAGGTAACCTTTGACCAAGTTCGTGACACCAAACAGCACTAGCTGCCAAACATACCTGAATGGAATGGCTGATCTGCTCCCTTTCTAATAAGATCTCGCTCAGACTCTTGGTTCCGAGAACGTTTCTCAGAGTAGTCTGGGCAAGAAGCTTAGTAGAACGCGTAGCATCTTCCACATTGATAACCGATGACACTGGGTTTGAGATTCTGAAGTAAACAACTGCGTCGACAGCAATGGTCACGCTATCTTTGGAGAGAATCTGTAAAGCGAACAAAATGATGCATTACTATCAGAATGTTGTTACTATGCATAAAATGCAAATAACGCATTACTATCAGAGTGTTGTTACTATGCATAAAATGCAAATAATGCATTACTATCAGAGTGTTGTTATTATTCATAAAATGCAAATAATACATTACTATCAGAGTGTTGTTATTATTCATAAAATGCAAATAATACATTACTATCAGAGTGTTGTTATTATTCATAAAATGCAAATAACGCATTACTATCAGAGTGTTGATATTATTCATAAAATGCAAATAATACATTACTATCAGAGTGTTGTTACTATGCATAAAATGCAAATAATACATTACTATCAGAGTGTTGATATTATTCATAAAATGCAAATAATGCATTACTATAGTATCAGGGTGTTATTATTATTCATAAAATGCAAATAATGCATTACTATCAGGGTGTTGTTATTATTCATAAAATGCAAATAATGCATTACTATCAGAGTGTTGTTATTATTCATAAAATGCAAATAATGCATTACTATCAGAGTGTTGTTATTATTCATAAAATGCAAATAATGCATTACTATCAGAGTGTTGTTATTATTCATAAAATGCAAATAATGCATTACTATCAGAGTGTTGTTATTATTCATAAAATGCAAATAATGCATTACTACCAGAGTGTTGTTATTATTCATAAAATGCAAATAATGCATTACTATCAGAGTGTTGTTATTATTCATAAAATGCAAATAATGCATTACTATCAGAGTGTTGTTATTATTCATAAAATGCAAATAACGCATTACTATCAGAGTGTTGTTATTATTCATAAAATGCAAATAATGCATTACTATCAGAGTGTTGTTATTATTCATAAAATGCAAATAACGCATTACTATCAAAGTGTTGATATTATTCATAAAATGCAAATAATGCATTACTACCAGAGTGTTGTTATTATTCATAAAATGCAAATAATGCATTACTATCAGAGTGTTGTTATTATTCATAAATGCAAATAATGCATTACTATCAGAGTGTTGTTATTATTCATAAAATGCAAATAATGCATTACTATCAGAGTGTTGTTATTATTCATAAAATGCAAATAATGCATTACTATCAGAGTGTTGTTATTATTCATAAAATGCAAATAACATTACTATCAGAGTGTTGTTATTATTCATAAAATGCAAATAACGCATTACTATCAGAGTGTTGTTATTATTCATAAAATGCAAATAACATTACTACAGAGTGTTGTTATTATTCATAAAATGCAAATAACGCATTACTATCAGAGTGTTGTTATTATTCATAAAATGCAAATAATGCATTACTATCAGGGTGTTGTTATTATTCATAAAATGCAAATAATGCATTACTATCAGAGTGTTGTTATTATGCATAAAATTCGAGAAATCAAAGCAAAAATAAGGATGAGCAAAATCAAAAGGATACGAGGTAAAACAAATGTAAGAAGAAAAGAAAAAAGTAGAACAAAAACTGGAAGGGAATGGAGAGAAGTTTAAAGAAAGAGATAGAAGGTATTGAAAGATAACTAAATAGGGGAGAAGTTGAGGAGGATAACGTGGAATAAAGGAAGACTAGTAGAAAGAGTTAGAAAGTTGGAAAAGAAAAGCATTGACCAAGGGCCATGCATCAGATATGAACTGCAACTTCAGCGGGGAAGCTGCTGTCCTTAGCAAAAGATCTTCTCAATTTCCTATTGTTCTCCGGTTATCTTCTGTCCCCTTCCACCGTCTCGAGCATACGCTCGGTATGTCCCTGAATGGCATTTCAAAGACATTTCAAAACAAAAATAAAGTGAAGCAATTGTCAGTAGCAACGGATCGAGCGGATGAACAGCAGCGACGGTGCTTAACCATTGACACGAAAGAACATTGCAAGAGACATCTATCTTGGAGATTATCTTACAAGACCAGGGCTCTGCAGCTTTCACGTGCACAAACGATAAAAGAAAATACTTCGAGAAAATTTAATTCTACTGAATTCGATTAAATATTTACAACAGGTCTACGCGACAACTCGTTTCGAAAAAGGGATATTCAGGATTATCTTTCGAAAATACCATTCTCCATTCTCCAAGAGGCTTCTGGTTTAACGAAATCAGTAAGACAAGGGGGCGAAAGTTTCATGGCTGGGTACATGAGTTGTCGAGGTTGCGTTAATGCTGAAACAAACTCCTTCAAGTGTCAATATATCTATGAATCGAAGGTGACGGCCTTTTCGAAAAGGCGAGGTATAATAATAATAATGACTGAAACTAAGATTTCAGCTATGACGCACCCCCAAGAGGAGAAAAGTTTAAAGAGCAAGAACAGGTCCCGTTAAAGTAAAACATATAATAGCTTCATCTTGAATGTACTTAAACTTTTATTGGTGATTTTTTTAAGGTCATAAACATAAACCAAATACACTGATAACATTTTGATCCATTAATGACACTTTGTTTAAGCAGGGCTTTCAAGGTGGTACAATATAATCAAATGATAACCTGCAAGACAGGACATTTCAAAAAATTTCCTTCCAGCGACTGGACAAAAAGCATGCATAAATTTTCATCATGCAAAGATAGGTAGATTAAAGAGAAAAAATATCCCCCTAAAACAGTATTGATATGATTTATTCAATGAAAAAACATCTCTTCAGGTTACTCTTTCTCTATCAAACTATATTTAAAATAGATTTCAGCAAAATTACTAACATTTTGAAATCATTTATGTGTCCTAGTGACAGAAAATGTGTTCTTTGTGGCTTCCAGCTGTCCATGATTGGGAACTTTGATGTCTTTTTGGCAATGCGATAGACCACTTTGGAAACATTGAATTTCATTTTAAGTTTTATCTACTGTAGATACAATGATTGTGCAACTCCATGTTTTTCTTTTTGCGAAATATTTCCTTCAGAACATTATGCCTGAAAAAGTTTCTGCAACCACACTATCACATGGTAGGGTGGGTTTTTAATGCCCTGGAGTGCCCTGGAGTTAATCTCCACCTACCTGAACATTCAAAATATGACCTGGAAAACTCAACTTCTAAACAACTTGGCATAACAAAAAGGGATGCTAGAGAAAAGTTGGGACAAACCTCCTGAGGGGGTACATCAAATGACACTGTCCTCAAGTCCACTTTTATGTAATTATCCACACATGGTAGTATAAAGAAGATACCTGAAAGAACATTTCGTGGCTGCTTAATTGTGGTTTAAATCAGTGTGTGGAACCAAACTGGAAAATAAATAAGTACCAAAAGCCCTTCTTGAGAAGAAGAATGGTAAAATTTGCTACTTACTTGAAAAATCATTTTTGAAATTGTTTTGGATTCAATCAATCATTCATTCAGACATTAAAGAATGAGACATTCAGACATTCAGACAAAACCATTCATTCAGACATTAAAAAGTGTCAGAGGAACTATTAAGTGTAGGGCAATTACATTGTCCTAGTATAGGACCCTCTTCTAAGATAAAAAGCTACAAACTTCCAATAAATAATTAAGTCGTGAAAGCAGGTCATCATTCACTGATGCTTTACAAACCATGGAAGGTGGTCATCAAGGAGTGTAAGCAGTTCTTACTAATCTTTAATTGCAAAATAAGCAATCAACACCAAGAATGCTTAATCTTGATCACAACTTAATATGTATGTTTTATCTGGATTAGCATATGATTTTAAAGAAAAAATCTTGATTAGAATCTGGGCTGAAAGATTTAATGTGAATCAGATATGTGAGACAAACTGCAAACCTGGGCCTTTGGCACCTCCTGGTCTCAGCCGTCCCACCCTGAAAATGACAGCTCTTTCGTATTCTTGAACAATCTATCATGACAAGTTTATGGATAAGCAGATAGATGATATTTAAATGGACACCATGGATCTGTGCAATTTAGTTGTGTTTCTCATACAGTGCTTAACTACATACATGTGGTATACATCTGTAAGGCATTTTACAAAAAGAATGAAGTGAGCTGTTTGAAATTATCATCTGAAGTTACAAAAATTAAAATTATTTCAATATAAACACAATGAAACTTTACCTTGAGACAAAAGAAGAGAGAGAATGGGCAAAAGCAAATGGCAAAAATGATGGATATGACTGTTAAAAACCATCCACAAAATCCAAGATTTGCATTCTCATCCAATCCTGAAAAGATATAAATAATTTAATTTGACACCAATGGCAATATTTTTAAAATTCTTTTCAGTTTTATCTCCTAATATCTTAACTTCAAGTGCAATGGCGAAAAGTGGCTTATTTGTGGGTTGCACATGTTTTAAGAGATGCATATTCTTTTGATGTTTGGCGGTATTCATAGAATATGTTAATAATCCAAATTAGGATCCATAGCTTTTTTACTTAATACACCAAATGTGCCAGCTAAAGATATTCATAGCAACTGTTGTATTTAGCAACCCAGTGAACTACACGCAAAGGAACATTCAGTCACAACCCAGGGATGTGCCGATGGGGGGGGGGGCTAATTTGAATGGCCAAGAAGTAGGTGAAATTAACAGTTCTCAAAACATTTCTCTCCTGTTTGACAACCTGAAGCTTTCCTTTTCCAGTGTAGAAATAGAACTGCAATAAATATACTTCCAAACATTCAAGACCTTCTAAACAGTCAAACACGTTAAATGAGTAGTTGTTAAGAAAAGGTTTGTCAAGCCTTGTTTTCTTAAATTCGACAAAAGAAATGGCTGTCCTTCCTAGCCGTAGCCTGATTATAACAAAATCACATGACTTGGTTAAATTAATTATTTCGGTTACTGACTTTAAAAAGGTCTATAGAACGCTAATTGCAGTTAGTTTTTGAGAAATATTTAAACTAATCATTACTCGACGCAAAACCTTAAAAAGTAAGAAAAATCAACATAAGCTGGACGACGATTTTATTGCAATCGAAAGATACGCGGACGCGAACTTGTTTCAAATAAAACTGAAAATTTAAAACTGTATTGTGAGCCATTCCTCTAAAACTCAGCTAGATGCACAACAACGCAAGAATTTTAATGATTGCATCTCACGAAGATAGCCAGTTCTGTGGTCTTCAGCTTTGATGTCCATTTCTGTTTCCACTCTGCAAATGCGGAAGTTATCCTACAGCTAAGCCTCGCTTGGAAGTAATCCTACAGCTAAGCCACACGAAAAGGACTAGTTTGCCAGACTGGCTTTTTCGAAGCCAAATTCCTCATTTTCGAGTTCTTGTGGAATCCTCTGGCTTGAAAAAATGATTTTAGCGTTTTATTATATTTTAAAGCTTTAAGAAAAATTCTTGGGACAATTATATTTTTCTAGCCCAATGGATTAGAAACTATTGCCTTCGTGTGCAACTATATGGTAATTCGTGTGGTAAATGGGAGACAAAGTGAATAGCACTTGTCTAAATAAACTACGAGTATTTGCTTGCGCTTGATATCATTTCGTCATGAAAAGCTGTAACTAGAAATTAGTGTCGTGTTCTTCTTTTGTAATGTCACATTTTGGCAGTGTGCTTCCTTTCTGATGAGATTGCGTGACAGTTTTCATTTGTCAAGAATTCACAGGAAAGTCCGAAAAATTCAAATATTTTGTCATGTTGAAATGCAAAATGAACAGTCTTGCCAACCCTTTTCTTGTAATTCATGGGATATTTGACACGGCAAAGAATAAACATCCTTTTCCTAATGATGGCTTTGTTGACCCTTCAAACTAATTTCAGGCACACGCTTCGGTCTCCCCAAACACAGTGATAGTTAGAAATGAGTTTCTGTAAGCATTCTAGAGAAACAAAATGGAAAGGAAATGATGACGATTCAAGGAAATGTAAGCCCAGGTGGCAAAGAAAAAACCATGGGTTAAAAAGCTCTAGATTGTTCTGAAATGGTACATTTTTTCTTTGGTCGTGTGAAGATCAAACCTCGATTATAAAATCTTAAAAAATCTTAAAGAAACATCCAAACATTTAAAGGCACGAAAAAATTTCAGCAGCAACAAATTCTGTGCGACGCGTCCAAAAACGTCGAGAAAAAGCATGGAAATAAAATTCGCAGTTTTCATACTTCAATAAGCTCAATTGATAATCTTTTGAAGTTGGCAGCTAGTTCCCAATTAGAGAAAAGGAAGCTGCACACACCACAAAGCATACCAATCAAATCATACTCTTCAATCAAAAAGTAATGATATGGAAGGTGAGAAGTTGTAATTGGCGAATCTTGTCGATGTTGCCGACATGAAATATTTGTGCATTGCAGTCCGCTATTAGAAAGAAGAAAGAAAGAACAGTAAGTAAGAAAGAAAGAAAGAGCAGAGCATAACTACCACTTCGAGGTCGAAATAGCTGACTGTTTTGCCAGTGCCAGTAGCATCATCCATGGCTGGAGAGCATGACTCATATTGGTCTCGTATGAAGATAGCTGCACCTAACTGCGTCCGGATGAAGTGTATTTTTCATTCACTAGCATTTTATATCAAGCATGCCTTTTAGCAGGCATCCTCATTGAAAGCATTTAAAGAAGCTTTAAAAATAGTTTATTTATTCATTTGTTCATTATTGTAATTAAATTAGGGTTTTACTTCGTATTTATTTTTAACTTAATTTGTAACGTTTTATGCAAAGCAACCCTGAAAAGCAATCTATCGATTGACGGGGTTACCGTGCTTAAAGAAATTAAAATGAATGAAATGAAATAGCAAGTGCCATCACGTTTAGGGTTAATGCTTAGCGAAATTCCCCAAATTGGTCTTCAAAAAGCATTTTGAGACGCGAAGCATACTGCAAGTTACTTGAAATGATTAAATGCAGAAAGTACAAGCTTGCTCCATCCATTCCAGAAGACATTACAAATACTTCTCTAAAGTCGATTCAAAGCTCGTTTGATATCAGATGTTGAAAAATCCTAGAAATCTTCCGCACTTCCATTTTCATGATGATTATTCTCATGGCCCCATCGTTGGAGAAAGGAAAAGCGTTCTTTCAAGATGCCAATCCTCTTATCATCTGGAGCAGAATTGCCAATTATAGATGTTCAGTTTGGAGGAACATTTCTTTTTGAAGCCAGTTTATTGACGGCACTACACAAAGGGGACTACAACATCGTCTGATGATATGGAGATGCCATAAAATACACCTTATAAGAGCGTACCGTTTTAGTCAGCGCAAGCCACACTCAAGCGGGTCATTTCAAGGTTTAAGCTAATTGCAAACATCCTGTGTCAAGTATCAAGATACTCATGCTCAAAATACCGCGGAAAACATCTTCGAAATATACAACCAGTATCGAAAAATAAATCCTTATGAATTGGAAAGGTGAGGCGACGTTCGGCACGGAGGGAAAGGTCTCATTGTTCAAGTCAAACATTACCTATTCGACTTATAACGAAGATTATTATACTTCTATTTTGGACCACTTTTCAACATTTTGCTTGATTGTGTTGTTATTGATTGATATAATTGGTTAGTAAAGTGATTAGCTGCCAATACTTAATTTTTTCTTGTTTTCTGGGCATAAATAAACTGTTTCTACGGAGGAGAACTATCTTCGCCTCCTTCTGGCTTGTTTTGTCAACATTTTGGCATTATTCCCATAAGCATGAGGTTGAACCAAAATAGAATAAGACAAAATAGTTCTTTATCTTGGTTGAACTAATTCTACATCAAAAAAAATTTCCTTTGAGGATCAAAATTACATAGCATTGAAATATATCTTTGTGTCATCATCATTTGGTACTAAATCATTTACAGTTATATCAATGAATAGTACTATTAGTTCACAGTTTTTCCTTTCACATTAAGGTTTAAAACAGTTCTTGAGAAACTTGTGAACTTTGCCAATAATAGTTTCCAGGTGACTCAAGAAAAAAGCTATTTTCAAGGGACACCAAAAAGATTTTTGAGGACCCTGGAAGCCTTTACTATCTTTGAGGATTTAAAAAAATAATCAGTTATGTTGCAGTAAACATGATTACTGACTAACCATGCCCTTGCATTTGCAATAAAATTGGTCTACCCATTCATGACATCTTTGTCCACAAATTATTCTTCAATCATTCTCCAAGTGGTGACCAATGTGTCTCTATGCTATGTCATGTTAACAGTATAGAAGCATGTGCTTTGTACCCAAAGCATGGCGCTCAACACTTTTGCTACTGACATGTTTAACCTAAGCATTGGTTCAGAAGTCTGGGTCAAAGTTACTAAAATTTACAAAACTGAATTGCACAACACAGAGAAGTTTTCAGTAAATTGACCAAAAAGCCAAGCCAAAGCCATTTGTATAATTTCAAACAGGAATCGCTCAAAGGGCTTGCAATCAGATTAATTTCGTACCTGCTGACTATAAATAATTCATGATCGCAAATGTGAACAATAAGTAAATGAGAACTTGCCATCACAATGTGCTTAGCAATTTACATACCCCTGACAACATGGCTGAATAAGAAAGAAGTTATGTTTAAAGTTCATTACTCCCTAATGTGTCCAGCTTGCATCTTTTGATTCCCAAGATTCTTACTAGCATGGCACCTAAGAAATCCGAAAAACACATACTCCGAAGAAATTAAAAACATGGGCTGCTTTATTTGATAACCGAAAAACAAAAAAAAGAAACCAAGTAAAACCATCTGAACTGTTAAAAAACTGTCATGTTTTGAGTGTGAGCATTTGGAAAAAGTTCCTACCACATATGAGAAAATAGGCTAGCTTTTGATTGAAAGCAATAAGCTGGCAAAATTGAATCTTCTCCACAATTTTTCTTGTTAAGGCTACTGCTTAACTTCTTCTTCATTGTCACCAAAAAAGACTGTATACCATTGTTTTGCATCTACATTTTCCTTGGTTTATAAAGACAGATGTTTCAAAGAAATTTTGAAAAATCACATGTATGAGATGACATAATTTTAAATGGATGCTAGTTGGTAATTTATAATAATCATGTATAAATGTTATGAACTACAAAGTTCAAGTGATTTTTAGAAAAATTTCATTCATAATCTTTTTGTGTGCTCTTTGTGAGCTTCTAAAGTTTGCATGAACTCAAGTTGGCCAATGCTAGATTTTTTTGTTAGAAGCCTATATTTAAAAATTAACTGTATAGCCATTAAGAAAAAGATGATTTGATGAAAAGAAATGTATGTATGTATGTATGTATAATAATCTTTAATGTGAATAAAAACTAAGTTTGGAAACTTGTTTTCAGTTTGGTTCACAAATTCAAAGTACAAATGGCCTAAACTTAACCAATAAGAAAATTAAAATTGGAAAAACCTAATACAAAGTTCAAATAATGAGTTAAAAACCTATAATGTTAGTTTAAAATGCCGCTAGCATATTAGTATATGTAGATGTTATTTTAAAATTCATCCATACTTATTAAAAGAGTCCAACTTAAGTTTGTACATTAAATAATGTTTACATTTATTTTTAAAAGAATGAATATTGTCACATTGCCTCAATGAATTGGGCAAACAGTTCCAAATCCTTGCTCCATATTGTTGACAAGGAGGCTGCCACATTATCATTTAGATATCAAAACAAATTAAATAGCAGTTACCAAAAGACTGAGTACTTTCCTCTAAAAGAAAGCAAACCATTAACAACTGTCTTTCATGTCCATAGCTTATGAGGAATTCTAGCCTAGAATTTGGTAACAAATCAAAAAGGGGAAATACCAACCAAAAGTAATGCAATGTTATCTTTTTTCAAGACTACATCTTAATTATTTCAACAAAATCAAAGGGGTGAATCTAAATAGCTTCATTTTCTAACACTGTAGTTTTCTAACACTGTAGTTGAAAACATTTTAAGGTGTCATCCCTAAATCTAGACAATGTTCACAGTTAATCATACAGATTGTACTAAAGGGTTTGAAATTAAAAGAAACCAGTGGCACAGTAACCGGGGCCAAGAACATTATCTCTACTATCAAAGATCTCATCCCACGGTTTTACTTTCTATGGAAAATTATAGCACATATTAAACCAACTACTTGAACAGATGGCCTGTGTATTGTGTAAAACGAATCTAGTTTTCTTTCGCTCGGAAAATACCCACTCTGGAATCCTTCCACCGCAAAGGGCGGGTGGACTTTCAAACCGGTTTTTCCGTCATACGGTATTTACAAACAAGACCGATTCTACTCAGAATTCTACTCAAGGCCTATTACCCGCCAGTACAAGAGATAGCCGTGCTTCAAGTCTACCCGCCATTTAAATGAATGCTTACCAAACATTTAAGATGGAATCACGTTGCCATCAGTTACTGCCGGAGAGTTTACAAGCTCAGAATTGGCTTCGAGGCGTTCGCCCAAACAATTCCATGCCCGAAATTAGAAATCAGAAGCAGCTATCTTGCTACGTTGAGAACACAAGGTCAGTCAGGACGAGACACCCTCGTAGCTACTCGCACTTGCAGAATGCAAATTCTCCAAAAGCGTCACTATTATTTGTCCTTGTTTGATATAATCTAGTTCTACACCATACGCAAGTTCATCTAATTTCCGCCATTTGGAGTTCCGCCCAGCAGGAAGGTAGATAATTTAATAAGTGAAAACAAGACTTCAACAAACCATCAGTTATGTTTCCATAGTGTGGTGTCCGCGATTCTAACTTTACTGCATCCGCCATGTTTTCCCTTATCTAAGGACAACTGTCAGCAAAGTATATACTGCGATTAATCGTGGTAATTTTCATACTTCACCCAAACAGACTTTGATCACGTGGGTAAATCTCTTGTTCCCAAAACCAATCATCAACAAGAATGCAACTGTGATTGTCCTCGACAAACTCGATTTACTCTTTCACAAAAAACAGCAGGTTTTTCGTATTCAAAATTCTCGGTTTAAATAGTTAAGTGGTTCAAAGCAATTGATTCCCTGAATAAATAACTGAGGCATTGGAATATTTTCATTCAAACATGGATTAACCGAAAATCCCAGACGCGCTTGGGAGGGCAAGACTTTTGAAAACGACGACGACCTAAATTCTATTGCTGTGTCAGCTGCTTCGCGACTCATAAGCTATAAGTGCTGCTAGTGCAGTAGCCGATCTATGTTGCGCCTTCGTGGTCTTCCTTTCCCATTTGACTGCTTCATGCCTTCTGGCTAGCTGTACTTAAATTGACCTGCAAAAGTAGTTCTTCAATCTTGTTTATGAATTAATGTAAATATCTCTTCACCTGTCATAGAACATTAAGTCTCTGTCTTCCTCCGGAAGCCTGTACACGTAAAAGGACTCGTTGCTGATGAAGATAAACAAATGAAAAGAAGTCAAAATTATCAGCTCAAGACAAGGACGGTATAGTTGGTCTTATTCCAGCTTTGCTTTGAAGAATGCACACGAGATGACATCAAAGGAACAACTTGATAGTTTTGTAGGCTAAAAGTTAATCAAATGGTGCACTTGATTTGAACACTGCTTTTTGCCTCACTGGTATGTCCCATCAATGTACTCTTTCTTGTGAACAAATGTTTTGTGGCACAACGCTTCACGATTGCCGAAACAGCGAGCGGTACCATGATTTGAGTTTGCTGAACCAAGTTGCTGCCCTACACTCTTTAGATTATGCAAATGTTGAAAAATGACCAAAAGCTAATAAATGTACATTTTCTAATTACAGTATACAAATGAAGTGAAGCACAAAAATACCCTCTGAATGTAACAGCAGAACAAAAGTTGAAAAGGCGATTATCTCAAAAAAACAACACAGGTTACCACAAAATAATGCAAGTAGAGTACAACTCTGAAGAATGCAAGTAGAGTACAACTCTGAAGAATGCAAGTAGAGTACAACTCTGAAGAATGCAAGTAGAGTACGACTCTGAAGAATGCAAGCAGAATGCATCCCTCAGTTATTCTCGATTCTCTAACTCCCTCTTCCAGCCTTTGGTCTTTCTCTCCTTTCGATGATTCTACAAATTTGAGTTACTCATAAGCTGTCACTTTACAGCTGAAAAACATTATATTATACGGATTGGATAGGGTTATGTGAAAATGACGTCCTATATTGAAAAAAACTTGTGGTTTAGTTGTAGTCATGAAGTTAAAAAATTATATTAAATAGATTTCGTTTGGCCACTAGAAGGAACTTTTTTATCCACTTTTTTTATTCAGGCCAGCCAATTTACGCATGTTGTTCACTTTTAGTTTCCTTTTTCAAGGAGTATTTAATAGGGCAAACAGAGATGAATGGTGTGTTTCACTCTACCTGTTTGTAAATCATAAAGTCATAAATTATCAATTTAACACAAAAGGATCTATCAGCCACAGAAAATGGCAAAGTCTTTACCATGGAGATACACGTTGTTTTGCTCCAGCTTGCATTCCACAAGCAGAGGGATCGGGTTCATCCAGTGCTATACCACGTTCAGGCCAGTGTGATGTTATCATTAAAATCAAACAAATTTTCATGTTAGTGTGAAGAAAAAGATTTTTGCTTTTGTTCAATTTTCTTCCAGTTTCTTTATCATGAAAACCCTCTTTGCATACCCTTAGTCTTCCAAAGTAAAGAATGTCACAATTGCGCACTTTGTGAACATTTTTAAAATGACATGACTGAAAATGATCAGAACAGAGCCGATTGAAATCTCCAAATCACTACTCCAATTGCATTTTAGAACCCCGTTTATAAGATCATCTAAAAACGTGCTACTTCACTTGAAATGCTATCAATTTCAACCAAGCTTCTTTGCGCATGAATTGTTTCATGCATAATCCCAAATTAATGCAAGAATTGGCCCCAATTCCAAATTGAATTTTCAACTCAAAGGACCATCAAAAGATCCCAATATTTTCAAATTTGGGATTGAGAAATCCTAAATGGCAACCCTGTCTGGTAACTAGAGGCACACGCAGGCACGCAAATAGTAAGGGACGTGGAGCCGTATACCCCTGAAGGTTGGAATAATTTGACTACAGTTGGAAAACGAGTTGAAGAAGAGTTTACTTGGAATTTGTTTATTTTTAAGACCCAACTTGCAAACCATTTGACACCATTTGACACTGAATTTTTGGGATTTTTTATGCAGAATTCTTCAGCCAGCCGAAAGAACCAATTCATTCATAGTTTTCTATTGTGAAGCGTGGTCTCCAAAGGATCCCAAATTGTAGGACCGAAAAAATATCCCGTCTTAGAATTTTGTTATTTTTTTAAAATGTCCAGTCTATAGGGTTGGTAACTTAAAATTGTTGTTGGCTTTGCCGCAGCCCACCCTTTTGAGGTCCGATCCTATAAAGTATTCGATTTTTATCAAAAATAAAGCTATACAACAAAAAATGAGTGTTGAAGCCCCTAACATTGTGAAAGAGACATTTTAGATGCAATTTATGTTCAGCATATAGCTTTAGAGTTGGCAAGACAGAAAAGAGAAGAATTGATGTTGAGTGACTAGAATCTTATCTTTTACCGTTAAATATATATATTACTAGTTAAATATGCTACATGTTACATAGTTTTATTCTACTTGATTCCAATTCTGTCTCTTTATGAAGGATAGGAAAAATGATCTGAATTAATGGAAAAGATCCTTTTAAAATACTTAGAGTTAGTAAGCTTCAGAGGGCTGTATCTGAATTCTATGATAAGGCAATTCTCTGATGTAGAATGCGATAGAATGAACGCGTGTTTATGAAAATCAGATGAATAAATAAGTACATATTGGATTTATGGTTCTTTTCTTTACATGGCTGTCCTGGGACCTGACTACCGCTTATGGTTGTGAAAATTGATTTTATTAGGTTACCAGTTTTAATAAAGTTCTTTAAATTGAATTTGCTAATATGACTCTTTAAGGACAGAAAGCAACCAGTTATTTACTCTCCCTGCATAAAAAAGCAGAGAAAACAGATTGAAAATGATTTCTCGTCAATGATTGACCACCGACCATCATTTTGTGTACAATTCCAGCACTTATTTGATTACTTTATTTAGCGGATGATTTACAAATATCATGGATTGTTGGGCGAGGTGTTGTTTATTGTGCTATTATATGAACTGGATATTTTTACTTCTTTCTTTCTGATCGTGATACCAAGGTATTCGATATATTCTTGCGTAATTGTATTGTGATATCAAATTATTTGATGTACCTTCTGATTGTAATGTCATGGTGTTCTTAATTCGGTACAGTTTCAATGTCTTTTTATCTCTCATATCTGCTATGCGATAATTTGTGGAACAGTCAACTTATTATTATGGCTGCTTACGAAAAAAGTTTATACCTTTATGGTAGGGGCGACTCAAGCTGAAAATGAGTTGGTAATCATACTTATAACTCGCCTACTTATAACCACACCCATTATTCTGTCGCACCCTTTCAAATGGTGAAGTATTTCACATGATAAAATCTGCAAGAACGTTTTTATTTAATTAAAGCCAACAGTGTTTATGTGAATATCACGCATACTAGATCTTTATATAAACAAAATTTACCCTTTTTTACCCCTAAACTCTGTCCAGATCACGTTTGGCTAGCAATCCCAAGCCAATAGTTAGATAGCATTGCCACTATTTTTACTTATATTTTCTGAAGGTCTCATTATTTCAATAATATTTTTATCGAATGACGAATAATATTTTTTCAATCTTAGTAGAAAACAAAAATTTAGATTATAACTCAAAATAGCCATTCTTTGAAAATCTTTCAAAATGACGTCTATTGGTTGGTTTTAAGCGGCTGACAACATTGTCTTTGAAAGAATGTTTAGCTGCAAGCAACTTCAGCAATGTAGGTTCCACCCGAATAAAATCAAGATTTTGCTGCAACATCAATGTGGTGGTGCAGAATCGTTGTTTACTGTTGTGTGTTGTTGTTGTTGTGTCTTGTCAGTTCTCATTACCTGGCCTCATCACAAGTACAAGCAGCGTGAAAGGGTTTCCAAGCAAGGGAGCGTTTCAACTGCTGAATTATGAGATAGTGTATTCTAAGATAGGTAAAATGAGATATTAGGCTGAAGGCTAGTGGTCCTTTTCTTTAGGGTTCTAACAGCCCTCTATCTATTCTCCACGGCCCCGTGCTCCGGCCTCCGAAAGGGCGAGGTAATCGCTTGCTCACTTGACTACCTCGGTCTGAGAGGTCTTATTGTGTGCATGTCAAATGACCATAGGTCGCAATTTTGGTACGATGTCATTTCAAAACCAAACCATATATGTTTATAAAGCTCCAGAAAAATTAATGATGGTCAAATGATTTTATTTACTTCAACATACTTACTGAGCCCTGTATTAATATTTGACACCTAAATATAAATTTGGTAATATGAAATTCATTCAGAAATGTTAGTAGAGTAAACGCTTACCGTCGATATGTCACCCATCACGAGGCAGGACCAGCAGTAAAATGTTTCCTTCTTCATTTTCTCTGCCACATATTCAACGAGAAAGATTCACAAACCGAAGTACTCGTCTCTGCCAAACTTGCATACATTCTTCTTGTGGATAGCCTTCCATCCTTCATTAAGCGCAATCCTTGCTCCTGATTTAAGTTGTTGTTTTATACTGCAATTTGTACTGGGAAAGGCGGATTTTTTGTACAAACCTTTCCCTCTCCACCGGCCATGTGATAAGATATATTTGTGATATCCTCAAAAGAATTTTTAAAGTCTCTTTCGGCTCCTTCTTCTCCAATTGATTAACAATAGTTGCCAAAACATTCCATAAACCAACAATGAAGCAATAGAAAATTAAAACGAGGATTGTTAAAATCTTAATAATAGCTCTTCACGAGTTTTTTTTATGTGTCCTTCGGCATATTAAAACTAATGTATCTGATGCACTTAATAAACTAATTTTTGAAATTGTTAATTTTTGTATTTTAACTTTGAAAGTTTGGTAAATTCCAAATTAACCTTATATTTCCTGCTTCTATTTCCTGTAGACCAGGGTAATTTCCCGTAATAATCGTCTTCCGAATGAACTTCATTTTGGCACATGGTGTTTGTTTGCTGTGTATTCCGCAGATTTTTTCTGCGCCCAACACAGCAACACGAATGTTTTGTGAGTTCTGGGGCTAACCCCAAATATCTGTGAAATTAGCAAATCAAGTACTTTCCCAGCTTCCGCAATAAAACTTGCAGAGCCTTCTGCTTGGTCAATCACAATTGTTTACGCCGTCGTTTGCTGCCACCAGCCCCAAGAATTTAAATTCAAGACCCATCCACAAATAAACCATTTCGGCCGTAACTCGGTATTTCGTCGCTACTTTATGAAAGAAAGAAAGTATTTTCATTCCAGACTTCAAACTGCAAAAAGTTCTCGTATTTTGCTTTAGTAGTATTAACAAAGTTGATAACCTGTTGCAAACTCCAATTTTCTCGATTAACAATTGAAGAGAAGCTTGAAGTGAAATAGCTAGGAATATATAATCCAAATGACAACCCCATTGTGCAATAATCGTCTGGAAGCGTTAGAAAGTTGGTTTGAAAGAAAGCTGTGGGTGTAAGTAAGCTTAAGTAAGAATTTTCTTTTCCTAGTATTTCGATTGATTATTACACGAAACAGCCAAGAAGGTGAAAAGAATAGGCATGTCTTGAGAGAAATAATTAACTGTACTGAAAATTCTGTGGCACCCACGAGACTCCCTCCGTTGGCATATATTAAATTTCTCAGTGTATTACCTTTCTAAAAATTTATTACCTGTTTTATCTCGAGCTCTAGGCGCAGGAATTTCTAACTTTTATGCCGCAGTAGCAAGACCCACCAGTGAATTCCCCAACGAGTCGCAACTGAATTAATATTTGTTTTTGCTTACAAAAGACTTTGAGTTTTGTTTTGACTCGTATGAACTTAAAAACTTTCAACACGGTAATCCAAATTTGGAAATTTCCTCCATCATATTAGTGTCTTTACTCTTAAAGCAAAATGTTAAATTTTGAATTTTCATCATCATACACCTCCACACCACCCCCTCGCCCAAAAATAGTCACTTATAAATGACGTTGCTAGCTCTGCTATTTTTTCCTATGTACGGTGCCCAATAAGACAACTTTGGTGTCACTAATGCATCGTCTGTTTTTCATCCACGACAACCCCTGCGCAATATTTCCTTTGCTACATCACCCCAAAACATTTCACAGTCTACTTCGTCCGTATTATTTGGCAAATCGGAAGTACCTTTTCCGTTAGGGGTCATGGTATCACGGTAACGGTGAAGAAGACTTTCTCTCGTCACCATGGCTTTGTAAGAAATGTAAAACGAAATGTTCCAAACGCCCGATAAAAATTGTGACAGTGATGAAGCTGACATTATGACATTGACGGCACGTTCAGATAATAGGAAGAAGAAACTTGCTGCAAAAAAGTTAGATGAGCAAAACTCAAGCTTCAAGAAATTGCTAGCAACCATCCAGGGGCGGATTCAGGGAAAAATCTGACTACAGCGAAGAAAGGGAAATTTTTTAGAGCCACGCCCTTCAGGCTGTCTAAAATGAAGGCCACACCCCTTTTATGTGAATACTATTTATGATCAAAATTTTTGTTAGTGGTCAGCACTAAAATCATATAATAAAATCTAACAAGGCTTTGATCCCTGTTTTCTGTTAGGAATGCATCACATTCACAGAACGGAAATCGCAAGGGCTATTGTTGACATTTTCAAGATTGAACGCGACAGCGGTGGCGAATACAATTGCATAGGTCACTCTATCTGTTTATTGGACACTTTCTACAACAATTGCATAGGTCAACTCGGCTTCTTATTCGACAGTTCAAATTTCACCAATGCTCGCGCCAAATTTAGCATAGCTCAACTTTCCTGTCATTGGCTTGACGAACGAAGCAACAGCAATAGCGGCAATAGGTTGTGATGTAATTCCAGAGAACAGGAAGAATTTTTGTGGCACTGGATGTCGTTAATTGATGCAAAAGGAAATTGTTTGAGAAAATCTGACTTATGCTCGCGCAAAGGTTGCTAACGTCTGGATCCGCCCCTGCAACCATCGAATCAGCGCATGCATCTTCTAGCAGTGATTAATAATATGTAATGAAATTTACTCCAAACTGATTCAACTTTGACCTTTTGTATGGCATTAGTCGTATATAAGCTTTTTCTATTCTACGCTCTCGCTATCTAAATTCAGAATCGCAATTACAATATTTTTCGCTGTATCCTACACGAATAATAGTAGAAAAGAACACTATCAGAAAAGTAAACTCTTCAATTTTGCCTCTTTGTGGAGACACTCTGTTGATGATGGAAGCAGACCAAACCAAGTGGAAAACAAGGAAAATTAATTGGTAAACTTTTTGCAAATACCCAAATACATGTCATTCAGTCATTTATTTTGAAAAAAAAGAAATCGTAGACTGGCCGTTAGAAGAATTTGTTAGTTTGTCTTGAGCCGTACATGGAGACAACTCGGTCAGAAACTAAGTGTGTGCCGTATGATGGGGGCAGACCAAACCGAAAGGAAAACAAGAAAAATTAATTGGTAAATTCTTTGCAAATACCCAAATACATGTCATTCAGGCATTGAAATAGGCAAGGAGTTAGAAATTTTCCATTCGGTACTCGGTAGGCCATTGCGAGAGCCGTATGAGCCTTGTTTATATTGCCAAGCTTCTAAAGTGATGGTTTTAATCGTAAATTCCAAGGCCGCTTCCTTAAGAAAGCTGCATAAAAACTATAGGGGAAGATACTAAAATGATCAGAGAATCTTTTAATGTACCATTTTCTATATTTGCACTCTTTGCGACTACGCTATTAGGTTTCCAAAATTATGAAGGAGCCGTACGTCCTTGCAGGTGCCGTACTTACTTGTCTGTGCCGGTTGGCCCCAGGAATTCTCAGAAAGCGGAAGTTCCTTTGGCCATTGATTCCCATACAGGTCACATGATTTATATGTTCCACTGCAGGCCTGACGTTGCTTCGACTTGTGCGATATTGCTTGACTTAACAGAGGTGCCGTCATTTCAAGTAGATAGAGTCCGCTTTCTCCACCAGTTCTTCACTTCTGGTATGTGCATAAGTTAATTTTGTTTTTATTTAACTGGATTGGTTCCATCCGGAAATCGTTTGAAAGCAGGCTGTGGTTTTTAGACAGTTTTAACAACGTTGAGATTTTATTTGCAACCTTAAATTGTGAATCAATTTTCTTTTTCTGGCTAGTACTTGTTTGAAGATGGAAAGTAAGCTAAGGCTGATTAATTCTTCTAAAGAGGAGCAATCTTCTAAACACTCTGTTATGAAAATTTGTTCAACTGAAGATCATGTTTTCACAGAAAACCTAAATATGCTACAGACTTATTTATTTTTTTTGGTGAGGGATGTCAGGGAAAAAGTCAGGTATAAAGGCATGAAGCCATTGTTAGCAAGGTTGAAAATTATTTACATAAATGAGAATTTAAAGCAGCTCAAAGTTAAAGAAACAGAATTGCAGTAAATAATTGTAATCAATGCATAGATCAAATTACATTTTTGTGTAATAAATTTCTTTTATATAAACATATGGGTCATTCCATGCCAAATCAATCAACCCATACGAACTCAATCTCCTTGATTTTGATTAAACTTCTCAAACATGTTTTACTGGTTAGAAAAGACTATGCAGCAAATATTTGCTCAATATCTTTCACGGGGGCTGAGAAATCAGTTTCTAAAGATTTTCCCCATTCTTCCTCGTCATTCTTCATTATGCGACCCCCAAGCTAGTAAACATCAATTACTTTTGTTCTATTTCTTCCATTGAGCTGAGAAAAAGCTTATTTTGAACATCTTTTTAAGGTCTTTCTAAATAGTACAGGTTTTCTAGCATATTTCACGAAAACAGCGTTTAAAAACCATTTTCATTATAATCGCTTCCCTGTGAATTAGTCCCTCTCCTCCTTTAGGCAGTTTGGAAAAACAGTGGCTCCATAAAGTGTTTACACAAAAAATTTCACTCGCAGAGTGACCCTCATGGATTTTCCTCACCCCATCTTGGGACCTTCAGGCAATACCCAGATTGACATAGCTTCTATGCTGTAGCACCTACAACAGCGGCTTTGGTACCAAACGAAAGCTCTTGCAATTCTGAATCTGACTACATCAAGAAATAGATTCTAGCTTTAAAGTTTAGCAACCAAAATAGAACATCAAGATTGCAAATTCCAACCAAGCCCAGAGGGTCAACTTTGATTTTGATAAATTATTTAGACAATCTTTGAATACTAAAAAGCTTATGCGGCAAGTTTCTGAGGGAGGTGAGATTGGAATTTTACACAATAAGTCATTTATATCAGACAGGTATGTGTAGAAATGCCACATTTCTTGGTTTTCCACTTAAGCTTGTCCCAGCTATGCACTTCAAAATGAGCTATTTCTGGGCTCAATCGTAGAATGAAAGTAATTGATTTTTAACCGTTTGGGGGGTCACGGTTGAGAAGAATTATGAGAAAGAATGGGAAGAATGGGGGAAATCTTTAGAAACTGACTTCTCAGCCCCTGTTAAAGGTATTGAGCTAAAGTCTGTTACATAGTCTTTTCTTGCCATTGCTGTTAAGATCATGAAGTAAGCACAGAATCTCTCATGGTGAGGGTAAATTTGCCTCTCAAATTGGTTGATTTTAAATGGAATCACCCATATATAAGCCAGAAGTTTTTCATACTGTTAGTCTAACTATCTAGACACAAGTTAATCAGGAATCTTTTATACTTTCTAAGCACATGTTAATTAGGAGTTATTATTACTATTTAGTCATAGCTACTACCACGCTACTACTGAGAGAGTTCCTCCTTAAGAATTCCCTCTTATACAAGTTCTCTAGTGTTGTGTCATTTACCTTTATTCTATTCTATTATATTTATTGCCTTAAGTATTCATTATTATTACTGTTTGATTGAATATTAGAGTATTTGTACATATGTAGAGAAATTTAAAATAAATGAACTGAACTGAATTATATAAGCTGGTTTTCTACTAAACATAAACATATTTAAACCAGAACTTTTTCAAATTATACAACTAAATCTAAACATATTGTATTATAGCTATAATAATAATAATAGATATAATAGATATTATTTGTGTTTACCCTTCCAACACCATAGAGTCCCATTATGTCTTGCAAGATGTCATTAATGGTGTATCAACCAAAATGTCATTCTTGTTCTTGTATAGTGCACAAACCTTAAAATTCTCTCTATCTATTTCTGGTCTTATCTTGAAATCTAGCTCATTTTATTATTATTCGTAAAAGGATTTTGGTGATACAGCTCATAGTGATGCAGCCCTATGGTCTTTTGCATGTCTCCACACATTTCATTTGGGCCTTTTCATTTTGCCTCCTTGCATTTTTTGTTTGATCTTTATGCTTTATTTTTGTTTTCTTGACTGTTCCTTTTCCAAAATTAGTTGTGGTTTTTTACCAGCCATCTATTTGTTCTTTGTTTTTATCTTTTTTGGAACCACTTATTCAGCAATCTCCACTCATAAGCTCCATTGGTAAAGTCCACCATCTTTCAGCTTGATAAACGATTTTGAACTTCCTCATGATGCATTTTCCTCTGATTTCACTTTTATTCAACAATATTCAATGTACCCCATTGAAACTTGAATTTTCTTTCTGATTCTTTCAGTTTCCCCAGTTTGATAGAGATATTGCAAACTACTGGTAAGTGGCAGCCTCTGCAGTCTGCACCACAATGTCATTTAGATTTCTTGACTGTGTTTTTGCAAGGTTTGTTAATAATGATATCATTGATTTGGTTTTTATTGTACTATCTAGGCTTTCCTGTTTTCTATTTTAAAAAAGGTGTTTTCTTAATTTGACTATGTTATCTTTGTAGTTTCAAATAGATGCACAGAAGGCTTGGAGACAACAGTTTAGATTGGCCTTACATGTTAGAAACTATGGCGAATAGACGAAAACCAGTTGAGCCTGACTTTACTGTACAGGCCCAACCCAAAGTTGAGAAGCTTGAGGAAAGAAAAAGAGATGTTTGGAAATCATCTTTGTTTCTGTCCATTGTAAAGGTTATCGTGACATTTTTCCTGTTTTTTGGGTTTCTTGCAACTCTTGTGGTAAGCAAGCTGGCAATCGTTGGCATAGGGCAGCAATTCAATGCTCAGAACTGTACGCTCACAACTGCCAGCTGCATCAGAACCAAACAGAACGAAGCTCCATACATCATAATGGTCCTGGTTGTCATGGTGCCCCAGTGTATCACCTTCATGACTGCCTTTGCTTCCTCAGCATTCTCCAAAAACAAACCATGGCCGACAAAGACAGCAATGTTTTGGGTACTTAAACATTTTCTGTTTGTTTGTCGCTTCTGCTCTTTGCATGCCCAACAAAGCATTTGGAATGAACGTATTCATAGAAGCATTCGTTTGTAAAAGTTTCTCTTCAGTCAAGCGACATTTTCATGAAACCGGCTTTCAAATGGTTTGCACATGAGTCTCAGTGTCTTGAATGACTTTGTATTTTTGCATGACTTGAATTTTTGGATGCCAAGGTGGGGAGCCAGGGGCTATAGAATGCTGATCACCTGGCTTCTTAAATCTTCTTTTCAAAGCCCCTAATTCTTCCATGTCGTTGTGCTTTCTAGGGAATCACAAGCGCAGTATTTGAGGTGGTAGGTCTCTGCTTCTTCACAATGGTTGTCGCCACGCAGGAGTGCAATACCAGTAAAATAATCATATACATGAATGGAATTTACTTTTTTCCGATTGGGTGGCAACTAATAAAGCAATTTCGAAAACACTGCACATTGGGAAGAGCCCGAAACGCTGACGATTACCAAGCAGTCCTTGATTACAGGGCAGGCAACGACGACGAGAACCGCGCCCCGTCAACCCACAGTACCATCGGCTTGTTCTTTTCCTTCTTGCTGTTACTTGGTGGCATTGCCTATGCCGTTTATCGTAAGGTCCAGCTTGTAGATAGTGGTGGTCAGGTGAGTGTGCTTGCGAGCCCTTCGCATCCTTAGCTTTTGTTCAAGCAACTTACTTTTGAAGATATCAAGCAGTAGGTCTGCCAGAAATACCCTTTTCAGGTTTACGTTCTACAAAACGGTAACTTATAGACAAAAGAATGTTTCTTTCTTGGATGCCCATTTCCAAAAGTATTTGACATGTTTTGGCTGAGTTTGGTCGTTCGCCGTTTATGTCTTGTTCAGTTCCGTCACATCTTGCTTGCCAATGATCTTGTTATCACCAAAGTTCTTTGTTCGCAGAAAATCTTGAGAGACGTTGTGCCCATCATCGTGTTTATGCTGACTCTTTCCTTTGCTTGGTGCCCCAAGGTACGGAAACTTCAGATCTGTGCAAAACCCGAAGAAGATAATGAGGACATTTTTAGCGATGGCGCCAGAATACCCTACAACTGGCAAAGAATACGCGTGAAAACTGCTCGGGAGCGAGTAACAGTGATAACATCACTGGTGAAACTGTGTCTTACCCCCCTTGTAGCCGTGGGGTTTGCCAAAGCCTTCCAGCTCAATGTACGCGTCAAGTACCTTGGTGCTGGCTTCAAAAGTCTCCAGGATGACAACAGATACCTGCTTAGTATGCTCGTCGCTCAAGTTGCTTGCAGTTTTTTTGCAAAGGTGCTCGCCTTCGTGGCATGTACCCTAGGCTTGCAGAAGATCTGCTTCGCACTCCCATTGATGCTATCGACACCCTTGAGCATATTGTTGGTTGCGTTCGATTGGTGCAATGCCCTTGGGATCTGCGCTTGCAACACCACTCTCGACCAGGGCGTTGTGCAGCCAACCGTCGTATTAGCAGTGCTGCTGTGGCTAGCTCAGTTTCTGTCAACGATGATTTACATCTGGCAGTCGCAGCAATTTCTTATGGCTAAAGAAAGCACATTGTTCTGGCTGCCAGGTTACGATGGTAAGTGTATCAATGACATTGCATTACATACCCACTTTCTCCCCCAACCTACGGTTCACCATCCCATCCATTTGTCACACATTCTCAATTCACCCTCTTCCTTTGTTTCGTCGATCTTTACGACATTGCAGCACAATGCTTTCTCCTGTGCTGCCATTACCGATCATCTCGTTCCCCTCTACTTGGTATCCTCGGCTTTACTTTTTCTCTGTCTAAGAAACAGCCAAGCATTGTGTTCTCCTTCCAAGCATGAAATCTGTCATTCATTTTCCGCACCTTATTCTCCATCATTTTCGAAATAATTTGGTCGAAGTTTTTTTGGCGGATTATTTTTTCATCAACGTCATTTATTTTCGCTAATTTGCGAAAATTTTGACATGAAGATGACGTGAAAAGCAGTGGCGTTGAATGATGACACATTGGATAACCATTTCTGTGCTTTTAATTTTGCTTGCTTTTTTGGAAACTCTCCAGAAACTTGACTAGTATTCTCAAATAACAAATCTCGTGAATTCACTCAAGGCCTTTGAAAAAATTGAAAATAAGACAAAATTCTGGCTCTCAAGAAAAAGGAATAAGTTACGTACAAAATTTCATTAAGAACTCGATTTTTTTCCTTCAACAGGTGTACTCATAGAGCAAAGTCTCATTTTGAACAGGAAAAACGAGGCAACAGATGACTTCTACGTGAACTACCGGAAGCTCGTGAAAGACAGCACCATTTATATTTGCACGACAATGTACCACGAGGCTGATTTCGAGATGGAACAACTTCTTTATTCTATTAATGGTGTGGATTCGGCCAGAAAGGAGTTCGATCGGGATTTCGAGTCCCACATTTTCCTGGATGATGGCGTACGCGGCACGGTAAGATATGTCTTGTAGGAAAATGTCGTATTTAACTTAGAGAGGTGAAGATCATGTGATAAGTTTCCATAAGAGTTGTTCTTGTGTGTTTAAGACGGAATTGCGAAGCAGTTGTTTTAATTGTAAACTGTTCCAATGTGCTCCAATGTTCCAATGTGTTTGACAATACTTGTCAGTACCTTCACAAAAGTGTTTGCTTATACAGTTGGGACTAAAGCTTAGGGTGGGATTAAAGTTGAGGGGGGTTCACATGTTTCATATATGATGATTATACTCGTACAAACAGGTAGGGTGATGTACCCCGTAGATAATAAGACTTCTCTTTTTAGATGGAAGTATTGAACGCTTTATAATGTATTTCTTTATCTCATTACAGGTGATTAAGTGGTATGCTCTTCAGCTGATTTCTTTGTTGCCAAAGACATTAAATGTTTCAATAAATAAGGTCGGTAACAAATATGAAACTCCTTATGGTATGCAACTCAGATGGAGGCTGCCCAGCGGAATGCCTTTTGTTCTCCATTTGAAGGACAACATGAAGGTAACTTCTGGCCTTAATTATCTACTCCTGTGTATTTATCCTTCAAGCAACTGGCTGAAGCAGTGTGACTTTTGGTGTAAATTTAGGAAGTGAATTTTTGATGTTTCTGATCGCTTTTAGGATGTTGGCCCATAAGAATGTCACGTGACATTATGAAGATCACTCTCTTCAAGACACTTTGCCTTAAATTCCTTTTTAATTTCTCCTATCAAGTGATATCCCTATATAAGACTGTAGTGACCTTTCCATTGTCACACCATGTCGTGTTGACACATCTTTTCTCGCTCCTCAGTCTAGACTTTTCCATCCTCATTACATTTACATCAACAGTGCATCATCCTTTTTCACCCCTCATCAGCAAATTTATTTTTAGATTAGTCAGTATGAATATGATTGTAAAGTCAGTCAGAGTCAGAAACAGAGCTACAGAGTACAACAGGCAACGCGTCGTCTCTCTCTCTCTCTCTCTCTCTCTCTCTCTCTCTCTCTCTCTCTCTCTCTCTCTCTCTCTCTCTCTCTCTCTCTCTCTCTCTCTCTCTCTCTCTCTCTCTCGGCCTGGCTCCGTGTTCTCTGCACGTTAAATAGGACAACTTTGGCTCGGATCGTCCATAGAGGTTGAGCAACGCAGACGGTAGAAACACATCTCAACTCGTTTCTACAAGACCTTCTTGTATGTGACATCCCCATCTAAAATTCTCATGTAGGTGACATCCTTATCTAATACCACCTTGTATGTGACATCCCTTTCTAATACCTTCTTGTATGCGACATCTCTATCTAAAACCTCTTTGTATGTGACATCCATATCTAATAACTCCTTGTTTGTGATAATATTTCAAGCGTTAAGTTCTTTGAGTCATTTCGTTGCACTTTGTCAGTATTGCAATTTTAGTCAGAATTGTGTGCTTTGCGGGGTAAGAAAGGTGGATTTCCTCTATTGTCAAGAGTGGCGAAACTGGAATTCAAATTTCAGCCCGTGCACCTGTATTCAGAACCGTTTTGGCATGGGTGTTCAGTCCTTCCCATCTGCCAAGTAAGTCATAATCATAATCATAACCCTTTTCCTGAACAAAACAGAGTTCTCTTTCGTTCCTGAGTTTCCCTTTCGTTGGTTGTCACTCATGCGTAGAGCTACTTTGAGTGTTCCGCAGCAGCGCTTCAACTATTGCCAACGCCGGCTAATGAGCGTGGGATTGTACAGAATGGGAACTGGAGATTAATTGTCAGGGGGGATGGGGCTAAATTTATTTCAAATTTGCAAGTCCAAATGGGATTGGGAATTTTCATGCCGATAAGTGCACGAATTTTTCTCTGTTGATACTGACAGGCCTTTGCCAAACTTTGGGAGACCACAAATGAGCTAATTTGGTGCAAGTGGTTTTCAACTTTGGTTACTCGATTAAGCAAAAATGTGCTGAGGTTGTTATCAAAAGCTGTAGAAATCATATGAGCTATTCACTATCTGTGGAAGGACAGTGAGTCTCGCCCTCGAAGGGCAGGAGTCTTCATTACCCCCAGCTGCTTAGGAAGGACTATAGGTAGAGACCGAATAGGGGAATACAAAGAGAACCAATAGCAGGAAGAAGTCCTGTCTATATGGGCCCCCTCCCCTAAAGGCTTCTCGTGATGTTGCATGTGGGGCCAAAGGTCTAATATCTCTTGAGTAAGTTAAGGAGTACTAAAGTGTAATGGAAGTATAACTCATGGTGAGATTGGCGATTGACTAATTATCCTACAACACGCCGAAAATAGCAACAATACAATGTACGTGATAAGCACATATGCATTCATTCGCTCACGAAGAGAGTGCCCAAGGTATTCTTATCAGTGACGTCACATCTGTTTTTACCAACCTCAGTGGTGAAGTTTTTCACCTTTGTTAGGTCTGAAAATTGCGCACAAGGACGAGGTTGAGAGTTGTAGGGACCCCCGGATTCCTCCTGTTGTCAAGTTGTAAGCGCTAATGCCTTGACGCAAGACAAAGAGTTTCGATGCACAAGACAAAAACATTTTTAGAAACACAATTTGAAACGCATGCGTGTTTCTTCACGGCGTTGATCGCTTACATGTAGTTGGTTTACGTTTAAGATGAGCAATTAACGGAATGTCGCTCCACAACTTTTCCTGGCCATTCCTCCTGAATGCTACGCAAACGCCAAGTGCTGTGTACCTGTCGAAGGTGAACTGGTATTACAGTGCAAGGTTCTGGCTGTCTTTCGGTATTTTGGGCTTGGTTTCAAACACACTAGAAATGATTTCAATTGTTTACAAGCGAAAGCAAAAGCATATTTTTGGTGCAACTCTCTTGAGTTTGTGCATTGCCGATGTTCTGGGCAGCCTTTCATTTGGAGTTGTTGGCTTGACGCGGATACTGGAGTACGACGGGCCGCATACCATTGCCATTTCGCCCAACACGAACCTTTCAAGGGCGTGGAGACTGGGTCACGCTTGCCTGTTTATTTCCGTTGGATGTTCGTTTGTTCACATCATCATCGTCGCAGTTCAAAGATTATTCGCTGTGCTAGCACCTATCAAGTTCAAGACCTCCTTTTTGTATCAGCACTGTGTTAAGACACTAGGCGTCGTTTGGTTTCTATTGCTCGTCATTGGCATTTTTGGCTTTTTTTATTATGAAGCTATTTGGTATGTATCGTATGTTCTCACGCTGATTGTGTGTGTCGCCATTCTATTGTGCTATACAGCAATCGTGGTAAAAACTTTCCGGAGATCAAACAGGCGCGAGTTGTCTGCCTCCAGACCGAAGAAGGCAAATGATAAAACGCATAAAGTCTTAAAAGTGTCCCTGGGGGTGACAATGTCCTTTATAGTGTGCACTTTGCCCCATGCAGTTTACTATCTTTTTGTAAGGGATGTCGCCACGCTGGATTTCTATAACATTGTTAATGCCATGATTAGTATGAATCCACTTTTCGACTCGCTAGTCTATTTCACTCTGTATGAGCAGTGTGTGGAAAAGGGGAGGAAACAAAATAGTGGACCTCGCCTAGATGGAATCCAAACGAGAGGGGTATCTCTGCAGAACACAGTTTTACCTGCTGCCGGTTCGAAGGACGCTCAACTCTAAAAAAATGCGGCAGTTACTTAACAGCTCCTCAACAGAATCTTACAGCTACGACTGTATGCCAAGGTTGACCGCAATGGCCCCCTCTGCGAAGGAACCCACGGAAGTGACATCATTCCATGGTTCCATTGCATCCTGCCAACTAGATGGAAACGTTATAACCGGGAAGGCTTCTGCTCAATGTAGAAACTTTACTTGAAGCTGTTTGGTTTCCAAAAGGCTGGCATTTTTTACAGACATTGCTGCCCATTCAAAATAATTTAAATATATATTTATCGTTGCAATTATTTTGAGACGAGTTTAAAAAATAGCACGTTTAAGAGGAAGCACTCAAGGCAACATATCGAAGGAAAGAAGCAGAGACTGGCCTCTTGGTGAAACGATTAATCTTACTTTTTCAATTTTCGAATTTGCCTTGTTATTGCTATTAATGCGATCGTTTTCTAATTGCTCCTATTTTGAATTTCTCCTTGCGGAGTTTCAGATTCATTTAACTGAGAGTAGTTTATGATTAAAGGTAACATAGAAGTCGCGTTTCTTAGTGCGTCGAGAAATATTTTTGGGTTTCTCTCTATCGGATGACCGGCATTAAATTATATCAGAATGTACTTTGCTTTTTTAATAATAGGCTTATATTTACTTTTGGTGGGAAAGGAATCTAAGCCTGTCTATTGCCGGAAAGCGAGTACCAGCTACCAGCATGTTTGTGAATAGAGAGGCAATTCAAGCATCGAAGAAGAACAACGTAATGGCCGCTTTGGTTCAAATGGAGTGTCGCGAAATGATCGATTTGTGGTTTAGCGAAATATTGCACAAAATTATCACTAATCCATTTCTGCGTTAGGGAAATAACCTTAGACTTAAACCAGGGTAAAAAGAAAAAAGGGCAAATAAGGGCAAATAAGGGCAAATAAGGACAAAAGCACCATTGTTTGGGCCAGTCTTCTACTTCAATTCACCTCAGTTTGTAAACCATCCACCCCCGGCCATCTTTGCCCTATCATAATGGACACACGTTTTTCGTAGATTCGAAACGAGGCTCTTATTTTTGTGCCCAATTCTTACATTTTATCCGATAATTGCATAGCAAGAATAGGAACCAGCAATAAAAAAACTAGATTGACGCTTACCTTTATGAAGAGGTTGGAATTGAAATGCCTGCTACATGTAAACGCTCTTTGTGAATTGGGACTCGTCCCCAAACAGTCTTCTTTTTCGTCATCCTTTGTCTGAGTTCCATTCAGGGCTTATGTCATAGCTAACTGTTTTAAGATGTAAATTATTAGGAATCGCGGAATTTCAAGAGCTTGGTGTGCCAATTTCGTGGAGAAGTGAGAGTAGAGACGACAAGCAATGACGTATTCTACTCATTAATGATTACGCTGCGATAAACACTTCAGCCATAGCAAATTTACCTAAATCTATAGTACCGGCAGAAGAAGATTTATCTTTCACATATACATTAGTTTCTGTATCTGATGTTTTGATGTATTCGATATTTGATGACTTGATGTAGCTCCCTTACTGTAGATAAACAGCGGCATTCGGTTATGAAATCAGCTGGTTCGAGTCAAATGACCAGCGTCCATTTAAACAGTTGCAAAATCAGCTGTTTCACATTACATAGAACTTTTATTCATTTGTACACATTGCAGGAAAACCAGTTATTTACATCCATACGTTAACTTCGTACTATCCAGATTTGCAAATATCCAAATTTTACCAAGGATCGTCGATCTAGACCAAGGATCATCTAGGGGATCATTTTCTGTTACCTCGTGATGCAGCTTGATTTTACTGATTTCTAATGGCTTTCAAATGTATTAGTAAACTATGGGTGTGGTCGTTAGGTTTTAATCTGGTTAAAAGGGCCACTGAGTAGGGAATGTTGTTAACAGATTGAAAATGGACTCTGGCCGGGGAAGGTATCTTTCCGACCGAAAAGAGCAGGTTTTTGGACTGCATTGACTAGTCTTTGACGACTTATTAAAAGCTTAGCTTCTAAGTTGTCAAGGAAGGCGGAGGCTGGAGCACTTCCCCCTCTGCGCGAGGGAATTTATGCAGCACCATTTTATCAGACCGAGTGTATTTGTGTCGAGATGCTGGTGTGGTTGCAATATTGCTCTCCATGTCTCGGACTGCTCTCCTGCAGTCGTGGTAGAAACAAAAGTATATGACTGCGTCCAGCAAAGGATTAGCACTTATTTGGCTGTTCACCAAGTGGTAAAATGTCAAGTCTTTAACTTCCAAAACGAACAGATAATAGATAGGATGCAGATACGTGCAGCACAAGAACGCAAGCGTTATTGTCAGTGAAACGGAAAACGTCTTCTCAGTTTTGGATTTGACGCCGACTGCCATAGCTCTTCGTCTTTTAGAAACTACGCGTGCTTTGTAGCACAAACCACCGTATGTTATGACCAGAACAAAACCAACAGCCAGTACCAAGTAGTACGAAGCCTGTAACATACCCTGCGAGTAGAAATAGCCAATGATACCGCTGAGGAGAAACAGAACCCACGTGGCCAGCAGTACTATGGCGTTGATTTTGTAGGTGAACAGTGTCTTGAATCGAATTGGGAACATTACGGCGAAGAGTCTTTGCACGGCAATGAGGACAATGTGCGTAAACGAGATGCCAATTGAGAAAAACAAGGCAGCGTGCCCTGCTTTCCAGCTCAGCGCAAATGGCGAGTTTTTGTTGATTGTAAATGTCGCGGACCCATCGTATTCGTGCAACCGCAGTGATCCAGCCAATAGAAAGCAAAAACTGCCAAGGATGTCAGCCACACAGAGGCTAGCTAAAGTCAAGCCGAAAATCGTCCTATGTTTTCTAATGCGAAAGATGGCAAAGGCTTCGCAGATGTTCAGGATGAGACCGACAAGGCCGAAAGCCAGCCAGAACCGGCAACTGTAATACCAGTTGACTGTTGTCAGGACGGCATTGGTCGTGTTGTTTTGCCCTGCCATTACCACTCTGGCCTATCTTGCATTCACTTACAAACCTCCACAGAGTTAGCCAGTGCTGCTTGGCATTGTTGCTTTCTTGCGACATCCGCTGTAAAAATGTTCTATTGATTTCTGAGCGGGACCTCGTCATACCCCCTTAGACAGCATTCTTAGACGATTATAATTAAGCAATTTGCTTCGGTGGCTTTGTTTTTCTTTTCAAATCCAAGCCGGGGGTCGTTGTAATTTCATGACGTAAGTGCGCTTCTCCTTAGAGTGGGTGGGGCGTCGGAGTTTAATGCGTGCTTGTCTGATCTGACGGGCATAGATTGGCAGCCAAGTAAAGAGATTGTCAGGCGAGTTTTTTCATACTCCCTCTGGAACATGAACCACTACATTATGTGAGATGTGGATAAATCCAATAGGCGACAAAAGCATTTTGAGCACAATTGTTAACACAAAAAATAGTGAGATGGCTAGGGATATTTTTCATCATGCCACACGCAGCATCAGCAAATTTTATCTAAATAACTTCTATGTTCTTTATTGATGAAATCAAACGGAAATAAAGATGTGTTAGATATAAATATTTGATGGTATTTACAGGCAAAATTGGTTTATTGCTCAAGAGGTAAGGCCTTTTTTAAGGAAATAATTTTCGATGAAATGCGATATCATGATTTAATGAGTCGTTTACCGTTTAACATATCCCTAGCAATAGTTAAAGCATCATTCAAAGACAGAATTCATGATTCAAAATTAAAATAATGACTCGTGAATTCAGCGACTCGTTCATAGCTGTTGGTCTGGGCATGTTGGTGGTGCGTGGGCAGTGTCTTTTTAAGCCCAATCTCCACTAGGCGAAAAACTGTCGAGGCGTGAAATGCCGACTAGCGGAAAGTAGAAAGTGATCCTACTTTTCGCGGCGCGACAATTTTCCGCCAAGTGGAGATTGGGCTTTAGTCAGGTCTTCGTTTCAAAAAGAGGCAACGCACGAAGCTAACATTCGATATCTAAAAAGATAACATTTGCTTTACATCTCTGTCTTTTTCTTAATTCATTTAACGACATCGGCAGCAACATACGACGACTTTGTTTTCGTATGCTTCTACTCAGTTTTTGAATCATAAACTTTAGTCCTATGGTTCTTGGTTCTCGCTTGGTTAAGAATCTATTCTAATCAAGTCCAATAACAGCGGGCTTGGTATAACTGCTTCCTACTACCGCAAACGAATTCAACTAAAAACAAATTGTACACGTCTGTAAAAAAATAAAACTCTTGCGACCATATTTGGGACAGAAAGTTTCGTAGACAGAAAGTTTCGTAGACAGAAAGTTTCGCCGTTTTCGCGTTTTTTGGCATTTTTCGCGAAAGTTTCTGCCAAGGCATAATCTAAGATCGAATTTCGCGAAAGTTTTTGCTCGCGAAATTACAGAAAATTCTCGACACGCGAAGGTTTTTTCCATCCAATTTTTTCGTTTCTTAAATTATTTGCGTTGCTGTTCCTTAATCACTCAAATCTTTAGTCTCTTGGGCCATAGAACCTTGTAAATTGCCACCATGACAGTTAAGGCGAAACAGAGGGTATTGTGAGGACGAATGAGGACGAAAGAGTGAAAAGTGACAATTAACATAATATTTTATGTTGGAAGTACCGAAAACGAATACTAGAATGTTATGTTTTTCTTCTAACTTTTCTTCAATCGCTAAAGTTTCTTCACGCGAAAGTTTCTGCCCCTAAACTCATGACTAAAGGAAACCCAACGGAACCAAAAAACAAACTATAACAAGTAAACACCGTGCCTGATGCAGAACAGCTGATTCCCAGCATTTGAATTTTATTTTTCATGTGGGGTGCTCGCATCTTCAGCCGCACCACCATTCGATCATTTACACATCCGTTACGCAAGCATTCCGTCTTTCCCCCATTTTTCCATCACGCGAACCACCATTTGAACTGACATGCTTCAATGCATCATGTGATTAATTTTCTGCGCATGAATTTGGCATTTCCACGCTATTCCACCCGTCACACTGCCGCTCTATTTGTTGCACAAGAATGATTGCCTCGCCACCAAATCACGCTTGATCAGATGAAAGTGAGGTCACTGTCTTCTTTCTTCCGAGGTGAAAAACAAAAAGCGATGGAGTCAAGTCATGTACATGTCATACGTTCTGGATTTTAGACGGCCGAGAAAAGAAAGTAAGTTCCTTTGCAATCTGTAATCTCGCTGCAGTGCACGTGCGTCACGGCGATGCGTATTCTATTTCACCAAATGCACCTCTTTATGTTCTGTGTATTATGTCCGTTGTGTATTCGATGAACCAATTCCCGAAGGATTTCTGGTGCCGCTTCAGATATGTGGATTTCTTTTCCGGATTGTTACTGAAATGCCAACCTTTGCTAGCCTGTTCGCAAGAGCCGTATCTGCGCAGGAGCTTCTTCTGACTTCTACTAAATTCCTATGTCTCCTTTTTTCGCAGGAAGAGATGATGCAACTTTCATTTTGACAACGGATGCTGACATCAGATTCAGGCCTAACGACGTAGCTGCTTTGATGGATTTGATGATTCGCAATCCAAGGGTTGGAGCTGTGTGTGGCCGTACTCGTCCTATGGGGGCTGGACCTTTAGTTTGGTACCAGACCTTTGACTATGCAGTGGGACATTGGTTTCTAAAGGTATGACCTGTATGCCGACCTACGACATGGCTCAAATTTTGAGTTGACTTCCTGTTCCCAATTGCTACTGCCCCCCCCCCCTCTTACAAACCACCCTACGCTGCAATATATTGGACCAGACCGTTGGAGATTTGCGATGTAGACTAAGGGTGCATTCGAAATCCAAGCTTGGCACATTTCTTTTACTGTAAATTATACCGACTTTATGTCCCTTTTGCTCAGTTACATGTAATGCAGTTAATCAATGGCTAATGACAATGTTGATAATTGCCATCAATAGTTTGATGGCAATTGCAGTTTGCGTCTGTTAAAACAGCTCGATGCCATCTACACAGATGAGTTTTTCAGGTTTGTGCAAGTAGATTGGCGTGGTTGTAGTTTTACTAGCAATTTAAAATCGTTCCATTTCTGCACCACAAGTGTTTTTACGTTTACATGGACAGTTGGCTGCGGAGGAGTATTTGCCCATGCACCTTTGGTCTCATGTGGAGCCTTGCTTTGGAGCCTTGCTTTGGAGCCTCGCTTTGGAGCCTTGCTTTGGAGCCTCGCTTTGGAGCCTTGCTTTGGAGCCTTGCTTTGGAGCCTTTTGTGTTGGCAGAAATTGTAATATATTTTTCAACCCTTCTGGTATGTATTCTGGCAAGGACAACGGCTTCCCAGACTAGTTCCTTTTCCTACGATCTAACAACGTCAATATGACGCTGTTAAGCTGGATTGTCCTCTGAGAGTGGTCCTGTTAGAGTGGTCCTCTTAAAATGGTCCTCTTAGAATGGTCCTCTTAGAGTGGTCCTCTGAGAGTGGTCCTCTGAGAGTGGTCCTGTTAGAGTGGTCCTCTTGAAGTGGTCCTCTGAGAGTGGTCCTCTGAGAGTGGTCCTCTGAGAGTGGTCCTCTGAGAGTGGTCCTCTGAGAGTGGTCCTGATGGAGTGGTCCTCTGAGGGTGGTTCTGTTAGAGTGGTCCTCTTAGAGTAGTCCTCTTAGAGTGGTCCTCTTCGAGTGGTCCTGTTAGAATGATCCTTTTAGAAGAGATGTGAAATGTCTAATGAGGCGTGTGATCCGTTTCTCAGGTAGCAAACCACGTTTTTGGCTCCGTCCTGTGTTCCCCAGGCTGCTTCAGCGTCTACCGTGCCACTGCTTTGCGAGATGTGCTACCTCTGTATTCGACTGGCATCGACAGCGCTATGGATTTCCTCACCAAGGACATGGGTAGGTCCCTCGTTGTTGTCTTTGCTTTGCTCCCAGTTTTGCTCTTTTAGCCATTATGTGGAGGATATCCACAGAACATGCATGCCAAGGAACTCTCTCTCTAAACTGTCATCACGCGCTGTTCATTGTTATTTCGATCAATTTCCTAGTACGACGATACTGCTATTGGAATAATGCTTTAGTACTATCTATAACTGTCGACATCCTGAAAAGTGCAATTCAAATTCAGCAAACTCTTGCGGCGACGTGACTCTTCGAGGGAATGGATTTTGATTGATGTCCCCTTTCTCGGTAGTAAACCCTCCTTTCTCCATAAAGGCGAGGATCGCTGGCTTTGCACCTTGATGGTGGAGGCAGGTTGGCGCCTTGAGTACTGCGCAGCGGCAGAAAATAGTACATACTGCCCGGATAACTTTGACGAATTCTTCAAGCAACGTCGCCGATGGGGACCTTCAACCATTGCGAACCAGGCCCTGCTGATCAACCAGCAAGTCAAAGTCAGGCAGAACAATGACTTCATCAACCTCTTGTTCATCCTGTACCAGATCGTGCTCTTGATTTCTACTATAATTGGGTGAGACTTTCTTCGCGCCGTTTTGTTTTCTCGTCTTACACCGAAACGGAACATGATCTTATTTCTGTTTTGTATGAAATGTTTCATCCTTTTTCAAGTTATTTTGCAAACTGCAGTCAATAGACAGTCTTTTTAGTTCCTTTCGCAGAGGCGCTGTTGAGACTGAACTGTTTGCCCCCTTAGACCTGCCACTGTAATGCTGATCGTCGGTGGTGGCCTAACCTACTCGTACAAGTCACTGGATAGCGCCGGTGTGTTCGTCACGCTGTTTTTGGTCGTCATCGGGTATGTCTTCATTTGCCTGAAGGCGACCCAGCAGACGCAGCTGAAAGTCGCGAAGCTGCTCACGTTCGTCTTTGCTGTTGTCATGTCCATTGCCATCGTGGGCATCATCTTGAAGGTAGGAAGTTTTCGTCTAGGCCTACTGATGAAAGAATGTTTTCATCTAATGGAGGATGTGCCGCTGCTGGGGAGGGGTCGCATCTGCCGAAATTTAGCAAGTAGTCACCGAGTCGTTGCTATGTTGGGAGGTTGCCATCTGATTAGCAACTTTATGCAAAGATGAAGGTGCATAAATCGAAATTGTTTATGATTCATTCTAATGATGAATTTATGCTCTTGCCTCCTTGATCCATATAGTGCTAAGAAGCATCTTCTTTCTCAGACTGTCAGAGATGTTGATGCCTACCTAGAATCCGGAAAAGTGCACTCAAATGCTACGACTACCCCGCAGCCAGCTGCGCATCAGCTTTTGTTGTTCAGCTCGACCACGTGGTACTTGTTCTTCATGATAGCCTTCTTCTTTCTCACGGCCCTGCTCCATGGCTTCGAATTCATGGCACTGATCCATGGCCTGTGGTACTTGCTTTGCCTGCCATCTGGATATTTGCTCCTGAACATTTATTCCGTGGCTAATTTGACTGACAGATCATGGGGTAATATTTCTTTGTAAAAATATCTGGAATGTCTCATCTTTGGTTCATATGTCTAAATCACGCTTTGCAAAATATTGTGATATTTCAGTTATATTGTGATAACTTTAATTCTATGAGTGACTAGTACTTTCGTTATCCTGTTTATGTTACGGAATTGAAACGATGTAGAATTGCTTCAATTTCGTTAAGGCGTCTGGCATTGACCATGAGTAGAGACTTTTGCAGATTTTTGTCGGAAAATCGCCCTGGCGAAATGGATTTTCTACATTTGAATGCTGGAATTGCTTCTTGTTTCAGGCACCCGAGAGGCTAAAGCTGCACCCATGGAGTCGGGTGACTGGACGAAGATTGCGCTTGACTATTTCAAGCACCTATGCTGGTGCTGCATTCCACCTTCGAAAAGACCACAGCCGGAGGCTGAACACGTGGAGACGATCATCGAAGACCCAAAAGAGGAGCCTACAACCCTAGAGCACCAGGTTACTCGTGGTTTCTGTTGTCATTTTTTCAGTCTCCGTCTTGGTCTCTGTTGGAAAATTGGTAGTTCTTTTTCGATAAATTGGTAGTTTTTGGATTCGATTCGACTGACTTGAACCGATTTGTTAAACTATTGAGGCGTATTCGTCTCAGATTTGATAAGTTTGTTGGGTTGCTTAGACTCCAATGGTTTCGTCGTGTTTCTTTATTGCAGTTTTTGCCTTTTAGGACGATGAACTGACTGAAGCTACGAACGAAAGTGCGTACCCCAAGCCCGAACTACTAGATGTACCTACGGATAAGAAAGGATTCCGGTTTCCGACATTGCCAGACCAACCTGCCAAATCGAATTTGAGAAGAGCAGGAACCCGAATCAAGAAGCAGATTAGCGTTGGTAGGCCCTTCGCAACCAGACTAAGATTGGCTTTCAAGCCAAGGACAGTATCATTTCATTTGAGCTTCCTGATACGTACTAGGCAAAAAACTGTTGTTGTTATGTCATAGTTGATATATGCAGTGTTAATATAAAAAAGACATTTAGGATTGCATAGTTTGTTTGGGATTTGCCAATATACTTATATTATATAAAGTTGTATGTTGCAAGGGATTTTTCTACATTTGCTCTTTATTTGTTTATGTGCTCGATCCCTTGTATAAGTGTTTTTTCATTTATACACATTTTATAAGTTTGTGATATAGAGTACGTTGCGTTTCCAAGGGTTTCACACTCGATGCACAGTCCAGGCGCTTGACATAATGCAAAATCAATTCACAGTGTTCGTCAGGAGAGTAACTTCTAGCTTTCATAGACTAGGTCCACAGCACAGTTGGGCGCCTTGGAATTTAGTAATCCTTGTACCATTTTGAATGGTTTCTGTTGATACCCATTGTTGACAGCAAGGTCAGACAGCCAAAGGTGAAAGTTGCATATATTAGCATAATCATGCATCATCATAAAATATCATAATTGTTACTTTCGTTTTTATTGCAATCCGATTTATTTGCAGAGGATGGGTTCCCGACCAGCTCCGGTGGGTTCAAATTTCCGGGCCAGAGGGGCGCTGTCCGATTTGCTGCACTGTTGCCTCGTCTGCATCCGGCCACCTCGATCGAGGATTGGCTACCCATCAGTTACCAGGTACTTTGTTATGCACATGCTCCTTCGCCGCGTGATATTTTGATGGTTTTTCTTTTATCCGCAGTTTTTCGGATTCACGGCAAAGGTATATGCCCATAAGTTCAATAGATGTACTCTCTAATGTCATTAGACGAATCCCTTAAAACCTTCCCAAGGTTTTTCTTTCTCTTTTCTTTCCCTTTTCTTTCGTTTCTTAAGAAGAAGCAACCAAATGACAACCTTCGCAATAAGGATCTCCTATAGATACCAGAATCCAACGATAACTTATGGGGCAAGTTCTATTACAAACAGAGGCAGCCACCGTATCGTACCTGACGTGGTAAAGAGCTGTTGTCTTTACCCTAAAAAGACATATCAGAGAGTGTCCTTTCTTTCAAAAGGACTGAATTTCCTTGTACTGCTTTTGGCTGATGTTCGTACCACTTTCGCTTTAGTTCAACTCCTATTTCGTACTCCTATTTCGTACTTCTATTTCGTACTCCTATTTCGTACTCCTATTTCGTACTTCTATTTTGCATGTACTTTCTTATTGTGTTTTGTCGATCTTTAATGATATTGGTGCGTATTGCTTGTTTCTGTGCTGCAATTATCGTTGATTCCATTCCTCTTTTAATTCCTGTATTTCCAAGTCAGCTCCATCTATCATTGCCTGCTTCATTTTCTGTCTTTTATAAAAACTGCCCATGCAAGGTCTTTTTCTTCCAAGCCGGACATCTCTCGATTTTTTCCGCACCTTGTACTAACCTTTGCTTTCCCCTTCATATTCGTTTTCAGCTATAGCTGCTGTAAGTAACCTTTCATTACTGTTCTGACATATCTCTCAAGACCGATAACTCCGATGTTTATAACATCTTCCACACTAAGCAACCCTCTTTTGTTGGGATATACAGTCTGTCCACATTACTTTTGGGGTGTGACCCCCTATGCATTGTCAATAGCTTTCTTGTTTTTCTATCTATCTCCTGGGCTTTAATCTCCTGATACGCACCATCACCTACTTTATTTAGCTGTCCCCCTTCTTCTGTCATTCTTTTTATCTCTTCCAGTTCCAACTCACTCAGCCATTTTTGCCACTTTCGAATCCGGGTCCATGCTGCTGCACCGTGGAGCACCGGCCGGGCGAGGGAATTTGGCATACAGCTCCCTCAGCATGCAGCTCCTTCAGCATACAGCTCCTTCAGCATGCAGCTCCTTCAGCATGCAGCTCCTTCAGCATGCAGCTCCTTCAGCATGCAGCTCCTTCAGCATGCAGCTCCTTCAGCATACAGCTCCTTCAGCATGCAGCTCCTTCAGCATGCAGCTCCTTCAGCATGCAGCTCCTTCAGCATGCAGCTCCCTCAGCATACAGCTCCCTCAGCATGCAGCTCCTTCAGCATACAGCTCCTTCAGCATACAGCTCCTTCAGCATGCAGCTCCTTCAGCATACAGCTCCTTCAGCATACAGCTCCCTCAGCATACAGCTCCCTCAGCATGCAGCTCCTTCAGCATGCAGCTCCTTCAGCATACAGCTCCTTCAGCATACAGCTCCCTCAGCATACAGCTCCCTCAGCATGCAGCTCCTTCAGCATGCAGCTCCTTCAGCATGCAGCTCCCTCAGCATACAGCTCCCTCAGCATACAGCTCCTTCAGCATACAGCTCCCTCAGCATACAGCTCCAGTTTCATTGACGCCGTTATTCGAAACGATTAGATTATTCATTTACACTCATTTGAAGATAGTGACTTTAAGGTTGCACCACCACCAGTTTTTTTATCGTGACACCATCACTTGGAGGATTGCCAACCAAAGCTGAAGGGTTCCTCCCACCCATGAGAGAGACCAGCCCCCGCCGGACGCAAACCCGGTATTTCTTGGTCTCTGGGAGAGCAAACAGGTACTACACCTTGCTGGGGTGACCTATAGGTAGTTGAGGTAAAGGGAAACCTTATTATCCCAAGACGTAACTCCCCAACCGGATGCAGTTTTATGTCATACCCAGGACATCTTTATTATTTACAGAACATAATATATTTATGTTTATAGCATATTACAGTTTTATCGTATTTTTACAGAATTATGTTCAGCTGTTCAAAGATCATGGTTATGACAATGTCAGCTTTGTTCAAGGGATAAAAGATAGGGTTAGTATCATCGTCGGTATTAAATAATCATTGCGTTTTATTTTGTGCAGCATGACTTAAACACTATTTAACTCTATTCCATTTCATCTTGAAAGTTTTGGTACGAAAAACAAATATAACATTGTGGTCATATTTGTCTATATTTGATTTTTGTCATCAAGATACTATTGTGAAGTTACGGTTGATACTTGCCTGTGAAATTTCATTTTTCGTTGCAAGCCTGTTTACATTTATCGTATTAAGATGTTTAGAAGCTTATTTCTTTAGCGTAAAATAAACATCGTGGAAAAGACGCTGACGTAACCAAAACCGAAATGGGTTCACCTGTTTCCAAATTGTAATCTGCAATTCTTTCATACACCATCTGATTCCGTACCACTTTTTATCAACATCAAATCTGACACGGACTTGAGGATGATACAAAATGTGACAATATGGAAACGAGAAAGAAGTGCAAATAATTTTTTATATTTTATACTTGTGACAATCAATCAATGAGTGGTTACATAGGAAAAGATTGAAAGAGGAGAGACTGCATATATTTATGATTTGAGTATTGCATAACTTGACTGTTGTCCAATACTCTTATATAGGACTTGAAAAATATTGGTATAGAGAACCGTGGTCATCGCAACAAGATACTGGGGCTCGTTCAGAGCTTGCCTCCAATAGAGATTGAAGAACAAGTGCCAGTGAGTAAATTCCTCTTTCTTAAACCTATTTTCGCAGATTTCTGTCGTGGCAAGGCTCCATCTATGTCAGCGAGTTGAGACAAATTTTGAGATTAAGTATAAGATTGTTGATTGGTGATGTGGAGCATGTGATTGGAGGATTTCCTTCACTCAAGACCAGGACACATGCAACCAGGACACATGCAGGCGTTTCGGGTGTCATATGCAAGCCCCCCAATGTTGGCTGCATGGCATTCTCTAGGCTGCTTTTGGGGTAAGGAATGCAGGACCAATATTCTATCAACTACAAACTATGTTTAAACAACAAATTCTCTATCTGTCAATTTGATAATCAGATCATGCAAGAAAGTCCCCCCAATCAATTTCGCGTAGAAAGTGCATGAATGAATTTCTTGCTGCTTTTACGTTTTCGAAATTTTTCTCACATTTGCAAACCTAGCAATTGCCATCCAGGACTTTTGCAGATTGTGAACTCAGACCAAAAAATTCGTTTTTATGCAGGTTCTAAGACAGTAAAGCAACGTTTTCAGTTGTGCAATTTTTTCCTGCTACTCTCCAGCCACTTGTTTTTCTCTTTGCCAGCCCTTCGAAGCCAGTGCACGTAGCTTTGTGCATGCTGAGGTAGCGATTTTGAATTCATTTTACTCAGATGTTATTTTGCATATCGCAGAAAATGTGCTTGTTGTACTTCACAGGAGAATATCGAAGATTGGCTGGCAAATTTGGGCCTAGATGACTATTGGGAGATTTTCAAGGCCAACTCGTACACAGAGCCCAGTGATCTAGCACATTTAAAGTACATAGACAAGGCAGAGTTGCAGCGCACACTCAATATCACTAAAGAAGGGCATCTTAGAAAGCTAGCCAGCGCAGTCGACAAACTTCAATATCCAAGCAAAGGTGGAGCTGTAAATGATTCTTTGTTATTTATAATGTAGTTTGTCTATTTTTTCCCCCAGCAGTTGTCTATCTAGTTTTCTTCTTATAAGTTATTTTAAGCGCTTGCATAAAAGGGACAAACAGATGCAACATAGAAAAACAAGTGCAAATCTTGAATCAGAGATAGAAATCTTAGGGCTGGATTTAATGGTCGGAAAAGTGTAGCAGCCAATGATTCAGTCTCATTAATGGTTCCGATTATCTTTTGACGGAGATAGGCATCTGCACAAATGCTCTGATTGACCATTTCAAATAATAGATCCAGGGGTAAATTGTTTCTATCTTCTAGATCATTGGTGACATTTTAACTAAGAGAATTGTAGATTTTCGTCCGCAACAAGGATTTCGAGTTCCAAAAGAGCTTCTTGCCATCATTGTCTTTTTCGTTAAATCTGAAACTGATACATTTGTCATGTACATTTTTTATTGTAGCGCAACTTCTTGTAAGAGAAGCAAGAGAAAAAGTTGATGCAGCCAAGTGTGAAAAATTGGAAAATGAAGGAAATGGTGAAGAGGCTGCGTTCTGGGCGAAGCTAAGAGAGATCTGCCTACTCCCAGAGCAAGCCGCTTTTAACCAGAGTGGAGAGCTCAAGGAAAAATTGGCAGAGCTGAGAGATGTTTCACTGGCGGTCTTAGTCGTTGGCAATACGCTTTGGCTGACATTCATGCTGACGGTGATGAATCAAGGTCCGTCCTTGCAGATTATGGGAGCAGACTTCGCCAGTGTAGCTTTCCTCATTGTCTACTTTTTGGTAAGCTGCAAAATATTTCGGTCATTTTTTCGTTTTGCAATAAACTAATTGAAAATTCGGTTTATTTTAACCCTAGAACCTTCGATTGTTTACAGACGAATTCTTGGTTTCACCAATTTCACCAATTTCATCGATTTTGTTAGTTCCTCCCATGAAGCCCATTTGCAATTCAAAATCCATAAATGTGCATTTTGATCCGGAATGAAGTGACTACCGGCCCCGAGTTTTCGCGATGCTAGCCTGGGCCCCAGACTCCAGACTTTTAGATTGGGGCCTGAAGCTCAGGCTATGGCTACCAAGCATGTCAGTTTGATAGCCATTTTTAGGTAACACGATAAAGATGTGCGATTTGAGAGAGGTGAGGTGAGGTGAGGTGAGGTGAGGTGAGGTGAGGTGAGGTTAGGTGAGGAGAGGATAGGAGAGGAGAGGAAAAGAGGGGAGGAGATGAGAGGAGAGGAAAGGGGAGGAGATGAGAGGGGAGGAGATGAAAGGAGAGAGGAGGAGATGTGATGAGAGGACAGGAAAGGGGAGGAGATGAGATGAGAGGAGAGGGGAGGAGAGGTGAGGAGAGGTGAGGAGATGAGAGGAAAGGGGAGGAGAGGAGAGGGGAGGAGATGAGAGGAAAGGGGAGGAGAGGGGAGGGGATGAGAGGAGAGAAGAGGGGAGGAGAGGAGAGGGGAGGAGATGAGATGAGAGGAAAGGGGAGGAGAGAGAGGGGAGGAGATGAGAGGAGATGGGAGAGAGAGGGTTTCTCTCTTCAGCACCCTGAATCTTAGATCAAATCAGACACATACTCCCTCCTTGGCATGTTGAGAATGATCGATTCGACGTTTTCCCCGTTTATACTGCTGCGGTTCGCTGGCTTCGTGTCCTGCGTTTAAAATGAACCTTTCAAGCCTGCGAGCTATAACGTGTATAACGCTACTGTCTCTGTGTTTACGTAAATCCTCGAATTGTCCCCCCCCCCCCCCTCGGATAAGCCCCCACCCTAGAACTACAAATTTTCAATAAGCCCCTCCCCCCTCGAATAAGCCCCCCTCGATTTGTTGATTTTCGACTCCTGAGGTTGCCTTTGGCATTTTAGTGAATTACCACAAAAATTTATATTTTTGTTAATAGCTTAATCAAATGTTCATGAAGAAATTCCGACTAAAATAATAAGCCCCCATCCAAAAATATCAAAAATAAATAAGCCCCCAGGGGGCTAATTCGAGGATTTACCGTATACCTTGACAACACGATTTCGTTATTATTGCCCATGATTACTCCGACCGGACTCTATCGAAATTCCCAAGGAGAAGTGTAGATACTTGGTGACAAGGGCTTTGCTTAAGGGGTTGCTATACACTAAAAGGTTATTGTCTATAATAAGGTGGCAATTGGTCTGTAAATTAAGAATCAAGCCCTTGTGCTAGCCACGCTTTGAAGCCCGTAGAACAATGTCATGACGCTCGAGATTGTTTGTACTTCTCTAAAGCATGGCCATTCCTTTGCAGGTATTACTGGCGCAAATGGTCGCAATGGTTCTGCATCGCTGCGAAACCTGCCTGCACCTGATGGCGAGAACCCCGTTCAAACCAGGCAAGTTCATCCGCAACTGGTCGTTCAACGACGAGGAGCTGCCCGAGCTTGATCCCAATCATGTTGAGGACTTCATGAGGCGCTTTCGAAACCGGAAGTCGACGTCACGCAGCTCCAGCGAAGCACAAAATGTGACTGAGAATGGGGCAGCCATCGCCAGCATGCCCGTCTAGTCTTTCGATTGGTTAGATGGTTCATTAGCGGAAAGGCATTGCACCCAACCGCTAAGAAAACCCAGAGATTTGAAGTGTAAATTGATCGAAATCGCCATTCGCAATATTCAGTAAGTTACCATGGTTTCTGGAGACTTGTCAATACTTTAGATATTATCTAAAAAAGAGATTTTTTACTTATACCATGAAGATAACTTTTATTGTTAGTAAAGAAAGATTCTATATACTGTTTGCACTTTCCCAAATTGGATGTTGATGTTATTGATAATTTTTTTCAATGTTTTTTATTCTAGATAAGATGTTAAATGTCTAGGCCAACCTAGATAAATAGATTTATTGCTGATTTAAACTTTGAGCAAAAATATATTTTCTTTGAAATCTGTTCTCGTGGCGCACAACGTCTCGGTTTCTGATTAGAAAGCAGGTTTGCAATGGACAGGTACACAGTAGGCAGGACGGGTGAGGTTTTTTTCATCAGATTACTACTATCATGGTTTCGTCTACAATTTGATGTCAAATTCAATGGAATTGAAAAGTCCCGTTGAAACGTAGGTCCAATTCATTATTTTATTCTTTTTCAACCAGACCGCGAGACAGGCAGCTCCAAAACACAGCATATTGATATTGCATTTATCAATTTGTTAACTTAGTCTACTTGAAGCCATTAAAAACGAAGCAGTTTTGAATTTCCTTGCAATTGGGCGAAGTTGAGAGTGTTGGGAAAGCACAAAATATCCAAGTTAATTTTCTCGAAGTCAGCCTGGTTGCTAACGCGTACAAAGCCGCTAGTGGAAAGAGACTTCAATATATCAGTAATCTAGTCAATGTCAATGGAAGTGATGATCTCGTACAAGATTCATCCGATTCTATCTCTTTCATTTTCTTCAAAAAGCGGGCCCACCAGCCTTTTTTCCATTGCGTAGTCACAAAGATGACTGTTATGGTAACTCTCAAGCTTTCTCTTCTATTTCAGGGTTTGCAATGATAGTTTGGTGCATCAATGATATTTTTTTACTGCCTAAAAAATGCTACATACAAGTTCAAATCAATTTAAAGCATTTTAATAAGATGAAATTGTGAAGAAGTCGTAGGGCGAATCAGATTCAACTCGGTATGTCAGTAAGGAGGAGTGTAAGAAAGGATTGATGTGCGGAACATGATGGGTTCTATTTAGGCCATTTTGAAATTCTTAAATACCTCCCCAAAGCAACAACTTCTCGAAAAAGGGGCCAGAGGCTTTTAAACTGCATAGCGAAATATTATTCATTAATCTTATGCAGGCTCTTTGAAATATACCCTACAATTTTTTACTATTGAGGTAAAAAAAGGCAGGCGGTATACTTTTGGTATGATTTTGCTACAGCGAAACATGATGCCTTGCTTACCGTTAGCCCATAAAGAGAAATTTGGCTTTATCGATGGCTTATCAAATATTAAAATCAAGGAAACCACATTTCAACTAAAATTATAAAACTATTGACCAACTATTGAAACAGCTTTTACATGAAACAGCTTTAAAACTATTGACCAACGCATTCAAAAGTTGCCGGCAAAACGAATCTTGGTGTGGGCCACAAGTTGTAATCCCGGCTATGCGAGAGGTGACGTAAAAGGCTTGACCACTGTCGTTTTGAAGCTGAGAGGAATAACCTTTAAGTTTAGTGAAAGGCATGATCTACCTGAAGAGAGTGGGGGAATTTTAGATGATCCATCTGACACCAAGGTCCATGTGGTGTCAAGTACATCCCCGACTCAACTACCCTTCAAATTGTGGCCCTTTTTTGGGTTGATGAGGTATAAAGCAGCACCTTGTTTGCCAACTCGATATTATTCTGCATGCTGTCAGAAATCGCAAGGGCACGCCCTCTTCCATCGTCTGAGCCTAGTATTTCAAAATAGATTAATGACTTAATATATAGTTATGTGGTCTCTATAAATCATTTTCATTTATATTTCATTAATTACAAACGATTATATGCGCTAGACAAAAAGGTCCCTCATTACTCGACGCAAAGAGAAACTTAGCCTTGTTTAACGTTTACACCTTGACGATCGTATTGCTAACAACGTCGGAATTCGTGTAGACTACGCTGGGATCGGATGCTTCCGCCGTTGACGTCATAGTTACTGACGGTAGCGTTGTTTTCACTTGTCTCCCGCCAAAACACATCATGTTCTTCAGTTTTTCGTAAACCTGCATGTACTCCATTTTGAAAGCCCGGTTGCGGAACCCTAGGACAATTGGGTTACAGCAAGAATTGGCGAATCCGAGAAGGAAAGCCAAGTTTGCCAAAACAGGACTTGATAATGCTGGAACGAAAGCACCCAGGAGAGACATGACCAAAAATGGACTCCAGCACAACAGGAAGAGAATCAGAACGATGATCATCGTTACCACAACTTGTTTCTGCATTGCTCTTCTGTCGATCGAAGCACTGTTTGACATGCGGCTGATTCTTCGCGCGTGAATTGAGACGACTTTCATAATTCGGTAGTACGAAAATGACATGATGACAAGGGGAACGAAGAACCCTGTCACAATGTACCCCATTGCTGTCAGCTTTTCTCCAGCCGATTGCGGGATCTTCACCGCGCATTGGCCGCGTCCGCTTTTCAGGTCGTACTGCGTTATGCCGCTGAGTGGCAAAATCGATAGGATCGTTGAGTGAAGCCAGATGTAGACAAGCATGAGGACTGCCGCGCGTCTAAGGCGTGGTTGCGGCCACTTCGAGACAACGGTGAAATACTGGTGAAGGCTGATCATAGTGAGAGTGAGGATGGAAGCCAGCATCAACTGCGAATTCAGGAATCCACTAAACTGGCACGCCTCCTTGTTGAAATCCCAGTAACCTATGCAAAACATAAACACACTCAGTTGGCGATCCTATTTAGCTAATTGTTTTCTTTTCATTATGAAGACTTTCATTACCTTGTGATACTTGCCTTTTTCTTCTTGACATATGGTTGGCAGAAGCACGATCATACACAACACATACGCAACTGCCATAACTGATGTCCATTTTCTAATTAACTTACTATTGATTTTATTTAAAAAGTGTACGTGAATGTATTTGTCAAAATATACAGACTAATAGAGCTACTTTGGTCATGTCATATTGCATTGTTGGGGTTGCTTGCAGTTGAAATTAACGTGGACGCTTTGCTGTGACGCAGGGTCCGACCTGCTCGTTGTAGGGACAACCTGCTCCTAAACTTTCGCGGGCAAGTGCGTCCGTGTTTGTCCAAAATTCATATTCACCAAGGGCAGACCGGCTATGTCTGCAACCGGTGTCTGGTGCTTTAACATGCCTTGGACACCCTGTGCTCTGGTCATGTCTACGCACAAAGAAATTGTAACTACAACAGCAACAAAATGTTCTTCTCAAAGCGTATACACACCTTTTTGCGCTACGTGATAAAGGATAAACAAGGTCTTGTTGCGAGGGCTAGAGTGGCCCTGACTACACACATTCTTTGATCATACAGCCAACCTCCTCTCCATAATTTTGCTTCCCTGCCTTATCCCAAAAGATGATAATATTGCAAGCGGATCTCGTGTTTACAAAGGGAACCTGTTCTCAAGCTGTCTTTTCGGTTAGAATCCGTTCACATTATCCTCTGCTCTCTCGAACGATGCTCGAAAATGGCTGCCCTTCGCGTGATTTCCAGTTGACATTACGCAGACTAACTGATATTGATACTGATATTAACTGACATTCGCATTCAATATTGATCATGACAGCTCTTGGTGCTCTAGTTACAACTGGGTCTACAAATAGTCTCCTGAGGCCCGTCTGGGCAAACAAGGCCTGGGATACCTCAATCAAATTTTGCCGATGCTCTGCAATGCAAACCTATACGCAGCTTTTAGCATAAACAAGCCTGTTTCATTTCAGTGCTTCTTTTGAAACCAATACTTCTGGTACAGAAGTGGGGGGGGGGGGGAATTTAGCTTCAATCAATTGAATAAATCAATTTAATCATCCCTCCAGCCCCCTTCCCTACGAACAATGTTGTCCTGTTTCTAAACGAAACTTCATTTTGGGGCAAACTTTTCCCTCAGATTAACTGGATGCTATAAATGTTTTTCGGGGAAAGGGGGGAATAACAGCCATTGGCGTGTCAAAGAAATGAAAAACCAGAGAAAAAACTTGTGCATTCATTGATCGCGTAAAACTCGGTGTAAAAAGTGCATTTACATAACATGTTTTTCAAAATAGGACCGTCTCCAAAAGAAAAAAAAACTATGAGGCAATCTTCCGCTTAATAAATTCTAATGTCTACAAGCATTTCTGGATTGGTACCAAACCAAACCAGTTCAAACTGCAAAACGTTTCCCAGTTGTATTAGCTGTCTTTCGAGAAAAACTGAAAGGAAACTTGGACCATCATAAAACAATCACAATAAATTGATTATGGAAAGCATCATTCAAGTTGTTTTATGCTAGGCACCCTTAGTTGCCTAAAGACGCTGAAAAGGTTTGCGGAAACAGGGTATGATTTTAGTTGGCTGGCTGACTATGCAACTGCTAGGTGTTCTTACCGTTGATGTAGGTCCGCAGAGGGAAGTAGACAGCAAACACTACAACGCCAATGTCTGCGAAAGCCATGTTCAAAATAAACCAGTTATTGAGCGTCTTTCGTAGCTCTCTATTCCGATACAGTGTCCAGCATATCAGGCCGTTACCAATAAGGCCAGCGATTACGACCAGAATCAAACAAATCGCCATGGGCACCCTCATTTCGATGGGGTATTCCTCCGTCATGCTGCTTGCTTCAGCGCAACCTTTTCAAATTGACGTAAAGTTCTGTGATTCGTATTGAATCAAACTCCTTCGTAGGACAGAAGGAAGTGCACTTCTAATTCAGTGCTTAATCCTGCCATGAAGTTGTCTTTCTCCTTTCATAAGACATTGGTGCTGTACTAAATTATGAATTTGTCGTAACGTTGTCACTGAATTTTATGATGGTGACCAAAATTAATCAACTCCGAAAGCCTTGCCTGGTTTAGTAAGCGACTAACAATTCCGTTTTCTCGTCCCCTGGGAGCCAGCTGAGTTATTACTGCAAATCTTTAGATCTGTCCATGGTCTTGTGGAAGATTCGTACAAAACTGAGACGTAATGACCTACTCTTTCCGGAAACGCGAAAACGTGGAACACGGAAGGGTATTGTGGAGCCTGGGTACAAGACCCTGATTGGAGTACTCGTAGAGTACTAGGAGCACACGAGCGGGAACCTGTGCCTTTTTAATTGTCGACTAATCGCATTCAATTGGCAATTACTGGCATTCACTAACGCCCCTTGGACGTAAACCCTAGGCCCATCTTTTGAGGTGCTGCTTTACCATCGGTGATATTAAAAAACAGGGCCTTGGTCAACATGAAAACTGGGGTAACGGCCCCATTCAACCTAATTGATGCCTCCTTGGAGAACATTGGATCCCCTTGCAAAATGTATTTTTCATTGGTTTCACTGTACATCTAGTTTTCTCTCTTTTAAAATGTCCTCTTGTTTATGTCGAAAATACTTTTAAAAAAATAGAAATTTCAAAGGAAAACTGTTCAATTGTTCTTTCCCCTTTTCATTTGGTGGGCCTCATAGCCTCACACATTGGGTTTAGGGTCCTCTTTTAGGTTTCATCCTCAAAAAGTCTCTCTGAGGAATTTGAATTGAGATTGAACGTCTTGAAAGAGTTTTACTAAGCAACTCCAACAGCACTTCAACCTTTCGATTCTGGCCCAAAGCAGGGGGCATAGAGCTGAACTTTACAAATAATTGCCACATGTTCTTATCCAAATTTCTTCTATGGTCTTCATTTATGTCTCCAACGTCAAACAAATCTGTTTTGTGCTATTTGATCTCTGTTCGTTAAAAGCTTTTGAGCAGAACTAAATCTTTAGGTCATGAAAGCAAACTAAAAATTTGGAGATGGCTACACCCTGCCCCGCGTTCTGTGTTTTACAGTCACGTACATAAATCAATAAACGGCGTTTGATATTTCCGTGTACTTTTGGATCAAAAGAGCAAATTTCAAGGGCGCAGACATGTTTACAAGTATGATGCAAATTAAATTGGGTTTCGGTGTTTGAAAGCTTTTAGTTTTGCCCACGAAGTGAAGTCCATTGCAGTCACGCTTTATGTCTCAGCGGAAAATCAGCTTCAAAGTTATGCTGAAAGACGCGTCTAGGGGTGCAAGGGGATTGATTGCTGGCCTTACAGCTAGAATGAGTGGCATAGAAAGCCAAACCATGACGCCCATAGTTCCGCTCACTATTATTGGCAAAGGCTTTTCGTTCAAAAAATGTGATAAAGAATGCTTCTGCAATAAATATGAGAAGGAATTTTCCTGCTTCAGCCAAAAATGGAAATGTGTGGTAGGAGGACCAGTCCTCGTAAACGCCGTTCTAATGGCAATGTGTTGCGACATGTATCGTGACATTCGTATTGTGCCGATTGGCCTAGCTCTTCGACTCATTCCTAAATCTTCAACGTCCTGGAAGAACTGCAAAAATGTAACACATTATATTTTTGGTGGCACATCGGTGAGATGTTTTCCATAAACGACCCATAAATATAAAAAACCATAAAACCTTGAAGTTGTTCTTGAAAAGGATTTCAACTTGATCAAAGGGTCCTTTTTGAACTGTTTAATCTTCTTCAAAATTTTGAACATTTTAGAAAAAGATAAAAGAAGAAAATGATAAATAATATATTCACAGCCATCTATGCAAAATAAAAGAATTATCTGAAAGTAGCCCAATTCCCAAATTGTTCAAAATCTTACATGATGACATTATTAGATTAGTATTTGCAAATAAATACATGAATGTAAAGTGATTAGCACTTCAGTAAGCTCTTCCCCAACCATTCTTCTTCGACACTCTGCATTGCTCCTGAAGAATTCCTTTTTTGAGATGTAAATCTACTGTACATAGGAAATCAATATTTGAAAATAGTTCCAGATTCCTAGTTCCTTCATAATTACTAACATTATACTCGTAACAGCTAGCCTTAAGCACAAATATACTAATTTGATTCAGGAAATTTTTTAAATTTGTATTACCATGTTGGAAGTTTTAAACAGAACCATCCTTGTTTTAATGTTGTATGGCTTCATTGTTGTTTTATGGAATGTAGTGTTGTCAGTTATTAATTTATTGGAGCAGAAGGATTCGGAAGATAAATTTAAGGGAATTTTTTTAGGAGATCACAACTTGTAGACCATGTAAAGAGCTATAAATATCTCAGGTGTGATCCAATCTGTACTTAGTTCTTCATCTGGTTTAAATAAAATTCTTTATCCACAAACACGTGGTCCCATTTTATATTTTGTGTCAGAGAATTGCCTATCAAAGAATTCAAACAAAGTCTTCTGAAACTCTCTAACTCTAAGTACTTTAAAAGAATATTTTCTCTTTATCAAAATCACATAATTCTATCTATATATAGAGAGACTGATAAAACTTTGTAACATACCATAACTTGTAATAGATATATTTAAGGATGACAGGTAAGATTCTTTAAGTCACTCAACAGAAATTCTTCTCTTTTTCTTTCTTGCCTACTTTAAAGCCATATATACTGAACATCAATTGCATCTAAATGTCCCTTTCACAATGTTAGGGGCTGCACCGCTTATCTAATAAGGTATAGCTTTATATTTGCAATAAAAGATGTCTATTCAGTATTTCCATATGTGTCTTTCTGTAGTGTTGATCAAACTCAGAACCACAAACTCAAAGCTGAACTTTCAGTGTCTTCATTAGTGGCATGGTAGCAAATAAACAATTTATTTTTCATGGGCAACAGAAATTGAGTTCAACTCATAGTTTCTTAAAATTTTAAGATTAAGTTCTTTCAGATCAATGCAGGGTATGCTGTGATCAATAGAACAATTTGATTCAACTTAGACCCTCCTACGACAAGAAACAACAATTCCATCAAAAAGTGACGCAAACATAAAAGGAAAATAGGGTTAAAGAGGTACTCCTGCAATTTAAGATCCAGTGGAGACGGATCTTAACAATAGAAAACGATATCGATTGGTTCGCTCATGTCTACATAACCTTACGTCTGGTTAAAGACTATTACATCAAAAATCTCAAAAATTCCTTGACTGTAAAATGGGTCCCAAGTTGGATCGTTTACGTCAACTCTTACGTTTTCCAACTATAATAAGGCTTTCCAACCTATGGTGGGGCATCGCGCCCCCAACACCCCCTATTGTTTACGTGCCTGATCACAGGCTATTAACTGACATTTCCAGAAGAATGTTCCAAGGTTAGGCCTACCCGAAGAATGATGTTGCAAAGCTCGAAGGCAGATGCAATGCATTTGCTTCGCAGGAACAGTGAATCAACAATGTCAGGGAAGCAAATAGCTACACGCTCCGACATTGCATCTTTCTTACTTTCTTTCTCTTGGTTGATAGTAGCCTTCTCATATTTCAAGTTTCTAAACTTCATCTCTTTGCTATATTTGACAGAGCAACAGCAACAGCAGTAGTTCTCGTCCGTGACACAGCTTGGCTCAGAATTGGCGGGAAAGCACCAAAGGTGACGAACAGTATTGTCTACGTAACAGTCGCCGTTCGTTTCATGAAGACAGCAAGCTACACGTTCAAACGATTTTGCGATGCTTTTGAGAGCATTTCTCCAGTCCTCTGCAATTGATGAGATGAGAGTTTTACTTTTCTCCTGCATTATTTTGCATATATATACATGTTTTTCAACTAGGGCTGGAAGCACAACACAAAGCAAAAAAGTTTAAAGGAACAGTTGCAAAAAGATTCAAAAAATGCCTAAACAAATTCAAATAGAGAAACTAGAATAATATGTTATGAATCAAAGTACCAGGGTTCTCCTCTTATCTGAGCATGAACGATTTACTGATGTGACATGCATCAGAATTTACAGAAAGATAGTCTTGATACAGAAAAGCAAGAAAATAATAGCAAAAAGTGGACAAAAGAAGCGTAGCACCACAAAAGGGGCACATTGGAGACTTCTTTTCTTAGTGGCCTCGAAATAGATCTTTATATCATATTATTTGAGTGACCATCATTTATATCATTGACTTGATAGAACTGAGATGAAAGATGCTCATTTAAATGTTCATTCTGTAATACTGCTAAAAAATACCTTCATTGGAGGCCTTGTATCTTGTACAAAACAAGAGTTTCAAATCCTCTTCAGCAAGGCTGCGTACAAATGAGGCTATCTGTGTTTCAAAACACCCTCCTCCACATACAACTTTTGGATCTTGGACCAAGTTAAACAAACTTTTCTCTGCTGACAGTATTACTGCCTTGAGTTCCTCTAGAGTGTTTTCATCTTTGCCACAAAGCATCATGGTATGAACCTTTCTTTGACTGCTGGGTTGAACTACGATGTACCTAGCGCAAAGAAAAAATCAAAGAAAACAATAGATGGCCTTCGGCTTGGGCAGGTGAAAAGAGTGGTAGTTCCAGCACCACAATTATAAAATACCTATATTCTCAGTCATCATCATCTATTCGAGTTTCCTCGGGTCATGGCACGCCATCCACACTTGTCCTGCATGAGGGTTCTTATTTCCTCCGTCGATTCGAGGCCAGTGTCTCTCCTAAGAGAGTCCACGAATGTCAGTAGAAAGACATGAAAAAGACATCTGGCATCAATTGAAGATTTCAGACAGTCTATAATGCTAAGCCGATCAATACCATCGAGAACATTTAATTATCATGACGGTTGATTATAATGAAGGTTGGTTATAATAGAGGTTGGTTATAATGGAGGTTGGTTATAATAGTGATTGATGGAAAAATATTGAACATACATACATTAGGCAAGATAGGCATACAAAGAATATAATTACAATATAGCTAGCTTCTCCTTCTTTTCAGTTACTGTAGCAAAATATGAAGCATGCATGCAATAGTAGAATTTCAAATGTAGATACCTTTTACCTAAGAATTCTTGTACATAAATTTCCCTGATATAACCAATATTAGCCTCTGTTAATTGGTCAAAAGGGCTATCAACAGTCTTCACCTGAACCACATTGCAAAGGGCTGTTGTTGCTTGATATCCAAGTCTGTCAATAACTATAACACCCTGAAATGGTGGGATTTCTGTTACAAAGGTAAATATAATCATAAAAATGTGAACAGTGAATCCATAAATTAACTTGTTTACTTAAAGGTTATTTACAAAGGATATTCATGAATATAAAGACATTCATTTAATTTTTGTAAAACAAATACATTTAAAAATGCATGATTTCTAAAGATGCACATAATGTTTTTAATTCTTCAGCTATTTGGTCTTTTAAATGATACATGAGATGCAGAAATTAACCCAATGCATGACAATTTCTTAACATGATACATCGCAATGAAGCATAACAGCAAACAAAGCCCAAGAATAGCTTTTGTGAAAACAGCATTTGTATATGGGATCCAGTATCCTTGACCAATATTATGAGCAAATTAAGCAGCAATCTAAAAGATTAATGTTCTTCCATGGAACTGTTTTTGTGCAGATTACAGAAATAGATAAGTAAATGGGCATTTAGGTAAACTGTTGTGTGAAATCTACGAAATTACTTAATAGTTAGATACTAAAATACTTAAATACTATAAAAATAATTAGATTATAAAAGCCATACCTTCGTTTCAAGGTGTCTTCTCAGAGAAGGGTGTACAACTTTCTGGCAGAAAACAAGGCGCACACCACTAGCTATGACTGAGCCACCAAGGCTAAGCAATTGGTCATAAGTAATACCATCGACAACAGCCTTATTGGCTGGCCCCTGTGTGATGAGGCTGTCCACAACTGCAACAAAAAGATAGTTCTGTACCAAAATAAACACAGGTAAAGACACAGACTATATTTAAGAAAAACAACACTTTCTACAGGCCTTGCCATAAAAATAAGAGAAGATGGGATGTAAATCGCCCTCCTTACTGGTGCCATGTAGCCAGTTTTTACAATACTGGTTTGAAAATTGAGTACATATGAAAAGATACACATACTCAACAACTAATGGTATATTATATTGTTCCTAACATCATTTTTCAGCCTCAATTCTTACCTGAACCACATTTCAAAACAATAAACAGATTAGGACTATAACGTAAAACAGGACCCTTCACATTAAGTGCTTAATTTGCAGAGGAAATAATAAAGGGGAAACCAAGAGGGCAGTGTCATTAGAAAATAATCATCAGGGCAATACATCACCAAATACAGGCAATCACGCACCTCAAGCAGCAAGGCCTGTTCGTACAGCAATTCATAACTGCCCCTTTAAGCATGGGCAACACTAAATTGATTAAAGATGATTAGAAAAATGGCATTCAGACCTTATTTAACTTGGATGAGATGAGAACCATACATGAAAAAAACAAATTATCCTCAATTACAGTAGGCTGAATTTAAGTATGGCAAAAGTGTACTAATAAGGCAAAACATCTTTAGGTCAACCTTTAAATCTAAAAAATTGTCAAACCCTATTGTAATTTAACTTACTTGATTGATCTCCCGCTAAAGATGTGGCAAAAACAATGCTGGTGACAGAGCCATTCAATAACAAATGCAACCTGTTATTTGCTGCATCCATTGCTGTTAGTCTGATGGCAAATCCAGGAAAAACAAAAGATTCCATAACAGAGAGTCCTTCATTGAGCACAAGATTTATTCCATTCTTGTCAATCCCACAATGATTCTCAACTAGATTGCCAAAGAAGGCCTTAAATAAAAATTGTATATATTCAAACAGCAAAAGTTGTTTCAGGGGGGAAGTGAGTGTAATCATTCATGCCATTTGCATTAACAATAATGATTTCATAATCTACAACTGCTAAAACATTTATGTAGTTTGCCTAACTGCCTGGCTATACAATTAGACCAAGCATTTAACAACAGAATTCTCCAACAGTCTATTTAAAGGAAATTATATTAAAAAGCCTGTGATATTGATAATTATTGCCAAATTTGAAATGAAAATATTGCTAATCTTAAAGGGAGTGATTGTGTGATTTCCAGTTATTATATCAAATCTAAAATGCAACCACTGTGTTAGGGGCAGTGCGGTATATCCATGGCAATCTACTGGGAACATTTCTCTTTCAAATCTTGGAAATTGCCACAACAATTGAAAACAATAATGTAACAATTCAGTTTGAGATCTCCAATTCACTCTCAAAACATACATGTAAGGATTATACTGCTAATTGACCACTTGCCTTTAGGATGTTCAATGAAAGATGATTGACCTCCTTTGAAGAAAGTTGGCACACAGGCTTTGATGCTACAATGGATCCAATGAATTTCATCATATCATCCAGCTTTCCGACATCAGCAGTCATGGCAAGATTCTGATTTTTCAGCCAAGCTGTTATCCTCTCCAACATATAATTGTTTGCTGTGACACATAAACTCAGTGGAAGGTTGCTTTGAAGATGTTCTAGAAAAAGACTATAATGGCAATAGAGCTTAGTGCTAAAAACAAACAAGCCTGTGACCCATTTAGAATAAAGACCTAAATTATTTAAGGAAATGTAGTTTGCTAAGAAAGAAAACAAAAAATATCAGTATGATGAAAATGAGCAAAAGAATTATTTAATGAATGCATACTATTATAGCACATACATTCAAGCAAATGTGCCTTTCATTCTCTCCAGCCTAATTTTTAAAAATGTGTGATAATGCAAGTAAATAAAAAACAAGAAGACTGTTAACAACCTACCTTGTAGTTAAAGCAGCCAGAAACAAACCACCATCTTTGAAAACATGAAGATGAGATTTAAACCCAGACAAGATAACTTGTGCAACAGCATTTGAAGAATAGAAGAAATCAAATATTTTTGAGGAAGTTGTTGTTATCATTGCATATCCCCCAGTCTTTGCCTGTAAGACCTTAAATCTGGAAGAAACACTGTAGTCATAAGTTTACTCTGCCATATTTCAATTCTAAGATTAACAGAGTAATGTATGCCTGTGGTAAAAATTGAAGGATAAAGGTCTCACACTGACAATCTATTGTCTTCAAAAATTTGAAATAAATAAAAAATTATTGGATCCACACTGACAATGTCAACCAGACCGAAAGCCACCATCTTTGAATTTCTTCCTTTTATATAGATTGGTAGTGCGGGTACAGAAACTTGTTTTGGTTTGACACCTGGATTGATACCCAGGCAAAATGTGAAGAACAGTTTCATTTTTCAAGCTTCAACTAAACAGGAAAAGTGTGAGATATGCTAGGAGATGTGTGAAAGAATGACGCTTATAGAATACCATTACAAAAATTAATCAAATTATTAGCAAAGACCACAAAGACTAGGAAAATTTACCTTCCATTGGGCCCAATACAGACTTTGACCAAATCCAGTATTTCCTGCACTGCTAACTTTGTTTCATCACTCTCTATGATCCTGACCATTGAAGCCATGTTTTATTCTTCAATTTTCTACTCACTTTCCTTTTCCTTGTACAACAAAACTTATCTTCATAGATAAATATTACATGTCAGTTGCAATTAAAACTAAGCATTCCATTTACCTATACGTAAACTTTGTTGGTAGCAGGGGTTGCTTCTGGACCAGAGCATTAGTTAGTAGGTCTATGGACCATAATGGATTTATTAGAAATGATGTTTAAGAGGATAAAGGCATATTTTAGCGTATGTACTGGAGGGTCATTTGCCCAACTAGGCCCTCCTCTTGCCCCACCACTGAGTAAAAATTACCCCACCAGTGATTGGGCCCATTTGAAAAAGTTGTGTTTTTATTATTTTTCAAGAACCTAGACATTCACCTGATACAATAAGAAATTGTTGCTTTTCACTACCTTTGGTCTCTTTTTTAAGAAAATCAAGTGGCGCATGATCGGTCTTCATTAAATTAAGCCACAATAAATAGCTTCCTACAGATTTCTTGGATGGTAAAAGCACCATATCCTTTGACCCAAGTTAAGCTGTAGTGAAATTCTTGAAATGAAAAAATGCAGAAACTCACAGCCAGATGCTGGACTTTTCAGAGATTGTCACTACATGAAAAAGTTTCACAGGACATCTACAGGCTGCTTGTGCTGTCTCATCTTATCATTGATAGACAGAGACAACATGTTAGGTTAAACTTAGATATAATAGTTGTTGAAATTGAAGTTTAAAAATATAATATTGAATTTAGGCCTCAAAACCCTATCCTTTGGTCTGTAATGTGGTAATATAAGCAACAGGAACCTAGCAATACGTCATTCATTACTTTATAAATTAATTGAAAGGAACGTTTATTTTAAAATTAATTAGAGCATCAACCTGCAAATGATTGGGCTTTTATTGCAAACTCTCTGATTTGTTTTGAGTTTGATGCTTATTCCAGAGTATGATATTTTGAGAGAGGAAAATATGTTTCAACACACCGAGGGAGGACAATATTTCATTAATTTTGATATGGAAAAAATGGGCCCTTTTTACGTTTTGCCCCACCACTGAAAATTTCTTGTAGATTTGATTCTTAGCTCTCTGTTCCGAAAGCTCTAAGGCTGATTCTTTTGTTGGCATTCAATATTTGAAGAAAAACACTCAAGAAGAAGAGACATCGCTTTTAGGCACATTTTCATGCGATCGACGAACGAACAACTTCGAATTCTACAACGTGCTAAGTCATGTGCTACGAGTGTGACACTAGGCATGTGATAGGGGGTATGGGAGCCAAGTTATGTTCAGATTATATAGTACTGCTTTTTTGCAGTGCATTTGAAATAATTTTCGTAGAACGTGAATAGAGAACGAAATTATCAGGAGTTTATGTCAAGGGGAGGTGGGAGGGGAGGCCATCCTTGAATAGTAGTGTATTAACACAATACATTTACGAAATAATGCCCTGCTTTAGAAACTCCATTGCTGCCAACATAGACATTTTCCACAGTTAAAGGTGTGTTTTAAATCATTTATAAGGGCGTTTCCTAAATGTCATACTTACCTCAAATCAAGCAAAGCAACTTTCCTAGGAACCCCTCTATGTCATACTTCCCAGTGGCGGATCCAGGGGGTGCAATGGGTGCTTGAGCACCGGTCAGATTTTCGGAGTTGTGTATCTGACCAAAGTTAATTTGTGCTTAAAATCAAGCTAAATAGATGTCACAAATTAAAACAAACACCTTCTACCAATAAGACATTCGATATTTCTTCCCTCTTTTACACGAAAATACCAAATTTCCATCTGAACTGCTTTGTTTTGCTGCGCTATAGTTTGCTATCAAAGTAGAGTATTTGCCGGAACAAGATTCTAACAGTACCTGAATGCTGACCAATGTTGAAATTCTATTATCTGATTGTATTCCGAGCACCGGCGGGTCAGTAGAATAGAGTCCTCAAGAATGGAGCTAGCCAATCATCTATATCCTCACCGGTGCTCAAATCGAATATTAGCCAATTACTTGCATTTTCACCTCTGATGATGTCGAGCACCGGTCAGGTCGAAATAGCCAATAAACGATTAGGATACTAAATGCTAGGATTCATTCGTACCTCATTACTGGGACGAGATGGATGATTGCAAGAATCTTCTGTCGTGCTTAGAAGATGCTCTTAAAAATGAACAGTTCGACGCTGTAAATAGAATTTAATTGGTGGCAATCGATGTGTTTGAGAAGGGGAGGCGAACATACCTTCGAGGTGCAATGGATGAGAATTTCATTGATTCATTTGCTGACTTTCAGCTTACCGATGGTGGGGAGAGCAAGAGAGGCCATGGCTTGAGACCTAACAGGTAACACCAACGCGCATATCGATTTAATATTTTGACAATTACAGGTTTTTGAGTCAAAATATTCATTTATTATTCTTCCGGCTGAAATACTCTATGCTTTTAAATGAACGCCAAATTTTAAATGATTAGTTGAATTGCCAAAGGTTGGATAGTGTAAACGAAAAAGTGGATGTCAAAATAGCTGTTTCGACAAAGTGAAACTTTCTTATTAGAAGTTGGACGTGTTCAACTTTCGTCCAACTTTCTTCTATTTTATTCTTTAATCCTCCTTCGAACCTGTTGTCTTTAATGACGTGCACTGCACTTCAGGGTCTTCACTCCACCAGCCAGGTAATTTTTTTGAACACGCTTTTAGTATAACACTAGATCACGTTTTGTTTATTTAGTTGTAAAAGTACGAATTATGTTCTGTTATGCTTGAAATATCAAGTTTTCTTGATTCGGCATACGAAACATTAAGAATATAAATTTCAAAACATGTTGTATCTACTCTTCTGTAAAGATCATCGAAACCGAATTAAATATAGGGTGTGGTAATTTTATCGGGTGTGGCACATTCAAAGTTGAGCACCGGTCAGAATTTGGTACAAAATGATCTTGAAAGTTAAAATAAATATTTTTTCATTGTTTCGAAAAATGGTAACTTTGGAATTCTTTAGTCCTGTCCGGCAAGACAAGCAGGACCTTTTGCTTCGCCACTGAACATGGGAGCACCCATTATCGATTATATTCAAAACTGTACTAAATGTAGCTAGATCAAGCACCAAACCCACTTTGTAACAGCGTGCCCCTTTTCAGTGGCCACCCTTTTCAGCCAATAGGGGTAGGCGAGTCTTTGTTTTCTGGGCCCTGAGACTACATGTCATGCGCTGGAAGAAACTATTTTTTAGAAACTACAAGTAAATATAGATTTAGTCTCAAGTTTGACATTATTTAACGATACTTAGAGCACAAAACATGTTTCGCAACTTTGAACAAAGTTCAAGGTCTCAGAAGTGGACCCTCCATCTATATCACTGCGGACATAATGGAAATTGCGGGCGCATGCGCTATAGGAAGGAGTCCTTAAGGCCGTGATTCTGAACCGAAAAAAATTTGAAACTGGAGATTTTGAAAGACAAAATGTTTTTTTCTGTCCTTATTTTATGGCCTGCATTTTCTAGACAGCAAAGACAAATCTGACTAGTAGTTTCTAAATTATAAGAGTTTATGCTAGCAACGGCAAACCCATCTCGGTGCCAAAAAATGTTGACTAGCTGTAATCAACATGACAAGATAAGGAAGTGTTTAAAAAAAAGCTTTTTGAGATCGGCATTTGATTCTACAATAGTTTGTTTGACATTTAAGCAGGAATGCCTTATTTCCTGATTTGTTATTAGAAATAACAGCGAGTTGAATTCAAGTATAGTTTCAAGTTGCTACTAAAAACTAAAATAAGCAGGAAAAATAAGAATCGAATGGCTGAAAAATGCTCAAACTAACCTTCACTAGTCTTAACCATACTACAAAGCCTTCACATGTTGCTGCTTTCAATAAGTGAATCTGCTATCTCATTAAAAACATCATTTCAATGAACGATAAACAGCGTTGATCTCACGACCTCGGCATATCATCTATTTTTTGTGCATTACTTAGTCTTCAGAAACTCTCAAAACACGTCAAAGCTAGGCATCTTTCTTTCTGCATGTTTCAGTCTCCCTCATCCACCTTTCCACTTTTTAATTCCGGAGAGAACAAGGAAACAACACCGAATGCTATTCAGACACAGAGAATGAGATTCAGAATGAGATTCGACTTTCAGAATGAGATTCAGAATGAGATTCGACTTTCAGGATGAGATTCAATCCGAACCACGAAATACTAAAACTGTGTAAAACTTATTCAAAATCCTTGATTCCATTTTCCCTAAGTCATCCCCGTCTAGTTGCATTTTTCTGGACCATTATTATATACCAAAAATTTGAGAACTGCGGAAAAGAGCTTCGCGTTGTTTCCTGTCTATATATAGGAACCCTATGGTTGAAAAGGGGGCATTTTCTCTTGCATGAAATAATCCACGATATCTTTTAAAAAATAAGCAATTCTCCAAATCTTTTCTGCGTAAAAAAGCACGATATTTGTTTTACTGAAAATGATTTTACCTGATAACAAAAGCTATCGTTACCTGGAAGAACTCACTTGATTTTCCTCAGAATGAGATTCGATCCATTAGGCCCATTACATGTGAACAACACAATTCATTTCACTGTATTGATGCTCAAAATCTTAATTTTTTCACCAAATCCATAATATTACAATAAAATAAGCAAACATATTCTCTCAAATGGGAATGTCTTCTACAAAGAACTTAAAACGTCTTCTTTGGAAATCGTACATTCATCAACGGTATCCCTGTACAGCGACGTCCATTTTCGAGAATGAGACTCGAATAAAAGTCACCGATATCTCCAGAACGAATTGACCAATTTCCAAATTTTCTTCGGCGTACACAGCTTTGTCACATTTGTACACGATAATTTTTAACTCAGCTACACAATCCCGCTTTAAATAGTAGAAATCGCGGGAAGTTTCTCAGAATGAGATTCAGAATGAGATTCAATCCGTCCGCTCGCAAGTTCATCCGCATGTGACCTTGTTGACTATAGGGTTTCCGTCCTCGCGCACCACGGGACCAATCAACAAACCACTTGGATCGCACGCAGTCAATGATTCTCTACACACGATACTGGACATTTGCACTGGTCATGCACTGAACATTGCTCACTTGTTCAGTGTGTGGACATCCAGACAATTTTGGTAGTGGCAAAACGACTGAACATTGTCCAGTGAACTTTTACACTGTGGAAGAATGCGCGCGGGAAAACTAGCTACAAAACCTGCCAGGCTCGTAAAAATCGCCGTACTCGTGCTCTCTGCCATCGCTTTCCTCATCGGAATTAAAGTTAATATCTTCAGAAGACTCGTCGTTACCAATGAAATGCCTTTTCCTGCTCTTCGTCGAATTGAAGTTTAAAGTTGATTCCATTTCTTCCCACGGTGTTTAAAGCTTGTTGAAGATTTGAATAATGGAAATAAATTTCTCGCCAAATCCAATCCATTACATTCATTGCGCGTGCGCGAACTGGACAATGTTCAGTAGAGTGGCAAAACGACTGAACATTTCTCTACAACATCTATGAACAAAAGAATTTTAATCCTGTCCACTGAACATTTTTGATTACCTTCAAAATCGACTGAACAACACTCAACATCAAGAGATGGCAAAACGACGCAACATTTACGCTGGACATTTGTCCAGTGCATGTTCAGTGAAAATGTCCAGTCGTTTTGCCGGGGCTTTATCTTTACACAATTTAAATATCAAATGATTGGATGTTCTGTTATGTTAATTTCACAAAAGTGTGTTTTTCTTCGTCTCTCGTTTTTTATATTTAATATTCCCGTTCTTCTTTACAAACAGCCCGATTTGGGGAAAAAATCATTTTAGAAATATGTACAAGTTGGTTTCAAAAAGGCATCTGGTTAACCAAGATAGCAAATACAACTCATCTATAACAAGATAAATTACCTAGAAAGTAAGTGGATAGGGCTCTTAGTCAATTATAACTGCTAATAACTAGGATTGGCAGGACCAGGGGGGACTGGGGGAAACAGTTTACCCACTGGGAAGAGGATATAGTTACACGTGGTTTCTTCTTGGCCCCCCTCCCCCAACTTTCTATATCATAGCACCGCGAGTGTGGATCCGCAAGTGTAAACTTTTCAAAGTCAGAAGGGTTTCTGTATCTAAAAATAGATAAAAGTGCTTTGTGGTACAAAACTTCACAATTGCTAGAAAAAGCGGAACTAGTTTTGGAGAATTGCTTATTTTTTTTAAAAGATATCGTGGATTATTTCATGCAAGAGAAAATGCCCCCTTTTCAACCATAGGGTTCCTATATATAGAAAGGACACAACGCGAAGCTCTTTCCCGCATTTTTTGGTATAAAAAAATTGTCGAAAAAGATGCAACTAGACAGGATGACTTAGGGAATATGGAATCAAGGATTTTGAATACGTTTTTACACAGTTTTAGTATTTCGTGGTTCGGATTGAATCTCATCCTGAAAGTCGAATCTCATTCTGAATCTCATTCTGAAAGTCGAATCTCATTCTGAATCGCATTCTCATTCTGTGTCTGAATAGCATTCGGTTATTAGGCTTACAAGATAGATGCAATGTGGACGGTATTATGGATCTTTCTTGTTCTTCTGAACATCAAGTTTTCTCAAGGAGAACCAATTACTGCCCTTGCTGTTGGCGGACTCGCAGTGACGGCTGCTTTGGCCTTGAGTAAAAGGGGTAAATGTTTTTTTAACCTGATCCTGCATAACCTGATTCTTCTTTATTTTATACCAGCTTTTTATTTTTTTTATAGGTTTTTTTTAAAAATCGGGAGGATTTTTTAATTGTCGGGAGGTCGGGAGATGACCTCTGTAATCGGGAGTCTCCCTGTCATATCGGGAGGGTTGGAACATATGGGAATCCTGTGACAAGCTGTCAAATATACATTACCGTATAAAAGTTTTTTTTCGGTTTTGTCATACTTAAACCACATTAAAAGGGTAAATGCTACAGCAGAAAAACTTATACTCTCAAGTCCCAACCAAAATGGAGCTACAGATTTGGCACTCAGAACATTGAGAGATTCCACTCTTTGTATCGTGAAAATTTGGCATTTTATAGCTTATAATATTGAGTTTTTAACTGTGACGCATTAAAAGAGTTTTTCTTGTCATAATCTTTATTTATCTTAACAACAACTTTATTAAATGAAGTAATCATCTGAAAATGAAGTTATGTTAGATCATGCATGTTTGCACTTTTTGGGTCCAGGGGTCCTAGAAGTTTGGCATAATTTCCCCCTTCTGGCTTAGGTGTGATGTGGATTTTATCCTGAGAAGTTTTTTAACAATGAAAAACCAGAATGTTGCTGCACATTGATATCTTTTTATGTGGAAAAAGTGGCAAAAAGCCAAACAAAACTATATTATTATCTTGGTCCAAGTAAAGTAGGCAGAAGGCTCAACTTTGTTTCTGCCATTAAGGAGATGTATCATTTCAAGAGACATTTAAACATCATATTTGCATCACAGTGTAAGCATAATTTTATTTAACATAATTTCCTTCAATGCCAAAAATGTAGGAACTTTTAAAACAACTATAATTTTTTGTTGAAGCATGCCTTGCATGCATCAAATTCCTTTTAAGGCCTCAACCATTCTAGGATTTCTGTTGCTTTTATAATATTTATTATTTCAATAAATGTGTAAACCTGATTCAACTGCAGCACACACCTCTGCTTTGATTTAATTACTTGCTGAATGAACAAATGTATCCCTAACCAAATATCCCTTTCTCAAAATTTATCACTTCATGAAGCCATGATTCCCTTCCTACTGTCAAATTTGCTAGAAAGGCAAAAGACTATTTGGCTAAGAATGCTATGTAGTATGCAAACTTCCATTAATTACTTAACCATCGCTTTAGTATTCTATTAACACTTTTCTGTTTGAAGCAATTTTTTCAAATGGAAAACTAGTCAATCACCTGACTGTAAAATCTGCCTCCCTCCTTCTGCTTGTTGCTGCTGGATTGTACCTTGACCATATTCTATTTATATGGTGTCATTGTTCTGCATTAATCTTTTTTAAGTCACTTCTTTCATAGCAATACTAGAATCTTTTCTCTACATGGATTTACAAGGCTTTGTTTCCCTTCCATTTTAAAATGATCTACTGATTCTTAACTTTCGTAATTTACATGATAAAAGAAAACTGTTTTTATTTTTGAGAACTCGCCACATTTGAGAACAAATATAAACAGAAATGCTAAAAGAAAGTCACAGAAATGTGCTACCTTCATGTCTGACATTTAGTATCACTTTGTGCCAGCCTTGTTTGTCAGCCTCTTTATTAGTTCACTTTTAATTCTTGGTCACTCCTGTAGCTCTTCCATCAACATGTGTGACTCTTTTTGTCACAACTCACAACAGAAGCCTTTTCATACCTTCAAACTTTGACCTTTTTCCATTCAGTCTACCTAACATCTAACCTTAACTGAATTAACCTTCTGAATATTCCATTTATCAATCTTAATTACAGAGAAATTTATAATTGTAGCTATAACTGGAACTGAAGATACAGAGTATAAAGTTTAATGAAAATATTTTCTTTAGGATATTGTCACTTCAAGGAGTGCTGTACTGAAAGATGGACATCATATAATGTTACTGGCTTAAACAGCTACCTAGAACAGAATGTTTTTGGACAGCATCTTTTGCTTCAAATTTTGACCAAAGTTATAAAGGAGCACAAGAGAGATGAAAGTCCTAAGAAGCCTCTTGTTCTTTCTTTCCACGGCAGTGCTGGAACTGGAAAGAATTTTGCTAGTGGAATAATTGCAGAACATATATACAGAAAAGGACTTGACAGCCAATTTGTGCACCGTATCATTTCCTCTCACGAGTTTCCTCTTCATGATAGTGGGAAGCATGAACTGTATCGAAATAATCTGAAGAAATTTATTAGAGATGGAATACAGAAATGTCAAAGTTCTTTGTTTATAATCGATGAAGTTGACAAGATGCCGCCAGGACTGATCGATGTTTTGAAGCCATATCTTGATTTCAATAACAAAGTTGATGGCTATGATTTTCGAAAATCAATTTTCATTTTCTTGGGAAATGCAGGAGTTGCAGAAATTAATGATGTTGCTCTTGGTTATTTCAAACAGGGTTATTTGAGAAAGGATATTACAATAAAGTCAATGAACAAATTACTGAAGACCATGGCCTACCACTCAGGAGGTTTAAAGAGAGCAAATTTGATAAAGCATCATTTAATTGACTTCCATATACCCTTTCTTCCTCTTGAAAAAGAGCACATTCGTTTGTGTGCAGCGGTTGAATTTAGAAGAAGGAACAAAGTGTATGATGAAAGTCACCTTGAACAAGTTGCCAATGAAATTGAGTATTTTCCAGAAGGAGAGAATCTATTTTCAGTGTATGGTTGTAAGAATGTTGAAAGAATTGTTCAGGTGATACTATGATCAGGTGATACTATGATCAGGTGATACTACACAAAACCTCGTCCAGTACATCAAATGGCAAAAGATGTTTTTATCCATTTTTCCGAAGTCTGTGCTATAAGAACAATCATTGTACTGCTTTTACTGTCATTGAACTGCTGTCATATCATCGACTGTGAATCAGCATTTTAGGTTGATATACATCCATGTCTTTCTTTATTTTTTTAGCATCATCTTTAAAGGTTCATGGCAGAACGAGACTGGCCCACCGGGACACAGGGAAATTTCCCGGTGCACCCTCTGCCCCAAGTTATATTTTTCAAAAACTTTAAAACTTCCGAAAGGCAACTAATCTTTTCACAAAACTAAAATTGATTATAATCATCAATATACCTCCTGTCAAATGTTCGTTTGCAAACAAATTTAGCTACAACTTTAAGTTGAGCAACATTAAGATTAATTGCAAAATTTCCCAATCTTTGCCATTGGAAATTCTTTGAAGGCAAAGTTTTGACCAGCAAATTCTGCAAGATATTCTGAAAACTCTGAAAAAAAATTTGGTTTGATAATGGCTTTTAAAATAGCAAACATTTTAAACATACTTAAAGCTTTTCCGTCTGAAATTCCTCAGGGTGTAAAACATCAATATAATGGTCCAAAAGAACAAGATGGAAATTCGATCCAAAATGGGTATTTATTCTCCATCTTGCTCTTTCAGACCTTATTCTGACGTTTTATACTCCGAAGAGGTTCAGAAGTTTTGCCTTATTCAAAGCCATTTTCAAATTTGGTAGCGTCAAAAAATTGTTTGTATTTTGTGTAATTGACAGTAGTAGCTGTGGTAGCGGCCAGGAAGCCTACCCTCGCTACAAACCTGGTTAGCTTGTAATTTTTTCAAGCAAGTACGCAATACTTGAACTAATTCGATATCTGTTGATGGGGTATTAGGGGAATTCACTAGGCAACTAGCAGACTGTTTGCCAACTGACTAATGACTAATAATTTTGTGAAACCAATGACTTACGACTAACCATATTGGTTTTTTTACTTATGGCTAAAGCAAATTATTTCTAGTGCCTGATATCCAATACCTTGAGGCTCGCACTTTGGAGAAATTAACTGAGCACTACCCCGTGCTCTTTCCAATCAGTATGGTTGTAGCTGGACAAAATAATCGACGTGTTGGCTATTGGGAATATGAACGTTCACACTTTACGCAATCAAAGATGGGGAGGGGAGGGGAGATTTACACAAACGTTTACGGTCATTTTGGCTATTTGTTACAGCTTGTTAAAATAGTTGTTTAGGAAGAAGGGGATTTTTCAAATATTGCCGATTTTTGATTCCGTAATGTGTGCATATTACTTGTGTTGTCTCTCTTGAATAACATCCCTTTTTGTTTGGGCTATCAACTATCCCTTGATAGTGAAAACTGCTCTAGGTATGATAAAGGATAATACATTCTGAACATGTTGTCCGTGGCAAGCTGTTTTATTTTGCAATTCAACTAACAACTCATAGGCATCTTGCTTTATGTACGTAAAAACCTGGAGTTTTGAACCAAAAAGAAATTATGACTAACTGAAGCCAAAACTCTTGACGAGACCACTTTTAAAAAAACTTTATACCGAACTTTTTGAGGATGAGGATTGATGTCCTCATGTAAGAACCTTCTTTAAAACTTGATGGATAGTTAAACCGGCTGTTTGAATTTACAACTAGCTATTAAAGTTTTCCAATCCTTCTTCAGATTTTTGTCCCGTAAAAGAGACTTTGCCTTTTCTTAAGAAATTCTTTATCCTTTTACCATGTCTACGCACTGTTTCTAATACTGAAGGAGCCTATCAATCTGCAAAATCATCACTTTGCTCAAAGCGGATGGCAGTAGGATCTCTTACAAATTTAAAATCCATTTGTTCGAGATTGTTATCAGATATCTTCCGGACAAGTCTACGGTTTTAAGCACATGTTCAATACCTGGTCATAATTCCGCACGCTGATGTACTGGCATCATATCTGGCGTCAAATGATTTGTAACTGTAGCGTAGAGACAGGAGCAGTCGTTTGGCTAGCAGGTGCTGAGGCACTCCTTAACATTTTTCAAAGATATGCTGCAAAACTTTAAAAATTTTATACATTACCGTAGGATGAGAAAAAAGTCATATCTTTGTCAAATTTCTAAAGTTTTCGAGATCTAGTTTATTCGAAAATAGGTTAGAAAAGTTGCTTTCTTTGTAAAATATTGGAAGACAGTGCCTCGCTAGCCGAAAAATGGACTTTGGGTTTTAGTCCAACTCTCAAAATCTATCATTTGATACATGAACGCAATCATTTGATACCAACAAATTTGTAGACGTTTCAAATACTGTCAATTTGACTGAGAATCTTCTTCATGCCAGTCCCAATTGTGGATAAAAAACTTTGATTTTCGTCATGGAGCACGTTTCGACATTCTAAATAGGGTGTTTTCAAAAAAATTTCCGGGGATAAGCCCCGGAGCCCCCGTCTCGTTTCCCAAATAGTTCCCTAATTCTGTTGTCCATTGCAAAAGGTTTTAAGGATGGATTATGACAATGTTTGCAACAAACTGATTTTCAGCTAAGGCAAAGTTTTCCTTGCCCGTTTTACAAGCCCCAAAGTTACAAGCAACTCTAGCACCTATTGGCGCCCTTTTGCTTGCTTTCCCGGTTGGTCAAATGGTAGCCAGTCCGCCACTGGTTCATGGTATGAGCGAAGTCATTAAAACAGTTAAGTTTATTGAAGAAAATTAAGCTATAAACAATTCGCGGACTGCCATAATTATACGAAAGGATAACTGAGCACTGAATGGGAAACATACATTGAGAGGAAGAAAGGAAAATGGCTTTGTTGAAGAGGAGGGAAACAGACAGTTTGGACCGAGATTCAAAAATTTTGCCGCAGAATAATCCTTATTATTGGAGGTGTCCAACCCACCTCCCCCTCCCCAGTTACCCCGTTATGCCCCATAACGTACGCCTTGTGCGACATTGATTTGTATATCGCTATCTACGGAACTTTCTCGAAAATCAACTTTAGAATTTAAATCTTCAGATTTAAAATAGCTTAGTATTAGCTTGTTTTCATCTATTTTTAAGCGCAATTCGGCTTAGGTTTAGAACAGATTTTAAATAGCTATTATGAAAAGTTGTTTTTATCACTACAACAAAACTATCGGAACGAAAGGTCTGTCAGAATGAACTTTAAAGCAAGTGCATCGCCAAATGCCTTTGTCAGAGCAAACTTTCACCATTGCAAATGCATCCCCCTCTCCTAAAGGGACGCAAAAGTGACAGTTCAACGAAAAGCTTTTCAACAATATTTTCGATACCTTTCAACAATATTTTAAAAAATTAACGGAAATTGCGACTTCATACTAAATGTTAATCTCTCTATCCTAAACAGGGATTGTACAAATAATTGTATCGTGGATGAATTTTTACGGCAGTAAAAATTAATTAAGAAGAAATAAAAAGTCAAGGAGCAATGGAAGTCCACTTCAAACGCTTTTGTTTTATTAGCCAACTTCAATGCCAAATATGCCCTTTAAACTCTTTCATGATTTTGGTGTTGATTGCCTTCACGTTTCGCTATGCTCTCCCCTGCCCAATAATTGCTCCGGCGTCCCTGGGTAACGGCAGTCTTTGAAGTTTCATGTCTCTTCAAATATTTCAGAACATGTTCCCAGTTCGAGAGTCAAGATGCGGTAAAAGAATCCTCTTTGCCATTGTCTTTGTTGAAGTTCATGTACAGTCAATGTGGGGCTCACGCCACCGGGCTACAGGTTGGAGCTACTTAATTCAAATTCAATTCATTAGCTATGGCCCCTCCCACTTTCAAGTTCGTGGGCCATGCAATGTGCTCCTCGGGCAGATTCTGTTTGCAACAGATAACGCAGTTGATACTTAGCTATAGCTTCATGAGAGTATAAATATAGTAGAAAACATTTTGGATATATTGTTCGAGGCCTATTTTCCGGCAAGGTAATACACGCCTTTTTTATAAGGAACCACTTTATAAGGAACCTACATGTAGTAGGCCGAAATATTTAAAGAACTTATATACTAACAACGAAATCCCTAAGGAACTTTTTTATTTTAAATTTTTTTTAAATGCAAGCATCAAGAACTAAAAAGCCGGTTCCATTTATATGCAGCCGATACTCGCATTTAGAAAGGAAAGTAAGCCAAAAGGGCAGCCAAAAGATTTATTTTTGAAAGGAAAGTGAAAATATAAACTTTCCTTGAAAAGTCTCCACCATTTTTGTCCGGGATTGTAGGTTCCTTATAAAAATGCGTGTACACACTTCTTTTTTATGAGAATAAAGTCTAGAAAAGTATTGATGGTCATAATTGCTTGAATTATTTAAGAGTAACCTTAGGCTTAAAATCGAAATTTTTAATAATATTGAGGCTCGGAGAAAAATTAGGTATGCTTATAGAGAAAAGTGTCTAGCATCCCAATATGCGTCGAGGAATAAGTTTTAGCAAAGGAAATTCTTAAATGTTTTATTATGACATCATATTTCAGTTTCAACATAGAACATGATAACCCTTTGCAGGTTTTAAACAACCTTTGTTTCAAAAGGAAGCACAGACCCAGTTCAACGAGATTCCCTCTGCGAAGCCCGCTTTGAAAAGATGGCTTGTTGTTCATCCCATGTGACTTATTCGTTAAACAAAGACTTGAAATACAAATAAAACCAATTTTGTTGTGGAAACTGGACGCATACGTGTGCTCTTGTGACGAAACTGGCGATGCCTCAATGTGAATTGACAACTCTGCAGACCTAGCAAAGTTGTAATCAACCGCCGTAACAGATGCTGCAAAAATTTGTGTGCACTTTTCAAAAAGTCGTAGCTGATCTTTCTAACAAACTAGCGGTTGAGCCAAACCAACCGCACTCACTATTCTCCGCAGGGAATTTCAAGGATTTGGAGTACCAGCAAACAGACGAACAGTGATTTGATTTGATGATCAATATTCAAGAACTTCGTTAATTATTTATTTTTGTGTATAAAAGAGGCATGTGCGTCGGTAAAAAACGTGGCCTACCATCGGATCAAGAGAATGAAGATCAGATTAAATCAAGACTTCTTTGAGTTGATTTTAGAATTTAGTATGATAAGCCAAGATGGAAGAGAACGATGATAGTAACGTAACGATATCGAGCCATGCTAGCTCAGGGAAATCGGAACAGATAAGGAGTCTGAATGATCGTTTGCTTAGAGAGTCGTTGACGCGGCGAGAAGCTGATGAATTGTACGAGAAGCTGCAGGATGAATACGATTTGCTGCTTGCTAAACATGCCCAGGCAGAAAACACGATCGATCAGCTTCGCATAACAGCGAGAGTCGATCTCTATTCTGATGGACCGATACCTCATCATGCCATACCATTACAAGTCATCGAATTTAAATCCACACCACAACCAATATCAATACCATCTCCTGGTAAGGCTGCAATTAGCTTCCTTCCTAATGAAACCTCTTCTGAAATTGGAGTGGGGGTAGAGAATGTAGGAACCACACAGTCCCCAGAGTCTCAAGGAAAATTCGATGCAAATGTTATTCACCGACTGAAAGATCTGCAGAACGACATTGCAGCTTTTCAGAGCGCGTTAGCTGATCGCGAACTTTCATACGAGGACCAAAAAAATTTGTTTAATGCCCTGAAGGATAAACACAACCAGCTGAAGGAGCAACTGTTAGCGTCCAGAAGACAAGATTCCAATGGAAGTTCAACTCAAGACAGGTAATTAAACTTGCAGCATACAACAAACTGTGTTTGTAGCTTCAGACATTTTTGGAGACATTTTTCAGATTTTTTTTTCCTACGCTTTGGATGATCAAATTTTTCATGACCAAATTGATATTTTCCAAAACACAGTTATCACTGTGATATTACAAGATACCTGGGGGCAAATGATAAAATTTCTCATGATCAAATTGATGACTCAGATATATCCATTCCTTTATATGTATACCCATTTCTTCTTTCAGGTCTCAAGCCCATTTCCTTGATCCTAATAGTTTGGAAGGAGAGGTAGGAAGAAGATCAAAATGTCTAAACAGTTAAATAAGAAAACACCCTGCTTTTCTAAATAATTTCTAAAATATCTAAGTTGCAGTTGAACTGGGCTCAGGTGATGGACTTGACATAGTTACAGATGTAGTTTTATGTAGGTTTAGAGCCACAAAAATCTTCTGTTTCTTGGAACAGAAACAATATTGCTTGATTACAATATTGCTTGATTACAATATTGCTTGATTACAATATTGCTTGCTTACAATATTGCTTGATTACAATATTGCTTGTATGGACCGACAACCAAGTAATCATTGAATTGGTACCTGCAATAGTTAATTAAGTTATCTATCAATGTTACTGTGAAGACATGAATTTTTAAAATCTTCTACCATACCATTGTTTCTTAACAACTGGTACTGTTGTGTACCTAATGGGACTCAGACCTTGCATTGAAAAACCACCCTGCATAAGCAGGTTATCATTGAATAATCTGAGATTGTCTTTGTTATCTATGTGCATTCTTTTGTCCTGTTATTTCAAAAATATTTATTCTTTAATTGTTTGCAATACAGATCATCTCTACAGTATTGTCTTGATTTTACGACTAATATCCACCAAAATGCAATTTTGAGTAATATATAGTCTGATCAATCAATAGATCCAAGACAAATTGATAATCTGTATGAGTGAAAAGAAGGCTAAAGAATTTGAAGTTTTCGTTAGTCTATCTTCCTAGAATTGTTTCATGATTTGAGATATGAAGCCATCTTACTCACTAAGCCTTGTTTTTTCTATCATATAGTTGTACAGACTTGAGCTCAGACTTGCAGAGGTATGTGATGATATCGGTGATCAGCTATTTTCAAGGAAAGAAGATAATGGTGCATTAGAGCAGGCATTGAGAGATGATTTCAACCGAATGAGGCTGTAAGTATTTTTTTTTCATGATTCGAGCACTTTGACAAAAATGCATCTTTTTTGCAACCCTTTTAGGTAAAAGTGGTGACAATGGGCTTTGGTCAGATCATTTTGGTTAAAATTTTGTTCCATAAATGTTATTTTAATATTGTATAATTGATTGAGCATATGTATGAAAGTCAGTAATTGTTGAAGTTTTTTCTCAACAACAAAACCAGGCACCCAAACAATTATTTTTGTATGACTAGGGGTTCACAAGTTTCTGAGGTTGGAAGGCAGAAGCATTCACCTGGCCACAGTCATGCAACTGTAAGTGTTTTCACTTTAAGTCTGAATTCCAATGTTGTGTGATCAGCAAAAAATGGAGGAAATTGGTTGTTAGTATCTTGCAACAAAATTTTGCAAGATTTTCCTCACAAGAGGCTTTAAACATGTAAGGAGGCAATACCACTGTATAATCTTCTGAAGTTTGCAACTGCAAATCAAATTTATAAAAGTCGTCCAAGGAAAGCTTTTAGCTGTTTCCAACTGGCAAGAAGTTACCCAACTAGATAAATATTTCAGTGCTTCACAGCTATTAGTTTTCCAATTGGATACACATCCAACTCTCTAGCATAGGATTTTTTCCTGCTTTGGAACTGACCCATATGAATGATGATAATTTAATATGCAATATTTCCTGAACGGAAAAAGTAGCTGAGTGCTGCCATGTACACATATTTAATGCATAGGAAGTCTGCATTACTTTCTCCAATCATAAAACTTATACTGACCATCTGCAGTGTTTTTTAGATTTTAGTAATGAGATATTCATTATTCGAATGATATTGCTTGTTGTCTGTCCAGGCAAGCTTTCAAGAGGGTGAAAATGGAGTTTCTAAGAAGCATGAGAGGTATATATATATCTTTAAATTGTTAAATTTAGTTATTCTTAGTCTGACACCTGCTAAGTTTAGAATTGGTGTAGATAAGTAGCTTAAAAAAGTGTTTAATTAGTGCAGAGTTTGTTAAGAGGGGATCAGTTACCCCCATGACCCATAATGAGATGCCATGGCATGCCAAATATTTATTTGCCTCCTCTAGGTACTGAATACATTTGTTGACTCAAAACAACACTTTTTGTTTGTTTTTTTTAATTGGCTATAGCTAGAAACTCCTTAATGATAATCAGAATAACAAAAGTTCGGATGAAGTAATACAGCCTTGCCCTCAGAGCATTCTTGTGAAGTTAAAATGCAATGGAACAAATTGCTGTCAGTTCCTGATCACCTGCTCATGAACACTGTGCTCAAGTCCCTCACATATGAGTAGGCATCATTCAAAGTTGCAAAGCCACAGTTTGGTTTTGTAGGACTTTAGCACTTGCCATTTTTATTTAATCAAAGCCACATTCTGATCTTTTGCCAAGTATAATGGTTAATCATTTCCTGCTTGCTGACCAGCCTTCTTTAGTAGAAGAGTATTGTTTTTCCTTCATTGTGAGACTGCAGTCTTTTTCTAGAATTTCCAAGGATGTGCTTTTACGTGATGCAGTCCTTTTCGTGGGCAAAATTACGCGTGTGTGACAAATTGCACATGCAAACAAACTTGTGAGAAAATTTGAAGTGCCAAACTAATAAAATTGGTAATAGGAGCAAGAAAGGTAAAAACCACTCGAATACGTGCAAGGGCGAAACTCAACTCAAATCAATGCATAATAGATTACAGTTCCTTGTTAGAAATACTCAAGCTATTGTCAGGATCGTCATCCCCTTCATCGTCAGAAAAAATGTTAACGGTCTCCACAGAATCGTCATAATTTTCTTCCAACTGGATGATTTGCACTTTTGTGATGGTTCACATGTTTTTGTTTCTTTTCGTTTCATCATACAAATTTCGACAGCTCTCTCGAAATTTTTTTCTTTTTCTCTTGCTGACCAATCTTTGTCATTCCGGCAATTTTTAGAATCGGTTCTATTCTTTTAAGTTTCATGGAAAGCCTTCTGTCAGAAAGCATATTTTTGAAACTTTAATTACCTGATACTTGGTAAAAACATTAGTTCCACCAATGAACACTTTTGCTGATGCCTTTACGCTTTCTTTCAAGTTGGATCAGCAAGGATAGTTTCTTTGTGCTTGGCACATAGCTTGCACCAAATGAAATTCACAAACGTTTTTCCATTTTCTTCTATTGTTTTGTAACCAATTATCCCCTGCTTGCCATACTTTTGAAAAGTAGAAAACTCAATTTGGCAAGAAAAGCGGGACTCTTTTCTGCATACTTAAAGTACTTTTTCGTTCGAAGAATATCCACCAGGTTGAGTATTTCATCTTCCAGCATTTCATCTTCCATGGGTCTGCCAATTACTGATGTATTCTATAAGACTGCCTTTGCCAATATTATGAATTTCCCAGAAAATTCTCATTTCTTCAATCACTATTAAACCAGCTGCATGAAATCCCATTTGAAGTATTGTTTCAAATCTTTTCCAAATAGAGGCAAGTAGGAGGCCTTTTTTTCTTTTCTGTGTATTTATTCTTCAGCTGTTGTTTAGTTCGTGCTATGCAAAATTCAGGGCTTTCACGTTCAGAAATTGACGCGCGTAACACAAAATAATGTAGCTTTTTGAAACGGAAATGCTTTATTTTAAATGAACAAAATACATCGATTATTAAACATGTTCTGCCTCAAACAGGCTAAGTGTCTCGAATTCATCATCACTCTCTGACTCTGACGGATCGTCCGTTAATGAAGCTTCGACTTCTTTATGAATTTCGATACTTTCTTGGATGTTTGTTTTCATTCTTCGTTGTGTCTTCAAATATATATCCACAGATCTCTCAATGAAAGGCGTTTATCTGAAAGTATATTGCTGACAGTGCTAAATTTTCTTTCGACCTTCGAGTTTGAGCAAGAAATTGACAGAACAAGGCTAGCCATTTTGCATAAGTTTTGAAATTCATCACGGCGATTTGTTAGGACGGACTTCTAGAAAGTTTTCGCCGTAGGGAACTTTGTAAAGTAGCTTCGCACGAAGTTCTTGAAGCTCTTCCATTTACGGAAATCAATCATTTAATTGAAAATCGATGCTATTGTTTTCTTTTCGAAAAGGAGTCTTTCTCAATGGGATCGGCAATTTTAGAAATGGGACAAAAACATTGTCAGAGCCGGAAATCGCTCTCTACAAGAGAAATATTTATCTCTGGGCGCGCGATTGATCGCTTCCAATTGACAGGTTGGGCGCGTGCCTGCGCGCATACGCGCCCCCCCCCCACTGAAAGCCCTGAAAATTTTACCCAAATTTAGGTTATCCCTTCAAGCAAATTTTCATGCCCATAAAATGCTTAGTTAATCAACAATGAATAGCATAAAAGATTTGTTGCCTATAATTTCGCTTATTTTGATTGCACATTGCTTCTAGACCAACTTTGAATGCAGGCAGCAATCCACACGATGGAAGTTCATCTGAAGATCATGCTGGTAAAACATTTCACAATATAGACCCAATTTTGTTTACTGGTATCTTATCACATAACAAGATATAATTTGAAATTTTATGACCATGTAAATCTTTTTCATCTTATTAACAGCTCCTCTCAAAATTGTGACTCAAATCTTTAGAGTCAATTAACAAAGAAAATTCTACTTTTAGCTAGCCTCTTTTTGTTTGCAATAAAATTTTAGAGGTTATTTGTTTGTGACAAGCTTTCATAACACTAGGCACGGATGTTAAGGATGGAGCCTGCTCACGTCTTTCTCGTTTTTCGCCAATCACTTCAGCTTGCGTAACAGTTTCTAATTGTTATTTATTAGGGTATCCTCTACAAGACAGGGAGAAGGTAGGTTCTTTGTTTTAATTTTTGTTGTACCGAAAATGTGTAGTCACTTAAAAGTGTTTTACTGCTAAGCAGAAAGATGAGGATGTAGAATTGAACTCTTTTCGCGAACCTTTTCAACCATTGCGTGTGATTAATCTTTTTTACAATGCGGCGGAAGTACAATTTTAATGATGTCCTAACTCCAGATATTTGCATTTAAGTTGCTGTTTCATTTTTTTCCCATGTTGCCTATAAATGTTTTTAAAAAAACGGAACATTTTTGTGTACTTTTGCTGAAGCAGTTTTTCCGCTCTAAAAGGAATGAATTTTTAACTATCTAAAGAACACTTTTCCATTTCTTAGAAGGAGATTATGAGTCCATCGAATGAAGACCTAGCTGAATCTGGTTACTATGCTTCTGAATCTATGATCCGCGAATCACCCAAGCGAGGCAGTGCAAACATGCCTTTGCGCTATCTGACGAGGTCGCGAAGTCCTGACGCGAAGGACCTGCCCAAGGCGTTGCTAAGGAGGCATTGGTCGCTAAGCGAACTGAACGCCAATGCAGAATCGATTGATGAAGTGACTCTTCATTCATCCGACCATGAGCACATCTCGTATGGTGATCATGGAAAGTTCGGACCAGCCAATAACTCAGGGTAAGCTTTAGTTTTGTCTGTCGAGTGTGTTGTAAACTAGTTGTGTTTTCTGAATAGTACTGAAGACAACGCAAAGCCGACATGTTGTCGTTAAATTTGGAACTGCCGCCCTTGGTCTTTATATCCGCGGCTCTACCCATTTAGCGCAAGCGCCTATGTTTTTTATAACAGGGCCTCCGATGAAAGAAATGTGCTTACGCAAAATTACCTGCGTTTGTGTTTTAAGGTTTAAGCCATTGAGAAAATAAAGCTTTTTATGTTTCAAATACTCTGCTCTTTAACTTATCTGCTAATGATCATCACTAGAAGAAAATGAACGTGTTATCTATGCGTTTTCGATTTCTATTTCGAAATCTTTCTAGACGAAATCTTGCATACAAAAGGGGGACGGTCGCCTTTTTGCAATTTCCATGCGTACGTACTTTGTGAATGACTCTACTTCTGTAGTCTACTTCTGTTTATGACCTATGTTTGCGTTAAGAGCTGATGGAAGCGCATCTATAATGAACTCAGTCGAAATTCTCTTTAAAGCCCAATCTCCACTAGGCGGAATATTGTCAAGGATGAAAAATTTCCTGCGATCTAATTGGCTAATTAAATTGTCGCGGCGGAAAATGCCGACTAGCGAAAAGTAGAAAGTGATACTACTTTTCGCGGCGCGACAATTTTCCGCCTAGTGGAGACTGGGCTTAAGACTTCGGTTTTGATATCCCCTGGAGCCCAGTTTAGCAATGGAGTTGCAGCTAGCCTTTTCGAAACCAATTGACGGTTCATGCAGAACATTACTTGACACAGTGTGAGGGTAGAAGGGTAAAGAAGGCTAAACCCCCTGCTTTGTTATGCTCCATTTGACTTGCGTTTTTGAAGTGTTGTCTCTGCTATATGCATTGTCAAGCCACTTGGAACTTACGCTGTAATGGATGTCGGCCTATGTAGTTGTAATTGGCCAAGTTGCGATTGGATGTATGTCGCGGAAATGTCACTTTAAGCTATTCTACTTCTGCAAAGGTCTTCTTGTTTTTAGAGGTCACCTGATTAGACGAAGGTGCTACGTAAACAGGAAAGATTGCTTGCGTTAGGATCGATATCATCTCTTATTGAATAGCGTTACTTATTCTTATAGAGCTCTAACTCTTTGACTGTGGCGTGACAATGGCGCTCGCTTCATTACCCCATTATGCGTCGTAAAGGCTCCTCTCTTCCTTCTACATGCCCAGGGGTGGCATTTGAACGTTTTGTATCTGCTTTGCATATCTATCATTTGCATATCTATCATTTGTATATCTATCATTTGCATATCTATCATTGTGTCTCCTTTAAGACATCTTTCCGCAGACACTAGGCCTCTTCAGCCTTCTCTCTTTAGAGACAATTGCACTTACCTCTGCTTCAAAAGACACCGAACATCAAAAGGCCCGATGCAAGCGTCTCAAAGCGTTATTTTCAAGCTGACCTGTTTTCTGCTTTTATCAGCACCATGGTAACCTGTAATTATCATCTTTAATTTCAATGTGGGCGTTAAAAATTCCTTTTTTTTCATTCACGAAGAAATAAGATTTTCCTTTATCTTATGTAGCGTAAAGGTATTTTATGAAATGGTCGTGAAGCGTTTGAGATCGGAGGTCGGAGGTCGCTCTGTGGAAATGGGAGGTTGCTGTTGGTCTAGTTTTTTTTTGGTTTGCTCTCTGTCTGAGTGCAGCGTCGTTTGACCTCCTCGTGTCCTCTTTCTGAGATCTTGGTGCAAATCATTATGTTTAGGTATTTCCTGGCTGTCAATCGTTTCACGATTTTCGTGTGTTGTAATGTCGCCAAAGATTCATATCTTTTGAACCTTCTATTGCCATTACACACGGCGACGCAAATTGCTGAATCCATTGATTTCAGCAGAACTTTTTTCAGGTAAGTTAGAGAGATAGGACTGTTAATGGTAACAATGTTGCCTTTTATAGTGGAATATTTGCCACTTCAGGTTGAAATTGCGATAGGACGTTTTTTAACTTCATTTTTATGGCCACAGCCGAGCCAGTAATGGAATGGCAACCCAATGCTCGAATGTCAGCTGGGTCCTGCTGTCGGAACTGTCGCGGGGGTTAACCGCACAGTCGCCCGTATGATTGTTTGTATCTTCACTCAAGGTTTTGAACCATTTTGCGAGTACGGCGAGCCCCGGAATCGATCCATTTTTCTATCTGCTGGACACATTGTAACAACGATGTATTTAAAAAGTTGGATGGGCAGTTGTAAACCGAGGTCATTCGAACTGAAGTGAATGCCTTCTGATGGTTTGTGTGAAAAGAGCGGCGTTTTAAACGTAAACGGATACGCGTCTAGAGAACAAATTCGAAGCATACAAGTGTGCCGACACGACCGCTTGCCAACTTGTGTCGATTATTGTGTCGATTACTGTGTCGATTATTGTGTCGATTCCTCCCTTCTTCTTCCCATCGGAAAGAATTCATACCCAACTCTATTATTGCGACATGCCAGTTCTTGGCCAAACCAACTGTGGGAAGTCGCAGAAAGGCTTTCTCGGAGGCCTGCTGTCGCACTGCACGTGTTTCAGTTGAGTGGATGCCCCGGTCAACTTTGGTGAGATTCGTCAGTTGGTTGAAAATGTATACGCTGCTAAATATAGCATTTGCGAATAAGTCAGCCTGGTGTTAGAACTGAAATGCAAACAGCAGACGAAAAGTTACAGATCGTGAAGTATTTTGTCTGCTTTATTCCGGTTTGTATGCTTTACAAATTAAAGATTTTCATTTTGAAGAGATTGGACGACTCTAGAATTGAGACATGATGAAGACAAAGTTTGCCTTTAATCTGATAAGAAAATGGAGTTGTAAGAGTGGTTCTGTGGGAACACTATAAATATCATGGCAATGTTATCTGATCTGATTGAGTAGTTTTCTGCAGGAACTCGTGAACATCGATTGGCAGTGACGCAATTGCGAACCATGTTTTAAACGGCTTTGTTGCGAAGTCATTTTGAATGGAACACTGGGTCGCGAAGCAACAGCGAGATTGCGGTGGCTAATTTCAAATAAAACAAGTGTAGCGGAGTTGACGCTAAACGGTGCTTTCTGTTCAAGCGAAAATTAGAGCACAGCGAAACACCGGCAAATCGAGCAGGGCCAACAAGAAGCTCATTCTAGTTTTCGGGCAGATAGAAGCCGGCTGCAAGGTGGCTTCGCTTTGTTTTGTCGTATGACCTGAAGTTCTTTTCACGAGCGCCCTTGGTCTCAGTGAATTGGCTCGACATCTTATCGGTAGAAGTTTTCGTTTAAAAGGCTGGAACATTACCTTTCTGTCGTATTATCCTTACTGCTTGAAGTTTGCACCTGCTAGGGGCCAGTAGGGTCCCTCTTGATTGGACATTGTGGACGTGGTTGATGGCAAGAAGTGACACGCGTGCACGTTCACCAAGTCTGAACAGCCTGATTATCGACCGAACACTTGCTCCTAAGATGGAAGGCAGCAAGGTGGGCAGCAAGGTTGGCAGAGCGGCAGAACCATCTACTAACTTACCCACGATTTCTGAGTGCTTCCAGGAGGAAAAACATTTTCCCTTGCATTTAGAGGATATTGTCAGTGAAAGGAAAACGCCTGAGAGCAAGCCCTTTCAACGTAGTAGCATCTCATTGCCTCCAATCTTGGTGGGCGGCATTGTCAACCACGGTCACAACAAGTTTACTCCGCCAACTAAGAAGAGGCCGTCCACGCCGCGTCCATTCCTCGCTGTTCGTGAGGGAATCGCATGTCTTCAGCAGAGAGAATGGGTTCGTGCCAGCGACTTTGGTAAGTACAAGCGTCTTTCTGAAAGTGAGAGGCCTCACCTAAAGGTTCCCCAACGCGTCTTGCTCGAAGACATTTCGATTTCCAAAACGGAGAATCCTGCATTTGCTGGATCTAAGAAGTATGACAGTTCTTTTCCATTGTTTTCCATATCACCCATCGAACTGCAGGAGTCTTCGCATGACGATTTCCCGACACAGTCGCGAATCACTCGGCGATGGAGCACAGGCGAAGACGGTAGATCGATTTTGCCGCTGAACAGAGCGAAAGGTAACGCGCGCGCGGTGCAGACGGAAGCAGCGCCACTGAAAGTGGTCCGAGCAAAGCCTGAGTAGAAATTGGTTACATTCACTTGAAAGTAATTCTACGACCCAGACCAGTCGACTGGAATGTCGACACTGTTGAAGAGACTTCCACAGGTAGATGTTCGTGAAAGGAACAAAAGTATTCGTAAAGTCACCAGGTGAACTCACAAGGGTCCTCTGCCTTTTGAGCGCCATTGTTGATATTTACTTGATAGTCAATATAAATAACCGGCAGCTTAGAAGGGAATAATGTCTTGGCAAGACGTTGTGGAATTGCTCGCTTGACTTCAAGTATGTCCGTTTAAGGGCAGCAGGTGTTTAGTGGGTGCATTTCACTTTTTGGCTTTTGAAACGTTTCATGTTAAATTAATCTCTGGCTATTCATTTTTATTGGCCCAACTGCCCCCAGATGAAAGCACCCTAAGGAACTGCTCCCAAAGCATACATTGATAGCTGCCGTAAGTAAATTTTTGAATGCCCTAAAAGTTGACTACATTCAGACATAACTCAAAGGTGCTGACAATACCACTTTGTCGCGAAAGGCTAAAGCCAAGTGGCTTGTGAGAGGACGTTTTTGAGTTGGTTAACCAATTAATGCAGGATTTGCTGCCATGATTTTGATCGGACAGTTTGCTTTGTTTAGCTGCCCATCAATAGGTTTAAGGGTCAGTTGTCTAGTTAAGCTCAAGTCTTTATTGATAACTCCTGTTTGTGAACAAATTGGGTTTCTCAATTTTGATTAAGGTAACTCTGCAAGTTCGACGTGAAGAACAAGACTCACTTAACTGTTTCCTTCTCTCTCGAATCATACGGCCAAAGGCCTGACCAAGCTGGGAAACATTATCACACAACAACACCAAATGTCACACGAAATGATTGACGAACTTTTTGGCCGGATTGTTTTTAAGACACGGTGGCTATAGTGGGAAACATTTTGTGAAACATTCTTGAAACATGGGTGTCACATGACTCAGATGTTTCCTAGTTTGGCCGGACCCTAAACCGTGTGATGATGAATGAAATTTCAAAAGTCCACTGCCAAATAACAAATTGAGATTAATAACGAACAGACGTAGTCTAATGGTGATAGTGAACAGAAAAGTCAGAAACAATCTCCCGAGTTGTCACAGCGTCCTATTGAATGATTATTAGGACTTGGTTTTTGCAAGAGGACTTAACCAATGACTTCCGTATTGATAGCTTCTTAGAAGAACGCCTTGTACACTATGCGTATTGATGGCTTCTTAGAAGAACGCCTTGTACACTATGCGTATTGATGGCTTCTTAGAAGAACGCCTTGTACACTATGCGTATTGATGGCTTCTTAGAAGAACGCCTTGTACACTATGCGTATTGATGGCTTCTTAGAAGAACGCCTTGTACACTATGCGTATTGATGGCTTCTTAGAAGAACGCCTTGTACACTATGCGTATTGATGGCTTCTTAGAAGAACGCCTTGTACACTATGCGTATTGATGGCTTCTTAGAAGAACGCCTTGTACACTATGCGTATTGATGGCTTCTTAGAAGAACGCCTTGTACACTATGCGTATTGATGGCTTCTTAGAAGAACGCCTTGTACACTATGCGTATTGATGGCTCTCGTTTTAATTTGAGCAAGTTCAGCTTTGTTTACATTGCAAGGAAATATTCCTCACAATTGCTGTTTGCTTCCTTTTCATCAGTTTATTGCCGGCTTGGAAGACTCTTTTACCGTGGCTTGAAAATAGACACGGGGGCCTCGTAGCGATCATCCTGAGCTTAATTGGCAATCTGGATGAAGAATTCGATATTTAACTCAGCTGGTTGTAAATCTCCTCTGAAAATCATTTTTTTGGTTTTCTCCACTATTGTTTAAGATTATCCACAGCTCTTGTGGTCAAAGCCACTAAACATAGAATTTTTCTTTTTTCAGCACTCCTTACGTTGTCCTGCTGAAGTATTTCGCGAAAGGCTTATTCCATAGATTAGTTAATTATCAACTGTCAAAAACCAATCCAGTTCTATATAATGTCATCTCAATTGCATTCTGACCCTGGAAAGAGCGACTTGGTTGTCATTCCTCACTCTCTGCGAATGAGACGCGGAGAGCAGTTTGCCCCTGCCCCAGCGAATGAGACTTCGATAGCAGCCGAGCCGCCAATAGTGGCACTTGTAATTGCATTAAGTAAAGTATTGTAATCGTCATGTTATGTGATGGTGTTACATGATAAACTTTTAGTTTTACGATAAAAGGGCTGTTACGTTTACCCCTGATTCAATGCAAACACGCAAAAGAAGTGAAAGTCAATTCAGGGCACAAGGGAAGCCTCTGTCGAAGTTTATGTGGCAGTAACGAGTTAGAGCGACGAGCCTTCAACATCAGATCTCGTTTCAGAAACATCCGCGCTCTTGGCAAACACTATCCCATAATTGTCGGCATGTACAATGTAAAGTACATTTATGCGCATGTTCAATTACCATGAATGTTTTTAAAGTAGCAGCTATTATAAGCTTTTGTTTGACGTCGTTTTTGTTCTCAAAGAGATGGTTATGGTCACTGTAGTAGGTTCAGGTCAAAGACTCTTGAGCTTGGTACCAAGGTGTAAGAGCTCAATGTGTTACTAATCTGATTGTTCTGATTGTGTTACAACTGGTTTTTTGCTAATTGGACTTCTTAAAGGCAATGTGTTCATGTAAACAAACCCGTTTCGCTGGGGTTTCTTTTGCTTGGACGCGTTCGTTTCTTTTGCATGTGATTTTTCACGTGGTCAGTATGAAGAAGTGAATGGGCAGCTGTTTTAGTAAAGTCCGGATTTTTCATCGACTATACACCCTTTTTTAAAAGGAACCAACCTCAAGGCCTAGTTACAAAAGTCCCTTATTCGTAGACCTCAAATCATCAGATTTTAGTACCAAAAGTTCCTTAAAAGTTCCTTAATTTTTACTGCACATCAATAAGCGTTAGCACTTATTAGAGAGAGGGGCGAGACAGCATATGCGGAAACTACTCGACGAAGTACTTGACACATGAATAGCAAACAATCTATGCGAGTATTGACTGCAAATGAATGGAACCGGCTTTTTAGTTCTTAATGCTTGCAGTTGTAGAAATTTTTCAAATCGAAAAGTTCCTTAGGGATTTCGTTGTTAGTAGTAAAAGTTCTTTAAATATTTTGGCCTTCTACATGTAGGTTCCTGATGAAGTGGTTCCCTATAAAAAGCGTGTAGTGCCGGCAAAGACTCACCCTGACTCAGCACTGTCCCATTGCTAGGGTATTTGCCTGTTTCATGCTGACTCGTTGTCTTTAGTATTTCTATGTTTTATTAAAGTAACCGCAGCTCACGAGAAAAGATTTGACCTCTTGCAGACAAGTCTGTCTCAGAAACGGGCAAGGCCGCGTCCTAGTCTTGGGAGTTGTTTGTTTCTTTTTTTTGGTCCGTGCCAGTTGTTTTTTGTTTTTTCTTGAACTTAGAAGCAGTCGAAGTTTTATGCGCCACGTGCACTCTGTTGGCCAGAGAGCTGCCTCGCTTAGGCAAATGCGGCCTAAAAAGCCTCGATTTTGTTGCGTAAATGTGTCTGGCTGGACAAGAGCAAGATTTGTATTGCAGGCGCGGTGTATTCTGTACTTGTTTTGAAGAAAAATGCGGACAGAAGTAAAGCTTTGGTAGTATTCATCATCGTTAGAATTTTTGTGCTGCTTAAAATTGCAGCCAGAAATGGAGCACTATTGCGCGCTCTAAAATTCTAAACATCGGTTGTAGTGGGTTATTTGTTGATGCTTTTTTTACTACTTATTAAAAAGTTGTGGCATTTTGTTTCCACCTCGTAGACCGGAGCAGACATATGAAAGCGGTTCAGACCACGTGACACGATACTCGGATGCAAGCTCGCGCGCACTGGTGTCACGAGAAGACTCGGTGACTAGGCATTCCGTTGCAGAGGGCAAGAGCGAAGGACCAGCAGCCACTTCTAGTCCTCTTGAGGAAAATCGTGTCGGAAGTTTGACACCTCATGGGATGCTAAATCTGAAAGGATCACTTGACGAGGTAGATGCTGGTCGGACTAGACTTGGGAAGGTGCGTCATGACCGGACGACGCGTGCTAGCACTTCTGATCGAAGCCTGCACGAGAATAAGAGTGAGGGAAGACGGTCCAGCGTCATGTCTGGAAGTCGGTTATCGAAGTCAAGACCCAGGCAAAGCAGCTACTCTTCCAGTGAGGAGTCGTTCCACGCATGTCGGCCGGATAGAGTGAACAGCAGTGTGTACTCAGAACAGGATAAAGTCCCTAGTCTAGTGAATCACCCCAAAAGTAATATCATCGGGACAAGGCATCGTCCGAATACAGCTGAGAGCAATCTAGATAGCGGTTTTGTTGGCTCCGAAGGAACACTCAAGTCACAGGAATTGTCCAACGGTGGAGGGAAGAAGCTTGTTCGACCAGTCCGTACCCAGCTAGCTAAGGAGGGAATTCCTCGACAGCAAGCAGGTTTGCTGTCTCCAAATTCTGAGCAAGCCACGTTGTCAAACGAGCCAGGCTCGTCTGCAAGAGGACTTGCCGGCCCCCATCGACTATCAAAAGCATTGCGAAGGGACAGCTTTTTGGATACGCAAGACTCTGAGGTGACGCAAGACTCTGAGGTGACGCAAGACTCTGAGGTGACGCAAGACTTTGGATCAGCCGGCGATCGTTTGCGGACAGGCGACGACGACGAGCGGACCACGAACAGAACGTCCTCGGCGAGACTTAAGGAAAAAAGTCGAAGGAGAAATCATTTAGATGACGTCATTAGTATCCAGACGTCTCCAGAGACGCAAACTGATGCAAGTTTCAAACTTTTGCCTGTTACTGTTCAAAGATCTCCATTCCCATCAGAGTCGGCGACACGCAGGCGCGGTGCAAGTCGCGGAAGTGACTTCATTGAGGCGCCTCGCGGATCGACAACCCGCTCAAGGGACTATAGTGCACTGAACGATGGCGCACCGGGTGGTCACCAAAGGGCTTCCTCTTATGATGGTCTGTTTCTTATTTCATGCCTTCATTTCTTTACTAAATTTTCGTGATTTTCTTGCTTATCCGTAGCTGAAAAATTTTCCAAAGCAATCCTTGCTTTCTGAAGCATGTGCGAGAAAAATGTAATTTTGTCAGGAGAGGCAAGAATTTACAGTTTGAGCAGACAATATAGACTGATTTGAATAATGTTTTGGTTAATGCTGGTTAATGATATGGTGTTTGTAATTGTTTTTTATATTTCCTTTTAAGGATTTTCTTTCACTGATGACCATGAAAAACATGCAGTGTACCCTAGAGAAAGAAAATATCCAAGTTCAATTAGTTCAAGACACAATTCAGCAGGTCGAAAGCAAAGGTAACGATTTCACTAAGAATTATTCTTTTAGATATTCTTAGGAAGTTGTGCCGTCAAGCTATAAACATAATTCATTCTTTGCTATTTCCTATTTTATTAGAAATTGGATCGTTACTGAGTTGGGTCGTAAGTAGTGAAATCTCTTAATGAAGTTCTGATATCCGATGTTTCGTAGCGAACAAACCGAGCGACTTCGGAGTGACCTGGGCCTTCTTCGCGAACAGTTTGCGAAGTTAGGCCAGCACCGTTCCCCATCGAACTCGGCCAGGCCCCTGTTGGCTCACGAGGACGAGCGTGCGCCACCCACAGCTCTTTATGACAGGTCGTATGACGACATCAGGCGGAAGCTGGGTCGTCTGAATCAGCAGCTTCAGGCTTCCATTGATGATCGACCAGAAGTTGTTGGTAACCCCACCCATAAACTTTATCGTGGGCATAGCCGTGACTACGAGGAACTGAAGTACAAAATCGACGTATTAACCGAGGAGCTGAAAAGAGCCCGAAGTAATTCATTCGTTCGTGAGTCTGGTTCCCCTTTCGACGGACCAATCTTTAATGAGATCCCGGCCCGGGCAATACAGGAGACGCACCAGTTGCCGGTTCCTGAACATCACCTCACGTTTCCGGCTGAAAAGAATACAGCCGACATTCGGGAAGACGGCCCTTCTGTGGTCCCGGTCTGTCCAATTTGTTCAGGAGTTGGCTACCACAAGCATGGGAACTATATTTTCCCCCGAGATTTTCTTGCGTCCGGCCGTCGCATGCAGTTGGTTTCAGAGGGTCCGGGACTGGGCAACCACGCCTACCGGCCTCTACAATACGTCACTTCAACCCCAACTGGAATGCCCGCAAGATTGGATGCACCAGATCTTTCTCAGCCAGTTATTGCAAGCGTCCCACGGCGGCCGCAGATGAATTATCAAGTCGAACACCCGCAAACCTACAGGTACGCTTTTCGCAATGCCTTTTTAAATTGTATACTTTGCATGAAATGACTTCATCCAGCTTCTAAATCTCTTGATTACTGATTACAATGCAAAGTTCATCTAAAATATAGATGGTGTGTTCCCGCTCCAGAAGTGTATCTCGATTTTGCTGCGTAGGTTGCTGTGTAGGTTGCTGCGTAGGTTGCTGCGTAGGTTGCTGCGTAGGTTGCTGCGTAGGTTGCTGCGTAGGTTGCTGCGTAGGTTGCTGCGTAGGTGGTTGTTTTCATCAACAGAATAACGTAGAATAATGAATATTTTCGTTATTTGCTATGAATTATCATTTCAGTAGCAAGTAACGAAACTTTCGTTTTTGAATCAATTTCTTAAGGCTAAAGGTAATTTGTGCATCAATTGCATCTTAGCAATTGTTGCACTAGTGCTCGGTGTTTTTAAAAGTAAATGCCTGGTATTTTGATATTCGAATTCTAGAGGACTCTTTATTCAATCGAAAACACGATATTTTGAAAGTTTGCTACGTAAGGACCCCAAATGAGTACGTAAGGACCCCAAATGTAAGAGTATGAAATAGCATCTTGTCACCTCTGAAGGTTGGACTATTGCTTGCTGTTATTACCATCTTTCAGAGAAACATACTGCATTCCGTACTGGTGTTGTGTGTACTTGGTAGTAACTTGCTGACTCGATGATTGTTTATCTCGCTAGATCCATGCCTGACCTGGTCAGCGTTGGTGCTTCTCAGCTCTACTTAGCGCCAAATACAATAAACCACGTCCACTCCTTTCACGGTAAAAGACGAGGTGGATCTTCTTCCAGCGAATCTCAGCCCGACGACGAGGTGGAGAAGCAGAGGAGCAGGTGAGCCAAAAGCAGTGTCTGAATCCCCCTTTAGTCGTTGCCAGACAGAGTGCTTGCGTGTCATCCATTACCAATGGGAAAACACGCAGGAAGAACGGGTGTAGATAACGGGTTGGAATAAAAGCTTGTCACAGATTATCCTTTTTCATTAGTGGCACTAGAAAGCTGTCCTTTTCATTCAAAATTAGATAAAATTACAAAGCGTACGATTCACATGTAATTTTCAATTGGCTGGTTTGAAATATGAAATAAGTATGGCGTACGTTACCAAGAGGAGTAGCTCCTCATTGTTCACCCTTCGGTAGAAGATGTAATATTTAGTACGAGTAGAATTTTTTGGAAATTCAATAGTAAATTAGCAAATTAGCAAAGGTGACCAATTTGTATCTGCGTTTTAAATCCGAGACTAAAAGCGCGTTCCCAAATGTTTAGTTTCGGCGTTCTAGCTTGGATGAGTTGCAAACCCGATGGATTGTTTAAGAGCACGAAGACAGTTCTATACAAACAAGAGCGTAAATCCCTACCAGCTATGATAGATGACGATAAACAGCTAGGTAGATCATTGTATTGCCGGGCTGTCATTGTATTGCCTGCAAGAGGTAGGGCGGAAGAGTAAAACGTAGAAAGAGTGTCGCCACATTGCTCGAGAGACTGCAAAGATGTTTGTTATCAGAAGTTTGTAGTAACTTAATATATTGAGATTTTTGCCAAGAGCGTATTGTAGAGTCGGACTATGATTATTGGGATGTCGTGGTTGGTAGACTGTTTTGTGCTGTACCCCAAATTCTAGCGAGCGTTTTCTGAGCCCGGTCTGAGAGAGATCAAATTTAAGCGCCTGGGGTATGTAATAATGATGGTTGGATAGAAAAAGTGTCTGTTGCGTTGGAAGGAATTGAAGCTGAATGTTGTCCCTTAATGTCTGTATTTTACGGCAAAGGTTGAAGCGAGAATTTTCCCTGGTTGACAGGGTTTCTGTGTATCAATGCTGTAATATGCAAAAATGTTTTAGGAGAGGCAGAGGAAAGTCAAGGAACCGCAATTCAAGAAGACAGCTCTTAGACGAGGTAACTGTTTCAACATCGCTTTACCAAATACAGAGAAGAGCTAGACCGCTATGAATCCGAGCTACGAATCGATCAGCTGCTATCGTGTTTTTGTCGAATTTTGTCTCTTGCTGATTAACCCCAAACAGGCGTTGCTGAGCAAATATTCACCTTTTGTCGTTCATGTACAGTGCACCGCATTTTTGCATTCTAGAGTACGTTACCTTATAGAAGGGTACGATAGCTGATCATTGTTTTTGTATTGCGATTTCGTATGTGTTGTCAGTGACTTGTTAACTTGGCATATTATTGTTTTGGTATTAATGGGCGCCTCTCCCATTGTACGTTGAAGCCTATAACGAATCTCAACACCGATCAAAAATATTGCTGATGCGTTATGAGTAAACAAGCGATAAATAAAAGTTCGATAAATAAATAAATAGCCTGAGCACACTTCGTTTCGTTTCAGTATGATGACTGGCGCCTGGACGATGCTCTAAACGAAGCTGGCAAGGCAGCATCCAGCATGCAGCGAGTTTCACGGCGAATGCTCAATAACCTGGCCACAGATCTCATCAGATCTGGCTACTCTCAGTACTAACGTGGTCACCCATGGGGCACCTTCATGTCAAGTTGGTCTTGAAACACCTGCAACAACACTGCTTAGGCTTTTCAAGTCGTCATCACGAACAAATCGCATCATTTGATATTTTATAATGCCCTTTGCTAAAATTGGGACATACTTTATTTCTCAATTTTATTTGGTTTCCTCACACGTTAAATATATTTCCATTCTTTTGTCTGTCAATTTCTTCCAGCCTCGTCAAATCTAGCTCCTAGTATTAGATTACTTTTCATCTTGACCCAAAACACAATTTTGGTCCAAAACATAATTTTGCTTCATCTTCCATTGATGAGTTTGCATCAAGTTTTTCAAACCCGAAGTCCAAGAATGTCATCAACTCAATGTCATTAAGTCTGTCCAGGATACCTACCCAATTACGTCAATTCGAATCTATTAGAAATATGATACTCGTCTGAAGTTAACGAAGACTTGAAATACTGGCTTGATGTGGTTATTTTCATTTTGGCTAATGATTTTATTTGATAACAATAGAGGGAAATTTCTGTCTAGGTCAAAGAGATTTTGTAGATGTATTGAACGTTTGTAACAAAGCTTTGACAGAACAAGTGACGCGTATTTTCGCATTTACTCGCATTTGATAGCCAGAGGCGATAATCGTTTTTCTGAAAAGAGAATACTGCGACAAGAACTCTATCGTGTTTAGAGCAGATTAACAAGATGTGTTTGTCGTGGCAGGGATGATATTTAAATCTTGTTAATTTTAGACGCTGGCGAACTGAGATTCCTTCAATTCCAAAATTACATGGCCTGGTATTCTTTCCAATAGATGATCATGTTTTAAGTTTTCGTCTTCAGAAGCCTCCCTGCTCTCGTGGCCTGCTTTTTGGAGGCCATGTTTTTTGTTGAATATATCTCAGTCTTGAAGTGAGAGACTGATGCTAGATATATGTTATAGGAAATTCTTGGTTTACCACCTGGATGCTTTCTGTGACTACTTCTTTGGAAGTTCAGTGACCTGAACATTGTTTCACTCAATAGACCATCGATTGGCCCTTAATCTATAATCAATAATCCAATGCTTTGTCCCCTGCCTAATGAATAGAACCTTCGCAAAGCTACTTGCTCTCGTACGATGTATTTCCAACTGTTGTCGAGCTGTTTCTTCTATCTTATCACTTGAAGATTATTCTTTTTTAATTAGTGTTATATTTATTAAACTTTGGCAAAGCTGGAGCCGTTTGGGGGTAGTAGTTAGTATAGAAACCATTTCAAAGACTTTTTAAATTGTACAATATTATTCTTCAGTTAGAGTAATATATATTTTCACATTGAGTTGTTTTTTTTTTCGTGGAGTTATCTGCACTGGTGCCTCTCCACTGGTGCCTCTCAATTCGGTAAATAGCAAAGAGCCCAGAAATTTGACTTGGGGTGGGAAGCACGATCTTTTCAATGCAAACTGTTGAATTAAAACCTTGTAGTTGATTTATCCCATGACCTTTCCATTTCTGTATCCGGGGTAATTTGCGACCAACCAAGCACAGGGCCTTAGCACTTGTTGCTTGCCTGACCACACATCTGACACATCCCCCATGTTGACGATGGTTACATCTCCGCTTCACACTCCCAGTTCAAGATGGCTCCAGAAGCCGGAAAGCCAGATCACTATGCTGGTTACAAATTTGACAAGGAAAGGATAGCAAAGCTGTTTAGTGAATTAGATGCAAATAAAGATGGGAAGATTGATATCAATGAGCTTTCGGAGGGGTTAAAGAGGCTAGGAGTAAAGCATATCCCAGGATCTGCGGAGGTTGGTATGGCTATTAGGCCCAATATGGAAGGAGACCAGTGAGAAATGTTGCGGTTTCGCATGAATATGAACCGTTACAAGCTGTAACGACTTAAATCTTCTAAATAAACCAATTTAGCCAACAGTTTGCTGCGTTTAGCTAGTGTATTCAATCTTTAAAGAATTCGATGCAAACGCAAAATTTAAAACTTCTCCCTTTGCCTGCCAGAATCAACGGAAAATTTTGTTAATTATGCATCAAAATTGTATCATTACACTTTTTGTTCAGTTTACTTAATGCCATACAATTTCATGATAGCAGTTTGCAACGGATAATGCAAATTAAAAACGAAGATTAATAAACATTGAATCTTCATAGCTATTAGCCTTCAGCAATGATGAATTTTTATGTTTAAGGTTTTGAAAATAAAACTTTATGCTAAAAATTTTGCAAAACCCATCAGCATCACATAAAACCAATATTTTATTCAAAGGTTAGTTGCTATATTCACTGTATATCATTTTGTGTGTGGGTTGAAAATTGCCTCTTTCTTCTGCTGAACTCCTGACATTTCATGGGTGCCTGGATCACTTTTTCACATCAACTACTAGCAAGTTAGGGGCTTTGGGAATTGGGTCCAAAGGACCACATCAGGCTATGCTTATCCTTCAACATATCATGAGTCACATGATCATGAAGCTATTGTCACACCATGCTCCATATCAACCCTTCAACAGAGATCACCCAATGCTATGCTTCTGTGATCCATGAACATGCACAACACATAAACCATCAGAAACTGCAAGGTTTATGTGAATGAAGCATGGTTTTCCCCAGCACTTTGAAGGGCTTATGTCTAGCATGACCCTTGGGTGTTGTTTAGGAGTACAGCTCTGCATCTGGAAAGACTGCTGAAAAGGCTTTCTGCTTTTATTATAAAATAAATTTTGCAAAAGATATCCCCATGCCTACAGAGTTTAATAGACATGAAAATAGTTTTCATAAAAATGTTTTGAATGAGCTAAATATATCAATGTTCCATCTTTTTGGTTACCTTATGTTTTGATGAAAAGAATCATTTTTAATATAAATTTAGTTTCTGGCATAGTGAATCTGCAATCTATTTCCAGGGATGTAATTTTACAAAACTGTCATGATACTTATTTATTTTCCTAGAAAATTATTGAATTAGGAGACCAAACTGATGATGACCATCTCACTTTGGATGAATTTCTGAGATATTGCATGGACCATGAAAAGAAACTATGGCTTGTTTTCAAAAGCATCGATACAAATAATTCAGGTAAGTGAAATGTTGACCCATGAAAGAGGAGTGTCTGGAAAGTTTGAAATGAGAATGAACATTATGCCTTTTTTTATAAAGCTTTTCCAAGACAACCTCCTGCTCAACATCTTCTTTTTAACAGTAGTTGCAGGGCGTTTGAAATATGCCTCCTTTAGGTACAATTTGTTTTGATTTTGTTATGTATATGGTTTCTGTATTTGTTCATTTAATCCTTATGTGGTTTCCTTTTTTTATGAAATAACTATTGAATATTTACCAGATGCTACCTTCTTCTATCCAGCTTTGATATGTTGTTTATTGTACAAATATGAGACTTCTAGATCCAACTTGAATGGTTTCCTTTTATTGAGCAATGTGCAGAGAGGACCTATTGTTGATTTTCCTAAAAACTGACCACACTAAGGAGTTGTACCTGAATGAGTAGCAATGCTAGATATCACTGCTTAGTGACTGTCAGGTAGAGTCCTTTAAACGCTGTTGAATGCCAAAGCTGCAGTTTGGATTATCAATTTTTATTTGAAAACAGGGATTGCTAAAACACAAAGGCTTAGAATTCAAACAAAGTTAGAAAGCTAGGTCAATTTTCATTTCAATGATTTTGTTTATACCAAACTCTTTTCTCCATCATGCTGCACCATTCTTTTCCAGGCCTATCACACAATTCTTTATTACATCATGCAACACCAATCTTTCTTTATTCATATGGTAATATTCTTTCTGTCATCATCAGCTGTTGGTGACTAAAAGTACAATTATGTCACTTGCTAGCACAATCCTTCATAAAATTTTTGCCTATCCTTGATGTTTGAAAAAGTCATGTGTTGTTTATGTTTGAAAAAGTCTTTGATGGAAAGTTTTCACTTGTCAACTGCTTCTCATTTTTTAGTATATGTAATGATAAATTTATGGGTTATGATTAATAGTAACACTTTTTGGTTTATTTACGTATGCTTGCAGGTTCAGTCACAAATATTGAGTTGAGAGATGCATTTCACAGACTAGGTGTTGAAGTGGAAGATGAAGAAATTGCATCGTTAATGGAACAGTGAGTAGACTACTCAGTCTACAATTAATGATCGTGCAGCTTGCAAGTAGTAGTGTGTTTACTTCAACTGTACCACGATTGACTTTGCACAATTGTTTTTTCATAAATGCAAATTTTGTTTTTGTGCCTTGCATTCAACATGAATTCCACTTGTGTCTATTCTCGGTGAAAAGCCTCAAACGAACAGTGTAAGCCTACATTCGAATTTTAAACACAAATTCTTACCAAGCTATGTTGAAAGTTTCACTACCATGTCTATCTTGTTTCTCTTTTCCAGCATGGATACTGATGGCTCTTTGCAAGTTGAATGGAAGGAATGGCGCGACTACCATTTTCTAAACCCTCACTGTCACAATATTACTGACATCATAAAGTTTTGGAAGCATTCTATGGTTTGTGAAACACTATTTATTTCTGCTTCTTCTTTGTTCCTTACATGCAGAGTGGTGCCGAAGGCAACACAGGAAGAGCAGAGTGTTACTTTGGGGACCAGATTCCTATTCGACGAAGGGGTCATTGTGAAGTTGCGTCTCCGTCAAGTTTCCTTTCATCAGCTTGTATTAAATATGTATTTCCTTGCATCAACTCCAATGCTTGTCACATTTATGCCATGCCTAATGCCAAAAGTTAAGTTAGTATTCAATGACATTATACCGAAGCTAGAAAACAAATGAATTTTCCGCATTTTCCAATCACTCGACACTCGGTACTCAAAGCGCTACATTATACATGCAACAGCCCTCTGATAACGTTTAAGTTAATTCAGGAGACGTGATATGACGTCAGAATGAAATGATTTCATGAATCAGAAAACCGTAAATTTTGAAGCACAACTCTTGCCTTTCGCATTCTAGTTTGTTCTCGGTAACAATTGCTCGAGGAAACAACAATTATTAACTTAAACTGTTATTTTTGCATTAACTTACTTTTGATTCGTTGGAGTCATTTCGGTAAGTGTACCATGATCCATAGTCATATATGTTTACCATGATCGAAAATTTCCATATTGGAGTTTTCGCGAAGTGTTTGCTTCGCAGCTACTGATCGATGGGAAGAGATAAAGCAGCGAGTAGAAAAATCCTATTTTTAGCTGTTTATCATCGTAGAACATCGATATTGGAGAAAATATGGTAATCCCAGATGAATTCACGGAAGAAGAAAAGGTTACAGGAAAATGGTGGAGGCAACTGGTCGCCGGAGCGGGAGCAGGAGTCGGTAAGAGGGCCGTTACTGCTTTCTAAAAGCTCAAATATTTAGGGATTTTGGCGCTGGGCGTAGTATTATTTTGAAGTACTTCCAAATTATAGCCCTATGCTCCACTTTCAACTTATTACCCATTCTATGTTTTCTATATTTTTAACACCTAAACCATTAAAATTAGTTCGAAATGAACAAGAATAAGAATTAGAATAAGAGGCTGAATAAGAATCAAAAACAGTGGTTTGCAAAATGTTCACTTTTGGCAAAATGTCTTCTTCACTTTGCCAGAATCACCTTACTATAACCAAGAGTGACTATCAAATATCTTGAAACGCTGACGCAATTTTTACAAGGTGTTTCTCGACAAGCTCTTCCACCCATATTAACAATTGATTTATTATATGACGAAGCGAGTCTTTGTATAATCCATGTGGTGCTTAAACCTGAAAAATTTCAAAAATGCATTGGACCAAGGCCATAGAAAATATTCACTGGATTCTTTGAACGAGTGCAATGTTCATCAAGAACAGTTCTCGCCATAAGCCACCGTTGCCACTATTTCGTTAATATACTGACATGTGCAGAGTTGATACATGTGCAGAGTTGGTTTTTTCGAGTGATTTATCCGCAACGTAACTTTCACCGAACTCTTTGCGAATCAACTTTGTGGACCCTTTGAGTCTCCATCTTTCAGTTTCTAGAACCTGCACAGCTCCTTTGGACAGACTCAAAGTTCTGCTGCAAGTGAGTCTATCATCTTCCCCGTACAAATTTGAAATAAATCAAACGTACGACGCTTTGCATCCAATGCATCGCCTCGTTTACAATTTTTAGCTGCTTGATGCTGATTGGCTGCAAGTGTGTTTGGTAAATTGTAGCAGTATGACATGTGTTGTTTCCGGTGATCCCTTCGTCGTCAATGCTCTTTTCTGTATTTAAGGTGCAGGCCGGAAGCAATGCAAGAATGGGAGTTAAATCAGGCTTTCGAGAAATGCTTAGAGAAGGAGGCGTCAAATCACTGTGGCGTGGCAATGGTGTGAATATTCTCAAAATAGCGCCCGAATCAGCAATTAAGTTTATGGCGTACGAAAGAGTAAGTTTGTGGCTGTTGGTTTTGTTGCAATTCCGTTGAGTCATTTTTTGGGGGTGGTGGGTGGTGGATGGGGGCTAGGGCTGTGGGTGGTGGATGGGGGCTAGGGCTGTGGGTGGTGGATGGGGGCTAGGGCTGTGGGTTCCAATTTATTCCTGTTGATACAATACGTGCCGCCGAATCATAAAAAGGCAAAATGTTTCAATCTTGATTTTCAATGAAGTGACAGGAGTCAAATTCCTAATACTAATATCTGGATAGCAATATCTATTTTCCTGGAACTTTTCCAGTTTCAATCAGGTACAATTTTCGCTTAGAATTTTCGCCTCCAAAAAAAAGTCTTTTGCAAGGGCTTGAATTTACTTTTAGTGGTGGAGAGCTTTTGCAAAGCGATGGGACTCAATGCGTCATTCTTCATTATTTTGCAGTTTCATCTTCATTATGCTGCAGTTTCATCTTCATTATTTTGCAGTTGCATCTTTCATCTTCACTATTCTGCTGTTTCATCTTGAAATTGGCTTCCAACTCTGACCCAATACAAGTGAAATTGTCTTTTCAGATTAAAAAGCTGTTCAAAGAGGATGGAACCAAGTTGAACGTCGGGGAACGTTTGCTATCTGGGTCTATGGCTGGTGTAGTTTCGCAAACAACAATTTATCCCATGGAGGTAAAGCACTGTTGCTCTTTGTCCCCTTTGCAGGCGCACCCCCGTAATTCTTTATGCCTTTGAATGGTCCTTAGTTAAAAGAATGTTAAAAGTGTTACCAGGAGATTGGAACTATTTACACGGACGACTTTTGTGTATCATTGATAGAGGCTCACTTTTGGTTTTTCAAAGCAAGATTTCTGTGACAGTAAAGTATTAAAGTATGCCTGGTTTTGAAAGAAGGAATACGCAATAGAATGAAAGTAATTTCTCTTCCTCTTTCTGTTATCAGGTTCTTAAAACTCGATTAGCGATTGGTAGAACTGGACAATACCGCGGTATGGTACATGCGGCGAAAACAATATTCGTCAGCGAAGGTATCAGAAGCTTCTACAAAGGGCTAACCCCCGGCCTGATTGGCATAATTCCTTATGCTGGAATAGACCTAGCCATTTACGAGGTGCGTGCATCTTGCTGCCTTTCATCAATTTAGTCTTGATGAATTGGTTTTGCAGGAATCGTGAATGAAAATTTGCCCTGACATGCGAACCATTTCTTTTGGGGAATAAACAAGAATGTTTGCATTTATTACGTGCGAGCCGTCATTCTAAGGTATTCAATCGCAACAGTATGGTTTTTGGGCCACCGACCTGATCATCAGGTTCCGTGCATCAGCCTGATCTGATCTCTTCTAATGCTTCGAGCTCTGGTTATTTGCAGTTGATTCAGTTGGAATCGGACTCGAATCACTCGTAGCCAAGATTAGGCTATAGAGTACCGAAGTCTGACGTCAGGTTACCATGGAATTACTTTTTACTGGTTGTAAACAACGACCGCTTGCACCAAGATGGCGCCCAGTACGACAAGTGCTCTCACTGCTTTCTTCTTGGACGAGCCAAAATCAGTCCCACGAGGTGAAAACCACAGCTGCTCACTTTGCAATTGTGCATGTTATGTTCAGTTCACTTGTCCATCTTTTTTCAAGTCATGTGTAATTTAATGCTATTCAAAAATAGGATTGATGCTCAAAATTAATTCTAGTCAACTTAATTTCAAATTTTTTCTTATGTTCTATTTATTTTGACATCAAAAGAAAATTATGTTAAATCTAGAGAGTTTTGCAAGTTGACCAGTCCAGCACACAATTCTAAAAGTGTTTCAGAGTAGCATCGAAGGTATGACGAAATAAGGCTCAAGACCTCAAAGTCTTTAAGCCTTGCGTTTGCTCGTTCCACGTGAAATCTGCAACTTGCAATTGTTTTCGTGACCTTTATTGGACTTTAATTGAACTTTCCCTTATATAAGAATGGAGGATGTTCACGGAAACACCTGGGGGAAAAATATCTGATATTAAAAACCCCTTAGTTGCCAGTATCAAATCTCCTGCTTCAAAATGATGCAAAACTCCAGATTTTTCAAAAATGGCTTAATCAGATGTTGAACCAGGAAACAGTTTGCTTACATATGCAATGACAGCATTTGGTGCAACCCCAATCAGTCTCTTGAGTGATTTCATTCCTCGGTATGTTGAAGAGGTCATTTCCTATTGACTCATCAGGGACCGCAACCTCATAATCTGTGCAGTCAATGACCATTTTACAATGGCCAAACAATGAAAATGATTCAGGCATAGAGCTTCTGTTCTTTTCCCTTGAAGGCACAGTTTTTAAACAGTCCTCATAGAACAGCTTGCATAGTGCATAAACAAATGTCAATATTATATTACTGATCGTTGAAGTGCTACAGTGAAAAAGCTCAGCCAACTGCAGGTTGTATAGTTCTGCCGTACCTTTATTAAGGTCATATTAACTTGATCTTCCAACAAAATCTTTTCAAATTTCCAGCCATAGTAGTAGTCGATGTCACTTGAGAACCGTCTAACATAATTAACAACGATAAAGAATGTATCCTCGTTTGTTAGGCCAGCCTCCGTGCAAATTACCTCGTCTTTCAATGATAATACAGAGTAAACTTCCCTGTGGTACGTCCCTTTAATTTTCTAATCCTTTAATTCTTTTCTTTGATTTTCCACTTCGATTTGAATTTCTTGAGTTGGAGTTTTCTCTTGAAATGGAGGCGGCAGAGGCATGGTACTGTTCAATGATATTGGAAACTAACATTAGACCACCTGGATTTTCGGGAGCTGGATTCACCTTTTTGGCAACTTTTGATTTCTTGACTTCAGTGGTTGGAAAGAATTTATTTGCATTTCTTTTGAAAATCTCGGGGCCATTTACTTTTAATTCGTCGCGGAAATGGCAGCTACAAACATGCAATTTACTTCTCGGGGCTCGGTGTTGTCTTCTAAAAAGACAAGCTCACTACGCATCTATTTGATCAAGAATCCAGCTATATATTAGCTAAGATTTGAAAAGCTTTTGACGATATAGAAGCCATGAAATCAAGATTACCATAAGGCAAGGTTATTGTCATGATGTGTAGCACGAAGTTAACCAACTAAAACATTCTTACCTCGACAGCTTTTCCCCCGTTCAAACTCACTAGGGTTCTTAGGGATCTAAAAAATTTGCATGTCTCTCTTTCTGGCTGATGATTGCAGTCCGGGGCAAAACACTGGGTCATGTTCCTTCGCTTATGTGTTATTACTCCAAGCCAGACACCATTATGAAAACTAGTTGAAATGCTTCCATGGCAACCTGATGTCACGACTTCGGTACTGTATTAAGCGGCCCTATTCATAGGACTGTCCGTTCTTCGTAGCACTTCATCAGTTTGAAGGATTCTGATTACTGATAGTATTTCTGCCTGTTTCATTTAATGTCAGTGTTTATCAGTGTTTACCATCGAAAGCTCTCATTTTCTACTGAATCAAAACCATCCTCTCTTTTTCCAGACACTTAAAACCACATGGTTGAATCGACATGGAAAAGAGGCCACAGATCCTGGTGTTCTGGTCCTCTTGTTATGTGGTACTGCCTCGAGTACGTGTGGCCAGTTGGCAAGTTACCCTCTGGCGCTTGTCAGAACAAAACTACAGGCACATGGTAATGTACTGTTAATTTGTATTTACGCGTGCCTTTAGATTTTTCAATAAATGCGTAATTGTAGGTAGGTGCTCAATTGTCTTTTGGAGGTCAAAAGTTGGCAATTATATAGTCAAAGTCTACACATTATATAGAATTTCTCGAACTTTTTTTAACTCTTAAAGCTGTGGAAATTACAATATATCAATTTTTATCTAAGATAAGCCAAGGCTAGACATACCAAAGTGAGTGAAGGCTAGACATACCAAAGTGTGTGAGGGCTATACCTACCAAAGGAAGCCAAGATTAGACATCCTAGGCTAGCAGCTATACCGGCTGGCTCACCCATTATTTTTGGGCCCACCTTTACTGTTCATTGTGTAACGAGCTATGATGATAACTTATTTTTTGTTCTGTTTTTCAGTTACTCTATTTAATTTGTTCTTTGATGGACTTAATCCTTCCTTGACAAACCCGCATGTTTTACAGATCTGAAAATTCGCTCCTTTATTTGGCAATGCTTACTGATTAATATTAAAGAATGTGAACAAGTGCTTTGCGGTACAAAACTTCACAATGGCAAGAAAAAGCGGAACTAGTTTTTGCATACTGAAAGTTAACTTTTAACGACACTCCTCAGAGAATGCAAACTTCGGAAAATAACCAAAACTTGACAGAATAAATGGCCAGATGCGGATCGAAAACACTAGGGGGTGACAGGAAGAGCGCGTGATTGGTTATAATTAAGCAATCAGCTAATTAGAAAAGAATGCCTTTGTGGAAATTTGAACATAAAGAAAGTGACGCAAATGTTTTTCTCTTGCGTTCAAAGGTATTTTATTCGGCAGCCTCTTGCCAACTTTTTGTCCAGCCCATTTTTATGAAACTTTAATGTTTGGGAAGAGTTGCTAACACTCTCCTACATCTCTTTATAGCACAACAGCATTCGCCTGCACATACACAACTGGGTATGACGTCAGTTTTTAGGACAATTATTAAAGAAAATGGGCTACTGGGTTTATACAGGGGCCTGACTCCAAATATCATGAAGGTTGCGCCCGCTGTTAGCATCGGATATGTTATTTACGAACAGCTGAAGAAATGGCTAGGCCTTGCAAGTTAGATAGAAGAAAACCTAGAAGAAAACCTAGAAGACATGCTAGCGATGTCAAAGGGCTCAATGCAGCGCAACGATTAAGGTCGTCCAATGTGAGGATTGACAGGGCCAAGTCGAATTGATCTACATGGACATGTTGGAATGTGGCTGACAAAGAATAAAAGGAAGGTGGACAGGCTGTCGATTACTGCTTATGCTCTAGGTGACATGAAAACAACGAAAGTATTAACCGTATCTGCCATATCTATTGAAGAGGATCAATCGCTACTATACACGACCGCTGACCGACAGGCCAATTAGAGTGGACGTTATGCAGACCCTTTAGTTCAAAGAATTTTCCGGCGAAATATAGTCAAGTTTTAGAAAATGTTTATTATTATTGTATTTCTTGGGTTTTATATTGTAAGGAAATGTTAAAATTATATTCAAGGTTAAAATTATCGCATCAAATTAAAACTATCGTAGAGAATTGACGTATTATGATCTAAACCGCGGAGTTCGATATATAAAGTGAAATAAATGGTAATTTCGCATTAATTCCAGGTGAGAATCGAGAAAACTTCCAAAACTTGTCCAACATTCTGAATTTATCAGCAAGCATAAAGGATTGTTGGTATTTATAGCAATAAGGTTATATCGCAGTTCTTGTAATTTATTTGGTGCTGGGATGTTTTTCTTGAGCTCAGTGCGAGGAATGATTTCCAGGAAGGCACCTCTAAACACGATTTTCCACTGCTTGCAACGTATATATTCATGTTGATGTAAAGAAGTTTGGACGCAAAGCAAATAAAGCGCGCCGAGTTCATGTAACTTACAAAATCTACACCAAGTACAACGAGGGATGTTAATGTTCTTTATTTATTTACCTTGAAACCATTCCCCTTCCCCTTTTGGAGTTGATTCAAACTTATTCAAGCGCTGTTTCTAAGGACTACAACTGTGATTGGAGAAAGGGTAGTATAATTTAAAGGTGGTCGATTTATTAACCTTCTTTTTAATCCTCAATTGGCCGTTTCTTAGAAACTGTGCTTGGATCATGTAAACAGCTCAATTTTCAATAGTACCTCGCAGTAGTTCAAATGGGTTCTAATCGTTTCTTATTGCCCATGCCTTATTGTGCTGCTTTAATAAGGGCATTGAACAAGAAATTGCACAACTTATGGCTAATCATGGCTTCGTTTTCTTCAGTGAGATTGAGAGCCAACTCGCTTTTATTAAACAATAGGCTATCATCATGAAGAAAATAACTGTGGCGGTAATTTTACTATGTTCCAGTTTCAGAATATTTGTGACATTAATGTTAGTACGTTGGAATTTTTAACATTTTATTTATTCGATTGTAATTTTCTTCCTTTTTAATGGTAAAAGTGTTTTAAAACAGTGTCATTGATAGGCTGCATGCAATGTCTTACATTCTACCAGCTTTCCAGCCGTTTCCAGTGTACATATGTATTATCGCATTCGCTGGAAAAGTGAGAAGCAACAAGTCCCGTTCTGCATAGTAAAACAACCTATTTTGACCAGTAGCGGCTCTGCACAAAATGGTTTTGCTTAAATTTCGAATTTTTGAGGAATGGCAAAAGTCAGAGTCCAGAAAAAGTTATAACCTTCCTCTGGCTGCAATTTTCACAATTCAAACCTTTTCTCATTACTAAATCATTTTTACAATTACTTTCATTGTTTACAATAAAAATTACAAACAAACCTTCCTCAAATACGACATTAACAGACAAAAACTTTCCTCCGGTTCACAGCCGTGGAGCCGTCAATCTTTCTTGCCTCTGACAACAATTAACTTTGTCTCTACTGCAACTTGAGGGGCATTGTCATTCGAGTCCAATTTCGTCATCGTTGCGTAATCCCGTCATCGCGGGGGGTAAGTGCGTGTCTTGAAAGGGAACTGTAGTGGCGCATTCCGCCATGGAAGACTGCCACGACTTGTAGAGCGAAGGGAAGGTCAAAATCCTTTCAATCTCAGGGTTCTGCTGCCTGAAAGATATCGCGAATTACTGAGAATGCTACAGGAAGCGCCCAAATAGGGTATTGTAGCGTTATTTTCCCATTTCAGGTCATCCATCTTGAGATATTTGATATTTTCTCGAGCATACTGTGAATGCGTTTTACCGCCATCTTAAAGTCGGCCTGGCACGGAAAATTTAGGACAGCCAAGTTTTGTTGAGTTTATACCGGATCAGTGTCGCTGATGTGCGGTTTTTTCAATATATTACCCGTATGTACATCTTGTACATAATTTCTTGTCATATATTTCTCAATAATTTCCTCAAGAGGCAGGAGTTGCACTAGACTCAATAATGCTTTGTGTCGTTCTGTATTGAGTTGAAGCGTCAGTGGACGCGTTGGGACTCTAGTGTGGAAAAGGCAGCTTGTTGTCGAGTGGCATTCACTTTCAGTTAAGAGGATATTCAAGTTAATGGTGCTTCTCCATTCAGATGCCATTCTTCTTCTAATTATTTTTCAAGGTAGTAGTTTGGTACCCTATTAACGTCTCAATTTTGTCTATGACTGCACGACAGTTAAGGTCACTTAGGCCGCTACTATCTTAGAAGAGAAATCGTGTCAACCTATCCCGAATTTTTAGGAATAAAGTTGAACATTTTTGTGAGTTTTGATACTCATTTTCTTCTTTAAGGTTTTCAGTTAAATAGCAGTGCATATGAATTTACCAAGACAGAAAAGACCGCCTAAACAGCGAGGGAATTCCGTTGTAATGAATCTGTAAATTTGATATTGGTCACCATCGGTGACTTAGCCTACGAACAAACACATTCACTGAAATATATTTTGGATGACGTGAAACAGGGCCTGTTTTAATTGATTTTCTATCAAGTCAACTCCAAAATGTCGACAAACAAACCTAACAACACCACACCACCACAACCTACCAAAAAGGGACGAAACACAAACCAACTTCAGTTTCTGCTGAAAACGATAATGCGACAAGTTTGGAGACATTCGTATGCTTGGCCATTTCACAGTCCTGTTGATGTCGTGAAGTTGAATCTGCCGGTATGTATCCAGTACTTTAGTGCATTGATATGATAGCGTGTTAATTCATGTCTGAAAGCATAGGTCTCACTGATGAAATAAAAGCACTGTGGCTGATTATTCATCATCACCACTGTTGATCTTTTATTTTAAGTCAGGCCAAAGTCAACATTACTTTTAAATCACAGTTCTTTTAAGTGTGTTGACTTTTATTTGGCACTGCTCAATTCACAGAAGAAATCATACGGAAGACACACCACATTATATTTATCTATAAACCAGTTATTGTTCTCCCTAGATAACTGTACTGCACTTAGCTTTGAAAGCAAGTGTTTTGCACAATGATTATCTTTAGTTGCTCCCAATAAATCGTCTTTATAGAAACTCTCATATAATTTTTTGTGTTGAAATTTCTAATGCAACATTAACTTGTTGGAAAATAGGCATATACTTATTTGTTATTCTTGAAAGTCAGCTCTGCAGGTCCAATCATATTGTAATCATAATTTAAAGTTACTTCTGTTTCAACCAATACTTTTCATGGAATATGGTTCCCACAATAGTTTGCATACCCTGATATGCAAAACTTGGGTTTCTGCTCTTTCTTGCTATTGTGAAGTTTTGAACAAAGAAACACTTGTTCATACATTGTGGTTGGTTACAAAGTTGCAGGTCTGTATTTTGACATTTGCAATTATAAACAAATGCATTCAATTTTCCTATCACTTTAGGGTCCTAATTTGCCTGGCTTTTCTTTATCAGGACTATTATGATATTATCAAACAGCCAATGGATTTAGGAACAATTAAAAAAAAGCTAGAAAACCAGGAGTATCACAGTGCAAAAGAGTGTATTGAAGATTTCAACAGGATTTTTCACAATTGCTATACATACAACAAACCAGGGGAGGTGAGTGAAGAAGTTCAGGTTTTTTAGTTTTGTTGGGAATGTTGTTGTGCTAAAGCATTGATTTATCATGTTCTCAATCATTGTCATCTATGTGAAAATCAGATTCAAGGTCACTATGTCTCTTTCTTCTACTCCTTATTGCTGTTCTTTAAAGAACATTCCAATCCTAGGACAAGCACAAAATATATATATATATATATTTTCAATAGCTCCTATCTTAAAAGTTTTTTAAAATATTAGTGATTATGTAGAAGCTTACAGCAAAACATCAACCAAGTTTTTTTTATTGAGCATCTATATATATATAGCATACTATAGATATTCAGAAAAAAAGATACTTAGAAAGATTCTAGTCATCTTGATTAGTGTTAAGTCAAAGCTTCTTAAGCTGCTTACTAACATGGTTAATGTGTACAGGACAACAAACAACTGCAAAAGCCCAGCACAGTTCTTCACACGCCCACTCTCAAGAAATCTATTTAAATGAGAGTTTTGAATAATTTTTACCTTGAAATAGCTGCAGTGGGATTGCCACAGTTTTTAAAGTGCTAGTTTGAATGCTACATTTCAGTCTAAATCTAAACCATCTATGGGGACATTAGTTTGTTGCAAAGGCACACAGTAATGACAACTTCCATGAGAAGTTTAGAAGCTATATCAATTCCATATTGTTAATCTTCTACTATGTGAGTGTACAAAATAATGATTGTCTTATCTTTTTCTGGAAAGAGAGTTTCTTTGTGTGTTTCTTTATGTGTTTCTTCATGTGTTTCTTTTACTAGGATGTTGTTCTCATGGCACAAGAGCTGCAGAAGTTTTTCCAAGATAAAGTAATGACCATGCCCCCTGAGGTGGGTCTTCCCTTTCAGCAACAATGTCTAAACAGCATTTGAGCAGTCCAATGTTCATTTTAGTGGATAATGAGATTGCTCTGGCTTTCCAACTGAAAATAAACTGGAAATTTTCCAGTATTGTTCCACTTATGTTAAATTTTTCTTCACTTAAAGCTCCAGTTTCTATGTCATGCTTTTGAAATGGTAACTTTTTCTTTGTCTCCAGGAAGCTGAATTGCCTTCAAAAAGTTCTCGTCCACAACTAAAGCCTGCTACTTCTACCCAAGACGGTGCACCACCTGCCAAGAGGAGCAGGAGGGGTGGAAAAATAAAATCCACTGCAGCAGGTTGGTTTTGACCATTTCATAAACATTATTTTATGTTCCATATAGTTACATTTTTTGGAATATCATTTCATACATTTTTTGATTTACTGATGAGAATTTGATAGAAATTAAATATAAAAATTCATCTTTTTTGTTAAACTCCCACTGTAAGGAGATTTTGGCAAACAAGATTAGAAAAAGTAGAAAGTACTGTTGAATCAATATGTTATGAATGGAATATGTTTAAAAAGAAATAAAAAAGGAGATGATTTTTGGTAGCTAGGTAGATGATTTACCATTCCATGATCACTTTAGAAAGCATTCTTTCTTCTATGTATGTGTAGGTGTACATTGTATTGTATTTGCAAGGTCTATTGGGAGCTTGCATTGAAAATGCATTTTCACCAATTTATGAAAGCCCATTGAATTTGTATAGGTAATTATAATTTGTATCTCTCCTTATATAAATATGTCAAGTAAATTTTTGATATCTACCAGATACTACCCAACCTGCGCTTGTCTCTGCACCACTCACTGCCCAAGTACCTGAAACTGTTGGATCTACAAATGCACAAGTGACCAGCCCATCAAATGTAAATGCAAATGCAGTCACCAGCACGACCATTGCGCCAATGTCTGTTGAAACTTCTATGAATCCAATTGTTGTTCAGACCAAAGTAAGTCATCCTTTTAAGGTTTCAAACCTTCATTATTTCTTAGAGGTTATTGTTGCTATATATAATTTGTTTTTAATTTTGCAAATAAAGGTTAAATCTGGGGTGCGAAGGAAAAAAGCAGACACAACTACACCAAGTTCGACAGTGAATGACATTCCAGCATCTCCTGTGACGCCAATTGAGTTGGCTGCACCATACCTCTCTGGAAAGGTGAGATCAAGACGAGAATCCCATCGGAGTATAAAGAAGCCAAATAAAGATTTACCTGGTGAAGACCTTGCAAAGGTTTGTTGGAATATAACTTCCTAAAGTGACATCTCTGCAATACAATATGATACCAAATTGTTTGTTGGCAAAAAGCAGCTCAAATTCCTTTCAGATACTATACAAACAGTTAATGTTTTGAATGCAGAGCCATCTAGCTCTTGCATTTTCCTTCCTTTTTTACTCTTACCCTCTACTTTTACCGTCTCCACTTTACGTTATTATTGTGTGTATTTGATTCTGCTTATAGCGTATGAAAGTGCAAGCATACCTAGCTAAGATTCATCTCTGAGAGCTTGAGCGTGTGCTAGCAGCGCTCGAGACGTTAGTTGAACTAGGTTTCTATGATAAACCAGTTCAGTGCACTAAAGCTCGAAATGTTTAAAAAACAGCAATCGCATTTACAGTGTTTATTGGGTGTGTTTCATAGCTTTTTCTGAAAGTTTGGTCATGACTCAAATATTTTTCGCAGCCTCAACAAAGCAAGAAGCGGTCAAAACTCACTGAGCAAATGAAGTACTGTAATGGGATTCTGAAAGAACTGTTTTCTAAAAAGCACATGGCCTATGCATGGCCATTCTACAAGCCAGTTGATGTTGATGGATTGGGGTTGCATGATTACCTCAATATAATAAAGCACCCCATGGACTTGGGAACTGTTAGGGTTCGTTTAGCTTGCATCATCTACTTGAATCAGTCTAATATTTTAGTTCTAGAATTTATAGTTCTAGAAGTCTAATTTTTAGTTTGTTCTAGAATCAATTCATCAGTAGTACAGTACGCATTAATATTGGTACAGAGTGCATAATTGTCTAGGTGATGCTGTGGATGGTGCTATAAACATTCTAATTGAGGAGTGCAAAAAAGTCAAATATTTGGCTAAAAGAAACACGAAAAGAGAATTTTAAATAATGAGCTTTGAAATTTATTATAGATTTATTGCGACTCTGCCTATATAGTTAGTAAAACTGCTATTTTACGAGTTGATGTGCTGTTTTAGAGAAAGATGGATAACAGAGAATACAAAAATGCACTGGAGTTTGCGAGCGATGTCAAACTAATTTTTGCGAACTGTTTCAAATACAACCCGCCAGATCATGATGTTGTTGGGATGGCAAGGAAGTTGCGGGTAGGTTGATGTTCTTTTTAAGTTCTTTAATGCGAGTCTTTCGATCATGTTTTGTGCATTGTCTTCAAAGCTCTATCTAGACTCTTCAAACTGCAGTATTTTTAAATGCCTTAGCTCGTGCTGTTTTAGTGGCCTCGTCGATTCAATTAGCGGAAGCGGAAAGAGAACCTAGATTTTTAATCGTAGCTTTCAGAATTGGTCATAGTTTTTAAAACATTTCTTGACAGTCTGGGAAGGCTTGTGTTTTTATAGAATGTTTGTGTGTTTATAGAATGTCTGTGTTAATATAGAATGTTTCGGTTTTTGTAAACTTTGTGATAGAGCCGAGATTTGTTTGATGTCCACTCCATTTGATAGTGCTAGGCCTTGCCTCCGTATAGATTGGTGCAGACCCGTAATGGGCTATAAATTGTTAGTAATAATCCCTGTTGACATCACGAGCTGCACACAAAAGTGTCGAGCTTCCTTGTTTCTGTTCCTTCATACCCATTTGCAGCCTAATGGGTCCAATAATTCCTACTCTACGTATTATACTCGTGTGAAAAACTGAAATACCACGCTGTTTAGTTTCAGTTTTGAATAGAAGCACTTCTGTTTGAGAGAATCGGGAGTGCGAAGACTGAAGTATTTCTACAGGAAGTAGATCATGGAAGGCTCAAAACTTTTGACCGACGCCGTCTCAAATTGCATTTGGTATGCATTACCATCAGAACAGGAGCGCCACTAAAAGGGTAAACCAAAATAGAAGGGGAGCCGGTAGAGAGCAGTTCCTTTTTGTGATTCTGATGAGCTTTTGTTTGGCTTTCAGGATGTATTCGAATATAGATTCGCAAAAATGCCTGATGAACCTTCACCAGAACCGGAACAAAAGCCGATGGCAAAAGCGAGCGAAGATGCAGACGTGCATGCGGAATCGGAGTCGGAGTCGGAAGATGAACCAACCTCGTCGTCGTCAGATAGCGAAGACGAGGAAAAGAAGAAGCTGCAAAAGCTAGAGGAACAGGTGCGTCTTTACCCTTTGCCCTTGTAGATGTCAAGTTCTAGGTTGAAGGGGGTGGGGGGGGGGGGGAAGGACGGGCGGGCGGGCGCTTGTGACGGCGGACGACGGGCGGACGGACGGGCGGACAGACTATTCTGAAGGAAGAATTTTATGTCCTGAGTGAATTAAACATGTGGTTGATTTTGTTGTTATTGTAGCTGATTCTCGTGCACGACGCCCTTTCAAAACTTACTTCACAACGGAAGCATAGAAGAAGAAGGAGCAAGAAGGACATCAAGGGCAAGCGCAAAGACAAGGATGGCAGAGAGAAGGTGCCCAAAGACAATGGCAAGGCCGCTGATGATGATGGCAAGTCGAAGCTAGCGAGGAATGAAAAGTCGAAATCTGAAAGCCAAGCAAAGAAAAAGGACGAATTGCCCGCTGTTGAATCGAAGGCAACAGGAAAGTTAGAAGGCGATAAATCGAAATCGAAATCGCCAGCAAAGGCAGAAGGCTCCAAGAAGAAGCCGCCAGCGAGGTCCAAAAGAAGCCAGTGAGTACATTGTGTACAAACGAACCTTCTCATGTTGCTGTCAGTTTTGCCAGTCAAGTTTTTTTGTTTGCGGGAAATTTAAGCCTTCATCTTTGACTTCCTAGAGCCTGGTCGATATCCAGTAGATATTTCTCAAACTGGGGACCTGGCATTTATTAGCAAGCTTTTTGTCGATGCTTCATAGGGTATCAAATTCCAGGGCTTTCACTTTCAGAAATTGACGCGCGTAACAAAAAACTCGCGTGATCAGTGCCAGGTGCGCGATTCAAATTTATTTGATCACATAAAATAACGATGAAGCTTTTCAATCTGAAACACCTAAATGAACAAATGGCCAAAGAGGCAAAGTGTCTCGAGTTCGTCATCACTCTCTGGCGAATCGTCCGTTGATCAAGCTTCGATTTTTCTGTGAGTTCGGTACTTTCTTTGATGTTTGTTTTCATTCTGCGTTTTGGTTTCAAGTACAAATTCACTGCTCTCTCGATCTACGCCTGTTATCATCATCAAGATATGATCATCATCTCTTCCTCATCATCATAAAACCCTGTTAGAATTTTGTCAAATCAAGCTGTTATAAATTTGGAAATGTTCAAGTTTTTAGGGAAATTTTCAAATTTACAAGTTTCTTTAGAACGCAGAAACCGCGAAAGTATTTCAGATTTGTAGGCTACATTTTCATTCTTCAGATTTCAGATTTGTACCTGAACTTCTGCGTTTTCGCTCACCTTCTCGCTTTGACTTCCCTATGCCCATGGCAATTCCAATGCCCCTCTCCTAGATGCCCCTCTACTAGATGCCTCTCTCCTAGATTCCCCCTCTCCTAGATGCCTCTCTCCTAGATTCCCCCTCTCCTAGATGCCCCTCTCCTAGATTCCCCCTCTTCTAGATGCCCCTCTCCTAGATTCCCCCTCTCCTAGGTGCCCCTCTCCTAGATTCCCCCTCTCCTAGGTGCCCCTCTCCTAGATTCACCTCTCCTAGATTCCCCTCTCCTAGATTCCCCTCTCCTAGATTCCCCCTCTCCTAGACTCCCCTCTCCTAGATTCCCCCTCTCCTAGATTCCCCCTCTCCTAGGTGCCCCTCTCCTAGATTCCCCCTCTCCTAGGTGCCCCTCTCCTAGATTCACCTCTCCTAGATTCCCCTCTCCCAGATGCCCCTCTAGTGACCTGGTGTTTGGCGACGTGGTTTGTGCCATAGATGTACGCAAGGACGGATTGTTTGACAGTGCCCTTGCAGTCAGTTAGTGGTGCATCTTTGTTTCTTGCGCACACCTTACACCATACAGAATTGACAAGCTCACGACCGCCCACTTTCTCTACTTGAAAACCAATGACATTATCTTGTCCCCACTTTTTGAACGTACGCAAATCAGCTTTACACAAATCCTGAAGCTTTGAAATTTTGAATTGTATCATTTGAAGAATTTTTAGTGAATTTAGAATGACTTTAGAATATCGACGGGGTTTCAATACTTTTAAGAAAAGGTGAAGGACAAATAGGAAAGAAAAGCTCTAGCAAATGGAAACAACTTGGCATTGAAAATCGATGCCAGAGTTTCCGTTTTGAAAAGGATTAAAATATTTATCGCTGGGTGCCCGATTTAGACCCTGTTTACACGAGACCGGTTCCAAAAAGATCCGTATCAATTTGAGTTCACTCAGGCTGCGTTTACACGATACCGGATTGCTTTTCATACTGTTTTCATCCTGTTTACACGACAACGCTCCGCTGTTCACTGCGCAGCATACTTCTATTGCTTTCACTCCTCTGCGTAGTTAAGAAAGAGGTTACGGAGTGAAAGCGTATCGGATTCGCCTGTTTACTCGAGGTGGAATGTGGTACGGGACGTATCGGATCACTTTTCATACCACTTTAAAAAGGAGTGATTTCACTAACCGTACTAATTTGAGACCACCTAGCCGTACTCATTTGAGATCACCTACGAAAGCGTACTCATTTGGAGCCGGTCTCAATTGGTCTCGTGTAAACACTCGAAACTGGATCTTTTTTAGTACGGCGAGGTCACTGGCCAATGAGAATACTGCAAAATATCATGTGATTTTTACTCTGTGATTGATAGGGCACAGCAACCAGCAGCTTGATGCAACCAAGTGTCTAGGCTCAAGGATCTCCTCAAGTTTAGGCCTCGTGTGAACAGAACGAGCAAGTGAACTTTTTTGGAACCTGTCTCGTGTGAACAGGAGGAAGTGAACTTAAATGGATGCGGATCTTTTTGGAACCGGTCTCGTGTAAACGGGGTCTTATCCTTCGCAAGCGACACAGCGGGCGCGTGCCTGCGCGCTATCGCGCACTCTCCACTGGCAGCTCTGTACTTGTTGCCAGCAAATGATCGTTTTTCTCTGTATCTTCGTACTATGGAACATCCTCACTACTTTTTGTTGGTAGTCTATTACTTAGCAAGCGATTTTCAAGGAGGCGACGGCACTACCTCTAAGTCTGACTAGCGGATAATAGCGTACTACTGCAGTTAATTCTTTGTAATTTTACACAAGCATAAGGCTTTCTCTTCAGATTCCACAATTATACTTAACGCTTATTGTTGCGATGTCGATAGATTTCCTGTAATAAAACTGACTTGGTGGCTGTGTGCACAGCGCCCTGAGAAGTAAGGCATTTGCATAAGAACTTGGTTTATGTTCACCGCGCAGGCCTGTCGAGAATGAAGTTGTTGCGGAGGAGAACAAAGATGAATTTCTTGCTGCCCGAGCAATGACGTATGATGAGAAAAGGCAACTGAGCTTGGATATCAACAAGCTGCCAGGTAACTAGTGCTTCTACATGCTGCCAGACACATCCTGCAGTGTTTTGATAATGCTTTAGAAGTGTATGGTCCTTTAAGAAATCAAAGCAGCAAAAAGGCCGCTTCTCAGTCTCTCGAGGACTTCTTTTTTTAGGTGTATGGATGGCAGTTCTTATAGAACGACCATTGGGAAGAGCAATGCTTTTCTATATTGACAAAGCGATAAAACTTTCCAGCCACTGACTGATTCGCATCACGCTTATCAAAAATTGTTTAATTGTTGGTTTGATAGTCGAAGAAGTTTGCAATTTATCTAGTTTTCTTAACTAGTCTCAAGTTTTCTTGTTAGATGTTATTGTCTATATATTTTTCCTATTTACCTATTTTTATACTCTTATGCAAGGTGATAAGCTTGGGAAAGTTGTCCATATCATTCAAACCCGAGAGCCGACTTTGAAAGGAACGAACCCGGATGAAATAGAAATCGATTTTGAAACTCTGAAACCGGCCACGCTGCGTGAGCTGGAGAAATATGTCAACTCGTGCATGCGCAAGAAGTCGAAGCCGCCAGCAAAGAAACCCAAGACGGCTGAAGATAGGGAAGCAGAGCAAGCCAGAAAGAAAGAAGAACTGGAGAAGAGATTGCAGGTTAGTTGTACAGTGCTCACTATTTCTGTGTAATTTGCTCACTAAAATCAAATACCTCTTTAGCCGACTTCGGTTTTCTCAAATCGCGATGTCTCACATCCTTGTCAACGGTTACGCCTTCCTCCTCTTTTTTCTCTGTTAACACGTTATCTTTTGCGACATTGGTTGAAAGGCAGGGCTCTGTTTCAATCTAACCACATTCAGGCAACTCTAGACATTAATGGCCTATTTCTCTAGAACTCTCGGAGAGCTTGCACTTTGTGGGTACTTTTTGTTCGTTTTTCCTAACGACGTTTGGGAGTTCCTAATTGAGGTGTTTTAATTCTATTCGACTTGCACGTTGATCTCACCTCCACTTATATTTATCCCCAAAGTGACCTTTGCACTTGGTACTTTTTCGGTCACGGAGAAAGCGTATTTTCCTGACCGGTTTGTTCTTTCTTAGGACGTCAGCGGCAAGTTACAGGCTGCACAGCCTAAAATGAAGTCAAATAGAAAAGGTAAGAATTGAAGTTATTGAGTGGCACACATGACGAAAAATTGCATTTTGATCCGCTGCAGTCAACATATAGACAAAATCATAGCACTGAAACTGCACTGCTTAATATTCAGAATGTTGTGCAGGTAGCGATTGATGATCATCAAGTCTCCATTCGCTTATTGCCTGATTTATCTGCTGCTCTCGATACTGTAAATCAATGGTTTCCTGAAGTGGTAAAAAAGGATGCGATATTCAAGGGCAAGCACTCAAATTTTTTGAGTCCTACCTTGCTGATTGCCTTCCGATGGTAAAAATGAAAAGATATAGTTTTAAGAAGAGTAGCTCTTCAATGTGGACTTTCACAAGACCCAGTGCTGAAAGCTTTACCGTTTCTAGTTTGCACTAGACCGCTTAGGGATATTACTTGAGAAAGGGACTCTAGTTTCATCTCTATGCAGAGGATTTGCAGATTTGCACATCTTTCACACCAAGCAGATCGGGTGTAGCCAGTTTGTTCTTGCCCTTTTATATTTGCATTTGTCTTTGGACTGTTTCCGTATGAATATAAAAACTATGCACAGGAGTCTCTGGAAACAAAGTCTGACGATTTTCTCTTTGGTGATCATATGGTTCACCCTCTGAACGAGTAGAGCACTTGACATGCAGTGACACTTGATATGCAAACGTCTGCGCCAATTTGCAAATATCAATATCTTCCTTATCTTGTCAAAAGGTTAGAAAACAGCGTTTTTCAACATACATGAGACGGCCAAGTTTGAAGCTCGTTATTGGTTTGGTAACCTGATGCGACATTGGCAGTGCCTCTCTTGGATTTCTTATACTCCTTTTGGCATTGCTCAAGCATCTCTTGAACTTGCCCAAACATTGTATTGAAGCCCAACATGAACCTGTGTGTCTAATTTTGCCCAGCTTCGGTTTGTTTGCAGAGACCCGTTTCTCACCGGGCCATCGTCTTCCTTGCAGATTCGCAACAACTTGGTCCCCGGTCGTCTCGCCTCAGTGCAAGCAGCAGCAGCAGTGACAGCGACTCAAGCAGCTCATCTTCGAGCTCAAGCTCCGAATCAAGCTCAGACTCTGAAAGCTCTGATAATGAAGCAGGTAGGCAAAGACCTTAACTGTCTCTGCCTTCCTTTCGAAGCGAGTGATATGTACGATTGTCTAATGCACTGGAAGTAGGGCACTACAGGCGGGTGTGGCTGCTAGCTCTCCTTTTGGTGAGAGGACACCAGATCGACCAGCCGCCGTTTATTGGGGAAAGCCCTTAGAATTGGCTTCATGGCGTTTATAAGGGTTAATCAAACTTACTTTGTAAAGTGAAATACAACGCTTTAAGTAGAGTTTTTGGATGCAATTCCCTATCTGACATGCCATAGTGTAAAGATATTCATGGTCATCCAGACTTTCACGCTGCCTCGACCGAGAAAAAGCCTGCACTTCATTCAGTGATTGGTGCTTCATGTGCTGTTAATATAGCGCTTTTTCGATTAAAGACTTGAATTTTCAATGAATCTCATTGAAGTTTGAATTTTCACGAAATTTGTGGTGTCCAAGTCGAAAGTAAATGGTCCAGCTTTTGAAAGGCTTTTCTCGAGGCAAAATTGCCTCTCTTTGCTTGGAATTGGCCTTTAGAAATGATAGTATTACTGAATTCAATTGCTAAACCCTTTTGAATGCCAAGTGTTACGGTCGTGTTACGCATCAGATAGGCCGTTGCCAATTTAAAGTAAGTTCGCTTGGGTGGATCCTCTTTCAAGAACTCGTGATGACTAGGAGGGCTCATTTACGTTTCTAGCTGTTGGCCCAGGCTGCATTTGGTCAAAACTTTGTTCTATATGTATGTAAAATGGTGAAGTAGTTTGATAAGAATTACAAAGTTATGTACTTTTTAACAATATTTTGTCGGAATTTAGGAAACGAGGAAGCTTGAATTTGTGAACATAGCGGATCGAGCCATTGTTCCGCGATCGCGACCACATTAGTGAATAGAGCAGGTGGAACTTAAGTTGAACCAAAGTTGAACCAAAGTTGAACCAAAGTTGAACCAAATCAGCTTTGGAAGTCACCATTACAGGCTCAGTAGTGTTCAGTTCGTCAAAAGCACCAAGAAGCACTAAATAGAATTATACTTGCTTTGGCACTGAAATCAGGACGGTTGTAGCTCAAATCAGTTCTCTTTGCACTAATTTGTCCGCTAGGCCAACTTTACTTTGTCTGGTACAATGAAAAGGTCGGCAGTACCTTTTTAGTTAGTCGAGATTTGTGGAAGTCTGGATTTCCCATGGGAATGTATATAATAAGACATCTAAGTTGTTATTAGATTACGACCAAGTTGTCGCGTTTTGTCTTGTTAATGGAAATAAAGACGAAAGAATGATTTTGGAAAGTGTTCCTTTCCTCTTCAGTTTTTCATTTGATTTGGAAACGTTTAGTTTTTATTTTAGTGATGTAGTTTCATGCCTGTTAAGCTGGGAGAGGCTTCAGGTTGTTTTGGGAATTTCTATCATGTAAATCACTTTTCCCGTAACGTGGCTTCAATGAGCTGTTTTGTAAAATTTTGTCTTGACAAGGAGACATTGTATAGGATATGCAAAATGGTGTCTTGTTTTTGTCCATTTTACTCTATGACTCGAGTTGGAACTCTGCCTGGGAGATGAGGCTTTGGTACCTGTCTGTAACGATTGCAAAAACTGCTGTTCCTTTGGGTGATTTATCCACCAGCTGTGAAGCCAGGGGATAATTAGTCGCTTCGGGACTAATACGATCAATGCTGAGCCAATCGTAGAGAAACAACTGACTGTTCCAGCCTGCTGCTAGTTGCGGTGCCAGGTGTTTAGAAAGCGTGAACTACCGAGCCATACTTTAACTTGTTAGGTATAATGCATGTTCAGTATCGCACACTACAAGCGCTGGTAACCATCAATTTGCTTTTAAGCTGTTTGCATGCTGCCATCTGTGTCCGCTCACGCCTTCAGCTGACTGCAAAGGTGCTTTAACATTGAAAGCACAACCTTTTAAGTTCCTCGCTTAAGTTGAGAAGTCAACCCTTTTCTAAGATTTGTGTTTTGTTTGCGCAGGTAAAGGTGCCACCGGGAAGGCACACAAGACACCCAACAGTACTTCAAAGGTATTTCATTTTCGTTTCATTTCAAGTTATTCTACAATTTTGATGACCAGTTCGTTACATAGGTTGTAACTAATCTACAATGTTTCCGAAATGATTTAGTTATTAATTGCAGTAGTTAGGTATCATTTTTGGGAGGTTTCGTGTGAACAAAAGTGTATTTTGGTCTCAACGAAAGAGCGTCGCGAAGATGATAACGATGAAAGACAATGTTTTCTTGACTTCATTAATTCTCTTATATTGGCGGCGCTGCATTCATGTTATAGTCAGAAGGCATTCGGTAAACGGGCGAGCACAAATGAAACGGGCTCGAGCAATTAAACCTTGGATTTCTCAAAGAGGCTTCTTCACCAACATAGTTAAACATCTCACCCACGAAAAGCGGGCGAGGAGATTCGTAACTCATTTTGAATGTTAGCCTGATTTTCACTCCAGTTTTGGCGAAAAAGACCCCGTTTCAGCCCTAACAGAATGTACATGTTTTTTTGTTAGGCAATGGCTGCCACGGATAAGAAGACAAAAGCATCGCCTGCAGGTAGGACATTTCTGAGTGGAAATGATGCCTTATTTGAATTTGACAGTCGTTCTGTTTTTGTCGTTGCGCGGCCAGTTTCGACTCTTATTGTAATCTAGGAAACAGAAGTCGCCGGTACGCCGAACGGCACTGACTTCTTCGTTTTGACAGGCGGCAGTGCAACGCTTTCCCCATTCTTTCAATTGTATTTGAGAATTTCATGTCGCGACTTGCTTCCCGTGGTTTGCTGAGCATGTCTTGGTCATCCATCTATAAGAAATGTGTTAAACGTTTGGCAATATTTGTTTTTACAAAACTTTCTGCAAACAAGACTAGTGTGCTTTAACGAGAAATAAATGTTTCCAAATTTCATTGAAAGCGGCTTGTCTCTAGTAGGCTGCTTTTATATTTCATCTAAGCACAATTTCTTCTGGCAATGTCTTCTGAGTACAAACTGCTTACTTAACTTGGCGAATTCCTTCTTGACAGCCCGAATACTTCTTGACAGTCCGAATACTTCTTGACAGTCCGAATACTTATTGACAGTCCGAATACTTCTTGACAGCCCGAATACTTCTTGACAGCCCGAATACTTCTTGACAGTCCGAATACTTCTTGACAGCCCGAATACTTCTTGACAGTCCGAATACTTCTTGACAGTCCGAAAACTTCTTGACAGTCCGAATACTTCTTGACAGCCCGAATACTTCTTGACAGTCCGAATACTTTTCGACAGTCAGAATACTTCTTGACAGCCCGAATACTTCTTGACAGTCCGAATACTTTTCGACAGTCAGAATACTTCTTGACAGCCCGAATACTTCTTGACAGTCCGAATACTTCTTGACAGCCCGAATACTTCTTGACAGTCCGAATACTTCTTGACAGTCCGAATACTTCTTGACAGCCCGAATACTTCTTGACAGTCCGAATACTTCTTGACAGTCAGAATACTTCTTGACAGCCCGAATACTTCTTGACAGCCCGAATACTTCTTGACAGTCCGAATACTTCTTGACAGTCAGAATACTTCTTGACAGCCCGAATACTTCTTGACAGTCCGAATACTTCTTGATAGACAATAAATAACTGTGCATCCCGAATCCCGAGAATTAGAACAGAATCAGGAAAAAGATATTTTGGTTCCAAGGTTCCAAAAAGTCAGACTCATTTCTCATTTTTAAACAAAAAATAAAACAATTCTATATGGACAGCTAGAAATTAGTCTATGCTTTAAAATTTGACCAGTTTCACCTAATTGTTATAGTTCTTTGTTATAAAACTTTACTGTAAATTATCATGGTTTTAGATACAAGGCCTTTGTTGATAACAGTACTTCTTGGGTTGAAGAGGTTACCCCGTGTAATCTTTGTCATTGTTGTTGTAGCGAAAGTGCAAGTGCCCTTCGACGCCAACCAACCCGTCCTGTCAAGAGGCTTGTCACTAGATCAAGCGAAAAGGACAGCAGCCACTCCAACGGTCGGTCGCCAGGTCTCCGCGCCACCGCCGGTAGCAACTGCGAAGCAGCCTCCATTTGCAGAACAACAGAAGGTGTCCAGTCGCCCACAGAGTCTAGCAATACCTGATACCCCTGTGGCTATGAACTCGCAGCAAAAGCTGACTGTCACTGCAGCGAAGCAACCAACTGCGAAGAAGACGGTTGTCGCTTCTCCCAACCCACCGATAGTTTTGACGCAAAAAGCACCGTCTCTTGCCAGTCCCGTTGCCAACCCTGTTTTAAATGCACCAGGCAATTCTGCACTTGCTGAACCACCACCTGTCTCTTCTGCCGCTGGGACTTCACTCTTGTCTCCCTCTGTGGCAAGTCTATCAAGTGCAAAGACGTCGGCCTCAGTCGTGAAACCACCGCTGTCTACTGTGACCGGGAAGGCACCTACCCCAGTTTCGAAGTCTGTGACCCTTGTTACTAAACCAGGGACCCCAGTTACCAAGCCAGGGACCCCAGTTACCAAGCCAGGGACGCCAGTTACCAAACCAGGGACCCCAGTTACCAAACCAGGGACCCCAGTTACCAAACCAGGGACCCCAGTTACCAAGCCAGGGACCCCAGTTACCAAGCCAGGGACCCCAGTTACCAAACCAGGGACCCCAGTTATAAAGCCGGTGACGCCTGTAACAGCTGCTAACAAGTCAACGAGCGAAGCACCAAGGAGTGTGAAAACGGCGACGCCAAAGTCAGATTCCATGAAAACCTCGCAGTCGCCCTTTCATGTTAGTGTAAAAAGCAGTGCATCGGCGAATGCCAGTACACCGACTTTGACCCCGACCACTGGGGCAACTAATGCTGCACTGAAGGAGAAGATCTCTTTTGGAATGGCTGACAACAAACTCATTTCGATGAACATTGCGCCAAGTAAAAAGCCAGGCGAGTGTTGGAGCATTGTTTGCCAAAGTGTGTCAGTTTACTGCTTTCAAATAGATCAGCTGTTTTGATGCGTTTCTCAATTGCGGTCCTTTTGCCCGTTGTCATTCCTGTGTTGTCATTTCCGTTGATTACAAAACGACCTTGTCACTAACTACTTGATATGTCGCAGCAGATGTAACTACTGTGGTTTTGACTCAGATAATTGTCTTTGTTCAACTGGATTTTATGTTTGGAGATTACTTTGAGTAAGTTTCTGATAAAGATAATTTTTCATTTCATAGGGAGCCTTTTAGCCTCAAAAGATTCAGCTAACGATTCAACCGGTAAGTTTTTTTGTCATTTAACAACCCTGACGGATAACATATTGTTGAATGTTAAAGAAGAGTTTTATTTTGTGTATATGTGGTTTCCCTTAGCTAGTATTTCCATTCTCTTTTGACAGACAACAAACAAGAAGCGTCACAAATTAAGAAGGTTTGTTTGCTTTTTATACGTTGCTTTTAATTTTCGAGTTTTGTTTGTTACTCGGGTCTTATTCCATTGCTCAAGTAGAGTTGAGAATATAAAAGTTTGATCTTGGAGAGAGCTTCATCTTGAAGAAAGCCTTATCTTGGAGAGAACTTGATCTTGGAGAAAGCTTGATCTTGGAGAGAGCTTGATCTTGGAAAGAGCTTGATCTTGGAGAGAGCTTGATCTTGGAGAGAGCTTGATCTTGGAAAAAGCTTGATCTTGGAAAGAGCTTGATCTTGGAGAGAGCTTGATCTTGGATATAGCTTGATCTTGGACGGAGCTTGATCTTGGAGAGAGCTTGATCTTGGAGAGAGCTTGATCTTGGAGAAGAGAGAGAGCTTGATCTTGGAAAGAGCTTGATCTTGGAAAAAGCTTGATCTTGGAAAGAGCTTGATCTTGGAGAGAGCTTGATCTTGGAGAGAGCTTGATCCTTGAGAGAGCTCGATCTTGGAGAAGAGAGAGAGCTTGATCTTGGAAAAAGCTTGATCTTGGAAAGAGCTTGATCTTGGAGAGAGCTTGATCTTGGATATAGCTTAATCTTGGACGGAGCTTGATCTTGGAGAGAGCTTGATCTTGGAGAGAGCTTGATCTTGGAGAGAGCTTGATCTTGGAAAGAGCTAGATCTTGGAAAGAGCTAGATCTTGGAAAGAGCATGATCTTGGAGAGAGCTTGATCTAGGAGAATGCTTGACCTTGGAGAAAGCTTGATCTTGGAGAGAGCTTGATCCTTGAGAGAGCTCGATCTTGGAGAAGAGAGAGAGCTTGATCTTGGAAAGAGCTTGATCTTGGATGGAGCTCCATCTTGGAGAAGAGAGAGAGCTTGATCTTGGAATAAGCTTGATCTTGGAGAGAGCTTGATCTTGGAAAGAGCTTGATCTTGGAGAAGAGAGAGAGCTTGATCTTGGAATAAGCTTGATCTTGGAGAGAGCTTGATCTTGGAAAGAGCTTGATCTTGGAAATAGCTTGATCTCGGAAAAAGCTTGATCTTGGAAAGAGTCTGATCTTGGAGAGAACATGCCCTTGGCACTCGTTGTGAAGACTGCCAAATAGGGACATTGAAATTGAAGAGTTAGATATCATCAAAGGGGAGCTAGTAGGGTCATTTAGGTGACAATTTGGCGTTTTGTAGCGATAATTATACGACATAACGGCTATAAGACAAAGTCAACATTTCTCAGCCCCTGGCTTACTTGTAGAAGAACCAGTTGTTTTACATTGTGCACAATATTCTGTTTTGGAGTTGCGTGGATTGCACATACGCTAATGTCCCACATAACACTTCTTTAGGAGAATCCACTGAAGCACGTAAGCTCCTGGGGAAGCCTTGTGAGTTCAAATCAGTCAAAACCAACAACGAAGATTACAACCAGTGCTCACTTTGAGCAGTATCAGAAACTCGCAAGGGAAAAGGAGGAAAAGGTATTTTCTACCATAATGTGTATGTAAATAGCCAATTGAAAAAGTTTTGAGTTGTTATGCAATTGCAGTTGCTGCGCGAACTGACTTTAAGCACCATTTGATGCACTGTGGAACTGAAGCTCTCTTTTTTCGTAGGAAAGGGTAATAAAACAACAAGAAGAGCAATTGCGTTTGCAGAGGGAACGAGCGGAGCAAGACCGAATCAGACTAGCAGAGGAGAAGAAAAGGTAGTTCCTCTTATCTTATTTATCTTTTAAGCTAGCAACTCACTGCTGGAATCTTTTCCGTGTGCTTCCTTGCAGCTGGCTTCATAACAACTCTTCAAACTCATCTTGATGCTGTCACCTGTTATGAAGTGTAGGATAATGCGATTTTCGGCTGAGGCTTGAACAGTTATGCAAGCTTTTAGAGGCTCCAACTTTGCTGGAGAAGTTGCTGTGGTGTTTGTCATCATTCTCCTACCTCGTATTGTAGAGAAAAGGAGGAGGAGGAAGCTCTCGAGAAGACAAGAAAGCAACAAGCTGAGTTATCTGCAAAGTCAGAACACACGAAAACAGAAGCCCAGAAGAACAGAGAAAGAGAGATCGAAAGGAGAAAGGAACAAGAGCGACGAAAGCGTGAAGCAGTGAGTTCTTCGTTGCTTTGTATTGCCCTTCCAATTGGCACACTCTAGCCTTACCCACGGAACTGATGGTGTTCATAGTTGACTGACTTAAAGCAGTTAACTTTGGGGTGTTGTAGTCGTCCTGCAGCAACCACTTTCTACCGTATTTCTCCTTGAGGAAATCCAATAGAGAGGCTAATGTGCCTATCAAACTTTTGAAAGTAGTCACAGCTGATGTTAGAATAGGCAGAACATACATACATACATTGTTCTTCACTTACTGCGCCATTCAGCACTAAAGGCACCAGTTTAAATTTAAACTGGTTGACCAACCACAATCTTTCTTTTTAAACAGTTGCTTAGAAAGGTTTCCACAGACAAGCCCCGATCTTGTTGTGACTTAGTCACCTGCTCGTACACAGTCTTATGGTCTTATCCAACCTTCGTGTTTTTTTCATCCACAAACATGAGTCGCTTTGTGATGCATTCGTTTGAAGTTCGAACCACATGTGCAACCCATCTCACATTCTGTTTTTCAATAAACGTTTGTAGTTTTTCTGCATGACATATGGTGATAATGTCTTCGTTTGTGTGCTTCCACGACCAGTTAATACGTATCGATTCGGCAGGTCAAAGAAAATTAAGCGGTCGCTTTGCTTTTTAAATCTAAATCTTGCGTGATGGGTGTCAATTAGTCGATAGGGGATGTGTTTTGATGCAATCTCAAATTTATATTTATCTGCTGCTCCTGAAGTTGGGAGGTTTGTCGGATATTGGGTGTCAGTTTTGGCTACCTGATTCCTTGATTCACCCATTCATTCCTTGATCCGTGTAAACCAACGCAATACCTTTATGTTTCGTTCTCCACCAAGTGTTCCAGGTCCCAGTGAAGAGTGTAGGAGTGGCATTGTTTACAAGCTCTCTCTGATTATTCTTTTCTCTTTAGCAAGCACGAACTGTCGACATGAACATGCAAAGTGACATAATGAGCTCGTTCGAGGAAATGCTCTGAACACGTTGGAAGTCCTTTCCTACTCACGCCAACCCTGCTCGGCTGGTAACACCGCCCTGTAAAGCCGTGATGTCTTTGTTATACTGCATCGAGACTATCTCGCACGTTTAGTGTAGACTCAACTGAATGCCGTTCATATTTTTGATTGTTTCTAACTTTGTGCATCGATACGGAAGTAGTTATATGTATGTTAGCTAGCTGTGCATATCAAGATCGGTTTCCAATGTCGCAAGGTAGAGTCAACATTTTAAAGGTGAAAGGCTGCAAGATCGTAATGAACTTCTTTTACCTAAATCGTGGAAAAAGAATCAATTGCGGTTTAGGATATGGTAGCGTAAACTAGTTGTTATGGGACATAAGTTATTGTTGATACTTCATCAGCCATGTTGCAAGTGCCTAAACTGGTTTTGCATCAGAAAATATGTACATGTAATTAGATGTGAAATTCGCGTGATCGTTGTGCATGTGTTGCAGGGGCAGCCCAAAGTCTGGCTATCAGTGCCTTCCCCAATACAGTGCCTTCCCCAATACAGTGCCTTCCCCAATACAGTGCCTTCCCCAATACAGTGCCTTCCCCAATACAGTGCCTTCCCCAATAGTGTCTCGCCTAATACAGTGCCTTCCCCAATACAGTGCCTTCCCCAATAGTGTCTCGCCTAATACAGTGCCTTCCCCAATACAGTGCCTTGCCCAATACAGTACCTTCTACAATACAGTACCTTCCCCAATACAGTGACTTCCCCAATAGTGTCTCGCCTAATACAGAGCCTTCCCCAATACAGAGCCTTCCCCAATACAGAGCCTTTCCCAATGCAGTGTTTTGCCTAATATAGTGCCATTCGGACAGTTCATCACTCGTCTGAGAGTAGCTGGTATCCTGCCAGACAGCCTCCACTCCCAGCCCCCCCCCCTTTTCCTTCTTGTTTCCACACCATGAGTTTCTTTATTAAGCTTTGTTCTGCCTATTGTTTAAACGTAGTAAACATTTGCTATTTCATTCATTGACGTTTAAGCGGACCTGCATTTTTGATGCCCATGGCAACTGGATGCCAGGCGTCGAAGAAAACTGGCTAAAAGAGACAGACTGGCCGAAAGAGACAAACTGGCCGAAAGAGACAGACTGGCTAAAAGAGACGGACTGGCCGAAAGAGACAAACTGGCCGAAAGAGACAGACTGGCCGAAAGAGACGGACTGGCCGAAAGAGACAGACTGGCCGAAAGAGACAGACTGGCCGAAAGAGACAGACTGGCCGAAAGAGACAGACTGGCCGAAAGAGACAGACTGGCCGAAAGAGACAGACTGGCCGAAAGAGACAGACTGGCCGAAAGAGACAGACTGGCCGAAAGAGACAGACTGGCCGAAAGAGACAGACTGGCCGAAGTATTGTAATATCCCACTCACTGTCTCCTTTTGTCTGCATCAATGTACCCTGGAGTATATTCTTGGAGAATGACTTCGATAGTGAGCGTTTGACTTGGATAGGTTATCAGGGGCGCATTAGTGAGTTAATTATGATTTGAATTAATTTCTGACGTCTTAATATGCAGATTATGCCATATTTTTACTACATCTTATTCTGTGTGCTAATTGAAAGCTTTTTTCTTTCTGTGCTTTTCATCAAATCCTTCATTGGGAAGCATTGGCGAATGATTTGTATTTTATTTCCACTTGGAGAATTAAAGCAAATATCATCACCCACCCAATATTACTGATGTAGTACAACGAGGTGAAGTATCACGATGAAAAATAACTCTGCTGAAAACTCACTTGCTTTCATTAGAGTCATTCCAGTCAAGCATTGTTTCTAATATTGATTTCTCAAACGAAGAGTGTCTCTTGCTGCTAATTCGTGCAAAGTGATCTAACGTAAGCGAAAAACGAAATACGACAACAAACAAGAGGCAATCAAAAGAAAATCTCTACGATTACAAAAACGTCAAATGAGGATCTCAAGACATTGACAAATGGATAAATTGAAGTTTCTCATTTCAAAAGACAGTTTTGATAAAGATGCTGTTCAAGTTGTTGAGAAGATCAACAACTAAATTTGAAGCAAGCGAAAGAAAGTGGTATAGAGCAACTGGCAATAAGGTTTTGACTCCAGATGATGGACAATAGTACTAGACATTGGATGGTGAAACTCTAATTTGGGTATTTCTGTGGATTTTTCTCTTTTTTCAATTATTAGATATTTTTGAGAAAAAGATCAATTTTTTGACCCATCTCTTGTTAAGTAAAACTTTCTGTTGCTGACTTAATGTCCAAACATGTCCACCTTTGGCGCAAGGACGTTTATTGACCGTGATCTCCAGAGTTTTCCATGACTCAGGAGAAGGGAGAAAAATGTTCCAGAACGGTGAAAATATCGCATCGACACCCAGGGATTTTTTGTGGTTTTATTTGCCTATAGAAAGCATTTTTCATCCAAGCATGCATTAATAAGATTAAAAAAGGAGTGTGCACTAGCCAAGAAACACACCGCAGCCTGTGATTTGTCTAAAGCCTTTGACAGTCTCACTATAAATATCCTGATTGCAAAACTAGCTGCTAATGGAAATGGTATGAATTCACTCAAAGCTTTTACAGTGATATCTCACTGATAAAAAAAATCGTGGCAGTTAATGGGGAATTATAGTTTATGACGACCACTTAATCAAGAAGTGCCTCAAAGCTCGATAATTGGACCATTGCTCTTCAACCTCTAATAAATGAAGTACTTCTTGTCCAAGGGGGCTGCCAATGTTACTTAAACGTAAATGCTGATGAACTCCATAGATAAGTACAGCATAACGCAAATAAATGTTTTGACTCCAATCATATGGAAGCCAATCATCCATCTACCAGTCAATTGGCTGCCATTCAGCTAATCGCGATCAAAAGACTTAATCGATTCACGGGCAGCAAATAAAGTGGTGATTTTTAATTCATTCACCCTTTGACACTTCAACTACTGCCCCCTCGCCTGTTTTTTGTGCAGAAGTGCTAGCCAAAAGAAGCTCGAGAAAGTAAACGAGAGGACTCTACGATTAGCACTTTCAGAATACACTTCATCGTATTCTAAACTTTACATTAGAAGTTTACGAAACTTCACACAACTCGAATCCAGACTGCTTTCTCCTAAAACCCAATAGCTATTAGTTGAGAAAAATGATACTCTACTTGCTCCCAATGCTAAAACTATAAGTTATAGTATAGGGTTCATAAGCTTTCATGGTCCATAGATTTGAAATTCTCATCCAAATGAAGTTAAGTCATCCAAAAGAGTTTCAATTCAAAGTTCTTAGAAAAAATTGGTATTTAGATAACCAATGCGCATGTAAATAACTTCTATTATGCAATCCTTTCATTGGTTTAAGTTTCTGTTTATTAATGTTCAAAACTATTGTCAAACTGTAAAAAGGTATTATTACTAGCATTTCTACTGTTATCGTGTACGAAAACTCTCTCAGTCTCTTACAAGCTTTTCGTTCACATCGTTTTCAATAACATCTAACTTTTAAAAGACGAACACGAAGTTCAAGGTTTCTACAAGAAGAACAAATGAATGGGTCCGACAAATGGTGTGATTGAACAAAGAGTTTGGTATAGACAGTGAGGTTAAAAAGAGAAATGTCAGGAAATATGTTCATTGGAAAAGAAGAGGAGACAGTATAGTTCTAGCAACGGTAGAAGGAGAAATGGAGGGCAAAGGGAGACAAGGTACGCGACGGATGAAATGGATGGACAACATCAAAACCTGGGAGCAAGCTCACAGTGGAATGCCAGAAAGCGGAGGCCCACGGTCCACTGAGGACTAAGGCCCCGTTCACACGGGGACGGAACGGAACGGAATTTTTTCAGAGGTGTTCACACAGCTGGACTATGCTCCTTCGCAGAAACCGGCCTCGCACGAAGAATGTTGTGTGACTGCGCATGACCGATAATTACCGCCTTTTCAGTTTGGCACAAAATGGCTGCTGAAAAGGCGAAAAATATGGCGAAAGAAAAAGAAAATGACCCAGATGCTAATTTTAAGTGGTCTGATGGTGATGTTCAACTACTACTTGAAACCATAAGAGATTACAAATCTTCGCAGGCAACAAAAAACTTGGATTGGACGAGGAATAGAGCAAGATACGAGCATATAGTTCTATGAAAGTCTCCATACAAATAATTACACATGACTGAAAGCCATCTTTCTTTGTAATCATAATACAGTACACATTTCGCTTTTTATGGCACCCTAATTTCAGAATATAAATGACTTCCAAATGGTAGTCAATAATCAAAATACCATATAAAAAACTAATCCGTCTATTTTATGGGCATTTATATTAACCAAAAATTCGGACTTTAGACCCCCGATATCTCGGAAAGGCCCCCCAAAACGGGCGATCATTCTGAAAACAGTGCTAAAAGCGTCTTCCTGTTTACTGCGGCCATTTTAGTTTACAGCCAACTCCATGTAAAATTACACAAAATAAATCCACAAAATGGAAAGGAACGGGCCAAAAAAGTGTTCACACGAGGGCTAAACTGTTCCGTTCCATAGGCGCCGAGTTTTACTTTTCACAGGGGGGGCTCAAAATCAGAGAAATTCCCTGTCGCTTTAATAACGTAATACAACATATGTAGTATGTATAATAACAAAATAAAACATTTAAATAGAGCAGATATAACATCATGGTCTACAGTGTCATCAGTTTAATTCTTTGATTAGTGTTTCTTCGATAGAATAATCATGTTTTGTTATTTTCCATCTGTCCATTTTGTTATTGTCCGTCTCACAACAGATTTGTCCATCTTGAAAATCAGGTACCATCAAATGCTCAGTGAGAGCTATTAAATTCGAGTTTTCATCCAAAGTAGGGATGTCATTTTTTTGTAAATTATTGGTTACGGTTTCCTGCCTTTTGATCAGTTTGACCATTAAGACACCGTTCGATTTCTGCATTAGACAAGTTAAAATATCAACAAGTGACGTAGGAGACAGAAAGATTTGACTAAATTTTTTACAAGGGATTTATTTGATTCAAATTATTCTTTATTCTTAAATTTCGTTTGAAATCCACCACTGGGCTGAAAATTCAGCGCAGAACAGCTGAAGGAAGGTACAATATATTCTAAGTCTCAACAATGTGAAATTTATCTATTGTTAAAGAATAATTTGAATCAAATAATTCACGTAGTCGAGCCCCCACGTAGTCGGCGCCTATGTTCCGTTCCGTTTTACGGCTCACTTTTCAGAGCCGTCAACTTTTTGGATCGGAACGGAACGCTTCCAATCTTTCTCGTGTGAACACCTGCAAAAATTATTTTATTTTCTGGACCAGTTCCACATCGTTCCGTTCCGTCCCCGTGTGAACTAACAAGACGATAATGTCGTTAATGGTTTTAGATGCCCCATACCTTCTGCATGGCAAGGTCCTGGTGTGATTTAAAACGTTTCTCAAATTGGCTACATTTGATCAGCCCTTGTTCTTCATCGGAAAATTCATTGCTGACCACCTCGTGTAACTCACTGGTTTGTCCCACCATCATTTTGGTGCAAAATTTAAACAACATTGCCCGCCCTTTGCAAGAAATAAAACTAATTACTTCAACAACAAATCCCAGTCTCAATGAATACTGTAGCAACAAAAATATGTCATACCCATTTGGTTTATTTTCTATTTCCTGAAGGGAAACAATTTCTTCATACGTTGAATCTCCTGTTTAGCACATTTCTGTATTGTCAAAATATTTCACTTACACCACAATTTCGTTTGAAACTTGGAATATCTAAATTTGTCCATGTTCATAGCTTTCAAAGATCCAGCCCTGAACTTTATTCAATTGATGCGGAACCAAGCTCAACTTGAAAAAAGCGAATAACATTTAAATCAGATTTTGTGTGTCTGGACTCAAATTTGAAACACTGCTTTGCATCATTAGAACACTTAGATAGATATAAGTATTTCTTTCACTTAGCATTTACTGATGATAAGATTCTCAGAATGACTGCAAAATAGGGCTTTTTCTAGAATAGAAAAGTTAAATACAGCAAGAAAATTTTGGGTAGTGGCCGAGGAACCCTGCAGAAGTGACTGTGATTTGAGAACAGACTAGAGAACAGACACAAGAACAGACAAAGTTTTAAGGATGAATCTTCAGAATTGTGATCCTCAAAACAATTTAGTTTCTTTTCCTGTGACTTCTCTTCTTCTTCACAACAGCAGACGTTGACTGACTTTTGATAATTGCACAGGCTCTTCTTGATGCAGCCTACAGACAAGTTTTAACCTCATATAAAAAACCTGAATGAGTCACTTCATGTGTGGCAATGTAGACAAATTCTGAGGCCTTTGAGGCTTCAAGATATTTCTAGATATTGCAAGACAGTGAACACCAAACTTATCCTTTGGGCAAAAGATCTGTATCAGGTCCAAAAAGAAAATGAAGCCAATAATTAATCATAAATAATATAAATATATTGTATAAATTATTATCTTAACATCATTAAACATTAATCAGAGTATGGGGACCTCAGTTCTTAAGGAGACCTCAAACAAATTATCAACAAAAGCGTATTCTGGACAGTGTCAGACAAAAATATACTTTAAATGCAAAATATGTTTCTTTGCAATTCTAAAGTTTCGCAATTAGGAAGTTGTGGCTAAGGTGGATTTTTGGATGGTCCAATACCTACATCTATAAGATCTGATCGATAGTGACTTTTGCCCAATGTATTTTTGATGGTTTTCACAGTGTGTCTGCCACCTCTCTTAATAGTTGTTGTTTTCACCATTTTCACAGGCTTGTTCTTTGCTGAAATTTAAAACAAATAGTTACTACAAAATAAACTTAAAAATACTATGGGATTAATAGACAAAGTAATGGTGGCAAGAACTGGTTGACAAGCAGTATGCTCTACATAAAAATATAAGAAAACTCCCCACCTTGCCTTCTTTTCATAGAAAGTACCACACCTTTGCCGTCAGGGGCTGCTTCTACACTCAGAGCCTACAAAAGGTCACAACAAAGAAAAATCCATGACACCTTTAAGCAGTGTTAACCTACATTCAAAATATTTGCATTAAAAAATATAATTGGTGAAAGGAAACATTCAGGCCACCCAACCGTGATGAAAATGATATTCACTACTACAATAAATGACAGCAATACATTTACTATCATCTACAAAGGTTTCTGATACCCCAAAGATTATGTAGTTACCATTGGCAAAAACAAAAGTAACATCTACCTTTGAATGAACAAGTCCATTGCCTTTGAAACAGTTTACTTTGTTGATATTGTTTGGCTCCTGCAAGAGAGAAATTTTTTTGATAAATAATGAAGCTGAACACATATAAACACAGGAATTGGGAAATCAAACTGAATCATTATGTCAAACTATAATAAACATGAACAATATGGTCATGCCTGTGATTGTATTCAACAACAGTTAGTAGCTGTAATAACATGCTAATTAACCTAAATTTATTTGGTTCAGTTTACAGATTTATATCCTCACCTTAGTAAGGGTCTTCCCAAGGCTTTTTACAAGAAAACAGGAGTTATTCCTGATGAGCATCCACTGTAAATCGGCTGACATAGTGCCTGTGTCCTGGGGACAAGTTATATGGTTTGTTACAACAACGACAACATACGAACAAATTACTTATTAATAAATAAGTAGCATTTACTTCTACTAAAATTTGGTAGTACTTGCGGATGAAAAAGGAAATATTGTGTCAATTATAGAATCTGATGAGGCCTAACTCGTTGAAAAAGTTACTCGGGTTTCACTGGCCTTTGGAAACGAGATAACGCTCAAGTGAATCAAAGATTATTGCGAGAAGCTTTATAAATCGAATATATAGTTGTTTACATCCTCTAAGGGTCATAAAAAGTGCTATTTCAGTATAATTGGAAGAACTTACGAATAACACATAAAACTCTGAACACGAGTTTAGGAAAGAACGTGTGCGAAAATTTAGATTCATTACCAGTCTACCGCCCGTATTTGCCGCGGTTCCCTGCGTTCTGACTCGCGGTTCAACTGATCCAATTCAATTCTTGTCTTGATCACTGTATAGACAACATTCTCACTCACGTTTGGAAACAGGTTTCTTGGTCTAACAGGAAAGAAATGTGTACCTTATAGAAAGATTTGACATGCAGAAAGGTGTTGGAATAGCAGATCTACAGGACGAAGGTAAACCATTTGAAGAAGAAGCAATATTTCTGTTTTTTTTACCCGTGAGCCCGATGAATGTAACAAGATGTGGAATGCTTTTCTAATGAGAGGCTAGATGCTAGATGTGTGTAATACATATACCCCAACTCTTGCAAGATTTCAGATTAATGTGGTGTGGCATAATCCAATCTCTTTGGTCAAATGGCAGGTAGAACTTTTTGAATCAGAGTAACAGCTTATGGATCTGCTGTTGATAAAAGGTTCTTAGATTATCTAGCCAATGCTTTTAAACAAAATAAAAAAGAAAAGAAAGCTGTTTTTAAAACAGGCGACTTTAATATCAATCTTTCAAACATTTACTCCAATGAATATCCTCTCTAACTTTTTTCAGCCGTATATTGTTCAACCCAGTATAAATGTGAATAATGCCAGTCATCACTAATTGGTAATATTTCCAAATTCTATTGATCATGAGACTTTTAATGGAAATTTAATTTCAAAACTATCTGATCATATGCCTATGTTCTGCAAGAACTTATAATTAAAATCTACAAAAGACAGAAAAGAGTCTTTTCCAGACTTAAAGTCCTGATTTATACATATGTGGCTTAAGGGTAAAGAATCTTGAAGCATAGATGTCAATTCAACGCAGGGAACAAATCAGGAATACAACTTATTTCATGCAAAACTTTCTCAACAACTATTTATAAACTTGTCCCCTTGAAACAAGTATCAAAAGAAGCTTTTAAACAAAAGTTAAAACCTTGGACCACCAAAGGAATTCAAAAACCAATCTCAATAAAAAATGAATATTATGAGAAATTTGTGAAAACAAAAAATCCTTTTTCTACAAAACTCTTATTAGTCACCTTTAAAGAAATAGCAAAAAGGTTACTATGCTACATCTTTTGAAAAAATTCCAAAAGAATAGTAAAAACCTCTGCTCGGGAGTTGCAACAAAATGCAGCAAACCATGATAGTTACAAGTTAATACATAATTTACGAATAATTTGAAAGTTTACATCTTTTAGTGAAATTGTTGCTTATCCATTTAATCAACACTTTACTTCAGTTCCACAGAAACTAATTGAAAAGGTGAATCCATCTACAAAGGATTTTAATGATTAATTAATTGATCAAATTTAATCGGCAAATCCAAATATAGTTAGCATGTTCCTACAACTAGTAAACCCCAGATGAATATAAGACAAATGATTCTTATAATGTTCCTGTTAAGCTCATTATTTTAGTTCTGAACCTTTTTCTATCATAGTTCTGAACCTTTCTCTTCATTTTTGGAAGCAATCTTTCTAGACAAATAGAAATTTACAAAAGTTGCTGCTATACATGAAAGTAAATCAAACCTGGAGCATAAAAATTATTGTCCTATTTCTATTCTTCAAATTTTTAACTAAATTCTTGAAAAAGTGATGAATTCTCTTTTTGTAAGTTTCTTATGAATAAATGATATTGTATTTAAATATCAATATGGCTGTCAAGAAAATAAGTCACCTTCTCTAGCAATTTTGGAGCATTAATCTCAGATTATAAACAAAATATAGAAACAGGCCTTCTTTTGCTGCATTTTTCTTGATTTCAGTGAAGCACTTGATACTATGAATCACAACATCTTGTAAGAAAAGTTTCAACACCATGGCATCAGAGGATTGGCTATCTCATGGTTTAAATCATATAAATGCGAAACAAGTATTTGTTATTGCAAATGGTGAAGCTTCAACTGAACATGAAATAGAATGTGATGAACAACAACCTTGTAGATTTACCTTTGCTGGGTTCACTTCAACTGTCAATTTTTGCCCTGAGGGCACCTCCTGCGTGTCAAACCTCCTGCGTGTCAGCCAATCAAAAGATTATTCTGCTATACTGATGACACCAGTATTTTATTTGCTGATAAAAATCTTGATTTTATTGAACAAACTTAACTGACAAATGTACTGAATGACTGTCAGCTAATAAGCTGTCATTAAACATATCTAACTTCCCTCTGACCAGTCCAAGAAAAGCACCTCAAACTATAAACATAGATATGTGACGAACAACTTGAGCAGAAAAATTATACAAAGTATCTAGGAATTATAATAGATGAAAAGCTCAATTGGAAACAGCATGTGAAGCAAGTAAACATCTAAATGTCTAAAAGTATTGTAGTTCTGTATAAGCTAAAGAATTGTTTGCCAAAAACTACTTAAAGAATACTTTATTATTCAGTCACTCAATCCCATGCTATGCATGGCGTTTTAAATGAAGGGTGCGCAAACAAATCAACTTTAGAAACCCTAAAATGCAGCTAGCAATAAGCTGTAACTGACTTTGAACCATACACTATACATAGGGACCCAGACTCATGGATTAACTCTGCTAAATTGAAAATTATTAGAGAGTTACTGAAATGCACAATTTCCTTTACTGATAGAACTAGAACTTTGGTCTGCATTTTGCAGAAAATTGATTTTGTTGTTGACACTTGAGGTAGGGCTCTTAATGTTTGTATGTTCTCTTTAAAGTTTATCTTGTTTGCATTAGCAGGTGAAGCTGAAAGTCTAGCGCGAAATAAAATTGTTGATGTGGAAAAGGGAAACAAAGGTCTAAAAGAAAGTGAACCCAAATCACCTGTTAAGAAAAGTGTTTGCAATAAACGTATAGTAAGTAATTGCTTTTGCTAGTCACGCCATTTTTATATTCAATACTGGTTTGGTCACTTTTTTAGACAATTATTAAATATAATGTACATGAATAAGAATATTTTTTGAAATGGAGGCACTGCCTCTGATGAGACCAATAAAGAAAGCTCATTATAAGTGCAAAGCAAAGAAACAGTATAATGACTGGTTTATTTTCTAAAATGTACAGGGGACCACAACCTTGGAATTCCTACCCATAAAGTTTCTTTAGAAAAAGTAACATTCACATTTAGTCAATGTATCAGAATCTAATCACCCCTAAATGCAAATCTTTTAAACTATAAAAAAGACATGAATAATGTCATGAAGGAACCCAACCTGAATTTGTGGGGAAACCGATTTTTTGTGATTAGAGCCTCCAATCTGAAATGGCTTTTTTCAAAAAATTTTAACTGGCATAAAATGCTGACTGCAGATGCTGATAATCAATAAAACTGCCTAAGTTTTAGCTGTAACAATGGTATGTACTTGGATTAGCTTTCAGATGCTTAGAATGTGTAGAGACAAACTAGTTAATAACAGCTGCTTAATTAATTCTATGTAAAAATATACATTTCAGTTCCTTGATTTGACAATCATTCATCTTGATTTGATCAATGTTACAGATCCTAAATGTTACAGATCTCTTGAACTGCATGAACATTTAGCAAGAAACCATTCTAATGAAAATGTGACCATTTATCCTTTCTATTTCCTTTGATCTGACTGTTATAGAGAGGCCGAGGTGATAATAAGAATAGCCAACACCAAAATTCACTTTGGCCCCCTTAGATTTTTCACCACTCTGGCCCACTTACATAAATCCCCTTGATTTAAGAGATTCATTTGCAAAGTCAGACAATTTCCTTCAATGCTAAACACAATTAAGTTGAACACTTTTTTGGATTAAAACTGAGCTTGGTTTTATAATATTAGTTTGTTTTAGGTAGAAAATTTTTCTTCTTCTTATCTTCTTACTTATCTTTTCTTCAGAAAAATGAAACATCCAGAAAAAGAGTATCAACGATTGTCCCAATTATGAATCGCAAGAGAAAAAGGAAGGCTCAATCAACTTCAAAGAATGATATTGGGTCTCAATCACTAGAAAGCTCAAAGCAAGATGAAGATTTTTCTGATATAAGGTCATTGCCAAGAGAAGAAAAAAACAAAGATTTTAAGTGTGATAAATGTGGCAGTCCCTTCATAACCAACCCAATGGTCAGAGGTAACAAAGTAAAGAAGAGTAAAGTTCTGGCAAGCCCTCGGCATAAGTTGGATCCAGAGACAAAGAAGATATTGAGCTTGTGCAATGCTTGTGGTAAATTTCCAACATCCATGTTGATTATTGCTCTGTTAGTAAATGTGTCAGCCAGGAAGGCATTAAAAGGACTTAGAATTTGCTTTCCTGGCATCATTTTTAGATACTTAATATTTTTGTGTGTTAATATTTCGTGTTATATTTTCTAGGCCCTTTTTTAAAAAACAATGCTAAATTTTCTAGGCCCAACTCTTCATAAATTTCCCAAGCTTTTGTTTCCCTTGAATCTTAAAATGATGTGTCCTCATAACATAGGAATGTTGTCTTTATGTTCTAGAACTCATCATAAGAATGAAAACATATCTCATCAGTATTGCTAGCAGAAAGTCAACAAAATGTGCAACCCTTAAATTTAACTTAAAGTGTCATTTTAAGTCAGTCTCATTTCTCAACCATCCATAAATTCACTTTATGACCAAATCTGAATTTTCTGACCAAAAATGTCAGTTTATGTCAAACTGAGTGAATGAAAGCATTTGATTTCAAGCAGTAACTTCCCAACATTAAACATTAAGTTTTTGATTGCTGGTAAATTAGCCAGAACTATTTGGTAAATGGCATTTGGATACCTGTATTTTTCAAGTAGAAACTGACAAAGAATTGAATGATTGGTATATCAAACAGGATATGTTGCATTGTTGGTAGGGTCCTGCGAATTGAACTTAGGCCCCTTATCCAGTACCAAGCTCTTTTTTAACATGAAATTCCTTTTAGGCAGTGTTAGGTAGCTAAGATAGTTTTGCCAATCAGATAATTTCCTTGAACAAACTCAACATTTATTACCTTAAATTTTGGATTAACTTTCGTTAAGTTGTTTCAAGATATGATAGGAGGCCTTTAAAACTCATTTTGTTGGTTGTTTTATTTTAGGCCTCGCTTTCAACAGAACAAAGAAGAAAAGAAAAAGTGCTTCACAACCATCTGTTGAGGAGAAGCAGAAATATTTAGATGACGGAAAGAAGTTTGCAGAAAACTTAGTTAAAGAGTTAGAGAGTGAGGAAGGTTTGTGCCCTTATATTTGGCGTTGTGACAGATGTTAGTGAAGATATCAGGAAATTTTCAGCTTTCTTGTGATCAAATATCATCGAAACGTGCATGGTCTTCAGAAGGTTAGCTGCCATAATTTTGATCATGCTAGGCTAGCTGCCTAATCCGTTGACCCAGGAAATGCCAGATTTGAGGTCTTTGATGCCTTTCAACAACGCTTTTTCGTTGCAACCCAGACTGCAATCTTTCATTGTGTATTGTTATATGCTTCTAGCTCGTCGACTGTACTGTACATATTACACTAAAAGACCTTGTGGTTGCATACAGAAGTATATAGGCGATGGTGAGTGTCGAAATAGTCATCAGTTTTCTTTTGTTGACCTAGATACAGAAAGGTGCCTTAAAACCGGGATTTCTTGTCCATTTACTTGTCTCGATAACCGGCAAAGTTGAACGTACTGACAAATGTCGCGTTGGTATCGGATCAGTTTTTCTGGCAAAAGGATGACTCTTTTGTTGCTCTTGGCATTCCCTACTATATTGAATTGAGCTACGAGTTGTTCTGAACAAGTTCCACAAATGCTGCTCAAAGAATAACAAAGAAGCGCCTGTAGCGATACTGCGGTAAATTTTTGGCCAGTAGCGTTGATATCCCCCACATTGATACAAGCTTCTTGAAGTCATGAAAAAAGCAGCAATAAGTTGAGTTATTTTCCTTAATTTGCTTTAGCTAAAACAGATGAATCCCTGGATCGTGCGAAGACTTTGTTGGAAATTACTTTAAAGGCCAAGGAGTATAAATCAGTGAAGATTTGTGCAAGCGGGAACATGGCTAAAGGAGGTGATAACGAGGATGGCGATGAGAATGAGGCACTTAATCTGCAAAAGAGGCAAAGAAAACGACCGAAGAGGTAGCTTTTTGTCTTGAATCTGCAGTCTTTTGAATCCACCATACTTATGCAATGGCATGGAACATCGGAACCGTAATATTTCATAATTGAAGTAGTTTTTCGCTCGTCAGAGTTTGGAAACGTCAGAAAATAGCCAAAACTGACTAAATTAATTGCCAATTGCGGATTTAAAGCCACGTAAGTAGCCGCAAAAGAGCTCCAGATTAGTTGTGTCGCATCTTCTTTTACAGAAACCTAAATGATAAGGAACTATATGAGATTTGGTTTCAAAGACTGGTTCTTAAAGGCAGCTAGCCTAATTTGACTCGAAAAAGGTAGTCTTGTTGAAAAATGATTGCCCGATGGTATCTTCATCACGGCCTTCCCTCTCGGTCTGCAATTGGCTATTTAAGTTGTTATGTGATTTGGTTGTATTCTGACGCTTGCATCCTCTGTGAAATGTCGGGCAAGAAGGTGCTTTACAACAAAGTTATAGTTTGGCGGTTCCTTGCTTTTTTGGAGCTCTCTGGTATGAAAGGCGAGCCCCCAGAATCCCTGGCTGCACAATAGTTTTCGAAAGCTTCATTTATCTGCATTCTGCTTGATTCTGGTTGACGGGATTGTCTTGTTACTGGAGCTGGCTTTAAAAATGAAGCGACAATTAGGCATCTGTGTCCGTTATTGCACCGTTACTTTCTCTCTTCATGATATTAAATTGAAGATTGGGAGGAGAATAAAACTGACAGAAAGTTCAGATGAGTAGTTTTTTCAAGTTGATGTTGATAAATGAAAAGAGTTATATGCATGTCTATGTTTTGCACTGCAGGCAATGGGACGCTTGCCGTTTTTTGTCTTCTATTTTTCTTCCTACTCGTAGGAGCGCCGTTGGCCTAGGAAATGGGCAGAAGAAGTCCAAGCAATTTGAGAACTTTGTTCTTGACCAGCGGCCGTGCTTAAAAGTTAAATATGGATTTTGTGAAGCCGGAACGAAAAGAGTTTTGATTTACTCCAACAATTTCTTACACAAAAGACTCAAGACGGACCCCGATGTGCGTGTTTTCTAAAATTGAATCCTTCGTAATGCACATTAGTCAGGTTTTCATGTGTCCAGTGTCCAAGTGTCCAGTTACCTAGTAAAGCTGCAGCTTCTAAGCAAAGTTTTTCTTCTATAAAGTAATTTGATCTTTGAATTTCTATTTTTTTGAATAAAGACAATAAATCTTGAATAAATCTTTGTATTATTATTTCTTTCAATGGTCATGTTCGAAATGGCTCATTGAGGAAATCAGTTTTATTTTTCTCCGTCAGCAATCTTGTCGTGTTGTGAGGCAGAAGGGGAAAATAGCTCTTGGGCAACTCATTTCAATCGCAGACTTGCCAAAGGAACAATGCTGTGTCGACAACTGTGTACGGGTAGGTGTATTTTGTTTCTCTTTCCTGTCTTGTAGCGATTTGCGCCACTTTGCACTTTTGGTTGGAAATTTTTTAGAAAGGCTGTACATAAAGCAGTTCGGAAGTGTTTGGTAATGCAAAAATTTAAGATAACCCAATATTGAGCGCTTTCACGATTAGGAGTTTTTTGTCGGGCAGTTCTCAGAATATACAAACGTCGGGAAATGACTTAAAGCAGACAAAACAAAGCTGTGGCCAATTGCGTGTGGGAAACGACTTTTGTATCGCTAGTGATGAGAATGTCCTTACGTGTTTACACATTTCGCATTTCTAAGTCTTTACATTAGTCTTCTAGGCATGCAAAAGTTTCCATGAGATAACTTGCTGGTTGTCCAATGCACGTCTCATTGTTTCTATAGATGGCTCACACGCACCAGACACTGTTGCAAGAATGGCGCGACAGATCGACGAAAGGCCAGGCCGACGCGAGGAGGGTGATAGCCGAAATGCTTACGCCATCTGGTGGAAGCAGAACAAACTGCCAGAAATTTGTGTCCTGGGTGACAGGACGCAGTTTAACGACGATAGGGAAAGTTAATGAGCAGATGAAAAAGACAGGTAAATGAAAATGTCATGGATGCAATGTTTTTCAGTATAAACAGACTACTTATGAAGAAGATCCTGAACTATTTGGTTTTGGTTGCAGGAGGTAATAGAGAGCCACCGGAACATGGTCTGAAGAGATGGTGGAAGAATAACCCAAAACCTAAGAAGAAGAAACCAGAGGCAAAAAGTAGTGCCCCCAGAAGTAGTGCTCCTGTTTTCAACCCGGACACCGCCACACCAATTATAACTCCATTTATACAGCCACTAAACATTCTGCAAACTGCTGCAAACTCGTCAGGGTTAGCAGCCGTCATCCAAACCCAACAACAGCAACTCACCCAACCTGTTGGCAGTGCCCTTTCTAACAATGGCCCGGTCATGACCATCCCACAAAGCCTTATTATTCAAACCGGACACGGTAGTTCATTTGCCATTCCTATGACTGCTCTACAAGCACAAAATTGGCAGTTACAGCAACAGATTCAACCATGGCATTTGTTGCAGCTTCAGCAGCAGCAACAACATCAACAGAGTCCACCTTCTGTTGCTGTTGCGCTAAACCAGATAGCTAATATTACGCGCCAGGTGAACGTCAAGTATAGTTTCAGTTGAGGATATTGCACATTTCATGTTGCTTGGTTTATTTTGCATTTTCACTGCGATCATCGGCAGCACTTTCGCAGTTTTGCTTTCTATTCTAGTCGCTGACCTTACAGGAATTTATAGAAAGTTTTGCATTTGTGCGAATCTATGTATTCTCTAATTTAAGAAAGTGAACTTGAGCTCTACATTTGTAGCACAATGAATATAATTTTCCTTTGAAGGAAGCAACAGCTCCAACGATGGTTTCTAACGGCAACAGCCAATCGAATACATTCGTTATCGCAGCAGCAACACAAAGTTTGATGGATGCTACTAACGAAATTTCTCCCCTAATGTCAACACAACAAGTCAATTCTTCGACTTCGCAACATCAACCAACCACTGCACAGTTTCTTCAGATAGCTTCAGCCAATCAGCCACATACCAATGTTATTCCGAACGGGCTGACCCTGTTAAATATCGCTCCACAGCTGCAGTCAGGAGCTCTTGCAAATGCAGGCGCTTACAGTATGGCCTCGCCTGCAAATGTGGGTGTAACCTCGTCTGCAAGCCTAAATGTTTCGTCCACTGGAAGCTTGAACGTCTCAACGTCTGCTGAGGTGAATCTGATTTCATCTGGGTTGCCAGTGATATCTCAAGTTTCATCCTCTAATGAGCATATTTTGCAAAATGAAAGTACACTTACAATCTTGAATTCTGGAAGCCTCGCACAACTTCAGGGGACTCAGCTTGGGCAGTTGAATTCCCAGGGTACGAACAATCAGCTAGTCGTCAACTCACCCATGCAAGTGTCGTATATATCAGGGACGTGACCAAGAACATGGCCCCGAAATTTGGCAGGCGATACTTGCAGTGGGCTGATGAAGATTGAACTGTTATTCAGTCCTGTTGAAGGAGCGCCGGTATTATGCCAAATGCACAAGGCCATTAACGTATTCACATCTGGACTGAAGACAACTGCATTTTAAGCTGTGTTATGCCATCCTCCGAAGCTGGTTCAAGAAGAGTTTCATCGCTGTCGTATTGCATCATCAAATGCTTGTATTTTAGCTGTTAGTCAATGCTGGCTGGAAGTTAGCAACTTTGCAGTACTACTGAAGAAGTGATGTTTATCGAATTTGTGGCGACTTGACGCGGCCGTACTCTTGTGTAGTAGCGATATCTACGTGTCAAAGCATGTTTACCGGTTTTACATAGAAAGCAGCAAAACCGTTCAGGGTGTATGTTTTTACGGAAGGATATGTGATGTGACTTTTGTGCTCTTCCTACGTGATGTTTCAGGAAATTGTGAAAAATTAGTTCTTACATATTCTGCTTCTTCGGGAAAGGTGCCTTGAGGCCTGCTGGCACCATTTAATGTTTTGTTTGAGTTTTTCTTGTCACAAGTTTTCTTTCTTTAACCGTAGTTGCTGGAAAACTAAATTTTTTAACACTTTTTCTTATAAGAGCCGTTCATAAATGCGACGTGCTCCAATGCGCAGACAAGAAGACTGATAATTGAATCATAGATGTGAAAAAGTTTTTGGTTATTTGGAAGATTTGGTTGAGTTTGGCTAAAAATCTGTCCATCCAATAAAGCTAGGGGGTGAGTCGTGTAATCGATTTCCGTATTTGAAAGAGGAGCTTGACTGATAGATTGAATCATCTAGCGAACAGTACGTAGAAGTTAGATTTTTCCTAATTTGCACACATGTGCAATTATTTTGAAGGTATATGACGTTTTCAGGCTAACAAGCTAAGCTTCGCTAAATTAAGATTCGCAGACTAGTTCTTACGAGTCTATCAGTCGATCATACAAGCTAGCCTGAAATATTTGAAGTTTAAGAAACGCTGCTGAAGGGTGGAGGGGGTGCCCTGTGAATCTTGATAAAGTGGGAATAGCTGGTAATTGGAATTAGCCAGGAAGTCTAGCTCTCGAAGTTCTTCGTTTTAACTTCCTGGTGCTGTCATAAACTTGGCAAAATTCTTACATTATATACAATTAGTAAATACCGCTGTGTCGATTGATGACCAGTTAATGTATCAAAGGAATGCTTGTTTATGTATTCGGCCCGTGGAGTCATGTATTCGTACTCTCATTGAGGCTAAGCGGTTCGGTCGGTTTGCGAGTTTACCCAATGGCCATTAGAAATTACAAAGTAACCAAATTTACAAAAATATTAATACCACTTGGGGCATTTCAAGTTTTACTTCGTAGGGGATACCTTTGATTGATTGCTTAGTTGAGATTGCAACTTCCTACCAAAAGTCTTTCTCGATTGAATGGCAGGCAATGCGTTGAAAAGGCTTTTCTCAAAGAATCATGTGTGTTGGCCTTCTATACTCAAGCTTTTAGATATCATTTCTATTATTTTATTCTATTATTTGACGTAATTTTGTTTCTTATGCTACCATCTTGGGGATAATTGTCAAAAAGACTACCATTTGAGTGACTACCTCTTTCACCGTGACTGGACCCCTCCGTCAGGCCTTTATGGAAGTACCGTTAAGGATATCCAGTCTACTTTGATATTACTTTTGATGTCGTAGAAGAAGGACCTTTCTGCATTTTTATTCAGAGCAATTGTCTTGCATTTTTCTTCAGAGTACATGGTCTTCAAACTTATATTCGAGACATTCAAAATACAGGTTAGAAAGTTAAAAATTCCCGATATACAGGTTCTATATGTTCCCTCTCTTAGATTAATTTTTAAACTCCTAAAAGGAAAAAAACCGTGTCCCCATCAATAGGGTAATGGTCAAATTTCTTCCCCAGCCTTGTTAGAGCAACGTGAGCTCAAGTTGAGGTAGACAGGTGGTGGAGCCTGACGATGAGATTATTTAAGTTGCTCTCCTGGATATATAATTATCAATCTTGAAAGATGAAATGGACTGCAAGTCAAATTGAAAAGCTCTAATCTAGTACAAAGGAATGTTCACATTGTTATTTCACCTGCATGGAATATCAAGTGTCAATGAAGAGGCACCTTCAGTTTTCTAGTTACCCTTTCTTCTGTGTACGTGTTGTTTCACTGTGCACCTGCCAAATACGTCACAACAGACCCACCTTCTTCTTGGTTAGCCCCAGGCTTCGCATTGCGTAACTCTGAAACCATTGTATTCATGAAGGAGCGCGTGATTGGCTTACCACATTACTTCCGAAAAAGAGTTTCGAACTTGATTGGTCTAAGAAGTTTGAAGAACACGGAGTTTCCCTAGCCTCTTTGCTGGTTGGCTGTTTGCCGCACTCATTTGAACCAAGATTGGCAAGGGCTTCCTTGGAGCCAGGGTTACTTATCATATCTTAGCACGACCCGTCAAAAGTCACGTAAGTCACATGCTTCCAAATGCCAAAGTTTCGTAGCTGCGACGGAACAAGTAGATTTGAGGTATGGTTTTCATATCAACATGAATCATCTCCTGGTGGGAAGAAGTTCAGAAGTTCGTCTTGGGACGCATCAGGTAAATTTTTTCTACGTGGAAGGGATGGAGCGTGCTAGAAATTTGTAGCCGAAAACTTCACCGGAGTTAGCTTCTAAAATGGAAATTTTACAAAATTTAACACTGAACTATGTTTATGATATATCTGGCCCCTCTGCTCCACCCCCCAGCCCAAGTCTTGGTGGCAAACGAAGACACATAAGCCAAGCTTCGATTTCTACGTTGCTCGACCAGTGTTGTGAGGAACTCAAAGACCAAGTGGATAAGATGGGCATAGATGAAGTTTTACCACAGAAATCTGTATGGGACACTAGACTGCCAATAAAGAGGACAAAAAAAGACGTTTCAGTTGCAAATATATATTCGAATTGTCAGCAGGACCAGCGGTATGGGCCTAGGATACGACCTTCATCTAACTGCGGTTGAAATTTATCTTTGTCGAACGACCGTCAAGACACGAGTTTAGACATGTTCGGAATAAGATGGAGCCTTGTTTTACTGGTGTTTACTGTGCTCTTCTACAATCATTGGTAAATTCAGTTGAACTGGACAGTGAGTCGACTTTTCACCTCAAAGACAAAGCAATGATTGAGAGTTCTGCGACAGTTCCTTTGAAATGGCGACAGTTCTTTAAATTCAGAGATTTGCCAAGTGAGTAGGATATGGATCAATTAAGAATGTTTGAATTCAACTGATCTCAGAAATGATAATCTAGCATCCGTTATCTTGTGAACGTTATCTCGTTATCTCAATGATAAATTTAGCATCGAGTCGTTTCTTGGTAGGTTCCCTGTTTCTGAGTGACTTTGCTTTATATCAATTTTCTGACGATTTTTGTAAAAAAATGTTTCAGCTGTTAAGGTTTTCCTAAAGATAAGCAGTCATTTATTCCTTATTTCCACCGAGTCGGCTTATCTGGGGGTGCGCCTTTGACGTTCCCCCAAATCGGGAGATTGAAGTGAAACATTTAAATTCTTTTTGTACATCAAATTATGTCAGCATATTTTATAGATATCAATTTTGCAACTGATTTATCGTATCAAAAAATGCAATTTTGCATCAGCTGACTTGCAAGGACAGGGACGACGAAATTGCTTTAAAACGTTGTAGCTTGCAGCCAATTCTGTACATTTCTGTAAATCTCGGTTTTATCAACCCTTGTTTTGAATATGTTAAAAACATGTTCAGTGTACCCAAACCATTGTATAAATGGATGTCATTATGTAAATTGTGTAGTTTTCTACGTCCAGTAGTCGAAATGCAAGGAAGTTGCTAAGTTTTCTTAGCCTATATAGTTCCACGTTTTAAAAAATCCTGTACCAAAGGGTAATTCTGTGAGAACAGATCTAGAGTTTAATAGTAGTTTTTGAAGATTATATATATGTTAATCAAATTCTCAAAAATTTTGTAAGAGTGTTTCTCATTGTGCAAGCCTTAAAGTTATCACAGCAAGAAGTAAGTTTGTACCACACACCCCTTCATAGTACCTGGAAGTTGCTTGACCTAAGACTGGTTACTTACTAATATATATATATATACACCAAACATGCATATACTGGAGATATGTATACAAAAAATTTTCAAAACTGAATTTTTCCACCAATTAAATTTTGGATGGTGCTAGTGAAGTATATATCACAAAACCTATTTTATTCCACATGGTTGAGCCAGTTTTAATTCATTGTTGACAAGGTGATATAATATTTGCAAAGTGCCTTTATATTTTATATCAGTAAACACAATGGACAATGACTAACTTTTTCTGTGTTTTGCTCTATGTTTGTCATGTTTGGGTTTTGCCTTCAGTACATTTTGGAAATTTATATATATAAGATTTCATCACAAAAACATGGACAACGAAGATACCCCTGCAAAAGCTCAACCATGGTCCATAACCTTCGACAAGTGACAATTTAGATAGAATCCAGGTAGTTTTAAGTATCAATAGTTAAAGTTATATGATATCAACATGTCAGATGTTTCTTTTCCATCCATAACTTGATTTCTAATTATTATAATTCTCATCATTTTTCACATCAAGTCTGAATGAACCAACACTCTAAACATCCTCACTAAAATAATTTATTTTTGTATGCCCTGGAAAAGCCATGGTTTTAGTATCAATATATGAAGCAAATTATACCAAATGATCACAGGAATCCTTGATGAGAAAGTGTGTTCTAATATCAATAACAAACAATTAATTTTTGTCCCTTAATGGATAATTGAACTTCGTTGAGTTAGCTTGTCACAGATATTGGATTCTGCAACCTGTACATAGAATGTGTATATATAATGTGAAAGGTTCTCTTTTGTCAATTCATGTAACTGGAGAAACTTAGGGATGGGGCAATGTATTTATTCAAATCCAACCAATCATTAAGACTTTGTGCTCAATGTGTAAAAAACAACTTGATTGCATTTTTCCCAAGAAGAAAGTATTTTCTCTGTTGAAACTAATGTATTGATATGTTACAAAAAAAGGTCAAGATTTCTTGATTTAATTTCAAAAGGCCTATAATACAGCTGCACTTATATCACAACCAGCATTGTGTTCTCCATAACAAATTACACAAGCTTTTCTGTCCTTTTTATTGTAGGCATGGAATCTATCAGTTTTATGCATTTTAAAAACTTTTATTATTCCTTTATGTACATTTCAAAGGTATATACTGCTTTGTGATTGTTGTCTGCTTAAATTATGTGATATTTGTAAAATAATGAATTTTGAGTAAGGAATAATGTGCTGACAATAGCCACTCAGCCTTTGTGTTTTTGCAATGACTCTCCCAAATTGCCATCTAAAATCTGGGCAAAACAGATGTTGTATCATTATTTTATTTGGTGCTGTGGATCACAGTATGAATAGTCCTAGAACCCAACATAGAAGATTTACCCCATTTTTTACAGTTCTGTAAAATAGGTTTGACCTGATTTTATTGTTAAATTTGTACTTAGGTGAACAAATTCTGGTAAGCTAGCCTGGGTGCCACAGCCGCCAAAATATTGCCCCAGAGAATTTTTTCACCTCAAAAGCTACAGGTCTGAAAATTTACAACATTGTAATGGAAACACCAGTGATTTATAATAATTGAGGTGGGAACACATTATTTTTCGAATGATATGCTGATTTTGATATGTTTTAAAGGGTGTTCAGCCCCTTAATCGCTTGTTCTTAGGGTGTTCTTGGGGTGTTCTTGGTGTGTTCAGCCTGTTCTTGGAGTGTTTGGTCTTTTAGAAATGACAAATTCCTTCAGTTTATTGTTTTGACAAGAGGGGACATCTATTTCTGAAAAATTGGAAACCTACTTTCTAAATATTCCATGCCTTGGACTATTCAAATGTTATGTGTACTGCTCACAGACTTTTGTAACTTGACTTAAGAAAATCACCTTGAACTCAGGATAGCTGGCTGACACGCATGAAAACAGAGTTATTCGAAAACGTTAAAACAACAGAAACAAAAACACTTTCGTGGACATTTTGAAATTGATATTTACCCTGCAAAAAGGGTACTACTGCAGTGACTGATTGCTGCAAATAAACCAATTCACAGAGGAATTCAACGTAGTTGATTGTTTTTCCTTTGATAACATTCATGTATTACTAAACAATTCTAATCAGAAACATGAAATATCCCACAATTATTGGAATTCATCCATTAGAAACCAACAAATAATCCTAACAGTTAAATGAATTCTAGGAAAACGGGGAAATCTACACTTAAATTACTGCTCTTTTTTCTCCCCAGTTAGACTGCCCTTCAAACTCTTGAGTTCCGTTTCAAATACACCTGCAAGCAGCAGGCCATCTTCATCTATCCATTTTGATACTGACCTGCAAATAAATTACACACTAATATCATGCAAACTCACCACCAGAAAATTTGTAACATGTAAACATGAAAATTTTAGCTACCAATATACTTATGAAAGATAGATATCTTGGCAACAAAGGAAAGATTTATATAAGAGTTGCACAAGACCCCTTTATCACACTGTGCAAGAGTTTCTGTGGATCAGTGAAGGAACCAAATCTTGGCAAAATAGTACAGCACTCACTCCTTCAGATCAACTTCACGCCTTTCTTTTGTTTTTCCATCTTGGTACTCCAGGCTTAGGTTAAACATGTAATCAAATCGTTGCAGTGATGAAGCAATTTTCCAGGTGTTTGATGGGTCCTTTTAAAAAAGCAAGCCGCTTTAAAAGTTAAGAAGTAGAATATGAAAAAAGACAAGGGTTATATTGCTTTTACAAAGGCTGGCAGGGTCATTCCATGGTAAATTTTCTCTAAAAGTCACAAATTGTACCTACCGTCTTAGATTTGAAACCAAAGTTGCAAGTTCCTCCCTATTAAACACATTCATTTGAAAACATTGACAAAGTTCTAGAAATTGTATATTGGGGTAAATGTTCAATATGTTTCATCTTAGGCATCCACATCTGTATGCTTTTGAAAAGATATGCATTATGTTTTGACTAATGTTTTGACAGCAATTTAGTATACAAAATAGTTGTTTGACAAATTTTCTAATTAAAAAAATTCCAGCATTCGCTATATATAAAAAATCATAATATTCATATGGCTCAGAAGCCCTATTCAAGTGCTTTTAGCTGGTTCTACTTTAAATTATTTTCAAGACTTTCCAAGAAATCACATTCAGATTCACAAAAGGGGGAAAGTCTACTATAGACTTTTGACCAACCATTTGAGCAACTGGCCTGTCTCTGATGAATATTTAATGGTCATATTTGAAATTTGCACTATGTTGTTGATAATTCAGAATGTACTATGTTGATGTAAAGCTGGCACAAATTTTTGGCAAACCATTTTTGACTGTCTGTAAATCAGGAACCCATGAACCAATTGTACTAAAATCTTTTGGTGAGATGATTTCTTATAAGAATGAATGTGTGAATCTGTAAAATTCATAAAAATCTGAGAGGGTGAATGACACTGACCTTAAATTTGACATGGAGTGACCTGGCAGTCAACTCTTACACTAAGACATCAGAACAATTATTTTAGTGATGATTCTTATAGTGAAAAGACCAAACCAGTCAATGAGATAATCACAAAAACCGGGAGACCGAGAGAAAGTAAAAGGAAACCTTGAGTCACCTGGCTACATGTTCTTTCTTGTCTTTAAGTAGAGGTTTTCTCATAACAAAAGATTGAAATGACTTCGGGTCATTCCAGATCAAGTGGACCGATGGTCCACAGGTCATTTCTTTAAGAAGAATTGAAAAAAATTTGGCAAGTAGAAAATGAAAAGTTATGTAGATCTTGAAAGTTTCAGGCGTCTATATTTTTTACTGAGATATGGCGCCCTTGAATTTCACAGATTTTGACGAAAATCGTTTGTCCCCCAGGTACATGCATTTCAAAGGCACTGCAATAGATATTTTTATTTTTCATAGACCTAAGGAAATTTCTAGTCTGGTAAAGTTGTAGGCGGGCAAGAGCAAAATGAATTCTAAATGTAAATTTCACCTTCTCAGTCTTCTCCTGGGATTGAGAAAAATTGGGAAAAACAGTTCTGCAATTACTTTTTTGAGTCTTTTCAGGGTTAAAGGTGACTGGAAACAATATTTCATAGGCAAAAAATGGCTTTTATAAAGATAGCTTCTTGTACTTATAGAAAATGAGAAACTTGCATCCTTTGGTCACTTTGTTCACCACATGCAAAGGGCCTAAAATACACTCAGGGAGAAAAATGCACAAACCGAACCAACTTCAAAGCAATAAAGCACAATGTAGTGAGTGAGTAGAAATCTTTATTTTTCCTACATAGGTAGGCTGACACTTACTCAGTTCATCAGAAAAGTTTCCCTCTTGAAAGTTGAACAATAAATATAACGAATGGATTGTTGGTAGATGATGCATATCTTTACTTAATATAGTATATTGGTTTGTATCAAAACAGGTAAATCATGGACCAACAGTAAAAAATCTGGCTAATGCCAAAACAAGGCATGCAAAAACTCCCACTCCTACTGAAAGGAAGGTGTGTGAGAGTGATCAATTGACCCTTACATTCCTTGCCAAAATACTATTATTGGGTAAGCTTACATATTAATGCAAAATCTCTGTCTCAGCAGACCAAAGGAGTTCTCCTTTCACAAAGAATCTTTCAAAAGATAGTGTGAGTGAGGATTGGTAAAATCAGCTTATTCAGCACTCGTTTTTGCAATCTCTCACATGGTTTTTGTTTAACAACTTGCTATTCATCATGTCAGCTGTTGGTCATCCGGACCATTTCAGAAAGGAGATTTCAAATATTTCAGTAAAAGGTTACCTATCTTTATATTTGACCCTGTGAAAATACAAACAGTAAGTGAGGAAAATAGATCAACTTACCAAGCCAGCTTTATCCTTTTCCATAGCTATCAGAATGTAATTCTTTTCAACCATTGCAGTGAAAAGTGTCAGAACTGACATCAAAACAAAGTATCTTTACAAAAGGTTTAGGATAGCAAACATACCTGATGTCATATTTATCAAACATTTACAACTAGCATTTAGTATAAACATTTTACAAATGAAAATAAGTTAACTAAGATTATTCAGTACAAAATTCTAAAACCGTTTTCAATCTGTCTTAGAGGCATCTCAAATCCATAACACTTTCTACATCATTCCAAATATTAGAAAATTTGAATAATAGCTGAGACTGTAAGTTTGTGTTCTAGACAATTCGCAAAAAGGATACATCATAACACAAGAAAGGACAACATATCTTGAAGCAGGATATGGAAAGAAATAGTCATATGCCAAAGCAGACAAGGCAATGGCACACCCCGCACCACTTAATGTTAACCTGACATCAATATATGAATGGTTCTCCTCATACCCAAGTGTTTCAGTAAAGAACTGCAAGAACAAAATCAAACACATCAAATTAACTCAATGATGCAATCTCACCAAATATAAAATTACTTATTTTCATTGTCTTGTTGCTCAGATCCTGTGGGAAAGTAACAATGAAAATGTATAGCGGTTACATTACATGCATCTCTGCATTCATGAAAGATCTTCAACAACTATCGTAGGATAATACAACCCTCCTGTAATAAAATTTAAACAGATATTATGTACAATCAATTTGAAGCAACAAGAAATATTCTGCCCTTGATATAATCTGCAATTGTTAACTAATTTTTATTCTAATACAATAATAAGGCCTTACTGGGAATGGTGTGCAATCAATAGGGAGATTTTTACAGTCAGTCCATAATTTATCTCAAAACCTTCAAACACCAATCATTTGTCCTTTGATAACAACTGACTTCATCTTGTTGAATGGTTTCCATTGTTTGCAATTCAAATCAAACAAACATCAATTTTTTGGTAAGGTCAAGAAAATATATATAGTCAGGCGGGCGCATATCGTCCTCGCAATCGCCCTCGCCAGATCATTGATGCGGGCAGTTGACCGCTCTCTCAAAAACATGTGTCGCCCACAAGAGAAAGGAAGAGCATGTGGCTATTTTTGCTGTCTCGATTATTCAATTCAGTACTCAGTATTCAATTCGATACTAGAACGGGCTGTTGATATTTATTTGGAGAAAAATCGAAAGACTGTTGTAGATGAGCCTCAGAGTAAAAGGCTTTGCGTTGAGGCTCCAAAAGAATATGAAAACATAGACAATGCCATCGGAGAGGACGCGGGAAAGAACATTTCAAGCGAGTCAGAATAAGATTACGATTCATACTCTGAAGATGAACTTTAAAAAAGCAAACTTTGATTGATTTCAAGTCTTATCTTTTATGTTTTTACTTAGATGGTAAAACATGTTTTCTCTTTGTCCGTTTCCTAAAAGTCATGGTATTCCTATATGAAAGGTCAAGTTGCTAATGAAAATAAAGCATCCTTTCTTAATTTTTGGCATTATAAATTTTCAAAGAAGCAGTAAAAAGCGGAACAAGTTTTTGCATACTTAAAGAACTTTTTGTCCGACACTCCTCAGAGTATGCAAACGTCAGAAAGTAACCAAAAGCTGACCGAATAAATAGCCAGTTGCGGATCAAAAACACTAGAGGGCGACAAGAAGAGCGTGTGATTGGTTATATTTTACCAATCAGCGTTACTTAACACCTAACTCTTGAAGAGCCCAAGGAAAAAGACAAACTCTTTCTGTCTACAAAGAATGGGATTTGCCATTGAAATATAGACAGACTCCAAAACACCTAGGTGGAAAGACAACCTAGCTTGCCAAATTATACGAAAATAATACATATTATTATACACGCTTTTTTTACGAACCACTTTATAAGGAACCTACATGTAGAAGGCCGAAATATATAAAGAACTTATACTACTAAAAACGAAATCCCTAAGGAACTTCTCGTTTAGAAAATTTTTTATAACTGCAAGCATCAAGAGCTAAAAAGCCCGTTCCATTCATTTGCAGTCAATACTCGCATAGATTGTTTGCTATTCGTGTGTCAAGTGCTTTATCGGGTAGTTTCCGCATAGTCGCCACTCTCTCTATTAAGTGTTAAGGCTTATTAATGTGCAGTGAAAATTAAGGAACTTTTAAGGAACCTTTGGTACTAAAATCTGATGACTTGAGGTCAACGAATAAGGAACTTTTGGAACTAGTTCCTTATAAAAAAGCGTGTAAATCATTACATTCGTTCACACATTATAAATCAGTAAATCAAACGTTAGGCAATCGTTCGGAGAAAATACCCTAATTTCCCCTCAGGTCCTGAATGACTTCCTGTTAACAAATATCGTTAGACGGGCGATCGCCCTCGTAAGCTGAACCACGCGGGCAGTTCGTCACCCTTGCGAAAATGTCAACACGAAAAGGCCTGATAGTTACCCAAATTTCAATGATTGTGGGTTGCTTCTTGTTTTTGGAAGGTTTTGAGAGAAACGGCATTGTTTAAAGACAAGGAAATTAGGAATCAAGAAACTTGTCACTTTCATGAAGTTGAGCCAAGAAGAGAGTACTGTCAATATGTTCAAAAGTCATTCCATATCAAAGGAGGACAGGCGTGTGGCCCAAAGCCATGGAGAATCCCCATGTGATGGAGTAGGTGGGAAAGTCAAGCACCTCACAGCAAAAGCCAGTTTACAGTGCCTCCAAATTGATCAAAATTTGTCTGAAACCAAAATGTCTGGCGTGCATTTTTTCTTTTTCTCACAAATTGAGATTGTAGACAGACTTCAAAGGAAAATCTCATTCTTTGTAGACAGAAAAAGTTCATCTTTTCGCTTGGGCTATTCTAAAGTTAATTGTTAAAGAAACATTAATTGGTCAATAATAACCAATCATGCACTCCTATCACCCTCTCAGGTCGAAAGCAACAGTCAAGTCAAATATACATCTCATACGTGGGATAAATCGCTTGCATCAATGGCGCCATGCGTGTGCCAACCGCATGCATCAAACAACCAAGACTGTTTATGCAAAAGTGATAATGGTAGAAGTGGTCAAAATTAGGAATGAACTGTTGAAAGAAATGAGGCTTCCATATGAATGGTGGCCAGTTCTGAAGAAGGGTTACAACATATCATGTTGTAAAATACACTAGGAAGCAAAATGACATGGAGATCAATGTCAGAAAGACAAATGTAATGTAGGTCTGTTGGAATGGTAATGGTACCAAGTAGTAGAATATGTCTAAAGTTCTGTTACTTGGGGCCAATCACATCAAATCAGGGACTTCATGAAGCAAAAGGTAAGAGCAAAATTGCACAGGCAAAAAATCAATTCAGCAAGAAATGAGGGGTAAGAACAAAGAAAATGAGCAAAGACTTCAAGAGAATATCCACAAGACCAGTGGCGTGAAGTGTAAAGAACAAGAGCACGAAAAGCTGAAAAAAACAAAGAATAAACAAATATATATATATATAGAATAGATTTGAAAGAAAAGAAACAATTGTTAGAGATAATCTGAAAGAAAGCAAATTGATTGAACATAAGCTGTTGGGAACAATTTGGCTAAAGAGGTACTAGATAGAAAGCTGAACAGACAGAGAGGAAAGGGCTTCCATGAAAGAAGAAGGTGCTTTTGCAGCACTTAAGAGTTGAGCTAAAGACAAAGATGATTGATAAGATGTCTGCCAAGAACCATATAAGCATTTTATGGTGAATTTTCTTTTATACTTATTTCATTAAGTGAGCTTTGTGAAGTTACTTTTCTATATTACTGTTCCATATTTACATGTATTTGTTGTTGCTTCGACTGAAAATTCTAATGACTCTAAATATGACCTAAAAAACGAAAAAGTGGTGTTTTCACACAATGATTTATTGCTTTTTAGTTGTTGGTCATTAAACACTAATTACCAGATATATGGTCAATGACTGTCCAAGGAACCCAGAGGCATGTTATGTTTAATATCACATAGACTCTGTTAACTGTCCTGCATTGAACACTGGCATTACAATTTTACCTTAAAAAGAGATATAAGTCTAAAATAATACTTCTCTATGCATACCTTTCTTATTACATCATCAAGAGAATTTTTTATTGCATTTCCGTCCCACTTGTTCACTATTCTTGGCTTTTCTGCATCTAAAATCTACAAAATTAAATTTTTTTAGCAATATGAAACCTCACTGAATCTTAATGATCTTAAGCAAAATAACTACCAATTTGTCTAAAAATAGCAGAAAACAGTGGAAATTTGGTACTTTAAACACTGCCTACCTGGCAATCATCAGGCTATGCAAAAGTAGAGAAAAGCCCAAAAGATAGCCAGTTGGAGATGGATCATTCCATGTCAGTTAACAAGATAAAAGTAAGAATTGATACCCACCATCTTAGAAATTATTACCATATTTCACCCCATTAGATCTTAATGTGCAGACACCTAGATAAATGCTATCGTTTGGTGTATAAATTGTCTATGTAGGACCTGTGGATCATGGAGAGGCACGATACTGCATTAGCGCCACGTAAGAATTGAGATCAGTTTTTTAAAATGAATTTGAAATTCTGATGGAAATACAAAATAATAATGCCTCTTCGGTATAAGCACATCTTTGAAATACCGACGTACAACTGCCAGGTGACAAGGACATTGTGCACACAAAATGATGTGTGGGGTGTATGCTAACAGCAGGATACGACTTGTTTAGTTTCATACTGAAATCAGCATACAAACCGAAATGCTAGAGCAATGCTCAGTATTGGGTACAAAATCAAAAATACTGTGGGTACAAAATAGCATAATATCTTGCAGAAGTACCGTGCTAAAGATCCCTTGTTTTTTCTTCTCACTTTTTGCAATCGCCGCCATGTTGAACGGTGTGGATGTCTTTCATTTGATAATTGAAGGGCTCCCTCGCATATACCAGATTGTCGCATCGCAGTACTGCTGATAGGCCAGGCTGAGCACGTGGACCGGGTCACAAACCGGGTTCTCCTTTGGAGGTACCGTAAATCCTCGAATAAGCCCCCATCCAAAAATATCAAAAATAAATAAGCCCCCAGGGTGCTAATTCAAGGATTTACGGTAATACCAATCAGGTGGGCCTGGGTAATTTTGGGGTGTTGTTTCCGGAAGTCATTGTAATACGGGCAATCAAAATACGATATAATCAATACGATGTAATCAAAATTGATCCAGTTGCTTTTAAGAGGCCCTTCGATGAAGTTAATTAATTGCATTCTAAAATTCGTTAATGTGTGCTACACGCGTTTTTATAAGAATAAAGTTTATAAGAATATCGAAGCTCAAAGTACTAAAATTTAAGAATTATTTGAAAATAATGCAAGGCTCAATCTTAATCAAGACTAAAATTTATCCTTGATCTGAGTTTTCTTCCAAAGCAAAATAACTCCCAATTTGACGCTACACGTACTTGTACATTTTAGAATACACTCAGCCGCTCTGTGATTGTAAAAAGCTATAGGACTTTGCGGGTTATTATCAAATTTGTTGGTCTGATTGTTCTTCTTGAAATTTGTGATGAACCAGCAAATTTTTCTGTCAATTTTAGACCAAAATAACGTAAAAGCAACCCATTAAATCAAAATTTACGGTGGACTGTAAACACAGAAGGTTAAAAAAGACCAATCAATCCAAAAAGAAAGGGAAATCCTCTGCAAATAACCTGGAAAGAAGCAAAACTAAAGAAGTGAAAGAGTTGTCCTAACAGAGCTTACCTGTGCCATATGTCTCAGGTAGCTGTCCAAGTTATTGGTCAAGGTCAAACGGCCACAGCTCTTTAGACACAGAAACTAAAAAAAACTCAAAAACTCAAAACATTTTTTCGGCAGATCAATTAATTACACGTTACGTCATTTAAGTAAGTTGTTTAAAATTCAATTATTAAATCCAAAATTACAATAAGAACATTAAAGAAAGAGAAAACAACCCTATATAAGAATAAATCAGCTGACGGACACATGAAAAACCTCAAGATAGAGCTATCAAAGGCATGTGCCCGGTTGACGTGATTTGACGACAAGTTTACAATTCATTTTGGTTTGCATAACAGTAAGAATGAGATAATAGAAATGTAAATGACGCTAGAAAAAAAGCAAAGGAAATGACTAAAGAAAAAAACTACATTCAAGATAAAAAAATGGGAAAATTAGGTTTATAGTATGTACTGGTATTTTCATCATATTCGATTAGGTCGGAATTTCTAAAAGGCAGTGTTTCATTTTATTTTTGAAGGATATTTTGTTGCTGGCTTTCTTCAAATCTAGTGGCAAAGAGTTCCAGAGTTTAATACCGTCAAATGTAAGAACATTTCTTTTAGAGTTGGTTGATATTGCTTGTAGGGAAAACCAAAGCCTGAAGACTGTCTTGTATTGTAACTGCAAGTGATTGGCTAATATTCGATCTGAGCACCGGTGAGAAAATAGATGATTGGCTAGCTCCATTCTTGAGGACTCTATTCTACTGACCCACCGGTGCTCGGAATACAATCGGATAATAGAATTTCATTGGAGGGTGAAATTCGCAATTTGTATTGTTACTGGTCAGCATTCAAATTCTGTCAGAATCTTGTTACGGTAAATACTCTACTTTGATAACAAACTATAGCGCAGCAAAACAAAGCAGTTCAGATAGAAATTTGGTATTTTCGTTTAGAAGAGGAAAGAAATATCGAATTTCTTATTGGTAGAAGGTGTTTGTTTTATTTTGTGACGTCTATTTAGCTTGATTTTAAGCACAAATTAATTTTGGTCAGAAACACAACTCTGAAAATCTGACCGGTGCTCAAGCACCCTTTGCACCCCCCTGAATCCGCCACTGGAGATTTTCACTCCCTGACCACACATATGCACATTCGAGCGATTATTATTGGGAAGCTCTATCATGGAACAAAGGTTTTAACTGCTAATGCTATTGGGGCGGTACCTGGAGGCCTCTTCTCTCTTCAAGAGAAATATTCAAAATAACTTAAGAGGAGAAGTTCCAAAAATTTGTTTAATCATTCATTGACCCCAAAAAGTTGGTCATGCATTGGGGAACTTTACGTTTCACTGATGGTAAGTCGGGTTGTTTTGCGATAACTTTTATTTGAGCAAGAAGTACTTCCAATTAGAGAAATTTTAAGGATCTGCAGTACTTGGCATACTTAGCCATATTTGCCCCGCCAGTCTTTTAAAATTCTTGTAGATTAAAGGAAATTTTATAGATTTAAATCATTGTTATGAGGAGCTCAAAAGAAGATGTAATCCATTTTTTGTGGATTAACCTATAACTGTTTTTTTGCCAAAAAATTCTCATGGATTCACCCGAAAATGCGAAATCCACAAAAAATGAATTTCCGCAAACTCAATTTCCTTATACTTTCGCGTCACATTTGCTCTTAAATTGTTATCATTAAGTTTGTGTTTGAAAATTTTTTTTGTAAATAAATTTTCTATGGAGAAAAAGTTGGTCACTTTTTTCCTGAACGCCCCCCAAGCTAAATGGTCTAGGCACATCACTGATTGACCCTACGAATGCTCCGAAGAGTATTAAGGAATGCAAATTACCCTATTTACAGAAAATAGGCCTTATGAGGATTTGACTTTGTCTTGAAGGTAAGGAATTTTTCAGACTGTATTGTAAAATGTTTCTTAAAAATGATTGATTCTCAGGACCTTTCAAAAGTCAGAGGATGGCCAATAAATGGTGTGACGTGAATCGGTTTAAATCTTTCCTTCTTTTCTTCCGATGCAATCGTTCCGGCAGCTACATAACTTGCATGCTAACAACGGCATAATAATCAACACGCGAAATGGGTATAATCTTTCTCAAGAACTATCCCAGAGGTCTTTCAAAACTTATATATCTGCTATGAATGTCTCAACACGACTAAGAGCAAAATCTTTCACAAGCATCTTGCCCCTAAAACGGTGCATGCCTAAACTCCTTTCGCTTGTTGCTACTTTTCCATAATTCTTACTCTCCTGGATGAGGTACGGGGCTCGAATATATACTGAACTAAAAACAATAGACATACGTAAATGAATTGGTAAAAAGAAGTAATCTACTTATTGACGAGCGGGGTAGCGTGATATCCTTAAATACGTGGTTGCTATGGCGATCTACTTAACATGCTGATAATTGACGTAGGTATGAAGTTACTCAATAATACAAAGATGATCCTAATACACGTGATACAAAAATGCGGAACGAGCAAGGAAAATTACAAATTACCACGAGTGATTGGGTAAGGAAAATCAAACGAATGGACTAGAGAGAAAGGCCTAAAATTAGCAGTATTACAGTATAGAAAGTTATAAATTAAATCTTTTTGTCGCCAAATTACATAAAAGACTCAGACGTAGTAAATCAATATTCCTGAATGTCGATATTGTAAGTGAAGATCTTGGAAAGAGGAAGTTGTTCTGCAAATTCTGCAAAATCAGATCCGTCTCCTCACTAGGCTTAACCTCGTTTTCGACAATGTTTTGGCGCCTGTTTTTTTCAATGGCCTAGGAAGTAGTCTAGAAATTTATTTAAACAATAACTTAGAACCACAAAATCTTTAAAGATGGAGGTGTTGTCAAGTGAAAAGGAGAAGATATTTCCTCATCAAGTTTCATGTGCTGTCTTAGTCTTCAACATTTGCAAAACAGACAACGAAGATAATCCTCAACTCGCACAACTGTCAAAGAGTTTTCGTGCACACCTAATATTACTGTCGCTGGATCTTATAAAGGTAGGATCTTATTTGTTAAAATGTGTTCACATTAGAATATCGATCGATTCACATTAATAATGGTAAGAAATGACACGAAAAATTTGCAGAAAGGTCAAGGATTAACAAGAATTTGTTTTACAATTATGTCAACCCAAAGCTGAAGCAATGCCATGTCTTTCCGGCTGGCAGAAGGACTCAACAAATATGTAAATAGTTGATGTCTATGAATAAAAACAAAATGGCGAAGGCAGATTATTGTATCTGTAGGTACTTCAAGAGACCAGCAAAGAATTGACAACGCCATATGTAATATTAAAACAAAAATTATTTTCATAAATGGTCCTGGGGCTTTGCGTTTTACCTGTAGAAGAGTCTTTTGCATGCAAAATTTTGGATTATTTATAATTCCAACACAGTTAGCCAATCATGTATCACATAGCTTAAAAATTCAGTTTAATCATGGGCATGACTTTCTGATTACATAATACTCTGGTGTCATCATCTTAACATTCAAATAATTTTATATATCAGGATTAAAATCACCTTTTATCTTTAGAGCTAGACAAACACAATATATCCATGCTTGTGTAATCATATTGACATGTAATTCAGTTGTGATTGATCCAAATGTGTGCTTCATCTTCTCTACAATAAACTGCTTTCTTTTTCTTTTGTTGCTATTTTACATTTTGAACAAAACTGTTTCAACAATAGAATTACTGTATCATTCAAAGTGTCTGCTTGTGGTATATCAAAGAAGGTGACTCTAAGAGGCTACCTTGAGTTTGACACCAATTGCAAGTAGTTGTCAACTGCTGTTAAGTGTGTAATGCAGTGAAGGCAGAGTTGTACTTGTGTTCAGTACATTGAGAGGAGGGTTTGACCCTGTTACAACAACCTTCCTACTTCCATTCTGTACCATGTATGACTTTTGAACTGGTCAAATGGCCCTCTCATCTTTTTCTTATATATTGTAAGCATGTGAAAAGTTGTGATTCTGATTGAAGAAAGGATCACTTTAGCCAATCATTGATCACTTTGGTTTGTAAAGCACAAGCTGGCATTAATTTGGTTGGAATCATAGAATTACCTTGCTGGAAAGCAGCCTGAAGAAAGTCTCATTTTTTTGGAAAATTAGGATAATTAGATATATAATTACTGCTGATTACTGATTTCTAAAGTATCAAATGGTTATTGATTATTATATTTTTCCATCTGTTTAAATGGTCACCAAATCTAGACTGAACTTATTTTTCCTATTATTGACATCATGCAGCCTCATCTGATTAGTCATGAATTATTAGCAATATGTTTGTTTCTTTTTTAGAGAATGCATTAGTCATGAATGATTAGCAATATGTTTGTTTCTTTTTTAGAGAATGCATTAATCATGAATGATTAGCAATATGTTTGTTTCTTTTTTAGAGAATGCATTAATCATGAATTATTAGCAATATGTTTGTTTCTTTTTTAGAGAATGCATTAGTCATGAATGATTAGCAATATGTTTGTTTCTTTTTTAGAGAATGCATTTGGATTACAATGACCTTTTGAAAAAGCTAGAAGGCATCACCTCTAGTACTTTTTCTGGTGCTTTTAATGACAGGTAAGCCCTAGGTCACTTTTTGAGCTTGTCATATGCCATTCCCAAAGCATGAATAAAGCATGGTGTGAAAATATTATAGCATTTAAAGGTTTTAATTAATCTTCAATTTCATTTCTCTCACCATTTAACTAATTGTTTTATAATGTAATTATTTCTTATTCATTCTTAATTGCTTTTTATTCTACATTTTTGTAAAGTAAGCCTAAATTAGTTTGTACATAAATTGTACATAGATAGCTTTATTTAACTTGCCTACTGTAAATAAATTGATTATTTATATTGTGTACTTTTGTCGCTCACTCATTGTCCATGGTAATGTTTTCTCAGGTTTGGCATCAAAAAGATTTCTTAAATCTCATAAACCTTTCTCAAAATCTTGGCAGAATGTATGTTCACACCTTTTTGTAGCTCAGTTACCTGTGTTTCTATCCAAGTGTCATCCAATCTCTTCAGTTTCTTTGGTGTTGTTCCAAGTGCTATTGGAATATTATCACCCTCATGCCTCATAAATTTTTCATCCCTCTTGCAAGGTCTTGATCTCCTTGGAACATCCCTCGCTTCATCTTCACTTCTCTAAGAATGTCATTTCCAAATTTCAGTTCAACTTCCCAAGACATCATGCTTTGTTTCACAATTCTTCTAATCTCTTCATTTACATCTAGATTTTCCAGACATTTCTTAAATCCACGAATGGGAACTAAATCATATACTTTGCAATAATTATAATCTATCCATGCCATTGCCAGATTCTTACTTTTTCTCCTAGACTTCTCTTTCCCCCTCACATAAGAAATTTCAGGGCGGTCTGAAGAAAGATCGACCTGAAATTCATTTCAGTCTTCGGTCTGAGCTCTTGAGGTGCTCACATGAGGGAGGGCGAAATGAAACTCAGGTCGACCTGAATTCGTTTCGGTTGTTTAGGTCGGTCTGAAGTATCAGGTCGACTTGAAATCCGCATGTGAGCAGAAACGTTTTTCAAGTCGGGGCGAAATGAAACCCATGGAGAAAAAAAAATTGCATTCTGGGATGCAAATTATAGTTCTGGGATACATGTTTGATAAATTTGGCGCCATTTCACCAGTGAACAGTGCAAGATACAGCGCAAAGAGCTTTGATCTTTTAAATAATTTAGAGTCATCGCTAGTTTTTAACAGAATCAACTGTGTCACCACGAAAGGAATCTTTATAAGGTCGAATATATGGCCTTGACTTTTCTTCAAACTCCAAAAAACCTTCTCTTGACACTTCAAAGTTTGAGAGCCATTATACTGGTAGCATCGTTCCATCTAACATGTTTTTCCACCACTGTTCGGTGCTATCTGGATTTTTCCAGTGCCGTTTCTTCTTCCGTAGAAATCTTTTCCTCAACTGCCGGTTGGGGTTTTTTGCTTTCCTTTTGCTTTTCGTCACAGTCAACATTCTGGTAGAATCGTTTTGGTTATTTTGAAGCATATTGTTTTGTTTGTATTGGCTTGCTGTACCGTTTAATTTAGCAATCTTTGCTATGCATTCACTCTTCCTAGATCCCCACCCATGTCAATAACTTGCTGTTCTAATCTTCTTTTTCATCAGGGTTGTTTGCTTATATTGTTTTCTTTCCTCCTTACTCCCATCATTTTGTTCACAATTACAGAGCCAGCATAAATTGTTATAATTATCGTCATCAGCGCTCTTTTTCCCAGTATTTTTGATGCGGCTCTTTTTCGGGGGCGGTGCTCTTGGGGAGTCGGTGCTTTCTAGAAAACCTGTCATTTTTGAATAAAACCAATTGTTTCAAAACAATATTTTAGTAGTTGAAAGAACAAGTTCGAAAATAACTTCAAAGGTTCATAAAGTGTCAATTTCACTGTCGTCATCATTGTCAGAGACCAACTTCATAACAACCATTTTTGGAGATGTTTCTTTGACATCTCCAACCAACCAGCAGCATCCACATCTTCGAAGGGTAGCAGTCTTCTCTACCCGTAGCAGCACGAAGAACATTCCTCCACACGACACGATCTTTTGTCAGTCGAGTTGCACTGGCTATGCTAGTGTCCAGCCATGTTTTGAGGTCATCAGCTTATTGCCTGCGTGGTCGCCCTCTCCTTCGCCGTCCATGATGAGGACCAGTAACAACGTTTTTAGCCAAACCTTTAGCTCTGCCGGCATGTCCGAAGTAGCGGAACTTCTGCACCATCTGCACCAGCTCCGGCTTTACATCCTGCCAAAAGTCCTCGGCACACCTCAGTATTTTCTTTGGTCTTTTCAATTTTCATTTCCCTGACATGCCACTAGCTGTTAAGCCCCTCCTCCCCCTTAAACAATTTTGGCAACAAAGTATAGCATCCAGTTAATGTTGGGAAAAGTTCAGCGAAAAAATAACGCTTCGTTTAGCAGCAGGAATACATTGTTCGTAGGGGAGGAGGAGGATGAATGAACGCGAGTCAAAAAATTTGTTGGGACCGCTATTTCTAGCGGTGCCCCTGTCCAAATGTTCAACGAATGTCCAAATGCTGTCAATATAAACTACGTGCTGCCGTGACGATCGGCACGAACGATTTCATGCAAACCTGCCAAACAGGTTCTGGGCCCCAACAGAATTGTCGCTAGTTTTGGCAGGCATTGTAGATACTTGAGCTCCTCCACACGTTCAACTGGTTGATCTGGAACAGTGACATTGGTGTCCATTCTTCCTATGGCTAACCACTTGGTTTTCTTTGCATTCAGTTTCAGTCCCCTTCTTCTGCCGGCCTCATCGGGTCGGTTGAGAGCCTCTGGTGGATCCTTCGTACCTTCTAACGGTATTGATGTATCAACCTTCTAACGGTGTGCACTCCGATCCTCCCGATCACAGCATGTGCACAGCAAGTGCCCATTCAAAAAAGGGGCCCGTTCGCACTGTAGCATCAAAACCTGACAAAGTTAATCCCTATTGTTTCACCTTCAAAGGCGGCACTGGATTGTCAGGAAACTGTATAATTGGTACAGTGCGAACGGTAAAATGTGTCCCTCACCAGAAAACCCGATTTCCACTAATCCCTCAAAGGTTCCGTCGTAGAGCCCCTGAGCAGCACTTTTTCATGATAATCGATGATAGCCAAACACAGTGCGAACGGGCCCTAACATTTCTTTTATATTAAGACGGGGGCCGCAAATTATCCTCACGCGAGCCGCGTTTATCCCGGGGCGGAGCTTCTACGGGGGCCGCGCTTCTACGGGGGCCGCGCTTCTACGGAGGCGGTGTTTATCCGGGGGCCGCGCTCACTCGAGTAAATACGGTATACAAACCTGCTAATTTCTATTTATATCTGTCCTATTTATTCTAAAGAAAAAAGGCTTCTCTCATGCAAATCAATTTGAACTCTTGTAGGATGGTGAATATGGTCAAAAACAAGTATATTGGAATTCAGGATTTTTTTGACTCTCTTGAGCCGCTTACGTCGAATAACAGCCACTTCGTTGACAGAAGCAGTCCATTTGGTAAGAAGTCAAAACTGGATACTCTGCTTCTTGCCTTAATTGTTCAATGTGAACATGATGTTTAATCTTGAGAATCAAACATTTTGGACATTAAAGCACTTTCGGTCTCCTTTTCGTAGTTTATCTCACCTTAGCTGATAATTTAGTCTCTTGTGCAAGCTATGTTATTATTGTGGATGTAGCATACCTTTTCCTATTCTTATGTTTGTGTTGTAAAATCCAAGAACTTTATTTTCAGATTGTAATTGGTTATTCTTTGTCTATTGAAGGCATTTTCCTTCGAAAAATATATTTAAATTATCAAAAGATGACATTTACTGACATGGGAAGTCTTGGAAAGTCTGTTGATTTCTACGTGAATTCGAACAGAACAGATGAACGGCAATATTTTCAACTTGATGGCCACAGCATAACTATGGAGCCGGATGCCTGCGTACAGACAAGCTATAGGTTGTATCTATAGCCATTGACTAATAATTATCATGTACTCTTAAAGTAACGTTTTTCTCAAGCTTTAAACTGCCATCTTACAAATGTCACACATTTCTTTGATAAGTATTAATCATCAGAAACACTATTTCATGATTCTATTATGAATCCAAGTCTGTTTTTTGATATCGGGCTAGTCTGCATTTGCAACAAAACTATATTTACCAGTTCCAGTTATCCTACCTCACCACAATTACTTCCTAGTTTTTTTATACATCTTTACCTTTAGTCACACCATTGTTTAAGTAATTGTTTATCGTAAATGGCTTAATAGCGTCTCAAATTTAATTTTTTATTCAGTGGAGCATCAAGGGAAGAAATGAAGACCCTGTCACAAGTTGGAAGGTTTATCTATCAACAGGTGCATACTTTTGGAAAGCGAATGTTGTCAGGAATTATCTGTATTTCAGATATAATCGAAAACTTTAGCATTGGCGTAGTGGCAGTTGCTTTTGCTTGTGTGTATAATGCGGTTGAGGTTGATAATCTTGGCAAAATCTAGTACGGAAGGCGGTAATTTTTTCAAACAGAGACAAAATCTGGCGTATATTTATAATCATAAGAAAATTCGATCGAAAAACACTCAACGAAAGTTTAAGCTCGTTGTAGCAGACTGGATAATAAAATCTGGTATTAGAATGTTTTGCAATCTCGAACCGTTTACCATACATTTCTTACACCAAATTATCCCAATGGCCCTCGTCTTTTTAAGATTTTAAGTTTGTCATTAGCACGTTATATTGATTTTCTGGAACTAATTAGTAGTTATAACCCCAATGCCTTTTGAATTTTCTCATTAGACAAAGCTGCTGGAATCTCAAGGCAAAATGTCATTATCAGCGAAGGATCTTCGAGAAGAGATCGAAGAAATCCTCCAAAAGTTTCCATCATTCAGTGATGCGGTAAGGAACTGTTGTTGCATTTGTTCTTGTGTAAGCCTCTGTACGGTAGCATCTTCCACAACACTACAGCAACAGTCGGGTCTGGTATTTGATCGGACCCTCATTTTTTCCATGGGAAATTGTTTCTCATGTCTTCATCATGTATCATTTGCTTTCTGTTTATGCTGCACTTTTTGCGTTCCTTTTTTTGTCCTCTTTTTTCATGAAGGTTTTAGCCATTTTTGTTTTGTTTTTGTTTTAGTCATTGTAAAATCTCTTCTGCTGCCATTAGTCGTCGTAATCTACCATCTTCATTGGTGCTGTATTGCGTGGACATTGCCATTTGAGCTTCATCACTATTCACCACATCACTATCTGATTGAATGTATCTTTCCATCCTCTGATGGATGCTAATTTATTGTATGCTAATTTATTGTATGCCGTTGGGACGCTGACAAGATTCCTTTTTTGTTTGCCAGTACTATCTGAGTTACTTGAACAACTTTCATGCTGGCGAAGTGAGGAGTGCCTTGTTCGACTTGCATCGGTATTTTGATTACAAAAGGTGGGATGATGACCAGGCAGCAAGCAACGGAGAAAGCGCCCTAGAAAAGCATCAGATGAAGTTTAAAAGGTTTCGATATTGTGCTTTAAACTTGGGCATTTTCCACTTTTACCACGGTCATTACCAAGTGTCTCTCGCTGCCCTTGAAGAGGCCGTAAAAATGGCACAGGAAACAAATGATAACCATTGTTTACTGCATGCTTTGGTGAGTAAAATTTTTCATTGAAAAAGCATTTTCCACGAAATTTAGGTCCCTTACGGGCCTGGTCTAGTCTGCTCGTTTCGACAATATTCGTGATTTAGTCGTTCGATAACTTATCCACAAGGTTCCAAGATTTCATTGCGCAATTTTTCCATTCTCGATGGCCATTTCCGAGCATGATACAAAAAGCGCCAAAACTTATGCCCTCAAAAGTGTGTTGTGGAGAACATTTTTTGTTGCGTGTAATTTGGGGTAAAAAATAAATTTTATCCAAGTAGCACACCCTCGTTTGTTTCTATTCCAATTTATTGGATTCTTTGGATTCATGAATACGAAATGCCACGAGTTTTTATTTGCTACAAGTCGTAGGTTTTACGCCATTGATAAGAGTGAAAGTTGATTACGTCAATATTGGACCTCTCGCTTCGTCATAAAAGGCTCCGCAGTATTTACGATCAATTCTTCCTCAGTAGTACAAGGTTAAGCAAACTGTAAGTCTGTGGATATAAATTGAAGTATGTCGACAACAAAACGTCGGTCAAGAAATGTGTAGTGGATACTGTGGTAATGTTGCTCTGTCGGGCATGTATACTTTTCAAAGCTTTTATAAGACACACTGGTTTTCCTTGGAAAGATATTGTGGCCGGCTATGTCTGCAGAGATCGTTTCGCACTCGAGACCTTCTTAAACCTGAAGAGATGGAAAATAAAGATGTCTCAAAGGTTGGAACTTTCGCAGGATGCTGTGCCACCAGTAACTTCCATCTTGCAAACGACATTGAAATCAGACATTGAGACATTCGCGATAGACATTCAGGCTTTCGTTAATTCATGTAGAAAACCAGAACCAATAACGACAAACCATTTTACTCAAAGGAACCTTTAGCGATTCTCAGTCGATCTGTGGAACTTATTCTCAATTTGAGAGACCCAATTCTCGATGACTGTGGAAAATGTTGAAAATCTTTGTCCACGGCCTAAGAACTTTTGCCCGACAGACACTGGCACATAACTTCAAAAACCTCATTTGAAGATAATGCGGCGACCACAGGCAAAACCAAACGATTTAAAATGACGAACAACCTATCTGTGGGTGGTTTTCTATCAAATTTAGACCAAGATTTCTGAGAAAAAGCTGACTTATCAAGTGCATAGGTTTCCAAGGAAACCCCGCCAAATAGTTAGGGACGCAAAAACTCCCCTGTTAACTCCTGCAAAACAGATTTTATTCAGGTAAAACTTGGCGAGACTATTAGATTTAATGTCCTTAAAGGAGAACTGACACGCAAAAAATTTGCCTAAATCTACGTAGATTGTACCGCCAAATTCGAATCTGATAAAATTTTTCTCATTTGCGTCACCGCTTTTCTTCTTTTCGCACGTTTATTCCCTGATTGGGTCACTGCCATTACTTGGGAGTTTTCCGCAGTGGAAAAAAGGTTATCGCCACGAGTCATTATCGATTGACATCACAAGTGACAAGTTTGTAAGACCGTCTATAGGTATTTGACCAGAACGGTTGAAGCTGACGCAGTGTGCAGAAGCCTTCTACCTTGAAAAAAGACATAAAGAAGGTTCTTTGTGCTGCCTATGCACTGGAGTTGGAAAGCCCCTTTTTCGGTTTCCAGCAGCTCGTGGTTTATTATAACGCTGGCTTGTGAACATGAAGCTCTCCCATTTGCAACTGGAATTATTTGGCCTATGCCATTGTCTATGGACTTATTCTCGGTCCTACTCCTTTCTCCCGTTCCTGTCACCAAGTTAAAACATATCCCCATATCCATCTCCCTTCTGCAGTTCATAAAATCCTCTAAAATCCCCTGTTTATGGGCGGAGGACATTCCTGCGACCTATACATTTATTGACAACATTGTCTCATGTATCATATTGATTGGAAACTATCATAACGTACTGCCTTTCACCACCTCATTCGCTGCAAAAGCATATTGCTATATTAAATAATGATCAATGTTTCGATATTCTGATTGAGGAAACTGGCTACGAACTTTTTGCACTGCGCTAAAGGGTTAAATTCACCTTTAATAGAGTAAGCACCAGCGAAGTTAACACTGTAAAATCCCAGCGATAATTCGATCTAAATCGTGGCCATGTCAATGTTTCCGTTGTGTTTCCTTTCATCACTTATTGCTGTTTTGAAATTGCCCTATCGAGTTGCTTTTGTTTTGTTCTAGTTCTGGCTGTATCAGCTGAAGTTGGCATCTGAGCCAGATATTGCAAACACCATGCTCGCTCAGTTTAATCGAAGAGCCGTCGAGCTTTCTTCTGGGGTATTTATAATCAGGATTATGTGAATAAAAGCTTTGTACTAAAATTCCATAATAGCATGGTTCAATGGAAACAAAATGTTTGCATACTGGAACTACATTTTCGCCCGACACTCCTCAGAGATTCCAAAAGTTGGAAATTGACCAGAACCTGACAAAATAAATAGCCAGTTATGGATAAAGAATCACCAGAGAGTTCTGAGAAAAGGGCATTGTTGGCTGTTCAATAACCAAACAGAGCCCACCTTCCTTTCCGCAGAGTCCAAGTGAAACGAAATTATACTGTCTACATAGAATAAAATGTCGAATAAAAATGAAGAAAAATTTAAAAACTCTCATATGAAAAGACAATCTAGGTTGTCCAATGTTAAGAGAGTGGTCATCAATGAAGGTTTGGTGCAATCTGCAATTTGCAAAAGGTAACTTCAGCAGCTGGATCTTGGTTGTTTATTTTTTCGAATTCCCCTCCTTTGCCTGTCTATCGTTAAATGCATGCGCAGCTAATCCTTTCACGGGGAGCTAGTTTCGCCTCTCGGACTTACCCTAAATAGTCGGGTTAAGGCTGAAATACACGATCAGTTTCGTCAGTTTTTGCACCTCAGTCAAAATACGTGACGTATTTCCGACTGACAAGGCAAAACTGTCAGTTCTTTTAAAAGTCTGCCGTGCTTAACTTTTCAGTCAAACTGATCAGTCAAACCATCATCCAAAACGGAAAGGAGTGGTTATCACACTAATAAACGGACTATCTATGACGTATTTTAGTGAGGAATCGTATTTTTTGAGGCAAACATCGTGTAGTGAAACTTTTGTTGAGTAAAACCAAGCTTAAACATGGTCAGGAAAACGAAAAAGAGCAAACAGAGTTTTGTTAGCGCTTGGGAAAGAGGGCCTAGCTTGTGGAATACTATATAATAGGTGGCCTAACCTGAAGGCAACCATTTGCTTGATTTGCTAGACTTGCAAAATGCATCAAACACGATGCGCACTTTCGTAGTCTCTGCATTTTCCCTTACAACTGCCCGATGTGCTAAATAATGACAAGTACCAACATTCTCTAATGCTGATACCCTCTCTGTTATACCCATGCTTTCTTTGCCTCTATTATCTTGTCAAACTCTTTCCTAAATTGCCCCTGTAAACGCTCAAGACTTATTTCACAGTTTGTGGGGCAGATCACTTTTCCCAATTTTCCATGGTAAACCAACCTGATACCTCCTCAAGCGTTTGTCATCTTTGAGAGTCTCATGCATCTGATTATCTTCTCTGATTCCTAAACTATCTAAGTCCCATAATTTATTTACCGTTTCTTTAATGTGCCGCTGATCAGATCTGTTAAATGTAGGTACTCAACTTTCCTCGGAACAGAACGGACAGGTAAATTTTCCGTTCACATTATACTCGCGCATGCTCATTAGCTTCATCCCGTGACGCCAGGAGAGAATGGCGATCATCGACAAAACCACTGGGCTAGGCCGCATTATTTTGTTTAATTTCTCTACCAAAACGTATTTTCCAAAAAAATAACTTCAGATTTACTATAAGAGCACTGTTATGCTTCATAAAAGCGAATAAAAAAATAATGTCACAGACATGACAATAGATGGCCAAGTAGTAGAACTTTAATAGTTCTTATTGTTGTTCTGTGGGAACATCTTACCAAATTTTGATCTTTGCAGATTATCTCGAAGAAAATTGCCGCGATGTATATTCTTGATCTCTTGAAAATTTATTCTTGCTACTCTATAAGCGTATATTTCTATTAATTACAAACTTATGTAACCATATATTTATCTGGTTAAGCTAAAAATAGATTTGCTGACTAAGAATGTTTTGCGATGACGTAATGGTGTTATTTAGATGGAAAAATAAAAGTGAGGAGCGAGCGTTAGTCAGTGTGACGTATTGTAATGATTTAGCGAGATGAAAAGTGTTAGTAATAAGTGTTAGTAATGATTACATGCGATTACATGCGAGATGAAAAGTGTTAGTAATAAGTGTAAGTACAATAAGCAAGTAATAAATCACTTCGGAACAAAAACGTCAGTGTTTCTTGAGGGCAATCACATCAAATGAGGGATCTCATGAGGCAGAGGTTAAGAGGCGAGTTGCACAGGCAAAGAATGTATTGAGCACGAAATGAGAGGTAAGGACGAAGAAAATGAGCAAAGACTTCAAGAGAATATCCACAAGACTAGTGGTGTGGAGCTTAGCGTCATGTGGTCTTAAAACATGGAAACGTCAGCTGAAAGGAACAAAGAATAAGCAAATATGTACTGGATCTGATGGGCGAGAGAAAGCAGTTGGTAGAGATAATCTGAAAAAGCAAAGTGATTGGACATTAACTATTGGGGAACAATTTAGGAAGGGGCTACTAGATAGCAAGCTGGTCAGATAGAAAGGAAAGGGGGACCGCCAACCTTGTTGCTGGATATCATCAAGAATGAAGATGCTTGTGCAGCACTTAAGAGTTGAGCTAAAGACCAAGACGATTGATAAGATGGCTGCCGAAAACCTGCTCATGGGCAGAGCACAACTGTTTAGAAAATCAAGATTGATTAAGCCAAAACCTGTGCTGACAAAAGTTTACGTATTTTTGGGTAACGCCATTCGTCATTCATTTACTATTTTGTCACTGGTAAGCATCTCTAAGCAAAATTGATGCTATGTAGACAGGTAGGGCCAATCTTTACGCTTGGATTCTTCCTAGAGGAGGCTGTGAAATGAAAGCTGCTTGTTCAGCCATAATGCGCCCTTGTAAACGCGCTATTTTTTTTTTAGCTTTTTGTGTTTTCTGAGATTTGCTTACTCTGAGGAGTGTCGGATGAAAATGTACTTTGAGTAAACAGAAATTATATTTCCGCTGTTCCGTGCTATTAGGTTCGTGATTGACTGATCAAACAATCAATGTGATAATTGGTGATTAATTTATTGATTGTTGTCTTTCAAGGCAAGCTTATTCTATTTATGTAGGAAACGTAAACAATTATGCAAAACTATATATCGACTGTTGCGAACTGTTCGATCTGTTACTTGGTGGTGCATTCTATTAGGTCTTTCAATTGCAATTTTTTGTTTCATTTGCTATATAGGAGTTCCATATTGTTGGGTTTTTTAAAAATTGGTTATTTTTACCAGGACTTAACCATCAACAGTAAAAGCAGCTGAATAGGCCTTAATAAAGCTTGCCACAGAAAGGGCTCTATCTCTCTAGCGGAGAGTAGGTGCTCAGTGGAAGGGGGAGATTTTCAAGCAGATCACGTGGTCGCAAGTGGTGCTCGTCCAAGGTCTGCTTACTGCAAGCGGTTTATAGTTGTCGATAGAGAGCTATGTGTTTCTTTCTGAATGATAATCTACAAATTATCTATTCAAGGCAATGCGAACACTCGGGATCCTCCTCGAATGCAAAAGCGATGTATTTGGGGGCAAGTGTAACTATAAGCAGTAAGTATTTATATGTTGCTTTAACGAAGGCACTTCAGTATATGAAGCCTGTTACCAGCTAGTTTACCAGTTAAATCAGATTAGTTCGAAAGGATTAAGAAATAGCAATAATAAGACCCGCGTTTGTCGCCAAGAATTCGGCTATTTCAAGCTATACAGACCGCATTGCTTAACCTTTGTTTCACGACTGATTATTGAACTATATGACGAATAATTTAAGCCCTTGAAACTTTTTAAAAATTTACCGAAACCAAGTGATCGATGATGTCAAAGAAGTTCGGTTGAAAAGACTGAAAAATCACTTTAACTTCTCTAGTAAATGCCCCATTTCAATATATAAGCGGATGACGAATAATTCTGGCTCACCTAGACGACGGCCTTCGAATAATCTATACAAATTTATATATTGATGATGTGTGCAGTTTTCAACGATTTTTTGGAGGAATTTCAAAGAAGCTTGCCTAAAGAAGCTTGTCTAAAGAAGCTTTCTAATCTCTGTTAGGGCTCTAAAGAAGCTCAAGGCTGCTCATACAACAATGAATGCCAAGCATGCTGTTCCTACAAGGAATATTCAAGTTGCAAAATCTGCATTTTTGGACTTCTTTGGCTATAGGTAATGAAGTTGCTATGTAAAATCTCATCAAATGACTGCTTATTATAAGGCTGCGTTTGCACGATGCATGGTAACCTTTTGATCCGGATAGAAAGTTATACGGATAGGCCTCCCGTTATTACAAGTACCAGCATCGTGTAAATGCAGCCTAAGTTCACATAAAATGATAAGTCATGCTAACTAAGTTCTGGTCAGCTTTAAATGTAGTTTGAAGTTTCAGTACCATAGTAAAAAAAGTTATTGAATATTCAAGAATTTCAATAATTTTTCAGGCATCGGCTTTAAATAGCTGGATCTTATGTCTCTCTAGTTGGCATTCTGTTGTAATTTTTCTGAGTGTAAAGGTCGAATGAAAATCAGTTACAGCAACACAATGACATATACGCAGATATTCTTGATTTTGTTTATATATAGGGTTTGAAAAAACCCTTCTCAGGTCAGTTCATCTTGAGTGAGGTCCCCGAGTTTGCTCTTTCAGTGACTGTTCCCCCTTTTTTAGACCTGTAGCCTGCGTTTGCGCACAGATGGTTCTTCATAATATCAAACTGCACGATCAGCCATTGTCGAACAGCGCTTTGCTGTATGGGCCCCTGGACCCAGAGTCTTCAATTCTTGCAACATGCCAGGTGGCCAGGTTCCTTGCTGATGAGGTATTTGTTATGATTTCTTCCTACCTACTTCAAACCATGTTTGTTTAGTTTGTTTCAATTGAATGTAGGTTAGTTTGCAGGGTATGATTTTGGTTTTCTGGGTAAACCTAGGAATGCAGATAAATACGTGCTTAATATTAACTTATGTAATTTTGTGGCAAGTGGTTTTCTTCTTGAACAGGGCCACTTTCTAGATGCACAGAGAGTCTTGGACTTTGGGAATACATTGATAACAGAATATGGCATTCTCCACAAGGTAATCATATTTTTATTAAACTGATCGCTGTATCATTTTCATCTGCAGAATCTTTTAACCTGCATTCATTTAACGTTTTCTCTGGATCTTTCGGTATAATGCAACCTGTGAAAATTCACTTGCCTTTTTCACGAGTGCAATAAAATTGAATTTTCCTCCCATTGATTTTTAGTGGATTGTACTATGCAAATGGCAGTTGGTTTTTGATAAATGCATTATGAAGCGGACCATTAAAAATGTGGATGACGTCATTCAACCGATCAGGCCCCTTGACAAATATGACGCTTCCCTCAAGTATGTTTTGTTCCTCTACATTCATTCTACATTTCAATCTGCATTTTGATTTTGTGGCTTAGTGCTTTTTTTGTCAAGCGAGTTTGCTCCAGAGGCGGATCAAGACGGTTCCACCGGTTGTACCTGAAACCGTCAGATCTCAATTTTGCTGTTCTCTGCAGCGAAATACGTTAAAGTCGATATTATTAAGGCAATGACTGACAACTATTCTGTAGTCCTTCCGCTTTGAATCTATTTTCATTATGGCAAAAGCTTCATTGCCTCCCTTTCCCTCTCACCCTGGATATCACCAATTTGAACTGTAGGGATATTACCAATTCATTGTTTCCTCATCACACGTAGCTACTCAATAATTGTTTGTCTAAATAGCATGAATTATAGCTAGTTCCAAGTATGGGGAGTTACAATCGTGCAACCGTCGCATCAAATGTTAGAACGTGCGATCATCTTTTGACACAATGTTTTGGGGCGAAAACCAAAATCTGTTGTTTTTAGTGCAATTGACTGCGGTGCCACTGTCATGGCCACCAGAGACCTGAAATTTCCTATACTGAGGTGTCATGCGGTTACGTCAAACGGTTGCACGACGGTTGTACAAATATGCAAGGCGTTTGCTGGCAAGACACAGTCTTTCTTGAGGGTAGAGACCCAATTCCTCTTTCTTGGCCCTAGGCTCTCCAATCAAGTATAATATCCTTATGCATTTTCAAATTTTTAATGTAATTTGCATGAAAACCTTTTAATGAATTTTCATGGTAATTTCTAAAATGCTCTTCTGACTATCCAAATATATGTTTTGTCAAAAATTCAATTTTTTCCACAAGAAAACCAAATTTAGGGCTTCTAAGATTATTCCTCAAGATGGCATATGCAAGAAAAGTGAGAAAACCAATGAACGACCGCTCGAAACTACGTTTTTCCACAATAATGCAAAATGTTTTTGCGAAATATCAGCTATTACAGGGTGTTCGAGACCTGCAGCTTTCGATACATGTAGAAATGAATTATAGGGAATTTGGCAAGTTCTGGAAGACCAAAGAAGTTTCTAGAGGCAGCTCGGGTCCTGGGGTTATATACAGCACGGAGTAATGGCGCTGGGGCGAAAGAGGACTTCAGCCAATGCAAATCAGTTCGAATTTCTTGTAAAACATTGGTATTCCATAATGCAATCTTCATATTGCTCCATGTTAATGTATAATAGTGCTGAGCACGGCTAAGCGAATCACTTTTGATACTGATAGCCCCGTACTCGCGTAAACGGAAGGGCTATCCGTGTAATTTTCTATCCCGACCAAAAGTTATACTGCATCGTGTATACGCACCCTAAAAGGGCAAGTATCCAGCGGTGGCTCTTAACTGGAGCACTGCCTACTCCCAGCAAGGTGTTTATGCTGATGGCTATCTGTGTTGCTTTTCTTAGATAATTGCTTTTCTTAGAGACTGGCGATAATCTGACTGGCTAGAGGTGTTTTGTAATTGAACCCCTAACTCTACTTCAATAGGCATTCTGGCTGGCATTCTGTGGTCTCGTAGACACTAGTACTGTATGCAAATACTGCCTGATCTAACCAATCATCCCAATCAAAGCTGTGCATCTAACAAAGTTACTTAGAATACCTAGTAAGGTACGGTTCTGTCGCTCAGCTTTTCCGTCCCACTGTGAATGGATGGCAGTTTCCGTGTTTTAGTAAGTCCCACCATATTATAAACCTCATGTATCGGATTGCCATCAAAATTCATCGATCTGAATGGAGTTCAGTTTTCATCTGAAAGATCATGCTGATTACAGGAACGTGTTGTTGCAACCCACGTATATTCGCATCTGGTGCTATGATAGGTCAGTGGTAGATAAATGGTTGAGTCATGATAGCGCATCTGCAAGAGGTGCAGATACGGTAGCAAAACGAGGAATGAATTTCCAATAACAACCTGTAAGCCCAAGAAAAAAACGTAAACCATCAAGGTTGGTAGGTGCTGACAAGTCCTGAATAGCAGAAATCTTTTGGATCTGTGGAAATTCCAGCATTATTTTGCTTGGTGGACTAAATAGGTAACTTCACTGGCTACAAAGGATCATTTTGATGCTTTTACGCGCAAGTTATGTTGAAGGAATCTGTTAAGAAGCGATCTTAAGCGAGACGCATTTCATAATTTATTCCAGTAAGCACAATATTCATAGCTTTGGAAAAGGCTGCTGGCGCATTAGATAGCCCATACGAGAGGCGTATAAGTTCAAAGTTTCCTCCTGGTGTTCATGAGGTGCATGTTAACCTGCTAGTGAATACCTCGAAAGTCTAATGTGCTAAAGATGCTGTTCCCATTTGAAGATTCTAAAAGGTCATTTATCCTGGGAAGTGGGTGTACATCAAGTATAGTAGCGTCCCTATTATTTGACTGTGTTGGAGGTTAACTGTATTCTTTCCGTAGAGAATGCCTGGCACATTATCTGCGAGGAAATTTGGAAACAGCATCATTTGCAATAGAAGATCTTTTAAGAGATGTCGAGTGAGTTGCCTTAATTATTGCTATGGCTAATGATGTGTAATGACTATACAAGTTTAACCATACAATGTTGCAAAGAATTTAAGTTTTCAGTTCTAATTTTTTTAACAAGTGGAATACACACTTTGAAAAATAGATGATAGTTGTGAGCGTAGAGTTCTTAGGCCAGACAGAAGATAATTATGCAAGAATTGCGAGAATTTGATACCAGTTTTCCATTACGATTACTATTCTTAGATTGAGACATTGTCAGTGCAAAGCCTTCGCCAAGATTTTTCACTTTCCTACGGGATGTAAATTTATTTGTACATTTGTTTGCATTTCAGGAACCGACAGTTGTTGCTGCTGGGCAATACACCAAGGGCTGTGTATTTGGTTAGGTTAGGCAATTCTGATTTTACACGTTAAGAAACAAGCTATCGAGCGTAGTTTGCATGGAAATTAATCAGGTGGAAGGCTTGTGAGCCTCACCTCACTCTAGCCAGATTCAATTTAGATCACGTATGAAAAGCACTCTCGAGTGACTGGGGCAATCCTCTGTAAATATCTGTATTATTATTATTATTATTATTATTAGATCGTCTAGCTAGAAGGTTCAAAAGTTGTACTGCAAACCGAATTAATTTCGATAGCCCAGTTCTTATGAAAACGGAAGGCCTATCTGTACAACCTTCTATCCTGATCAAAAGTTATCCGGCATCGCATAAAAGCAACCTAAATTGCAGGTATATCGCATTACTAGTATGGGCATCTTGCCAATGATAATGCTAGCAGTCTGTGCTTGGAGTGTTAGCCATTCTTTTATGGCATTGTTTCAAAGTTTCGGATATTGTTTTAGGGCGCTTCAGCTGAAAGCCGAGTTGTTGGTGGCAAGCAATGAAGTACCAAAAGCTGTTACATGCCTAATAAATTGTTTGGATGTTTGTCGGCGGTACAGAATGAACACGCTTGAAGCGGAAATAGCCATATCAATAGCTCAGTGCAAGGTAATCATTTTTCAATGTGCAACTTACCCCAAAAATGGAAATCAGGGAAATGAGAGTTCTTGACCTTCTCTTTAAGAATATAATATTTAAGTTTCAAATTGGGATCAATAAAGTTACGTTTACTGCCTCTAAAAGTGCTCCATTTTTGCACGAAATGCGCGATCGCAAACCAAGGCTGCGCAGGAGCGATGACGTAGCAACCAAAACGCGATGCGATCCGTGTGATGTGGGCCTGGTCGTTCCCTTGGGGGATCGAGTTTGGGATTGTTTCTCTTGATCATTGCCGCGTTCTCTTGGGCTGGAAAACGGAACGCGATGAGACTGGATCATTACAAAGTAAGTCCCACAAAAGCTTTTCTTCAAATTACGAGAAAAGAAAATTGCTCAAACAGTAATTGCCACTTCGGTAGATAGGTCAAACGGTACATTGACGAGCCAGCGGCAGATGCCGAGTGCATTGCCATCCAGTGTTGTTTTGATGCTACCGTGTTAACTCTTCGCGCTTCTTCTCACGCTATGTTAGTGAGGATTAATTGTGTGTCTGAAAACTGTAGATAAAATGCTATACTTATTACAGGATATTAGCTAATCATCGTAATAAATGTCCAACAACATATCTCGCAAGGTGTTTTTTGTTTCTCCACATGCATGCAGCCAATGTATAAGATTCTATCATTTCTGAAACAGTATCTTTATTTGTTTGATGTTATGCTTAAAACGGCATTCTTTGTCATGCTGCTACCTATCATGATACACGTGTATGCCACAAGTTGAGTTTATACGCAGTTTCTTATGCGCTCTTTTGTTCTTTGGTATAGATTTGTGTCTGTCAGAAAGATTGAAATTTTGAAATTGTGTGACCTCTTGCTAGAAGTACGTTTCTTTACCAAGGTCTCGAAGTCTTTTTAACCAAGGCCTGAGCTGCTGCAATTTTCTGTAAAAACATTTTGCAATAGCTAGAAATAGCGGAGAAGATTATTGAGGCAGAATTTTGTGAAGGTACCTGTCTTTGAATACCCCATACGGAATGAATTATGCTAAATTCCTTGCTGAATACCTATAATCACCAGCTAAAACCAAGTCTTCTTTCCAACTTTTAGTCCTTCCAATGTTTTTCCGGGTAGTTTATTCTTTAAAAAATTATGCCTGGTAACTCTTTCCTGAAAATTTCTTGTTTCTTCAGAAAACTGAGACCTCTCTCCCTTTCCATGAAACTCAATCATTGTGCCCAAAACTTTAGTTTCGTGAGTTGATCCGCTGCCTCGCAAGCCGGGCAAAGCTTCAAACAGTTCATTTAGATATTATTTTTAGGAAGTAACTGATGAATTATCAAATAACTGATTTTCAATCCCGAGAAAATAAAAAATGGTCTTATAAAAAGAAAATCATCACCCTAATCCAACTTGGAGACGCCTTCCTAAGGTCTGTGCCAAAGTCATCTTCAATCAATTTTCCTTATCTTTTGTCAAAAAATGCACAGATAAAGCATTAGTTTACTTAGAGGGTGGCCATTCGTGATGCTTTCTATGCTTTCTCTTTCTCTTTCTCTTTCTCTTTCTCTTTCTCTATCTTAGCCATTGTATTTGATTCAACAATTGTGCTTCTCATTCCTTTCGCCACTGGACTTAAAAACTAAATGCGAGTAAAGATATGCAACATTTTACATCTATCAACAGCGCTCCTCTTCAGCACTTTCCCTCATTTTAGTTGGTCACCAACTAGCCCAACTTGTCGTACACTTCGTGAGATAAGACCAAAGATGGCACAAACAGTGACTTGACATCCATCATTTTGCTACTCAAGCTCACTCCCTGAATCTTCAACCCTTACATGGTGCATATGCACATTGACGAACGGAAACTACATCAACGTGGATTCATTTGCAACTCAAAATGCGAAGTAATTACCATGGAAGCACATTGGAAAACGGAATGAGCAATGATGACTTAACTAGGCCTAACAGCCTTCACAGTGCTGGAAGAGTCCCGCGCTATTTTGTCAGAACAAGAGAAAGGATATCAAAACACGTTGGATAGCACGGTTCTGGTTTATACGTCATGCATAGCACATTACCGGACCTCATTGATGCGAGGTTTGGTGCAGAAAAAGCGATTTTGAAGCGCGCTAGTGCAAAAGCGGCTATTTGAGACTGAAAATTATCTTCGTTTTTGGAATCAGCATGGTTTGAATGTTTCGAATTACTTAAACCCTTCTAGGGGTAAGTTGCACTTCAAGTTTTTATGATGGGTTTTCTGTTGTGAGACTCGTCAACTCTATTCATTATAAATCGTCGACGAAAGTTCATATTTTCACGTTGTTTCCACAAAGCTCCTCCACAAAATTTGCCTTGCCTTTCTGATTAGACGATTATCGACCCATACCAGTTCAACCAATTGCGTGGAAACTTTTTTCAAAATCCACCCGTAAACAGCTCGTTGATCATGTGGAAAAGAAATATCTTCTTTCAACTTTAATTTTGGTATTCGCCCCAGACAGTTCCTTAGATAAAAGGAGGGTAACAGAATCGGTGATTGCAGGGACTTGAAGCTACAAATTTATTTGAATACATTTGATCAAATCACTTAAGCGTTGCAGCCATTTGAAAGGATTTATAGCCAGGTCGATACCAGATTAATCAAAAGCTTTATCACAAGAGTTATAAAAAGACCTTTAACAAGATTCATAATTTTGTGTCGAAGCGTGAAGAGCTATATGAACACTGCGAGCATTAGAACGAACACTATGAAAGTGCCTGTTTTTGGAAATTGTGATTTGCTGCCTTCTGGATTGTCAACATCAGAAAAAGCAAGTTTAAAGTCTTGTGCAAAGAAGTTCTGGCGCTATTAAGTCTACCAGGGTTGGTCGAAACAGGAAAGTGAAGGAGGTCCTGGAATTTTATTGTTTGATCTGGATAGATCGACACAGAGCGAACGAACCGCAAACAAACGGGAAGCATAGCACGAATTGTTTAAGAACAAGAGCACCGAGGAAGTCGATGACATCGATACAGTCTCAAGAATAGTGAAATATTTAATGAAAAATCACCATGCACGCCCAGAGATGGATGCGTCCCGAAGCGAGGGGAAAAAGCAGGGTTTGCGATGGGGGCACCTGCGCGGGGAAGTGTCATGTAGACAAACCCGGCTGCAGGAGAATGCAGCATTTCGGTAAAAAATCGTGCAAATTTAGGAAAAAAGTCGATTTGATACGATGGAAAAGACGCTGAGACAGGTTGGAAAATAATTTCGAAAATCCGGCGAGCTGTTTTAGATTTTGAGAGGCTTGACGAAAGACTGTGGACAACAAAAGATTGCTGCTAGACGACCTTGAGATTGTTTGATCTTGTAAGGAGCTTTCGAGGTGCAATGGAAGACACTTTGTTGTAACTGGTCATAGAAATAATACCAGAAGCAACTAAAGTTGCCTTAAATGAAAAAAAATCAAGTCGCAAAGAATTTTATTGATTTTCTTCAGAATCGAATGACTTGCCACTAAATCCAAGAAATATTGAGTCAATATTTTCTGAAGGAAACGCTGTGATGAGAAAATACTTTATATTTTGATTGGATGGTATTAAGTTTTTTTTAATTAGTTCAAGTTTTTTCTGTAATTTTCAATTGTTTGAGTATCAGGACCCCAATTACATCATAAGCTTTTACTTGTTGGATTATCATTTTAGTTTTTATTACCATTTGTTTCCAAAACTGTCAGTCCTAATTTCAATCTATCAATGAAAATGCCCTTAAAACTCTTCCAAATAAAAACGTACAGGAAAATACTAGTAACGGGACCAATAAACAATACGGTGTGTACAGGAACAGGTACAGAAACATTGTACACCAAAGACTGTATACAAATAACACAAACAGCGCTTGCAAAATCATCCACCTTCTAAAAGAAATGGGCTATTTTACCTTCTTGATCGTTCTCCATCACACTTCAACACGACTTGGTCTGAAGGTTAAAGCCTACTTCCTAGGAAAATTCTCAACTTTGCCGTCAGGTACCTAAACAGCAATCTTTCTTTCTGCAAAGAATTTGCAAAAAGAAAGTGAAGCCAGCTGAAAGCCCGTACTGCCTATTACCAGAAACCCCTCTTCACGTTCGTTGCGATTGCTATAATTGTTTCCTTGTATGGGCAGACCAGCCAGTTACAGATTACCTTGTAACTGTGTGATTTGTACTTTTAGTTTCAGCCGAATCGAGAACGAAGTACCTCCATTATTATTATAGAAGTTAAGCCAAACACCTGACTCTAAATTCTGTCTCTTGCATGAAACACTTCTGCATTAAACTTTTTAGCCACTTCCTTCAAAGCAATTCATGGTCTTTACGCAGACTTCCCAGGCTTCCTCTTTCTCCTTCCATAACAACCGGTGATGAACTGCGTCCGGACTTACTTCTCATAACAAACGGAAACTGTCTCTTTGTTCTAGCACTAACGATAGAATTAGAAACTAAATTCAACAACATTGTTGCTAGAAAGTCTGACTCAAACGCCATTTGTCAACCTTTCCATTAGTTCACTTGAACAAATGTGACCTTCTCTCATCAACAAATGTTACCCGCTCTTTTATCCACTGCTAACACGAGCGTTCACTTATCTCCAAGCCTTTGACCATTTCAATTCTTGCCGCATACATTCTTTTAATACCTATGAGTTCTGAGCCAATTTGGTTTTTTTTCTTTGTTGTAATAGTCTTTCTTGTTGACCCAAGCTGGTCAGTTACAAATTTTCCATGTACTAGAGAGATTCGCAATTCCCGTTATAGCAGAATTAAAGATAAACAATTGTCTTTACCATTATGAACATCTTCACCTCTTGTCATCATCACCAACATCGCTGCCGTCATCAGCATTACATTATTATGTTTGTATTTTTGCTAATAGTTTTTTATGTATAGCTGCCATCTAGAAACTACATCATGTAATGTTGAGGCTTGCAACTGCCGTACGTTTTTTAAAATGAAATGAAAACTAGTTTAGAAGGAAGTTATTCTTAAACTTTCTAAGTCTAATGCAGGGACGGCACCTAGAAAGAAGAAAGAACAATATAACTTGACGAATACTTGAAAAAGCAGAGGTCTGCAAGCCAGCAATGCCACAGGATATACAATGACAATATGCAAGTTGATGAATTTCGTTAATTTGGCAGCCCGCGGTATGGTCGACATCGCTTGGTTGGCTGCACCTTGCCACCAGACTCTCATGAAAGCAAATTAGACGGTTTGTCAAGGATACTTTTGTTTTATTTCAGATTCGTCTTGGACTGCCTCATCAAGCACAACATATTCTAAACCAACAGATGCTCCATATTCTGGCTTTTGGTAATATACTTGGTTTAGATTTGATTTATGCAGTTAAATTTTTATTGACTAGGGCTGCAGCATTAAACGTTCACGTTGGTGAAGAGTGCTTTAGCGATCAAACTAATCCAATTACCTGGATAGCTAGAACAAAACTCATGTAAGAACGAAAGCTATACGGACGTGACCTCGAACTTAGCTACAATGTTGACTTCCGAACGGTTATCTTGCCTCAAGTCTTATTTTAGGAGAAGCGTCATTTTGTTGTCAGCAAGGACGTGGTGTTGATTTTGCCTAAGCTTATCAGCAGTGAATGTAATTAATTTATATCAAGCTGTTATAAACAACAATTAGATTAACATGGGGTTATGCAAGGAAGAAAATGTACCAAATGGGCAAGTGCGAGGTAATGAGAGAAATGGGAATGGGACACAATAGATGATATGCTACGAGGTCAAATGGTTGTCATGGCAAAAGACGGATGAATGAATGAATGAATGAATGAATGGAAAAAAGGGAAAACAACGTGAATGATGCGAGCTTTACTAAAAGTTTAGAAGTCATTACACTTACTTCCTTCTAGAAGCCTCTTCCATTGGCGAATTATTTATGCTTTTTCAGCTGACTTGACTCTCATGCGTTGCTTACCCATCCGATGACTTTGTCACCACTCGGTGCCCTGCTGAAGTGCCCAGTAGATCGTTCAGGAATTGTTACGAGTTCCGGAAGTAGGAAAGTCGCCTAAATCAAGAGCCATGACAAAGATGTGGATAGTTTAATGTTGTGGTCCTTCTGTTTAGGTTTTAGCATGGAAATTCCACCTCATGATATGTTTTGGTTTCAGGAACATCGTATGCGAGATCATTCACGAGTGTAGTTCTTGCCAAGGCAACTTTGGCTACCTTGAAAGGTAGTAGGGTGACATCAAAGTCAGGTACGACTAACATATATACAAGCGAGAACTGTTTCTTTTTAGAAGAAATCAACTTCGAAATACTTGGCAAAATGAATAAGAACGTATTATCAGTAGCCCAATGGGTGTTCTTGCTCCTTAACCATCTTGAGTGTGAAGCACTTTAGTTTGTGGGAACCGGTGAAAGTCGTTGAAATATCTTTGAAATGTCATCTTGCACTATACTGAAGTATGCCAAATCACTATTCATGATGTATTCTCAGAACTGGGTTCATTTTGGAATTTGGCATTCGGGAGAAGTTTGAAATAATAGAGACCCAACAGTTGAAGTAGAACTTGTTTTGATGTAGCTGCCAGGTGCTGTACCACAACGATATTCCTGCAATTTTCATTGAATCTTTAAAATACAGTGAAATCTTGTCACTTCTTGTTATGCCCTGGTCCTGCAGGTACGTTTATGAATATTTCGCACTTTGGAATAGGCGATGTAGCCATAGTTTCTGCATTCTTTAAGTCCTTTGTCCTTTTAAAATCCTCAGGGTATGCGATGCACATGTCGGAAAATGGCAAAAGTAAATATTCCACGATAGGAGCAATCAGCGTCCTCTCTCACCTTCCTTTCGGAGAGTGAAGAAGCCAAAGAGAAGTTTTCTCCTGTCTAAATGGAATAGATACACGATTTCGCATAAACTCTCAAGCTTCTAGAAGAAAGGATGCTTTAAGTTCAATTAGCCAAGTATGAGACAATGATGTTAAGGAATTGTCAACAGTGTTTTGGCGCATCTAAATATTCAAAGTGATGCTTGATGCTCACTGTATACTTATGCTTGCATTCAAATGAGCTGCAGGTTTTAAAAACTTGATTCGATTATTTATAGGTGTACTACAGCAAATACCTTCACTGGAAAAGTCTCTTGAACGGTTTAAAGCGCTCGAAGCTGTTGCTGCTCAGTCTGAGGTTCTTTTTATTTTGGTAGGTTGTTTTTTAACAGAACTTTGTTGCTTTTTCTTCTTCTCTTTATTGCCCTGAACGCTTTACAAAAAAGCGAATGTAAAGCACGACAATAGGAATAAAGTATTTCAACGCTGTTCAAATGGGTTTATGCAGGTAGAAATGGACATTTATCTATGCAAAATGTACCTTCATCTATGCAAAATCATTTGTCAAAGTAAGTTATCCTTATTGGCTATCCTTATCTATCAGTCTTAAATCGTTAAGCTGGTGCATCCCGTTAATTTCAAAACATAATTTCGGTATAGATAATGCAACTCTACAGTCAAGCATTTGGTTTAAGAGTTCCATTTCTTTGCAACTGCCACTTACATGATATTTTATTGCAAAGGCTCAAATCTATCATCTATTGGACTACACAAAAAAGCGGAATCAGTATGGACAGAAGTATCGGCATATTCACGAGAATTGTTCACCAAGCCAAGAGGTGACTTTGTTAATATAAAGTTGGTTTTACCCCGCTTTTTTCACAAAGTTGTCAATACATATAAAAAACGGTTGGAGTAACAAGAAGTAAGTTAGCATGTAAAATGTAATAACATTCTGCAACTGCTACCTCAACTTTTTTCTCTCTTATACCCCCATTTTTCATACTGCAACTCTATCAGCTCTTATTCCTTCCCTTATACCGATCACTCTTCTGATTCTGATTATACCACTTTTAGTCCCCCCTCTCTTCTCCATGAAAGACAGAAGTGCATATAATCTTTGGCCTTTTCTTTCTTAGTACTTTTACTCCTTCCCGCCTTTTTCCTTCATTTGTCTATTGCTCTATTACTAACAGCATCTGTTTTTCTCTTTTTTACCCCATCATCAGTTGTTCCCCTCCATCAGATTCACAATCCTATTTGGAAATATTTTGCTTCTGCTAATGATAATGAAAGTAAACAATTGTTATCAGTCATGTGTAGATTTTTGGTTTGATGCACAGATATTTGAGTTTGCTGTTACCAGCTATTGTTTTTATTGGGCAATTCATTTGTTGATGACCTCATAAATTTTCATTTGCTTTCTAATTAACGTACTGCATGGCGCCAGTAATAAAAGCTCTCCAACTCCTTGAATTCAAATGACTTTAATCGAGGTTAGCATTAACTGAAAAACAAGGGTAGCATGAAAACGAGGCTAGAGCTCTTAGCATGGTAGCAAAGGGTAGCAAAGCATGGAAACAAGACAAACACGAAAACGAGGCAGGCATGGAAACAATGCTAGCAAGAGAACAAGGCTGGTGTCACCAGCATAAAAACGAGGCTGACTTTCGTGCAAAAAACCAAAGCTATAACCTTGCAAAATGGCCAATTCCCAAAAGAAAATTTTTGCTTGCACTCTTCTTTGCGCCTCAATGGTTCTAAATGGCTGAAAAATGGCTGCCAGGGCGATTCCCAAGAGAAAATGCTTCTTCTTCAAACTGGCTCTTTTCGGGAAAAATGTCAAAGTTTATTTGGCAAAACTACCCATTTCTATCAGAAGATGTTTTGTTAAAAAGTGCCTTTTTAGCACTTCCAAAAAGCCAAATTGCTGGGTTGTCTGCAAGGGTCATTAAAGGTGATTTTTAACAGAAAAACGATTGTCAAAAAGGTGGCCATTCTTGACAGAAAACATTCTATTAAGCGAGCAATTTTTTAGCCTTTGCATGCTGCAAAAGACTGCAAAATGACTAAAACAGGGTGAAACAGGATGATTTGCAGCAGAAAACGGTTTTGTGTAAAAAGTGGCTGAACCAGAATGTGTCCATTTGAAAAATGTGCAGACATTATATACGAGGTTAGTAAAAAAACGAGGCTAAAACGTAGAAGAGGCTAGGGTTTTTAGCACCAAACGAAGCTAGCATTGAAACGAGGGTAGAAGGAAAACAAGGATAGAGCGAAAACGAGGCTAGGGCTTTTAGCACCAAAACGAGGCTAGAATGGCAACGAGGATAAAACGAAAACGAGGCTAGCGCTTTTAGCACCGAAACGAGGCTAGCATGAAAACGAGGCTACAAAGAAAACAAGGGTAAAACGAAAACAAGGCTAGGGCCTTTAGCACCAAAACGAGGCTAGCACCGAAACAAAGCTAGGAAGGAAATATGGACACAACGAAAAAAAAGGCTAGGGATTCTAGCACCAAAGCAACGCTAGCACGTAAACGAGGCTTAGAAAAAAACGAAGATAAAATGAAAATGAGGCTTGAGCATCTAGCACCAAAACGAGGCTAGCATAGAAACGGGACTAAGACGAAAACGAAGATAAAACAAAAAAGAGGCTAGGGCTTTTAGCACCAAAACGAGGCTAGCATAGAAACGAGGCTAGGAAGAAAACGAGGATAAAACGAAAACGAGGCTAGGGCTTTAAGCACCAAAACAAGGCTAGCATAGAAACGAGGCTAAAAGGAAAACGAGGCTAGGGATTTTTGCACCAAAACGCGGCTAGCATAGAAACGAGGCTAAAACGAAAATGAGGCTAGGGCTTTTAGCACCAAAACGAGGCTAGCATAGATTCGAGGCTAAGAACAAAACGTGGCTAGGGCTTTCAGCACCAAAACGAGGCTAGCATAGAAATGAAGCTAAAAGGAGAACAAGGCTAGGGCTTTTAGCACCATAGCAAAGAAACGGGGCTAGGAAGAAAACGAAGATAAAACGAAAACGAGGCTAGGGCTTTTAGCACCAAAACTAGGCTAGCAAAGAAACGGGGCTAGGAAAAAAACGAAGATAAAACGAAAACTAGGCTAGGGCTTTTAGCACCAAAACTAGGCTAGCAAAGAAACGGGCTACAACGAAAACGAGGCTAGGGCTTTCAGCACCAAAACGAGGCTAGCAAAGAAACGAGACAAAGAAAAAAATGAGGCTTAAACGCGAATGAGGCTAAGGCTTTTAGCACCAAAACGAGGCTAGCATTGAAACGAGGCTAGGAAGAAAACGAAGATAAAACGAAAATGAGGCTAGGGCTTTTAGCACCAAAACGAGGCTAGCAAAGAAACGGGGCTACGACGAAAACGAAGATAAAACGAAAACGAGTTTAGGGCTTTTAGCATCCAAAGGAGGCTAGCAAAGAAACAGGGCTATGATGTAAACGAGGCTTGGGCTTTCAGCACCAAAACGAGGCTAGCAAAGAAGCGAGACAAAGAAAAAAAATGAGGCATAAACGCGAATGAGGCTAAGGCTTTTAGCACAAAAACGAGGCTAGCATTGAAACGAGGCTAGGAAGAAAACGAAGATAAAACGAAAACGAGTTTAGGGCTTTTAGCACCAAAACGAGGCTAGCATAGAAATGAGGCTAAAAAGAAAAGGATGCTAGGGTTTTTAGCACCAAAACGAGGCTAACATGGAAAAGAGACTAGGAATAAAACGAGGATAAAACGAAAACAAGGCTAAAGCTTTTAGGACCAATACGAGGCTAGCATAGAAACGAGATTAAGACGAAAAGGAGGCTTAAACGAAAACAAGGCTAGGGCTTTTAGCACCAAAACGAAGCTCGCAAAGAAAAGAGATTAAAACAAAAATGAGGCTTAAATAAAAACGAGGCTAGCATTGAAACGAGGCTAGGAAGAAAACGAAGATAAAACGAAAACGAGGCTAGGGCTTTTAGCACCTAAACGAGGCTAGCAAAGAAACGGGGCTACGACGAAAACGAAGATAAAACGAAAACGAGTTTAGGGCTTTTAGCATCAAAAGGAGGCTAGCAAAGAAACAGGGCTATGATGAAAACGAGGCTAGGGCTTTCAGCAACAAAACGAGGCTAGCAAAGAAACGAGACTAAGACAAAAATGAAACTAAAACGAGAATGAGGCTCTGGCTTTTAGCATCATAATGAGGCTAACATGGAAACGAGACTAGGAAGAAAACGAGGATAAAACGAAAACGAGGCTAGAGCTTTTAGGACCAAAACAAGGCTAGCACGTAAACGAGGCTATGACAAAATCGAGGCTAGGGCTTTTAGCACCAAATAGAGGCTAGCACAGAAACGAGTATAAGACGAAAATGAGGCTAAAACGTAAACGAGGCTAGGCTTTTAGCATAAAAACGAGGCTAGCATAGAATCGAGGCTGGAAAGAAAACGAGGCTCGAGCTTTGGCACCAAAACGAGGCTAGCATAGAAACGGGGCTACGACGAAAAAGAGGCTAGGGCTTTTAGCACCAAAACGAGGCTAGTATGGAAACGAGGCTAGAAAGAAAACGAGGAGAAAAGGAAAACGAGGCTAGGGCTTTTAGCACCAAAACAAGGCTAGCACGTAAACGAGGCTAATACAAAATCGAGGCTAGGGCTTTTAGCACCAAAAAGAGGCTAGCATAGAAACGAGATTAAGACGAAAATGAGGTTTAAAGGAAAACGAGGCTTGGGCTTTTAGCATCAAAATGAAGCTAACATGTATACGAGACAAGGATGAAAACGAGGAGAAAAGGAAAACGAGGCTAGGGCATTAAGCACCGAAACGAGGCTAGCATAGAAACGAAGCTAAGAGGAAGACGAGGCTAGGGCTTTTAGCACCAAAACGAGGCTAACATGGAAACGAGACTAGGAAAAAAACGAGGATAAAACGAAAACGAGGCTAGAGCTTTTAGGACCAAAACAAGGCTAGCACGTAAACGAGGCTAGGACAAAATCGAGGCTAGGGCTTTTAGCACCAAATAGAGGCTAGCATAGAAACGAGACTAAGTCAAAAATGAGGCAAAAACGTAAACGACGCTAGGGCTTTTAGCACGAAAACGAGGCTAGTACAGAATCGAGGCTGGAAAGTAAACAAGGCTCGAGCTTTTGGCATCAAAACGAGGCTAGCATAGAAACGGGGCTACGACGAAAAAGAGGCTAGGGCTTTTAGCACCAAAACGAGGCTAGTATGGATACGAGACTAGGAAGAAAACGAGGATAAAACGAAAACGAGGCTAGAGCTTTCTGCATTACAAAGAGTCTAGCATAGAGACGAGGCTAGGTCGAAAAAGAGGCTAGGGCTTTTAGCACCAAAATTAGGCTAGCACGAAAACAAAGCTATGAGGAAAACGTGGACACAATGAAAACAAGGATAGGGATTTTAGCACCAAAACGAGGCTAGCCTGGAAACGAGGCTAGAAAGAGAACGAGAATAGAATGAAAACGAGGCTAGGGCTCTAAGCACGAAAACAAGGCTAGCTTAGAATCGAGGCTAAGAAAAAACGAAGATAAAATAAAAAGGGGGCCTGAGCTTCTGGAACCAAAACGAGGTTAGCTTCGCAACGAGGCTAGCAAAGAATCGAGGCTAGAAAGAAAACGAGGCTCGAGCTTTTGGTACCAAAACGAGACTAGCATAGAAACGGGGCTACGACGAAAAAGTGGCTAGGGATTTTAGCACCAAAACGAGGCTAGCATGGAAACGAGGCTAGGAAGAAAACGAGAATAAACCAAAAGGAGGCTAGGGCTCTAAGCACCAAAATGAGGCTAGCATGGAAACGAGGCTAGGAAGAAAACGAGAATAAAACGAAAATGAGGCTAGGGCTTTTAGCACCAAAACAAGGCTAGCACGTAAACGAGGCTAATACAAAATCGAGGGTAGGGCTTTTAGCACCAAAAAGAGGCTAGCATAGAAACGAGATTAAGACGAAAATGAGGCTTAAAGGAAAACGAGGCTTGGGCTTTTAGCATCAAAATAAAGCTAACATGGATACGAGACAAGGATGAAAACGAGGAGAAAAGGAAAACGAGGCTAGGGCATTAAGCACCGAAATGAGGCTAGCATAGAAACGAAGCTAGAGGAAGACGAGGCTAGGGCTTTTAGCACCAAAGCGTGGCTAACATGGAAACGAGACTAGGAAGAAAACGAGGATAAAACGAAAACGAGGCTAGAGCTTTTAGGACCAAAACAAGGCTAGCACGTAAACGAGGCTATGACAAAATCGAGGCTAGGGCTTTTAGCACCAAATAGAGGCTAGCACAGAAACGAGTATAAGACGAAAATGAGGCTAAAACGTAAACGAGGCTAGGGCTTTTAGCATAAAAACGAGGCTAGCATAGAATCGAGGCTGGAAAGAAAACGAGGATCGAGCTTTTGGCACCAAAACGAGGCTAGCATAGAAACGGGGCTACGACGAAAAAGAGGCTAGGGCTTTTAGCACCAAAACGAGGCTAGTATGGAAACGAGGCTAGAAAGAAAACGAGGAGAAAAGGAAAACGAGGCTAGGGCTTTTAGCACCAAAACAAGGCTAGCACGTAAACGAGGCTAATACAAAATCGAGGCTAGGGCTTTTAGCACCAAAAAGAGGCTAGCATAGAAACGAGATTAAGACGAAAATGAGGTTTAAAGGAAAACGAGGCTTGGGCTTTTAGCATCAAAATGAAGCTAACATGTATACGAGACAAGGATGAAAACGAGGAGAAAAGGAAAACGAGGCTAGGGCATTAAGCACCGAAACGAGGCTAGCATAGAAACGAAGCTAAGAGGAAGACGAGGCTAGGGCTTTTAGCACCAAAACGAGGCTAACATGGAAACGAGACTAGGAAAAAAACGAAGATAAAACGAAAATGAGGCTAGGGCTTTTAGCACCAAAACGAGGCTAGCAAAGAAACGGGGCTACGACGAAAACGAAGATAAAACGAAAACGAGTTTAGGGCTTTTAGCATCCAAAGGAGGCTAGCAAAGAAACAGGGCTATGATGTAAACGAGGCTTGGGCTTTCAGCACCAAAACGAGGCTAGCAAAGAAGCGAGACAAAGAAAAAAAATGAGGCATAAACGCGAATGAGGCTAAGGCTTTTAGCACAAAAACGAGGCTAGCATTGAAACGAGGCTAGGAAGAAAACGAAGATAAAACGAAAACGAGTTTAGGGCTTTTAGCACCAAAACGAGGCTAGCATAGAAATGAGGCTAAAAAGAAAAGGATGCTAGGGTTTTTAGCACCAAAACGAGGCTAACATGGAAAAGAGACTAGGAATAAAACGAGGATAAAACGAAAACAAGGCTAAAGCTTTTAGGACCAATACGAGGCTAGCATAGAAACGAGATTAAGACGAAAAGGAGGCTTAAACGAAAACAAGGCTAGGGCTTTTAGCACCAAAACGAAGCTCGCAAAGAAAAGAGATTAAAACAAAAATGAGGCTTAAATAAAAACGAGGCTAGCATTGAAACGAGGCTAGGAAGAAAACGAAGATAAAACGAAAACGAGGCTAGGGCTTTTAGCACCTAAACGAGGCTAGCAAAGAAACGGGGCTACGACGAAAACGAAGATAAAACGAAAACGAGTTTAGGGCTTTTAGCATCAAAAGGAGGCTAGCAAAGAAACAGGGCTATGATGAAAACGAGGCTAGGGCTTTCAGCAACAAAACGAGGCTAGCAAAGAAACGAGACTAAGACAAAAATGAAACTAAAACGAGAATGAGGCTCTGGCTTTTAGCATCATAATGAGGCTAACATGGAAACGAGACTAGGAAGAAAACGAGGATAAAACGAAAACGAGGCTAGAGCTTTTAGGACCAAAACAAGGCTAGCACGTAAACGAGGCTATGACAAAATCGAGGCTAGGGCTTTTAGCACCAAATAGAGGCTAGCACAGAAACGAGTATAAGACGAAAATGAGGCTAAAACGTAAACGAGGCTAGGGCTTTTAGCATAAAAACGAGGCTAGCATAGAATCGAGGCTGGAAAGAAAACGAGGCTCGAGCTTTTGGCACCAAAACGAGGCTAGCATAGAAACGGGGCTACGACGAAAAAGAGGCTAGGGCTTTTAGCACCAAAACGAGGCTAGTATGGAAACGAGGCTAGAAAGAAAACGAGGAGAAAAGGAAAACGAGGCTAGGGCTTTTAGCACCAAAACAAGGCTAGCACGTAAACGAGGCTAATACAAAATCGAGGCTAGGGCTTTTAGCACCAAAAAGAGGCTAGCATAGAAACGAGATTAAGACGAAAATGAGGTTTAAAGGAAAACGAGGCTTGGGCTTTTAGCATCAAAATGAAGCTAACATGTATACGAGACAAGGATGAAAACGAGGAGAAAAGGAAAACGAGGCTAGGGCATTAAGCACCGAAACGAGGCTAGCATAGAAACGAAGCTAAGAGGAAGACGAGGCTAGGGCTTTTAGCACCAAAACGAGGCTAACATGGAAACGAGACTAGGAAAAAAACGAGGATAAAACGAAAACGAGGCTAGAGCTTTTAGGACCAAAACAAGGCTAGCACGTAAACGAGGCTAGGACAAAATCGAGGCTAGGGCTTTTAGCACCAAATAGAGGCTAGCATAGAAACGAGACTAAGTCAAAAATGAGGCAAAAACGTAAACGACGCTAGGGCTTTTAGCACGAAAACGAGGCTAGTACAGAATCGAGGCTGGAAAGTAAACAAGGCTCGAGCTTTTTGGCATCAAAACGAGGCTAGCATAGAAACGGGGCTACGACGAAAAAGAGGCTAGGGCTTTTAGCACCAAAACGTGGCTAGAATAGAAACGAGGCTAGGAAGAAAACGAGGAGAAAAGGAAAACGAGGCTAGGGCTTTTAGCACCAAACAACAAGGCTAGCACGTAAACGAGGCTAATACAAAATCGAGGCTAGGGCTTTTAGCACCAAAAGGAGGCTAGCATAGAAACGAGATTAAGACGAAATGAGGCTTAAAGGAAAACGAGGCTTGGGCTTTTAGCATCAAAATAAAGCTAACATGGATACGAGACAAAGACGAAAACGAGGAGAAAAGGAAAACGAGGCTAGGGCATTAAGCACCGAAATGAGGCTAGCATAGAAACGAAGCTAGGAGGAAGACGAGGCTAGGGCTTTTAGCACCAAAACGAGGCTAACATGGAAACGAGACTAGAAAGAAAACGAGGATAAAACGAAAACGAGGCTAGAGCTTTTAGGACCAAAACAAGGCTAGCACGTAAACGAGGCTAGGACAAAATCGAGGCTAGGGCTTTTCGCACCAAATAGAGGCTAGCACAGAAACGAGTATAAGACGAAAATGAGGCTAAAACGTAAACGAGGCTAGGGCTTTTAGCACGAAAACGAGGCTAGCATAGAATCGAGGCTGGAAATAAAAACGAGGCTCGAGCTTTTGGCACCAAAACGAGGCTAGCATAGAAACGGGGCTACGACGAAAAAGAGGCTAGGGCTTTTAGCACCAAAACGAGGCTAGTATGGATACGAGACTAGGAAGAAAACGAGGATAAAACGAAAACGAGGCTAGAGCTTTCTGCATTACAAAGAGTCTAGCATAGAGACGAGGCTAGGTCGAAAAAGAGGCTAGGGCTTTTAGCACCAAAATTAGGCTAGCACGAAAACAAAGCTATGAGGAAAACGTGGACACAATGAAAACAAGGATAGGGATTTTAGCACCAAAACGAGGCTAGCCTGGAAACGAGGCTAGAAAGAGAACGAGAATAGAATGAAAACGAGGCTAGGGCTCTAAGCACGAAAACAAGGCTAGCTTAGAATCGAGGCTAAGAAAAAACGAAGATAAAATAAAAAGGGGGCCTGAGCTTCTGGAACCAAAACGAGGTTAGCTTCGCAACGAGGCTAGCAAAGAATCGAGGCTAGAAAGAAAACGAGGCTCGAGCTTTTGGTACCAAAACGAGACTAGCATAGAAACGGGGCTACGACGAAAAAGTGGCTAGGGATTTTAGCACCAAAACGAGGCTAGCATGGAAACGAGGCTAGGAAGAAAACGAGAATAAACCAAAAGGAGGCTAGGGCTCTAAGCACCAAAATGAGGCTAGCATGGAAACGAGGCTAGGAAGAAAACGAGAATAAAACGAAAATGAGGCTAGGGCTTTTAGCACCAAAACAAGGCTAGCACGTAAACGAGGCTAATACAAAATCGAGGGTAGGGCTTTTAGCACCAAAAAGAGGCTAGCATAGAAACGAGATTAAGACGAAAATGAGGCTTAAAGGAAAACGAGGCTTGGGCTTTTAGCATCAAAATGAAGCTAACATGGATACGAGACAAGGATGAAAACGAGGAGAAAAGGAAAACGAGGCTAGGGCATTAAGCACCGAAATGAGGCTAGCATAGAAACGAAGCTAGGAGGAAGACGAGGCTAGGGCTTTTAGCACCAAAGCGTGGCTAACATGGAAACGAGACTAGGAAGAAAACGAGGATAAAACGAAAACGAGGCTAGAGCTTTTAGGACCAAAACAAGGCTAGCACGTAAACGAGGCTATGACAAAATCGAGGCTAGGGCTTTTAGCACCAAATAGAGGCTAGCACAGAAACGAGTATAAGACGAAAATGAGGCTAAAACGTAAACGAGGCTAGGGCTTTTAGCATAAAAACGAGGCTAGCATAGAATCGAGGCTGGAAAGAAAACGAGGCTCGAGCTTTTGGCACCAAAACGAGGCTAGCATAGAAACGGGGCTACGACGAAAAAGAGGCTAGGGCTTTTAGCACCAAAACGAGGCTAGTATGGAAACGAGGCTAGAAAGAAAACGAGGAGAAAAGGAAAACGAGGCTAGGGCTTTTAGCACCAAAACAAGGCTAGCACGTAAACGAGGCTAATACAAAATCGAGGCTAGGGCTTTTAGCACCAAAAAGAGGCTAGCATAAAACGAGATTAAGACGAAAATGGGTTGTAAAGGAAAACGAGGCTGAGGCTTTTAGCATCAAAATGAAGCTAACATGTTACGACAAGGATGAAGAACGAAAGGAGAAAGGAAAACGAGGCTAGGCGCATTAAGCACCGAAACGAGGCTAGCATAGAAACGAAGCTAAGAGGAAGACGAGGCTAGGGCTTTTAGCACCAAACGAGGCTAACATGGAAACGAGACAAGGAAAAAAACGAGGATAAAACGAAAACGAGGCTAGAGCTTTTAGGACCAAAAAAGGCTAGCACGTAAACGAGGCTAGGACAAAATCGAGGCTAGGGCTTTTAGCACCAAATAGAGGCTAGCATAGAAAGAGACTAAGTCAAAAATGAGGCAAAAACGTAAACGACGCTAGGGCTTTTAGCACGAAAACGAGGCTAGTACAGAATCGAGGCTGGAAAGTAAACAAGGCTCGAGCTTTTGGCATCAAAACGAGGCTAGCATAGAAACGGGGCTACGACGAAAAAGAGGCTAGGGCTTTTAGCACCAAAACGTGGCTAGAATAGAAACGAGGCTAGGAAGAAAACGAGGAGAAAAGGAAAACGAGGCTAGGGCTTTTAGCACCAAAACAAGGCTAGCACGTAAACGAGGCTAATACAAAAATCGAGGCTAGGGCTTTTAGCACCAAAAGGAGGCTAGCATAGAAACGAGATTAAGACGAAAATGAGGCTTAAAGGAAAACGAGGCTAGAGCTTTTAGGACCAAAACAAGGCTAGCACGTAAACGAGGCTAGACAGACAATCGAGGCTAGGGCTTTTCGCACCAATAGAGGCTAGCACAGAAACGAGTATAAGACGAAAATGAGGCTAAAACGTAAACGAGGCTAGGGCTTTTAGCACGAAAACGAGGCTAGCATAGAATCGAGGCTGGAAATAAAAACGAGGCTCGAGCTTTTGGCACCAAAACGAGGCTAGCATAGAAACGGGGCTACGACGAAAAAGAGGCTAGGGCTTTTAGCACCAAAACGAGGCTAGTATGGAAACGAGGCTAGAAAGAAAACGAGAGAAAAGGAAAACGAGGCTAGGGCTTTTAGCACCAAAACAAGGCTAGCACGTAAACGAGGCTAATACAAAATCGAGGCTAGGGCTTTTAGCACGAAAAGGAGGCTAGCATAGAAACGAGATTAAGACGAAAATGAGGCTTAAAGGAAAACGAGGCTAGGGCTTTTAGCATCAAAATGAAGCTAAGATGGATACGAGACAAGGATGAAAACGAGGAGAAAAGGAAAACGAGGCTAGGGCATTAAGCACCGAAATGAGGCTAGCATAGAAACGAAGCTAGGAGGAAGACGAGGCTAGGGCTTTTAGCAGCAAAACGAGGCTAACATGGAAACGAGACTAGGAAGAAAACGAGGATAAAACGAAAACGAGGCTAGAACTTTTAGGAACAAAACAAGGCTAGCACGTAAACGAGGCTAGGACAAAATCGAGGCTAGGGCTTTTAGCACCAAATAGAGGCTAGCACAGAAACGAGTATAAGACGAAAATGAGGCTAAAACGTAAACGAGGCTAGGGCTTTTAGCACGAAAACGAGGCTAGCATAGAATCGAGGCTGGAAAGAAAACGAGGCTCGAGCTTTTGGCACCAAAACGAGGCTAGCATAGAAACGGGACTACGACGAAAAAGAGGCTAGGGCTTTTAGCACCAAAACGAGGCTAGTATGGAAACGAGGCTAGAAAGAAAACGAGGAGAAAAGGAAAACGAGGCTAGGGCTTTTAGCACCAAAACAAGGCTAGCACGTAAACGAGGCTAATACAAAATCGAGGCTAGGGCTTTTAGCACCAAAAGGAGGCTAGCATAGAAACGAGATTAGGACGAAAATGAGGCTTAAACGAAAACGAGGCTTAGGCTTTTAGCATCAAAATGAGGCTAACATGGATACGAGACTAGGATGAAAACGAGGAGAAAAAGAAAACGAGTCTATGGCATTAAGCACCGAAACAAGGCTAGCATAGAAACGAAGCTAAGAGGAAGACGAGGCTAGGGCTTTTAGCACCAAAACGAGGCTAACATGGAAACGAGACTAGGAAGAAAACGAGGATAAAACGAAAACGAGGCTAGAGCTTTTAGGACCAAAACAAGGCTAGCACGTAAACGAGGCTAGGACAAAATC
>ML133436.1:5200368-5212060 GCA_003864495.1 Nemopilema nomurai
TTTTTAGCACCAAACAAGGTTAGCATAGAATGAGACTAGGACAAAAATGAAACTAAAACGAGAATGAGGCTCTGGCTTTTAGCATCATAATGAGGCTAACATGGATACAAGACTAGGATGAAAACAAGGATAAAACGAAAACGAAGCTAGAGCTTTTAGCACCAAAACAAGGCTAGCTTAGAATCGAGGCTAAGAAAAAAACGAAGATAAAATAAAAATGAGGCCTGAGTTTTTGGAACCAAAACGAGGCTAGCTTGGCAACGAGACTAAGTCAAAAATGAGGCTAGAACGTAAACGGGGCTAGGGCTTTTAGCACGAAAACGAGGCTAGTATAGAATCGAGGCTGGAAAGAAAACAAGGCTCGAGCTTTTGGCATCAAAACGAGGCTAGCATAGGAACGGGGCTACAACGAAAAAGAGCCTAGGGATTTTAGCACCAAAACGAGGCTAGCATGGAAAAGAAGCTAGGAAGAAAACGAGGATAAAATGAAAATGAGGCTAGGGCTCTAAGCACCAAAACGTGGCTAGCAAGGAAACGAGGCTAGGATGAAAACGAGAATCAAACGAAAATGAGGCTAGTGCTCTAAGCACTAAAAAAAAACTAGCATAGAAACGAGACTAAGTCAAAAATGAGGCTAAAACGTAAACTACGCTAGGGCTTTTAGCACCAAAACGAGACTAGCTTAGAATCGAGGCTAGGAAAAAAGCGAGGATGAAACGAAAGAGGCTAGGGATTATAACACCAAAACGAGACTAGAAAAAAACGAGAATTAAATAAAAATGAGGCTAGGGCTCTTAGCACCAAAACAAGGCTAGCAAAGAAACGAGACCAAGACAAAAACGAGGCTAAAACGAAAAATGGGCTAGAGCTTTTAGCACGAAAACGAGGCTAGCATAGAATCGAGCCTGGAAAACGAGGCTCGAGCTTTTGGCATCAAAACGAGGCTAGCATAGAAACGGGGCTACAACGAAAAAGAGGCTAGGGCTTTTAGCACCAAAACGAGGCTAGTATGGAAACGAGGCTAGAAAGAAAACGAGGAGAAAAGGAAAACGAGGCTAGGGCTCTAAGCACCAAAACAAGGCTAGCATAGAAACGAGACTAAATCAAAAATGAGGCAAAAACGTAAAACGACGCTAGGGCTTTTGGCACCAAAAGGAGACTAGCTTAGAAACGAGGCTAGGAAAAATGCAAGGATGAAACGAAAACGAGGCTAGGATTACAAAACCAAAACGAGACTAGAAAAAAAACGAGAGTTAAATAAAAATGAAGCTAGGGCTCTTAGCACCAAAACAAGGCTAGCAAAGAAATGCGACCAAGACAAAAACGAGGCTAAAACGAAAAATGGGCTAGAGCTTTTAGCACAAAAACGAGGCTAGCATAGATTCGAGGCTGGAAAACGAGGCTCGAGCTTTTGGCATCAAAACAAGGCTAGCATAGAAACGGGGCTACGATGAAAAAGATGCTTGGGCTTTTAGCACCAAAACAAGGCTAGCATGAAAAACGAGACTAGGAAGAAAACGAGAATAAACCAAAATGAGCCTAGGGCTCTAAGCACCAAAACGAGGCTAGCATGGAAACGAGGCTGGAAGAAAACGAGAACAAAACGAAAATGAGGCTAGGGCTCTAAGCACCAAAATGAGGCTAGCATGGAAACAAGGCTAGGAAGAAAACGAGAATAAACCAAAAGGAGGCTAGGGCTCTAAGCACCAAAATAAGGCTAGCATGGAAACGAGGCTAAGAAGAAAACGAGAATAAACCAAAAGGAGGCTAAAGCTCTAAGCACCAAAATAAGGCTAGCATAGAAACGAGACTAAATCAAAAATGAGGCAAAAACGTAAACGACGCTAGGGCTTTTGGCACCAAAACGAGACTAGCTTAGAATCGAGGCTAGGAAAAATGCGAGGATGAAACGAAATCGAGGCTAGGGATTATAACACGAAAACGAGACTAGAAAAAAAACGAAAATTAAATAAAAATGAGGCTAGGGCTCTTAGCACCAAAACAAGGCTAGCAAAGAAACGAGACCAAGACAAAAACGAGGCTAAAACGAAAATGGGCTAGAGCTTTTAGCACGAAAACGAGGCTAGCATAGAATCGAGGCTGGAAAACGAGGCTCGAGCTTTTTGCATCAAAACAAGGCTAGCATAGAAACAGGGCTACGATGAAAAAGATGCTTGGGCTTTTAGCACCAAAACAAGGCAAGCATGAAAACGAGGCTAGGAAGAAAACGAGAATAAAACAAAATGAGGCTAGGGCTCTAAGCACCAAAACGAGGCTAGCATGAAACGAGGCTAGGAAGAAAACGAGAACAAAACGAAAATGAGGCTAGGGCTCTAAGCACCAAAAAAGGCTAGCATAGAAACGAGACTAAGTAAAAAATGAGGCTAAAACGTAAACGAGGCTAGGGCTTTTAGCACGAAAACGAGGCTAGCATAGAATCGAGGCTGGAAAACGAGGCTCGAGCTTTGGCATCAAAACAAGGCTAGCATAGAAACGGGGCTACTATGAAAAAGAGGCTTGGGCTTTTAGCACCAAAACAAGGCTAGCATGATAACGAGGCTAGGAAGAAAACGAGAATAAACCAAAATGAGGCTCGGGCTCTAAGCACCAAAACGAGGCTAGCATGGAAACGAGGCTAGGAAGAAAACGAGGCTAAAACGTAAACGAGGCTAGGGATTTTAGCACGAAAACAAGGCTAGCATAGAATCGAGGCTGGAAAGAAAACGAGGCTCGAGCTTTTGGCACCAAAACGAGGCTAGCAAAGAAACGGGACTACGACGAAAAAGAGGCTAGGGCTTTTAGCACCAAAACGAGGCTAGTATGGAAACGAGGCTAGAAAGAAAACGAGGAGAAAAGGAAAACGAGGCTAGGGCTTTTAGCACCAAAACAAGGCTAGCACGTAAACGAGGCTAATACAAAATCGAGGCTAGGGCTTTTAGCACCAAAAGGAGGCTAGCATAGAAACGAGATTAGGACGAAAATGAGGCTTAAACGAAAACGAGGCTTAGGCTTTTAGCATCAAAATGAGGCTAACATGGATACGAGACTAGGATGAAAACGAGGAGAAAAAGAAAACGAGTCTATGGCATTAAGCACCGAAACAAGGCTAGCATAGAAACGAAGCTAAGAGGAAGACGAGGCTAGGGCTTTTAGCACCAAAACGAGGCTAACATGGAAACGAGACTAGGAAGAAAACGAGGATAAAACGAAAACGAGGCTAGAGCTTTTAGGACCAAAACAAGGCTAGCACGTAAACGAGGCTAGGACAAAATCGAGGCTAGGGCTTTTAGCACCAAAAGGAGGCTAGCATAGAAACGAGTATAAGACGAAAATGAGGCTAAAACGTAAACGAGGCTAGGGCTTTTAGCACGAAAACAAGGTAGCATAGAATCGAGGCTGGAAAGAAAACGAGGCTCGAGCTTTTGGCACCAAAACGAGGCTAGCATAGAAACGGGACTACGACGAAAAAGAGGCTAGGGCTTTTAGCACCAAAACGAGGCTAGTATGGAAACGAGGCTAGAAAGAAAACGAGGAGAAAAGGAAAACGAGGCTAGGGCTTTTAGCACCAAAACAAGGCTAGCACGTAAACGAGGCTAATACAAAATCGAGGCTAGGGCTTTTAGCACCAAAAGGAGGCTAGCATAGAAACGAGATTAGGACGAAAATGAGGCTTAAACGAAAACGAGGCTTGGGCTTTTAGCATCAAAATGAGGCTAACATGGATACGAGACTAGGATGAAAACGAGGAGAAAAAAAAACGAGTCTATGGCATTAAGCACCGAAACAAGGCTAGCATAGAAACGAAGCTAAGAGGAAGACGAGGCTAGGCTTTTAGCACCAAAACGAGGCTAACATGGAAACGAGACTAGGAAGAAAACGAGGATAAAACGAAAACGAGGCTAGAGCTTTTAGGACCAAAACAAGGCTAGCACGTAAACGAGGCTAGGACAAAATCGAGGCTAGGGCTTTTAGCACCAAATAGAGGCTAGCATAGAAACGAGATAAGACGAAAATGAGGCAAAACGTAAACGAGGCTAGGGCTTTTAGCACGAAAACAAGGCTAGCATAGAATCGAGGCTGAAAGAAAACGAGGCTCGAGCTTTTGGCACCAAAACGAGGCTAGCATAGAAACGGGACTACAACGAAAAAGAGGCTAGGGCTTTTAGCACCAAAACGTGGCTAGAATAGAAACGAGGCTAGGAAGAAAACGAGGAGAAAAGGAAAACGAGGCTAGGGCTTTTAGCACCAAAACAAGGCTAGCACGTAAACGAGGCTAATACAAAATCGAGGCTAGGGCTTTTAGCACCAAAAAGAGGCTAGCATAGAAACGAGATTAAGACGAAAAAGAGGCTTAAAGGAAAACGAGGCTTGGGCTTTTAGCATCAAAATGAAGCTAACATGGATACGAGACAAGGATGAAAACGAGGAGAAAAGGAAAACGAGGCTAGGGCATTAAGCACCGAAACGAGGCTAGCATAGAAACGAAGCTAGGAGGAAGACGAGGCTAGGGCTTTTAGCACCAAAACGAGGCTAACATGGAAACGAGACTAGGAAGAAAACAAGGATAAAACGAAAACGAGGCTAGAGCTTTTAGGACCAAAACAAGGCTAGCACGTAAACGAGGCTAGGACAAAATCGAGGCTAGGGCTTTTAGCACCAAATAGAGGCTAGCACAGAAACGAGTATAAGACGAAAATGAGGCTAAAACGTAAACGAGGCTAGAGCTTTTAGCACGAAAACGAGGCTAGCATAGAACCGAGGCTGGAAAGAAAACGAGGCTCGAGCTTTTGGCACCAAAACGAGGCTAGCATAGAAACGGGCTACGACGAAAAAGAGGCTAGGGCTTTTAGCACCAAAACGAGGCTAGTATGAAAACGAGGCTAGAAAGAAAACGAGGAGAAAAGGAAAACGAGGCTAGGGCTTTTAGCACCAAAACAAGGCTAGCACGTAAACGAGCCTAATACAAAATCGAGGCTAGGGCTTTTAGCACAAAAGGAGGCTAGCATAGAAACGAGATTAAGACAAAAATGAGGCTTAAACGAAAACGAGGCTTGGGCTTTTAGCATCAAAATGAGGCTAACATGGATGCGAGACAAGGATGAAAACGAGGAGAAAAGGAAAACGAGGCTAGGACATTAAGCACCGAAACGAGGCTAGCATAGAAACGAAGCTAGGAGGAAGACGAGGCTAGGGCTTTTAGCATCAAAACAAGGCTAACATGGAAACGAGACTAGGAAAAAAACGAGGATAAAACGAAACGAGGGCTAGAGCTTTTGGACCAATACGAGGCTAGCATGGAAACAAGACTAGAAAGAAACCAAGAATAAAATTTAAAACGAGGATAGGGCTTTTAGCACCAAAACGAGGCTAGCATAGAAATGAGACTAGGACAAAAATGAGGCTAAAACGAGAATGAGGCTTGAGCTTAGCACGTAAACGAGGCTAAGAAAAAAACGAAGATAAATTAAAAATTGGTCTTGAGCTTTTGGCACCAAAACGAGTTTAGCATGGAAACAAGGCTTGAAAGAAAACAAGGATAACACAAAAAAAAGGTTAGGTATTTTAGCACCAAAACGACGCTAGCATGGCAACGAGGCTAGGAAGAAAACGAGGATAAAAAGAAAACGAGGCTAAGGATTTTAGCACCAGAACGAGGCTAGCATAGAAAATAGGCTAGGAAGAAAACGAGGCAAGGGCTTTTAGCACCAAAACAAGGTTAGCATAGAAATGAGACTAGGACAAAAATGAAACTAAAACGAGAATGAGGCTCTGGCTTTTAGCATCATAATGAGGCTAACATGGATACAAGACTAGGATGAAAACAAGGATAAAACGAAAACGAAGCTAGAGCTTTTAGCACCAAAACAAGGCTAGCTTAGAATCGAGGCTAAGAAAAAAACGAAGATAAAATAAAAATGAGGCCTGAGTTTTTGGAACCAAAACGAGGCTAGCTTGGCAACGAGACTAAGTCAAAAATGAGGCTAGAACGTAAACGGGGCTAGGGCTTTTAGCACGAAAACGAGGCTAGTATAGAATCGAGGCTGGAAAGAAAACAAGGCTCGAGCTTTTGGCATCAAAACGAGGCTAGCATAGGAACGGGGCTACAACGAAAAAGAGCCTAGGGATTTTAGCACCAAAACGAGGCTAGCATGGAAAAGAAGCTAGGAAGAAAACGAGGATAAAATGAAAATGAGGCTAGGGCTCTAAGCACCAAAACGTGGCTAGCAAGGAAACGAGGCTAGGATGAAAACGAGAATCAAACGAAAATGAGGCTAGTGCTCTAAGCACTAAAAAAAAGACTAGCATAGAAACGAGACTAAGTCAAAAATGAGGCTAAAACGTAAACTACGCTAGGGCTTTTAGCGCCAAAACGAGACTAGCTTAGAATCGAGGCTAGGAAAAAAGCGAGGATGAAACGAAAACGAGGCTAGGGATTATAACACCAAAACGAGACTAGAAAAAAACGAGAATTAAATAAAAATGAGGCTAGGGCTCTTAGCACCAAAACAAGGCTAGCAAAGAAACGAGACCAAGACAAAAACGAGGCTAAAACGAAAAATGGGCTAGAGCTTTTAGCACGAAAACGAGGCTAGCATAGAATCGAGCCTGGAAAACGAGGCTCGAGCTTTTGGCATCAAAACGAGGCTAGCATAGAAACGGGGCTACAACGAAAAAGAGGCTAGGGCTTTTAGCACCAAAACGAGGCTAGTATGGAAACGAGGCTAGAAAGAAAACGAGGAGAAAAGGAAAACGAGGCTAGGGCTCTAAGCACCAAAACAAGGCTAGCATAGAAACGAGACTAAATCAAAAATGAGGCAAAAACGTAAACGACGCTAGGGCTTTTGGCACCAAAAGGAGACTAGCTTAGAAACGAGGCTAGAAAAATGCAAGGATGAAACGAAAACGAGGCTAGGGATTACAAAACCAAAACGAGACTAGAAAAAAAACGAGAGTTAAATAAAAATGAAGCTAGGGCTCTTAGCACCAAAACAAGGCTAGCAAAGAAATGCGACCAAGACAAAAACGAGGCTAAAACGAAAAATGGGCTAGAGCTTTTAGCACGAAAACGAGGCTAGCATAGAATCGAGGCTGGAAAACGAGGCTCGAGCTTTTGGCATCAAAACAAGGCTAGCATAGAAACGGGGCTACGATGAAAAAGATGCTTGGGCTTTTAGCACCAAAACAAGGCTAGCATGAAAACGAGACTAGGAAGAAAACGAGAATAAACCAAAATGAGCCTAGGGCTCTAAGCACCAAAACGAGGCTAGCATGGAAACGAGGCTAGGAAGAAAACGAGAACAAAACGAAAATGAGGCTAGGGCTCTAAGCACCAAAATGAGGCTAGCATGGAAACAAGGCTAGGAAGAAAACGAGAATAAACCAAAAGGAGGCTAGGGCTCTAAGCACCAAAATAAGGCTAGCATGGAAACGAGGCTAAGAAGAAAACGAGAATAAACCAAAAGGAGGCTAAAGCTCTAAGCACCAAAATAAGGCTAGCATAGAAACGAGACTAAATCAAAAATGAGGCAAAAACGTAAACGACGCTAGGGCTTTTGGCACCAAAACGAGACTAGCTTAGAATCGAGGCTAGGAAAAATGCGAGATGAAACGAAATCGAGGCTAGGGATTATAACACCAAAACGAGACTAGAAAAAAAACGAAAATTAAATAAAAATGAGGCTAGGGCTCTTAGCACCAAAACAAGGCTAGCAAAGAAACGAGACCAAGACAAAAACGAGGCTAAAACGAAAAATGGGCTAGAGCTTTTAGCACGAAAACGAGGCTAGCATAGAATCGAGGCTGGAAAACGAGGCTCGAGCTTTTTGCATCAAAACAAGGCTAGCATAGAAACAGGGCTACGATGAAAAAGATGCTTGGGCTTTTAGCACCAAAAAAGGCAAGCATGAAACGAGGCTAGGAAGAAAACGAGAATAAACCAAAATGAGGCTAGGGCTCTAAGCACCAAAACGAGGCTAGCATGGAAACGAGGCTAGGAAGAAAACGAGAACAAAACGAAAATGAGGCTAGGGCTCTAAGCACCAAAACAAGGCTAGCATAGAAACGAGACTAAGTAAAAAATGAGGCTAAAACGTAAACGAGGCTAGGGCTTTTAGCACGAAAACGAGGCTAGCATAGAATCGAGGCTGGAAAACGAGGCTCGAGCTTTTGGCATCAAAACAAGGCTAGCATAGAAACGGGGCTACTATGAAAAAGAGGCTTGGGCTTTTAGCACCAAAACAAGGCTAGCATGAAAAACGAGGCTAGGAAGAAAACGAGAATAAACCAAAATGAGGCTAGGGCTCTAAGCACCAAACGAGGCTAGCATGGAAACGAGGCTAGGAAGAAACGAGGCTAAAACGTAAACGAGGCTAGGGCTTTTAGCACGAAAACAAGGCTAGCATAGAATCGAGGCTGGAAAGAAAACGAGGCTCGAGCTTTTGGCACCAAAACGAGGCTAGCATAGAAACGGGACTACGACGAAAAAGAGGCTAGGGCTTTTAGCACCAAAACGAGGCTAGTATGGAAACGAGGCTAGAAAGAAAACGAGGAGAAAAGGAAAACGAGGCTAGGGCTTTTAGCACCAAAACAAGGCTAGCACGTAACGAGGCTAATACAAAATCGAGGCTAGGGCTTTTAGCACCAAAAGGAGGCTAGCATAGAAACGAGATTAGGACGAAAATGAGGCTTAAACGAAAACGAGGCTTAGGCTTTTAGCATCAAAATGAGGCTAACATGGATACGAGACTAGGATGAAAACGAGGAGAAAAAGAAAACGAGTCTATGGCATTAAGCACCGAAACAAGGCTAGCATAGAAACGAAGCTAAGAGGAAGACGAGGCTAGGGCTTTTAGCACCAAAACGAGGCTAACATGGAAACGAGACTAGGAAGAAAACGAGGATAAAACGAAAACGAGGCTAGAGCTTTAGGACCAAAACAAGGCTAGCACGTAAACGAGGCTAGGACAAAATCGAGGCTAGGGCTTTTAGCACCAAAAGGAGGCTAGCATAGAAACGAGTATAAGACGAAAATGAGGCTAAAACGTAAACGAGGCTAGGGCTTTTAGCACGAAAACAAGGCTAGCATAAATCGAGGCTGGAAAGAAAACGAGGCTCGAGCTTTTGGCACCAAAACGAGGCTAGCATAGAAACGGGACTACGACGAAAAAGAGGCTAGGGCTTTTAGCACCAAAACGAGGCTAGTATGGAAACGAGGCTAGAAAGAAAACGAGGAGAAAAGGAAAACGAGGCTAGGGCTTTTAGCACCAAAAGGAGGCTAGCATAGAAACGAGATTAGGACGAAAATGAGGCTTAAACGAAAACGAGGCTTGGGCTTTTAGGATCAAAATGAGGCTAACATGGATACGAGACTAGGATGAAAACGAGGAGAAAAAGAAAACGAGTCTATGGCATTAAGCACCGAAACAAGGCTAGCATAGAAACGAAGCTAAGAGGAAGACGAGGCTAGGGCTTTTAGCACCAAAACGAGGCTAACATGGAAACGAGACTAGGAAGAAAACGAGGATAAAACGAAAACGAGGCTAGAGCTTTTAGGACCAAAACAAGGCTAGCACGTAAACGAGGCTAGGACAAAATCGAGGCTAGGGCTTTTAGCACCAAATAGAGGCTAGCATAGAAACGAGACTAAGTCAAAAATGAGGCAAAAACGTAAACGACGCTAGGGCTTTTAGCACGAAAACGAGGCTAGTATAGAATCGAGGCTGGAAAGAAAACAAGGCTCGAGCTTTTGGCATCAAAACAAGGCTAGCATAGAAACGGGGCTACGATGAAAAAGATGCTTGGGCTTTTAGCACCAAAACAAGGCTAGCATGAAAACGAGACTAGGAAGAAAACGAGAATAAACCAAAATGAGCCTAGGGCTCTAAGCACCAAAACGAGGCTAGCATGGAAACGAGGCTAGGAAGAAAACGAGAACAAAACGAAAATGAGGCTAGGGCTCTAAGCACCAAAATGAGGCTAGCATGGAAACAAGGCTAGGAAGAAAACGAGAATAAACCAAAAGGAGGCTAGGGCTCTAAGCACCAAAATAAGGCTAGCATGGAAACGAGGCTAAGAAGAAAACGAGAATAAACCAAAAGGAGGCTAAAGCTCTAAGCACCAAAATAAGGCTAGCATAGAAACGAGACTAAATCAAAAATGAGGCAAAAACGTAAACGACGCTAGGGCTTTTGGCACCAAAACGAGACTAGCTTAGAATCGAGGCTAGGAAAAATGCGAGGATGAAACGAAATCGAGGCTAGGGATTATAACACCAAAACGAGACTAGAAAAAAAACGAAAATTAAATAAAAATGAGGCTAGGGCTCTTAGCACCAAAACAAGGCTAGCAAAGAAACGAGACCAAGACAAAAACGAGGCTAAAACGAAAAATGGGCTAGAGCTTTTAGCACGAAAACGAGGCTAGCATAGAATCGAGGCTGGAAAACGAGGCTCGAGCTTTTTGCATCAAAACAAGGCTAGCATAGAAACAGGGCTACGATGAAAAAGATGCTTGGGCTTTTAGCACCAAAACAAGGCAAGCATGAAAACGAGGCTAGGAAGAAAACGAGAATAAACCAAAATGAGGCTAGGGCTCTAAGCACCAAAACGAGGCTAGCATGGAAACGAGGCTAGGAAGAAAACGAGAACAAAACGAAAATGAGGCTAGGGCTCTAAGCACCAAAACAAGGCTAGCATAGAAACGAGACTAAGTAAAAAATGAGGCTAAAACGTAAACGAGGCTAGGGCTTTTAGCACGAAAACGAGGCTAGCATAGAATCGAGGCTGGAAAACGAGGCTCAAGCTTTTGGCATCAAAACAAGGCTAGCATAGAAACGGGGCTACTATGAAAAAGAGGCTTGGGCTTTTAGCACCAAAACAAGGCTAGCATGAAAACGAGGCTAGGAAGAAAACGAGAATAAACCAAAATGAGGCTAGGGCTCTAAGCACCAAAACGAGGCTAGCATGGAAACGAGGCTAGGAAGAAAACGAGGCTAAAACGTAAACGAGGCTAGGGCTTTTAGCACGAAAACAAGGCTAGCATAGAATCGAGGCTGGAAAGAAAACGAGGCTCGAGCTTTTGGCACCAAAACGAGGCTAGCATAGAAACGGGACTACGACGAAAAAGAGGCTAGGGCTTTTAGCACCAAAACGAGGCTAGTATGGAAACGAGGCTAGAAAGAAAACGAGGAGAAAAGGAAAACGAGGCTAGGGCTTTTAGCACCAAAACAAGGCTAGCACGTAAACGAGGCTAATACAAAATCGAGGCTAGGGCTTTAGCACCAAAAGGAGGCTAGCATAGAAACGAGATTAGGACGAAAATGAGGCTTAAACGAAAACGAGGCTTAGGCTTTTAGCATCAAAATGAGGCTAACATGGATACGAGACTAGGATGAAACGAGGAGAAAAAGAAAACGAGTCTATGGCATTAAGCACCGAAACAAGGCTAGCATAGAAACGAAGCTAAGAGGAAGACGAGGCTAGGGCTTTTAGCACCAAAACGAGGCTAACATGGAAACGAGACTAGGAAGAAAACGAGGATAAAACGAAAACGAGGCTAGAGCTTTTAGGACCAAAACAAGGCTAGCACGTAAACAGGCTAGGACAAAATCGAGGCTAGGGCTTTTAGCACAAAAGGAGGCTAGCATAGAAACGAGTATAAGACGAAATGAGGCTAAAACTAAACGAGGCTAGGG